>CM056383.1:32796913-33446506 GCA_029718625.1 Synaphobranchus kaupii | reverse complement strand
CCATGGATTCCATACTATTCCCATGTAATTTACAGCTTAATCTTGTTAGGATCCTGTAATTCTGTCTGTTTATTCTTTATTTGTTATTATTTTTCCTGTTTTCTTTCCCTCGCGATTGTCAGTCCGCGTTCCATGTTTCTGAGATTCCACCCCGTCTTTGTCATTGCACTATTCGGGTGATTTTGGGAACATTCAGGTTTCTTCTGTATTTCGTATATCTCGTTTTCTTCCTTCTGGCTTTATTTATATTAGTATGATTAGTACATTAGTATTATATACAAATTGTTAGATTAGATTTAATACTAACCTGCTAACAAACTAACATGTATATAATACTAACCTACTAACATTAGGGTTCTAGATGTAACGTTCCGTTCCCGTCCTGTCCGTTTTCCATGTTTTCCTTGTTTCCTTCCGTGTCATGTTGGATCCCTTGTCCGTGTTTCCCTCCTGGCTGTGGACTGGGCGTCTCCCTCGGGTACTTTTGGTTTCATTTTCCACTTTAGCTTCCGCCTATCACTCGCCCCTCTCGTTACTCACATTCCTCACTGCTGTGCTTCGGCAATCACTCCTGATTTAACATCACACCTGTTTCTCGTTTTCTCCTTCACTTCCTGCACCATTTAAACCCCTGGCTGGCTGCTATTCAGCGCCAGTTCGTTGACTAACCTACCGTGTTTGTTTCGTATCCCGTTTCTGGTCCAGTGTTTGTGAACCTGCTGGTTCATACCTGTTCGCCTGGTTTCCTGACTGGTAGCTATCTCTGCTAATCTTTCGCTGCTGCATGCATTTACCTGTTTCCCTTCAAAACCTCCAGACGCCGCAGTTCCAGTCTTCCCGCAGCTGTGTTTGTCCTCCCCGTGTTACGTACCTCCCGTACTCGTGTTGCAGTACCAGGACCTCTGCATGCCAGCCGGCTTACGCCAGTATTGCCCGAGCTACGCCGCACCTTCCAACTCGGCGGTGCATTCACCAGCTACAGTCCTGTCACAACACCCTGCCTTTAACCTCTGCTTTCTGCCCGGTTACTCAAGCTACCCGGTCCAGTTTCCAGTCCTGTTCCAGCCCAGTTCCGATCCAGTTTCCAGTCCAGCTCCAGTCCAGTTTCCAGTCCAGTTCCAGTCCAGTTCCGGTGTTTTAGACACCTCCGTTCTAGTCCAGTTCCGGCTTGGAACAAGTTCCGTGCCGTCCCCTGTGTTCCTGAGTGGACCTTCCGGTCCAGCTTCCAGTCCAGTTCCAGTCCAGTTCCGGTGTTTCATACACCTCCGTTCAAGTCCAGTTCCGGCTTGGAACAAGTTCCGTGCCGTTCCCGTTTCCTGAGTGGATCTCCCGGTCCAGTTTCCAGTCCAGTTCCCAGTCCAGTTCCAGTCCAGTTCCGGTGTTTTATACACCTCCGTTCAAGTCCAGTTCCGGCTTGGAACAAGTTCCGTGCCGTTCCCGTTTCCTGAGTGGACCTTCCGGTCCAGTTTCCAGTCCAGTTCCGATCCAGTTTCCAGTCCAGTTCCAGTCCAGTTCCAGTCCAGTTCCGGTGTTTTAGACACCTCCGTTCAAGTCCAGTTCCGGCTTGGAACAGTTCCGTGTTTCCTCAAGTCCAGCTCCGGCTTGGAGCAGTCCTCAGTTGGACGCTATCCTGTGTTAACTAACTAACCTGTTTTGCTTCCGTGTACAGCTTTGGGACCACCCCAACGCTTAATAAAGTTCCACTTTCTGTAATCTGTCTCCTGGTCGTTGCACTTGGGTTCGTCCCGTATCAGGATCCTAACAGAACGAACTGGCCAACAATATGGACCCAGCCGATCTGGAACAGATTCGCCACGCCTTCTCCTGCCAAACTGCGATCAGCGACCAACAGGGTCGCCGTTTGGATGATGTGCTGGAAGTAGTTAGGGGCATCACGGAGCAAGTATCCCAACTTTCGCTCCACCAACCGCTACTACGGATTCCAGCCAACCCTACTCCTTCCCTCTCCGAACCCCATCCGGAGGCACCGGCTCCCACTTCCAGCCGTGAGCCCCGTGTACAACACCCCGAGTTATATCGCGGGGGGTTGGGGAGATGTCGTGAATTTCTACTTAAATGTGACATAGTGTTTCGGATGCAGCCCTCCTCCTTCGCCTCTGACTCCAGCAAGATCGCGTTCATTATGAGCAGCCTGGGAGGGAGCGCCCTGGAGTGGGCTACATCCATCTGGGACAGCCAGGCTCCGTTATGCAGCAACTTCGCAGCCTTTACGGCAGAGATGCGACGTGTGTTTGAAACACCCGACCTGTGGACGTGACGCTACCCAGCGTCTGCTTCAAGTTCGCCAAGGCAACCGCAGTGTCGCAGAAATGGCCATTCAGTTTCGTACCCTCGCCGCGGAGTCAGGATGGAATGACGCCTCCCTCCAGGGGGCTTTCCGCCAAGCTCTCAGCGAGGAACTCAAGGACCAGCTTGCCACTCGGGAGGAATCCAACTCCCTTAATAGCCTCATCAGCCTCGCTATAGCCATCGATAATCGTCTCCGCATCCGGGCCCGGGAGCGGGGAGGAAGTTCCGGGCGTCATTCGCCCTCCGTCGTCTCTAATGTTCATTCACACTCCATCACTGGATCTCGGGCGCCTACGGCCGGGTCCGAGGAAGAGCCCATGCAACTGGGCAGAGTTGCGGTCAATCCCGAGGAGCGTCAGCGCCGTCAGCGCACCAGATCCTGTTTCTATTGCGGCAAGCCTGGCCATCAGATCGCCTCCTGTCCCATTCGCCCAAAAGAAGGGGCTCGCCAGTAAGACTGGGCGTACTGACGAGCCCCATCGTTCCCAACCATGCTGCCCAGGACCGCCTCATGTTCAAGGCTACTCTCCTTTGGAGGGACAAGGACCCTATCTTCTTCGGCCCTAATTGACTCCGGAGCTGACGCCAGCTTCATGGATATCACCCTTCGCCAGGAGGGCCGGCATTCCCACGGAACGTCTCACTTCACCCATTTCAGCTCTAGCTCTGGACGGCAGGAGTTTGGGGTTAGTTACCCACTCCACCGTTCCTATCCAATTAGTTCTATCTGGCAATCATCGGGAGTCCATTCAGCTATTACTGATTAACTCCCAACAATCTGCTCTGGTTTTAGGTCAGACCTGGCTTCGCCTCCACAATCCCCATATTGACTGGAAAGCCGGTCGCATCCTGGCGTGGAGTGCCCACTGTCTAGCCAGCTGTCTCCGTTCTGCACTACCCCCCTCCGGGGCCCAGTAAACCCTGTTCCATGCAACCTATACCGGATTTAACGAATGTTCCCAGCGAGTATCACGACCTCGCGCAACGTATTTTCTAAATCACGTGCTCTGTCCTTACCTCCTCACAGGCCGTATGACTGCGCCATTGACCTACTGGCTGGAGCTAAACTGCCATCGGGACGCCTCTACAGTCTGTCTGGACCGGAGAAACTAGCCATGGAGGAATACATCCACGACTCCCTCGCTTCGGGTATTATCCGTCCCTCTTCATTCCCCAGTCGGTGCAGGGTTCTTCTTCGTTGGGAAGAAGGATGGCTCCCTGCGACCCTGCATCGACTACCGGGGCCTCAACCAGGTCACCATCCGTAACAAATACCCTCTTCCCCTCATTAACACCGCCTTTGAAGCCCTCTCTCCAGCTGTGACGTTCACCAAGCTCGACCCTCCGGAATGCGTATCACTTTGGTGCGTATCCGTGAGGGGGACGAGTGGAAGACTGCTTTTAATACCCCGTTGGGCCACTACGAATACCTGGTGGTCCCTTTCGGCCTTACTAACGCCCCAGCAGTCTTCCAGAGCATGGTGAACGACGTCCTGCGGGACCTCCTAGGGAGGAGCGTTTTTGTTTATATCGATGATATTTTAATTTTTTCTCAATCCCCGCAGGAGCATGTCCGTCACGTTCGAGAGGTTCTCCAGCGGCTGTTGGAGAATCAGCTGTTTGTTAAGGCTGAGAAATGTTCCTTCCACGCTTCCACGGTCCCGTTCCTCGGCTTCATTATCGAGGAGGGCAGTATCCCGGGCGGACCCTGTGAAAATCAAGGCGGTGACAGAATGGCCCCAACCCACCTCCCGCAAGCACCTTCAACAGTTCCTGGGGTTTGCAAATTTCTACCGCCGCTTTTATTCGCAATTACAGTTCCATTGCTGCTCCCCCTGACTAAACTCACTTCCGTTGCCCTGCCTTACTGTTGGAATTCCGATGCCCAGCGAGCTTTCGAGCTACTCAAGGCTCGGTTTTCCTCAGCACCTATCCTCCTTCACCCTGACACTTCTCGGCAGTTTGTCGTTGAGGTGGATGCCTCCGACACCGGCGTGGGGGCCATTCTGTCTCAACGGTCCGCCTCTGATAGCAAGCTCCATCCCTGCGCATTCTTCTCCCGGAGGCTGTCCTCCGCCGAGAGGAACTACGATGTCGGGGATCGGGAACTGCTGGCGATAAAAACTGGCTCTTGAGGAGTGGCGCCACTGGCTGGAGGGGGCAGGTACCCCTTTTCTTGTTTTTTACCGACCATCAAAACCTCATTTATTTAAGATCTGCCAAGAGGCTCAATTCTCGTCAGGCTAGATGGTCGTTATTTTTTGCACGCTTTAATTTCTCTGTTTCTTCCGCCCTGGTTCCCGTAATATTAAAGCAGATGCCCTGTCCCGCATTTTTTCCCCCTCCCTCCAGTCCTGCTGATCCGGAGCCCATTTTTGCCGGCCTCCTGTGTGGTGGCTGCGGTCTCCTGGGAGATTGAGGGCATTGTGAAGGCCGCCCAGACTTCCCAACCGGACCCCCGCAATAACCCTAACTCCTGTCTTTTTGTCCCCGATTCCGTCCGCTCCCAGGTCCTCGAATGGGTTCACGCCTCGTGCCTGGCATGTCACCCAGGTGTCGCCAGAACTATCGCCCTCGTCAGGAGGAGTTTCTGGTGGCCTACCCTTAAAGGGGGATACCCGTGCCTTCGTCCTGGCCTGCTCGGTGTGCGCCAGGAGCAAGGCTTCCCCACCAGCCTCCCTCCGGTCTTCTCCTTTCCCTCCCCGTCCCTGGCCGTCCTTGGAGTCACATTGGTGTGGACTTCGTAACCGGTCTGCCGTTGTCAGAAGGTAACACCGTCATTCTGACAATGAGTGGACCGGTTCTCCAAGGCGGTTCACTTTGTTCCCCTCCCCAAGCTCCCGTCCGCCCTGGAAACCGCTGAGCTCTTGGTGCTACACGTGGTCAGGCTGCACGGGATCCCCTCTGACATCGTGTCAGACCGTGGGCCCCAGTTCTCCTCCCGAGTTTGGAGGGCGTTCTGTGCAGCCCTGGGTGCCTCTCCTAGTCTTTCCTCGGGTTTCCATCCCCAGTCTAATGGTCAGGCAGAGAGGGCGAACCAGGACCTGGGGGCCGCCCCTGCGGTGCGTTACAGTGCGCAATCCTGCCTCTTGGAGCCGTTTTCTCCCCTGGGTCGAGTACGCACATAACTCCTTAAGAGTGCCTCTACTGGCCTATCCCCGTTTGAGTGTGCTTTAGGCTATCAACCCCCTCTTCTGTCGACCCAGGAGGCCGAGATAGCTGTCCCCCTCTGTTAGGGCCCATGTCCCTTCGTTGTAAAAAACATTTGGAGACTCACACGCACCGCACTCCTTCACGCCAATTCCCGCTCCCAACGTCTGGCGGACCTTCACAGGACCGCAGCCCCACAGTATAGGGCCGGTCAGCAGGTCTGGCTCTCCACTGCAAACATCTCCCTTCCCTCTTCATCCAGAAAGCTTCAGCCCCGTTTTATTGGTCCCTTCCCCATCATTTGTCTAGTTAACCCGGTGTCTGTTAAACTTTCCCCTCCCCGCCTCCCTCAAAGTTTACCCCTGTGTTTCATGTGTCCCAGGTTAAGCCTGTCTCCTCCAGCCCCCTCAGTACCCCTACCATCCCGCCTCCTCCCGTCCGAGTTGTTGACAACGCCCCGGCCTACACGGTGAACCGTGTTATTGATATCCGCCGCAGGGGCCGGGGTTTCCAGTACGGTCCTGAGGAGAGGTCGTGGCTCCACAAGAGCCTGATCTTGGACCATTCAGTAATCCAAGACTTCCACGAACAGTTCCCTGACAAGACCAGGCCTCCGGGTACGCCAGGTGGCGTACATTGAGGGGGGGGTACTGTAACGTTCCGTTCCCGTCCTGTCCGTTTTCCATGTTTTCCTTGTTTCCTTCCGTGTCATGTTGGATCCCTTGTCCGTGTTTCCCTCCTGGCTGTGGACTGGGCGTCTCCCTCGGGTACTTTTGGTTTCATTTTCCACTTTAGCTTCCGCCTATCACTCGCCCCTCTCGTTACTCACATTCCTCACTGCTGTGCTTCGGCAATCACTCCTGATTTAACATCACACCTGTTTCTCGTTTTCTCCTTCACTTCCTGCACCATTTAAACCCCTGGCTGGCTGCTATTCAGCGCCAGTTCGTTGACTAACCTACCGTGTTTGTTTCGTATCCCGTTTCTGGTCCAGTGTTTGTGAACCTGCTGGTTCATACCTGTTCGCCTGGTTTCCTGACTGGTAGCTATCTCTGCTAATCTTTCGCTGCTGCATGCATTTACCTGTTTCCCTTCAAAACCTCCAGACGCCGCAGTTCCAGTCTTCCCGCAGCTGTGTTTGTCCTCCCCGTGTTACGTACCTCCCGTACTCGTGTTGCAGTACCAGGACCTCTGCATGCCAGCCGGCTTACGCCAGTATTGCCCGAGCTACGCCGCACCTTCCAACTCGGCGGTGCATTCACCAGCTACAGTCCTGTCACAACACCCTGCCTTTAACCTCTGCTTTCTGCCCGGTTACTCAAGCTACCCGGTCCAGTTTCCAGTCCTGTTCCAGCCCAGTTCCGATCCAGTTTCCAGTCCAGCTCCAGTCCAGTTTCCAGTCCAGTTCCAGTCCAGTTCCGGTGTTTTAGACACCTCCGTTCTAGTCCAGTTCCGGCTTGGAACAAGTTCCGTGCCGTCCCCTGTGTTCCTGAGTGGACCTTCCGGTCCAGCTTCCAGTCCAGTTCCAGTCCAGTTCCGGTGTTTCATACACCTCCGTTCAAGTCCAGTTCCGGCTTGGAACAAGTTCCGTGCCGTTCCCGTTTCCTGAGTGGATCTCCCGGTCCAGTTTCCAGTCCAGTTCCCAGTCCAGTTCCAGTCCAGTTCCGGTGTTTTATACACCTCCGTTCAAGTCCAGTTCCGGCTTGGAACAAGTTCCGTGCCGTTCCCGTTTCCTGAGTGGACCTTCCGGTCCAGTTTCCAGTCCAGTTCCGATCCAGTTTCCAGTCCAGTTCCAGTCCAGTTCCAGTCCAGTTCCGGTGTTTTAGACACCTCCGTTCAAGTCCAGTTCCGGCTTGGAACAGTTCCGTGTTTCCTCAAGTCCAGCTCCGGCTTGGAGCAGTCCTCAGTTGGACGCTATCCTGTGTTAACTAACTAACCTGTTTTGCTTCCGTGTACAGCTTTGGGACCACCCCAACGCTTAATAAAGTTCCACTTTCTGTAATCTGTCTCCTGGTCGTTGCACTTGGGTTCGTCCCGTATCAGGATCCTAACACTAGAGTTCACTACTAACATTACTAATTACTAATTCATCTTGAGTTTCTATCTGCAGCTGTCATTTCCCTCCTCATTATCCTATCCCTGTATCCATCTGTGATTTCGCATTCTCTGCATGTGTCCACTTTCGTGTGCCTCCCCTCTGAGCTGTGCACTTGTTTACCTGCTAACTCCAGGCCGTTTGTTATCATTGTGTCTATGTGTATTCCAGTCCGTGTCTTACGTTTCCCCTGTCATTGTTTTATTGGTCCCTGTCAACCCTCACTGTTCTCACCTGTGAGCAATCTCCCCTCCCTGCTTCTACACACCTGATTCCCATTATGTCTGTCTCCCTCTGTGTGTATATATACCTTGTCATTTCAGTGTTTCTTAGCGAGTTCCTCATTATTGATTTTCTTCTGTGTTTTTGCGAGTGTCCCGAGTTCCTGCCCTGCTTTCTATTTCCGAGTTTTTGTTTCCCTAGTTTTTGCCTGTTGTTGTTTTGTTTTGTATTTAGTCTGTTGTTCTCTTTTTGTTCCTCTTACGCCTCCCCGGTTTTGACCCCCTGCCTGTGTTCTCGCGACCCTGGTTTTGGATCCTGCTTTTGTACCTTTGCTGTGCCTTCCCGGTTTGACCCCTGCCTGTTCCTTGACCACTCTTTGGACTGTGCTTTGTACCGTTGCCCTGTCTCCCCGGTTTTTGACCCTGCCTGTTTACCACGGATTGCTGCCTTGCCCTTTATTAAACTTTGGTTTTTGCAAACTCCTGCCTGCGTTTGGGTCCTTCCCCCACCAACACCTAACAAATCTAGTCCTACCCCCCAATTCCCATAGAGATCCATTCAAATGCAGAGAGGTTTTAGTATCGCTTGTAAGAGTACCTGAAAATAAGATATAGAGAGTCTGTCGATATCCTTTTATACACAGTAATGATAGCATCACCTGTTTACCTGTGGAATGTTCCAAACAGATGTTTTTTGAACTTGCCAATCTTTTGTTTGCCCCTGTTTTTTGGAACGTGTTGCAGGCATCATCAATTTGGGAATTAGCGTATATTTACAAAAATCAATAAAGTTGAGAAGGTAAAACATTAAATATCTTTTCTTTGTACTGTTCTCAATTAAATATATGCCAAAGAGAATTTACAAATCACTGCTTTCTGCTTTTATGTGCATTTTACATACTGTCCCAACTTTTTGGAATTAGGGTTATATACTGTCATGACATTTTACCAATGTTAATACATAAGTCACATTTAAGTAGCATACCTTTTTCCCAGGAGAAGTCTCTTGAAAAAAAGATTTCTGACACCTTCCTGTTATGTCAGAAACAGGCCAAAGTTTGGCCTTGTAGCGAAAGCCAGTACCAAAAGACATATCTTTTAAAAAAATGGAATAAAACAAGTTTACATGCATTACACTAATGTTAACTTATATATCAAATACACTGTCAATAAAGAAAAGATTGTCGATGTATCGTAACAAATACTAATTTTGTATTGGATGACATACACTCAATTCATGTTTAATAATTAATCTTGAAAAGTGGAAAATACTTGTTTAAACTTTGGAACTCCAAAAACATAAGAAGCAAATATTACCTGCAAGCAAAAGTTAAATATCACCAACTTCTTAGAACGGATATCATATACTTCTTCTACATATTTCAATAACTTCTAACTGATTTCACCAAAATGAGTTCTTTTAAAGGGACAAACCACACCCCCTACCCTCATAATTTTTTTAATGAAAACATGAATTCTTTTTAAGGTGGAAGACAAATTCCAGGATATGGGGTGAAGGACTCGGCTAAAGAGCTGAACTGTCTGGTTCCGGAAATAAAAATGCCATTCACCCTCACCATAGAAGAATTTGATTAGTAGTCATAAAGTATTAAATGTAAAAATGTACACTTATGATCGAAGCCATAAGTCAGTTTGACTTGAACTTTGTTTTTCAGAAATTGTGTATAATTCCCATATAACTGGTGAAGGACGACGCTGCCCACAATCATAAATTGAGTTCCACCAATCAGAGACGTCTTCCTTACCATAGAGATATGGTGGCATTATCTCCAGCAAAGGCAATACAGACCAATCAAAAGGCGAGGATATGGCAAAATGGCACTATATTCGTCAACTGTAGCAGGGTTCAGTCAAGTGTTGCTGGTGCTGCGACCTAAAATTGATATAAGTAACACTAGTTCCCTTTAGTCCAGTCCCTGAGGTTATCAGAATACCCCCATTATATCGTGGCATTATCTCCAGCAAAGGCAGTACAGACCAATCAAAAGGCGAGGATATGGCAAAATGGCACTATATTCGTCAGCTGTTAGCAGGGTTCAGTCGTGTTGCTGGTGCTGCGACCTAAAATTAATATAAGTAACACTAGTTCCCCTTACTCCAGTCCCTGAGGTTATCAGAGTACCCCCATTATATGGTGGCATTATCTCCAGCAAAGGCAGTACAGACCAATCAAAAGACGAGGATATGGCAAAATGGCACTATATTCGTCAACTGTGGCAGGGTTCAGTCAAGTGTTGCTGGTACTGCGACCTAAAATTGATATAAGTAACACTAGTTCCCCTTAGTCCAGTCCCTGAGGTTATCAGAGTATCCCATTATATGGTGGCATTATCTCCAGCAAAGGCAGTACAGACCAATCAAAAGGCGAGGATATGGCAAAATGGCACTATATTCGTCAGCTGTTAGCAGGGTTCAGCCAAGTGTTGCTGGTGCTGCGACCTAAAATTGATATAAATAACAGTAGGTCCACTTCGTACAGTCCATGAGGTTATCATAATATCCCCATTATATCGTGGCATTATCTCCAGCAAAGGCAGTACAGACCGATCAAAAGGCGAGGATATGGCAAAATGGGCACTATATTCGTCAGCTGTTAGCAGGGTTCAGCCAAGTGTTGCTGGTGCTGCGACCTAAAATTGATATAAGTAACAGTAGATCCACTTAGTCCAGTCCCTGAGGTTATCAGAATACCCCCATTATATAGTGGCATTATCTCCAGCAAAGGCAGTACAGACCAATCAGCAGGTGAGGATATGGCAAAATGGCACTATATTCGTCAGCTGTTAGCAGGGTTCAGTCAAGTGTTGCTGGTTCTGCGACCTAAAATTGATATAAATAACAGGAGGTCCACTTAGTGCAGTCCATGAGGTTATCAGAATACCCCCATTATATTGTGGCATTATCTCCAGCAAAGGCAGTACAGACCAATCAAAAGATGAGGATATGGCAAAATGGCACTATATTCGTCAGCTGTTAGCAGGGTTCAGTCAAGTGTTGCTGGTGCTGCGACCTAAAATTGATATAAGTAACACTAGTTCCCCTTAGTCCAGTCCCTGAGGTTATCAGAGTACCCCCATTATATGGTGGCATTATCTCCAGCAAAGCAGTACAGACCAATCAAAAGGCGAGGATATGGCAAAATGGCACTATATTCGTCAGCTGTTAGCAGGGTTCAGTCAAGTGTTGCTGGTGCTGCGACCTAAAATTGATATAAGTAACACTAGTTCCCCTTAGTCCAGTCCCTGACGTTATCAGATTATCCCCATTATATGGTGGCATTATCTCCAGCAAAGGCAGTACAGACCAATCAAAAGGCGAGGATATGGCAAAATGGCACTATATTCGTCAACTGTAGCAGGGTTCAGTCAAGTGTTGCTGGTGCTGGGACCTAAAAATTGATATAAGTAACACTAGTTCCACTTAGTCCAGTCCCTGTGGTTGTCAGAGTACCCCCATTATATAGTGGCATTATCTCCAGCAAAGGCAGTACAGACCAATCAACAGACGAGGATATGGCAAAATGGCACTATATTCGTCAACTGTGGCAGGGTTCAGTCATGTGTTGCTGGTGCTGCGACCTAAAATTGATATAAGTAACACTAGTTCCCCTTAGTCCAGTCCCTGAAGTTACCAGATTACCCCCATTATATGGTGGCATTATCTCCAGCAAAGGCAGTACAGACCAATCAAAAGGCGAGGATATGGCAAAATGGCACTATATTCGTCAACTGTAGCAGGGTTCAGTGAAGTGTTGCTGGTGCTGCGACCTAAAATTGATATAAGTAACACTAGTTCCCCTTAGTGCAGTCCCTGATGTTATCAGATTACCCTCATTATATGGTGGCATTATCTCCAGCAAAGGCAGTACAGACCAATCAAAAGGCGAGGATATGGCAAAATGGCACAACATTCGTCAGCTGTTAGCAGGGTTCAGCCAAGTGTTGCTGGTGCTCCGACCTAAAATTGATATAAGTAACAGTAGATCCACTTAGTCCAGTCCATGAGGTTATCAGAATACCCCCATTATATCGTGGCATTATCTCCAGCAAAGGCAGTAAGACCAATCAACAGACGAGGATATGGCAAAATGGCACTATATTCGTCAACTGTGGCAGGGTTCAGTCAAGTGTTGCTGGTGCTGCGACGTAAAATTGATATAAGTAACATATCCACTTCGTACAGTCCCTGAGGTTATCAGAATACCCCATTATATAGTGGCATTATCTCCAGCAAAGGTTGCACATGACATTCATGTCATAGTCTAGAATACATGGAGAAAAAGTATACGAGGTGCAGGTAAATATACTTTTCACCTGATAAAGAATAATTACATCTTGTTTTGACAGATCATGTATTGATTGTAGCCTATAGGGTAATGGTTTAACATTTTTTAACATTAGCCTACATTATAGCATTATGAACCTGGTTTTAAAGTCAAAATGATCTCACGTTGAACAAATTCATTAATTTCCACGTAGGCCTATATAACTAAATAACATAAATGGTTAAATGAATTCATTCTTTTCTTATTTATTCTATTCATAAATGGGATGCAATTTCTAATAGCCTATTTAATCGCCAGCGCGCAACCACCTGTCCACTAGACCCCATACCTTCAGCAGTCCTCCAGTCTATATCTGCTGAGCTCCTTCCATATCTGTCCTCTGTTATTAACACCTCCCTAATCTGTGGCCATGTTCCTGCTGCCTTTAAAACTGCCCGTGTAACCCCACTCCTTAAAAAACCTAGCTTAGATCCCGCTGATGTCAGGAACTACCGTCCTGTATCTCTCTTGCCCTTCCTGTCCAAAACACTTGAACGTGCTGTCCTTAACCAACTGTCTGTTTTTCTCCACCAGAACAACCTGCTTGACCCGCATCAGTCTGGCTTCAGAACCGGCCATTCCACCGAAACTGCTCTCCTGGCTGTGACTGAGGCACTCGCCACTGCTAGAGCCTCCTCCCTCTCCTCTGTTCTGATTCTCCTTGACCTGTCTGCGGCATTCGACACGGTCAACCACAAACTCCTGATCTCCACACTCGCTGAGATGGGCATTTCTGGAACTGCCCTCTCTTGGTTTGTATCGTACCTCACTGATAGATCCTACCAAGTCTCCTGGAAGGGTTCCGTCTCTGCTCCCCGTCCCCTGTCTACAGGAGTCCCGCAGGGATCTGTACTGGGTCCTCTGCTGTTCTCTATGTATACTAAGTCTCTTGGCTCAGTAATCCATTCACATGGCTTCTCATACCATAGCTATGCTGACGATACTCAACTCTTCCTCTCTTTCCCTCCCTCTACCCCACAGGTTAAGGAGAGGATATCTGCTTGTCTGACTGACATCTCTGAGTGGATGGCTACCCATCACCTGAAGCTCAACCTTGACAAGACGGAGCTCCTCTTCATGCCGTACAAGACCTCCCCACTACATGACCTCTCCATCACCGTTGATGGGACCGTGGTGGCTGCCTCCCGCTCTGCAAGGAACCTGGGGGTGGTCCTGGACGACCGGCTGGACTTCAAAGAGCACATCAGGGCGACGGCACGGTCCTGCAGGTTCCTCCTGTACAACATCAGGAGGATTCGACCGTACCTGACCACCTACTCCACCCAGCTTCTTGTCCAGACCATGGTCACCTCACGCCTGGACTACTGCAACTCCCTGCTCGCAAGCCTACCGGCCTGCGCCATTCTGCCTCTTCAACTCATCCAGAATGCAGCTGCCCGGCTTGTGTTCAACCTCCCGAAATTTTCCCACGTAACCCCCCTGCTGAGGTCTCTCCACTGGCTGCCAGTTGCAGCCAGGATCAGGTTCAAAGTTCTGACCCTGGCCTACACTGCAGCAAATAGGACAGGCCCCGCCTACCTGCAGGACTTAATCCAGAACTATGTTCCTGCTCGACCACTTCGCTCTTCTACAGCAGGGCGACTGGCACTTCCCCCCCTCCGTGTCAAAGGCTCTCGCTTGTCCCGACTGCGGAGTTTTTCCACATTAGCACCTCAGTGGTGGAATGAACTTCCCATTCCCCTACGTTCTACTCCAACCCTGCCTGCATTCCGTCGAGGCCTGAAGACACACCTCTTCAGACTCCACCTTGACTGATATCCTCACCTAGGAATATCAGTTCCCTGTTCCCTGTGTTTTCCTGTTTGTTTATTATAGTTTATAATAGTATTTGGAATGGTTTATAATAGTATAGTTTATAATAGTATTTGGAATGGTTTATAATAGCATAGTTTATAGTATTTGGAATGGTTTATAATAATATAGTTTATAATAGTATTTGGAATGGTTTATAATAGCATAGTTTATAATAGTATTTGGAATGGTTTTTAATAATATAGTTTATAATAGTATTTGGAATGGTTTATAATAGCATAGTTTATAATAGTATTTGGAATGGTTTATAATAATATAGTTTATAATAGTATTTGGAATGGAAGTGTGGTGTTGCTGATTTGCCCACAGCTTACTGTGAACTACAGTCAATGTTCATTGCTAGGGATAGCTGCTACATTATGCAAAGGATGTGCTTTGCCTTGTCTGTTCTGTAATGATGATGATGTCTCTGTACGCACTTACTGTACGTCGCTTTGGATAAAAGCGTCTGCTAAATAAATGTAATGTAATGTAATCAATCATATAAAATCCAGAAATTTCAATAAACTATTTTAAATATGTTTCAGTAACTCTTGCAAACCTTTTGCAAAATAATCTCTTGACAAACACGAAAATACTAGGTTTAGGCTACGTTACTTAGCTAGAAGAATGTTACGCAGCAAGATATGAAATTAATCAGTTTTGTTGAATCCTGTGTAAAATTTGCGTTTTCCACTTAATAGCCCTCCAGCCCAGAGATAATGATCGTCGCGCATCAATTTATTCCGGTCAAGAAAACATTCAAAACTTGCTAGATAGCCTATAGAGAAATAACGCGAATAACTAACTAACGTTACTTTGCTAATTTCAATAAATTATTGCTGGAAAAATAAGGAAGTAGCCTGGTCCTGCGTTAGCTCCTTCATGTTAATCACAAACACCCATTTAATCTCGAAATCTATGGTTTTATCAAAAGTAGATGGTTTTGAACTAAAGAGATAGAGACGTTAGTTAATCATCAGTATGCTATTTCCATTCCTTTTTCTACGTGTTTAATGTGAAACACTCGTTTCTACGTTGTTTTTAGACGTTGGCATATAGAACTTTTATTTTGACACATTATGACTCGTTTCTTCACGAAATTGTGGGCAACTGTTGCTGGCTTCACGCTGAAAGGCAACGTGGTCACGTGGTTCCATTCAGCCCTATTCAATTTGGTTCTTCCGCAATGGCACCGCCGCAAGATGGCTGCCATGGCCTGGAAATAGTATTACCGATGAGCTCTGCCATCTATTTCTAATGGAGCGTTGTGAAAGACAATAGTCGCCCCAGCACATTCTAGGTATCAAAAGTTCACAGTATGGTAATCAATAGAAGCAGACAATCACATTTAACATTTTTCCTGGGTCCAAATTTTTTTTAGGCTACACAGGAAAAAAAGAGGCATGATTTAAAAAAACTCATTGGTGAGTGTTGAGTAGGCGCACTGAACTCTGATTGGTTAAGAACAAACCGATGAGATTTGGAACATGGTCACGTGGTAATCCTAGTTACGTCACAGTACAATCACGTGAGGAGGCCTATTCGCATTTTCTCATCTCCACTAAACAGCTCGCACGGAGCATACAGCGCGGTAGCTGACTGTAGCTGGTTAGCTAACAGCTATCTTGTGCATAATAATGAAATGGTTTTCAAATGTGTAATATTTCTAAGGACAGACTTCACATCTCAAGATGCGTTACTAGTAACCTACCCCAATGAACATGTTGAAAAGTTGATGAAATGCCGTCTTGTGTCGTGAAAAACCGCCCAGATAGCAAGAGGATAGCGGGTCAGCGGACGAGTTAGCCGGAGTAGCGTTTGCTGGTGCACTGGGCTGAGGGCTCTGCTCGCAGACCCACCCGCTGCTAACTCAACAGACGCAATCCTCCAGCTTTACTAACATTGCCCCGCTGACGCTTGATGAAAAACGACCATCGTAACGTTAGTCCTAGTATGTAGCCAGGCTATATCCGGTTAAAACTGGCTAAATTAGGGATAAATTGAATTAAGTTGACATGTCTGTCAATCTAAATTTACACCCCTCTCAACGATGCATATGACGGCCTATCTATGGCTAGCTTGTTAGCTAAGCCTGTTTTGTTCACGTACAGCTTCGAACAACATAACGGCGACTATATCAAAGTTGGTTAATAACGCTAGTTAACGAGATGGCTATTAAACATTTTAGTAACTATTCACGGCTCATTTATCTGAATTCGCATTTGTGGTAAGGCTGTGAAGCGATTTCAACAAGGTAACATTAGCCTACGAAGCCTTCAACATGAATTCACATTTGTGGTAAGGCTGTGAGGCGATAGGTGCCTTTCCTTCATCTAATGCCTGTGCATGTGCTGATTTTTTAAAATATTGTGTCGTTTGGACAGGGTATTAACATTTGTTCAGGACCAATCAGAGGGACAGGTTGAGTCCTGGGATCACTGGCATAGATAGGTTCTATATGGTTCTCACTGCCCTCACTCGGAGGGGCGGGACCTACAGTCTATGCTTGGGACAGGGAGACACGCTGTATTTTTGAAGTCGATGGAGAACATCCCTTAGTAGCCTACCGTGAACAAGCTGTTGTTTTGTGGACGCAGTTCGTAGCATAATAAATTGAGTGCCTCCCTGTCCCAAGCATAGACTGTATAAAAATAGGTCCGTTTTAGACCAATGATTGTTGTCTCCCCCTTCTGGTCCCGCCCTTCCGAGTTAGGGCAGTGAGAACCATATAGAGCCTGTCTATGCCAGTGATCCCAGGACTCAACCTGTCCCTCTGATTGGTCCTGAACAAATGTTAATACCCTGTCAAAACGATACAATATTTTTAAAAATCAGCACATGCAGAGGCATTAGATGAAGGAAAGGCACCTATTGCAATTACATTTTTTTGTGGGAAAAATTTATTGACTGAGTATTTTGACCACATTGCTGCCATTGACTTACATGGTGAAAGACCTATACTGGATAATGTTAATACCCTGTCAAAACGATACAATATTTTTAAAAATCAGCACATGCAGAGGCATTAGATGAAGGAAAGGCACCTATTGCAATTACATTTTTTTGTGGGAAAAATTTATTGACTGAGTATTTTGACCACATTGCTGCCATTGACTTACATGGTGAAAGACCTATACTGGAGCCAACCGCAGTGGTGACCCCTGTCCACTCACGCCTCGAACCCACCAGACGGCTCAAGTATGGAACGCCGTTTGGGCCAAAACCTGTATTTCGACCTCCGCATTAAGACGTCAAATTTGTTCATCTTAAGACGTCCATTTTCAACGCCTTAAGGCGTTTGGACCACAGAACTATATAAGAACTAGAAAGGCAACGTGGTCACGTGATTCTATTCTAGGTATCAAAAGTTCACAATATGGTAATCTATAGAAGTAGGCAATCACATTTTACATTTTTCCTGGGTCCAAATTTTTTTTAGGCTACACAGAAAAAAAAGAGGCATGATTTAAAAAAACGAATCGGTGAGTGTTGAGTAGGCGCACTGAACTCTGATTGGTTAAGAACAAACCGATGAGGTTTGGAACATGGTCACATGGTAATCCTAGTTACGTCACAGTACAATCACGTGAGGAGGCCTATTCGAATTTTCGCCTCAAATGAAATCTCATCTCCACTGAACAGCTCGCACGGAGCATACAGCGCGGTAGCTGACTGTAGCTGGTTAGCTAACAGCTATCTTGTGCATAATAATGAAATGGTTTTCAAATGTGTAATATTTCTAAGGACAGACTTCTCATCTCAAGATGCGTTACATTACTAGTAACCTACCCCAGTGAACATGTTGAAAAGCTGATGAAATGCCGTCTCGTGTCGTGAAAAACCGCCCAGATAGCAAGAGGATAGCGGGTCAGCGGACGAGTTGGCCGGAGTAGCGTTCGCTGGAGCACTGGGCTGAGGGCTCCGCTCGCAGACCCACCTGCTGCTAACTCAACAGACGCAATCCTCCACCTTTACTATATTGCCCCGCTGACGCTTGATGAAAAACAACCATCGTAACGTTAGTTCTAGGATGTAGCCAGGCTATATCCGGGTAAAACTGGCTAAATTAGGGATAAATTGAATTAAATTGACATGTCTGTCAACCTAAATTTACACCCCTCTCGACGATGCATATGACGGCCTATCATATATAGGCTAGCTTGTTGGCTAAGCCTGTTTTGTACAGCTTCAAACAACATAACGACGACGTTAATCAAAGTTTGTTAATAACGCAAATGAGATGGCTATTAAACAGACGCAATAATCATTATTTATGTGAATGTAATAATACACATAACATTAATGTATCTATGTATTTATTGTTTTGGTTTTCACATAACATCGATTGTTCAGTGGGTCTGTGGTGGGCGCTGGACTGGAAATGTTTTAATATGGGAAAGGTTGGTCAAACATTAGCCGTTTATATGTTTCATCTTCAATACGGCGTGCAGAAATAGCCTATATTTTGTCTAACAGTATGACACAGTAACTGCATTATGCGCTAAATATTTGCGAAGAAGAGCGAGTGCTCCCGTTTATTGTAGGCTATATAGGACATTAGCTTTAGGCCTACATAACGTGGAAAGTTACTGTGGCTGCGTTTACCATGGCATTTTATGTTGCTCTGTCTGTAGCTATGTCGATTTGTGCAGCACTCTCTCATCGCTCAAAAGAAATCAAAAGCATTAAGGAACTGAAGTTGAGCATCAAAGCCAGATAACGTTGTAGCTACTGCACTTTAAGACCGCATAAACGGGGCACAAGTGTCCGTCTGTCCGAACCACAGAACTATATACTAACTAGAAAGGCAGAAGCCTTCTGAAAACGGCACCGTTTCCACGGCCCAAAGTGTTTTCTCTGATTGGCCAACGTGACCTGTCACGTGAAGGTGGTCATTTTCTCCCTTTTCACAGAGTAATGGCTGCCGTTGTAACTCTAGTTAGCGACCATATACATGTATAGCGACAACTGCAAAGTTATGCTACCGAATAAAAAAGCAAAATGAAAGGTAACTTTGTTAGCTACCATTAGCTAAGTTAGCTCGCAGTAGCAGCCAGAGGCCTAGAAAGGACATGCTATCACAAAAGCCTGTTGATAATACACCAATAGTAGCTCGATGCACATTTAAAAGAAAATAAGCCAGGTATAGCATAACTTTAGTTATACTTTAGAACACATTTGGCTAATCTTAACGTAACCCCCTCGAAACTGCAATGGACATAACGTTATTACGATAACCTTCCAATATCAACGTTATAGACTACTGCACTTTAAGACCGCATAAACGGGCACAAGTGTCCGCTATGCGTTAAGATAACAATATATCTATATTTATATATATAATGTATGTTATATAGCCTGTGTCTATGTTCATAGACATCCTATATATAGCTACGCTGTATGTGTAGCCTACGTTGTGGTGAGTGAATACATTTTTTCCTGGTTGGTTCAGTTCAACAAGTTACTATGACAAGGGTGATGCAGGAAAATAAACAGACCTAACAGCAAAGCATATTTGTGGTTAATGCTAATTTAGCTCAAGCAGGACGACGAAGAAGACAAGCAGGCTAACCTAACGTTGTCAAAAAAATTATTCTTACCGTGAAAATATTAAATTTTTTCCCCCAGGGTTTCTGCGCTGTTATGGTTTTGAAAGCTCCGCGCTATGATTCAGGTTTGGCAAAACTGGTATGCAGTAACAACAATGCTATCACATATTTTATAACTCTAGAGATGTCAAAAATCACAAGAGCATTATTCCCCTCAGATAGTACCGACCAACCCTACTGGCTCACGGACTACTAGGTGTACGAATTATATATTATAATTTTTGACGTAAAAAATTATACCTAACACATAAAAGAGAAAACCTCTGTATCTCTCTGTATGTCTGGTGCACAGCAGCCAGCAGATGGCACGCAATGTGCCGCATTAATTAGGTATAGGGCCAACTAAATGGCCAATTAGTGATTGTGTGCTCCAACGGGTATCAGAACTAGTCCATCTGATTATCAACTCATCACCCATGGTAAGGATAAGCCACAAATCAGCTGTGGAGACTGCCACCTACAAGTTCATAACAGTGTCATCTTCAGAGATATATGTAGGAAACTTCATCCGTAAACAGAGGGATATTGAAGCTACAACATTATATAATCCTGACCATGTAGGACTATTCAGGAGGTTTCGGGGAGGGGCTAAAGCGCTTCAAAAACAGCATGTTATCTAACCCTATATGACAGGGGTGTCAAGATCCGGTCCTGGAGGGCCGCAGTGTCTGCTGGTTTTTGGTGCGTTTAAGCACAAGTGATTAATTTAAGTCACTAATTGGCTAAGAAGTCCACACACCTTGTTCTCAATGCTTTAACTGGGTGCTGATTGAAAGGAAACCACAAATACCTGTGACACTGCGGCCCTCCAGGACTGGAGTTTGACACCCCTGCTATATGACAACAATCCAGATGTATTTGGTAGGTAAAATAAGGTCTACACTAGTGCAAATCCAAACATATGACTGTGATTAGGAAAAACATCAATACCTTGAAGGATTTTTTCCACCAAATAAGCAAAAAATCTAAAGACTTGATTTTATCCAGGGTGGAGTCTCAAAGGGTCTCAGAAACTACACCTCAAAGAGGCTGTAGCCAGACAGAGGTGAAAATTAAACTTTGTCGTAGGACAAAACTAAAGACATTTTTGGAAAGGCCTTGACCTGGAGAATAACGTATGTCAATTATTTTGCCCTGACACCCCAGGGGACGCCCCCTAGAAGGGCAAAACTGGCTGAACTTGAAATGCTTCTAATTCTGGAACCAATGGACATGTCGGGTAGATATTTAACAGGATGATTAACTAACTAGTCTTTCATAAATAATGTCAGAGCCAGCCTTCAAGCTCTAACAGAAGGGCCTGAATAAAACGTTTGATGCTTAATCAATTGATACTTTGATGATTCAATTAGATGATAAATTGGGATCTTAACTGATGCTATATTGAACATAAATTTTAAGCCCCAGGTCAATAGGATTAGTATTTTTTTAGTTATTGGTACTAATAGTTTAGAACTACAATTCCCCAAAAACCCGAGAGCTCTACGTAATGATGGCCTGTGAAAAGATGGCGCCGTCTGTAGTCCGTTTAGGGTTAGGGTTCGGATAATAAATATATACGGCTAATCTGGGTCGCCCCATGTAGGGGACAGTATTAAAATGAATTGAGATTGTGGGATTTTGACCATATCCGACATAAACTGTTTGCTTTTTTTGTGACTGAATAAACCTTTCCACATGTTTTTTGTGTCCCTATTAACATATTTAGCGGTTATCGCCATCAACCAGTAGCTACTCAAAAGTCACTCGTCTGGTAAACAAAATTCACTAGCCGGCTAGCTAGCTAACGACCGAAAAGTAGCATAGTAGCCAAGCCCACAGTAATACCTCTAAATTTCGTTCTATGTAGCACGAAAACAGTCTGAGAAATGCTAGCATTGAAAATGCATGTGTAGCACGATAAAAGTCGGACAATCGTGCTCCGGGTGACGATTCAATAGATTCATTGTCGTGACTATGAGCATGAAAAAGCGTGAGACCGGGTTGATTTTTCACCTGTTAACATAACAAAGTGTACCTTAACCTAAAGGCTAAGACCATTGCGCTATTGTGTGAATCATCCTGCGTGAACACAATTCTGATCATGCTATTCTCCTGTCCTCTAATGGTCACCATCTTATCTATTTTCTATTCCTTTCTGTCTCTCTGTCAGTTATGTCAAGAACAATTGCTACCACTCATCCACCTATACCTGTATACCCAGCTGTTGGTAAGTACTGTATGTGTCAGTTGCTGCTCAAAGTCGAAATTTCTGAATTCACTGGGGTTCTGTTCAAGTCTTTGCTATGTGTGTGCAGGCACCTTGTAACATCTCCCTTTATTTCTGTTTCTGAGGAGAAAATGCTGTGAGTGAGCTGACTACCTGGGTCATGGAGGAGTGTCATGTTTTCTTGTTGATCTAAAGAAAGTGGACATACATATGCAATCTCTCTCCCTCTCTCTGTGTGCACATTTGAGGATTAACGTAAATCAAATTAATGACATTGTTTTGAGACAAAACATCTGTCTTGGTAGCCAATGGGACAGCCAGTTTATATTGTGAGCTCACTGCATTAAATGCTGCAAGAGCGACTAGCGCTTTGTGTTAATGTTTTAAAAATACTGCAGCGCTCTGCTTTATTTGGTGTTGATTTTAATTTTAAAAAAAGTCTTTCCTTTTAGCCTTTTGTTGTATTTATTTTAACATGATCATTACTATCTTGTTTCCTTCATATATAAAGACAACCATACATTTTCCAACTGAAGTTGAAGACCAAGACATGACATATCCCTATCCATGCTTCATAGCCAGATGGGGATGAAGACTCAAGATGTGTCTGGAAACTCATTCTTGGTGATCTTGCAAATTGTGTGCCTCAACATAGCTACCTGAACTCCACCACTTGCTTCCTAAACACATTTTTTAATATGTATATGATGCAGTATTTTCTACTGCTTTAGCATGTATTGTGTCCATTCAGCAGGGGTTTAAAATCAATAAAGATGTTTACCTTTTTAAAATCAATGTCAATGTGTTATCTATTTTAGTAACAGAAGTAGTTGTTTTTGTAGATTTTGACTAGCCTACTTTGAGCAAGAATTTGTAAAATGTAGTCATAAAATGATTTATCATGAGCTATGATAGATTACATTGATAATTAATTCATTTAACATCAGTTACGTTGATTTCCATTGTTAACATCAACATCGTTTCAACGTTATTTAAAGATGTTGATTCAATGTAAACTCAATGAGCACCTGGACGCAGAATCAACATCAGAGATCAACATTGAATCAATGCTTCATCTGATATTAATTCAATGTTGATTCAATGTTTCCTTGCTTTTGGGGATTAACCCACGTGTCAAGATACAGTACGAAATATAGCTATCATTCTTATAAGTGAGTAGGCCTACCATATACGAGTTATTTGTCATTCTTAAATTTAGTAGCAATTCATTGTCATGATGTCACACTATGACAATATCATAGCAATTGGATGGCAGTGATAATCAGTAATCACCAATGTTATTGCCCAGCCCTATAAACCAACGAGACCAGTGACAGGCAACTCAAAAGGGTACAGTACTATAGTACAATAATAAGTGTATACTCATGAATAGTCATCTCTGTCAGGCTACATATTGTCATTGACAATGTAGCCTACTGTAATTTTCTGCCTTTACGGGTTTTCCCTGCCCAATTCTGGCAGTTTCTCCAATCCTGGATTTGGCTTTTAACGGAACAGGTTTTTTTTAATGAACTAAGTCAGGTTTTCAAAATTTATGTGATTATTTTTAAATTAAATTTGTAGCCATGACATTGTTCACCCAACGCCCTCTGCTCTTCCTCACCCGTCCCTTATCTTCCCTACCTTCCCTTCCCTTCCTTTTTTCATTTGTAAAGACTAAATAATCAAATGTACACCATTCAAAATTATGAATCATGAATAAGGGAAACATTTTTATTCTTCGATATGCTGCGTTTCATTAACAGCAAGTTTAATCACCGTCTCCAACGTTGTCCTGGATAAGGGGAAAAAAACGTAGAGACGATAGGAGTTTGTTATAGGACACAGCAAAGTTCAGCAGCCTGTCTCAGTTTAAAGCCCCCTCACCACATCAAGGTGCAGGCTGAACGTGAGAACACAGGATAAGACGCACATCCACAAGACAAACCCTGACAAGACACATTAAAATGACAAGGTCACATTAAAGAAAAATTTACAGGTTTACGTGGGATCCAAGTGGTAGCCTAGGAAAACTCATCCAGGGGTGTCTGTAAGCAAAGACACTTACTCGTTTATGCGCTGTTAAAAGTGCATTACCGTATCTGGTTTTGATGCGCAACTTCAGTTCCTCAATCCGGTTGATTTGTGTAAATCGACATACAAAAGCAACATAATAGTAAACGCAGCCACAATATGTAATGTTATGTAAAGCTACAATGTCCTATAGCCTAGCTGGGCTAGACAACGGGGAGCACTCGCTGTTCTTCGCAAACATTTACCGCATAGCCTATGCTACTGTGTCACGCGGTTAGACAAAATAGACTATTTCGAAAAATATAACCAGCTAATGACATGTTGGATCCACCAACCTTTCCCTTATATTAAAACAAAGTTTTCCAGCCCGCTTTCCTGGGTCCAGCGCCTACCCCAGATCCACTCTAACCTATATAGCTAGTGGATGTCACATTCGATATTATGTGAAAAGCAAAACAATAAATACATAGATAGCTACAATCTTAAATAGGTCTATGATACGATTACGTTCACATAATTAAATAACGATTATTGCATCTGCTTGTTTATTTTGTTTAATCCGTAACGTTAGTCTGTAGTATGGCTAGGCAGTAGCCTAGCTCCAGCGGTAACATTACATTGCATCCGGACTGGTCCCTGACTCAAGATTTCCGTGAACCAGCCTTGCGCGGCTAGCTAATAGTGTGGTGTAGCCGTAACTGTAGCGTAAATAATTAGAAATCGCGACCACAGTGAAACTTGTCGCCTATTTTTCCAGGTATAGCCTCTCAGGAATGTCTATGTTATTGTTAGACTGTTAGAATAAACTATGGTGATCTTGTAGTGTTATCGTAACGTTAGACAGATTAATGGCTAGGCTATAGGCCACGGATATCTTGTTGAAATACCTCAGCCTAACGTGAGCAAAACTGCAAATCCAGATAAACGAGCCACGAATAGTTATTAAAATTTTTAATAACTGTCTTGTTAACTAGCGTTATTAACAAGCATAATACGCCGGGAGCCGGACAACATTTCTGTAGCCAACCCGATGTTGACCCGCTACCGTTAGCGTCTTGCTATCCGGGCGGCTTTTCAGACTTCAACACTAACATATTCACTGGGTGTGTTACTAATTAGTGTAATCTAACAACACCCATCTTGAGATATGAAGTATGACCTTAGAAATATTACACACGCGAAAGCATTTGAAAACCATTTCATTATTATGCACAAGATAGCTGGTAAGCGAACTTCACTGTTAGATAACCTAACTATAGCTACAGCAACGGATGCAGTTAGCTGAATGCTCATAGCAAGTCAGCTAACTATAGAGTTCAATGGAGGTTGAGAGAATGGATTTGAGACGAAAATGCCAATAGGCTTCTTCTTCTTCTTCTTCTTCTTCTTCTTCTTCTTCTTCTTCTTCTTCTTCTTCTTCTTCTTTTTTCTTTCCGCAGACTGGACACCTTCCGGTGTATTGCTGCCCTCCACAGGTCTTTATTAGTACCACCACCATTTGTCTCACTCCCCACCTCACACCCTTAGGTGCAGGCCTGTTAAATAAATATATTTGAGGACACTCCTCCCCACCTCTCTGCAACTTGCCTCCGGACCCAACAATGTTCTTATTGAGTAGGTGGTTACCCCAACATCCTGTAATTCCCTGAACAATACCCTCCGTTCCTCCCTATATTTCCCACAGTCCATTATCACATGCTGGACGTCCTCCACCACCCCACACTCACCACACATCCCATCCACATGCTTTCCTACCCTCGCTAAGCCCCCTGCCAACCCACAATGCCCCATCCTCAACCTAGTCATAATGACCTCATCCCTCCTCATAGCCCAGTGACATCCTGTGCTCACTCTCACAGATGGTTGGATGTTATAATAAAATCTACCCCTCCTTTCCTGGTCCCATTTCCTTTGCCATATCTGAGTAATCCCCTCTCTAATTATATTCCTACATTCGGACACCCCCAAGGAAACCACAACATCAATGTTTTCCCTCCTCAGTGCAGCCTTAGCAGCTGCATCAGCGGCCTCATTCCCACCCACCCCCACATGAGCCGGTACCCAGAAGAATCCCACCTCACACCCCCCCCTGAACCACCCTATACAAAACCACTAGCAGTTCTGCCACCAGGTCTGGTCTCGCCCCCCTCTCCCCGCCCTGCAGGGCCGCTAATGCAGCGGCAGAGTCCGAACACAGGACTGCCTTGTCTACTCCCACCTCCCCCACCCATTCTAATGCCCACAAGAGCGCCACTATCTCAGTCGTGAAAACCGAAACCCTGGCTGTGTCCGAAATCGCTCACTCATTCACTCCCTCCCTATACACTACTTAGGGAATCTACATAGAGCACTAGATAGGGATTGACTGGTGAAAGGAGGAGACGATTTCGGACACTACTGTTTCTGAGCTGGTTACTTAGCAACACGCGACGCTTGCGTGACAGCGGTCACCGGCTTGGTGAGAAAGCATGCAAGAAACGGTAAAAAAGTGTTATTTTATTTTGAATAAGGGTTTTGTTTGTCTCGTTGTAGGTAGATAGGTAAGTTAGGTAGCTAGCTAGCTAATTAAGTTGCATTTTCCATTAAACATAGTTTACTTTGTCATAGGCTATATTTAATCTACCGTGTTTATTTATATTTCGGTTATAAAGCCCACTTAAACTGATTTAAATATAGGCTACAAGATGAAACTTGCATTTATATTTACATTTGTAGACCAGCGCAGGCTCAGCCGTCGCCATCTTGACAAAAATAATGTCTCTGGTAATGTAGTGTACATCGTTTGTACCCTACATTTTGTGGTGCATTGTGGGGGATATTGAGTGCACTATATAGGGTGTCAAATTTGACATTTTGAATTCGGACACTCTACAAAATGGCCAAAACCCTAAATAGTGCACTATATAGTGAATAGGGAGCGATTTCGGACACAGCACCAGTCTGTTAGCCGCCTACCCTGGATGATCTGCAATTTGGGTATATGCATCGCAAACCCCGCCCTCCTACTGGTCGGATCTTTTGACCCATCTGTATATATGTGCAGGTGAGCTCCCCATTTCCGCTGCAGGCACCTATCCACCACCCCTGTAATGCTACCATAACCTCCATGTCTACCTCCGGCTCGGGTAATAGCCACGGAGGCACACATGGCCAGCACACCGGGGGCCCCACCCCCACACCCTCCAACCCTACTTCTCTCCCCCAGCCACCCAGTTGAGTTATATAGCTACCCTTACCCACTCCTCCTCTCCTACCTCCCCACTCCCACACCTCCATCAACAGCCTCCCTGCAGGATGCCATGGGTGACATCCACGTACCTTAGAGAAATAATTTAGGCCTAGTTTGGCCCGCCGCAGCCTCAGCGGGGACTCCCCCATGTCTACCAGCATTGCCGGGACCGGGGTGGTGCGAAATGCCCCACTGCAAACCCTCAGTGCCTTAGCCTGCACTACATCTAGCTTGCGCAGCGTAGTTTCCGCTGCTGCCCCAAACGCCATACACCCATAGTCCAAGACTGAACGCACCATAGCCTGGTAGATCATCTTCTGCGTTGCCTTTGATGCCCCCCAAGCGCTTCCTGCCAAGCTTCTCATCACGTTAATCACTTTTCCACATTTTACCACCATTTTTTCCACATGTACCCGCCACGTATGCTGCTCATCGAACCAGACCCCCAAAAATTTAAATATCCTAACTCGCTCCAGTGGCACACCATACAACAATAATCCCCCATCCAGTCCTTTCCTCTTACTGCCAAACACCACATATTTAGTTTTTTCCACCGACAGCCGGAAGCCCCACTTACCAGCCCACATCTCCACCTTGCCCATCGCTTCCTGGACCTTCTTTAGGACAAATGGCATATTCCTACCCCTTTTCCACAATGCCCCATCATCAGCAAAGAGGGACAACCCGAGGCCCTCCCCAACCTCCTGAAACATATCATTCACCATAACATTGAACAACACTGGGCTGATAACACTGCCCTGCGGCGTCCCATTTTCTATGGCGACCTTTGAGGAGAGCGCCCCACCCACCCTCACCTGAATAGTACGTCCCCTTAAAATTTCCTGGATCCAGTTTAACATCCTTCCTCTTACCCCAGCATCATATAGCTTCAGCAGCAGACCCTCCCTCCACAACATATCATATGCCCTTTCAATATCCAGAAACACTGCCACCACTCCTTCCTTGTTAGCCAATGCCCTCCCCACGTCATATTACAATGTCATCACCGAGTCCATAGTACCCCGCCCCACCCTAAACCCACTCTGATAGTTAACAAAAAACCCTCTCCTCTCCAAGTAGTACACTAACCTATCTGTGACCATCCGTTCCATCACTTTGCAAAGCACAGACGTGAGTGCAATAGGTCTATACTGTAATGGGGCGTGACGTGTGAGATGGGAGGAGCCAAACGCAGCAAGGGGATTCATTAAGCCCTTAGGCCACTAAGGCGGGATACCCGCAGATAAGGGAGGAGACAAGACAAGGAACACAAACACCACTACAGACGCTACTAACCGGCTAACTGTCAAACGCCAAATAGAGCGTAAGGACAGGGATCAGAACAGCCAGAAATAAATACGTGCCCTGTCTCGGTAACGAGACAAATCAGAACGGGCGAGTAGCGTAAAGGCACAAACAAATAAACAGTAGTCAACAAATAATGAATATGATTTAATGGAGGAGAAAGAACAGATATAATGTTACGTGGCTAAATACATAAGCTGGAACTAACAGTCAAATGCGGAACCAAAAGGAGGGTAAACGCCCGATCTCCCAGGGGGAAGAAACATTTTACAGGCGAGCCGACGGAGAACCGCACTCCCATAACCTTACCAGCAAAAATGACCAAGCTTAAAACAGCCACGCCCTAACCTCTCAGACAGGAGGAATGTAATGAGGCAAAGGAACAGGTAATTAATGTTCCAAGGCATAGTTTGAGACACGCAGTCATAAGCAAACATGTCCACAACATCGTCCGGTCTCACTAAGAGACAAATAGCACCGAAGGGCAAACAGAACTAAGTTCTGAACAGAATAGCCCAAAACTCCATACCCGGAGAACAAGCACAAAAGACGAAAGGACAGCTGCACAGAAACTATAGGCTATCTGACTGACAAGCACAAACACAAAAACAAGCCCTGCCTCTAAATAAGGGGAAATGTAACGAGGCGAACAGGAACAGAGATTTAACGTTCCCTGGCGATATAAAAAGGCTCGCAGTCCAATGAATAAAACCAAGAGGGTAAACACCCGATCTCCCAAGAGAGAGAAACATTTTACAGGTGAGCCGACGAAGCACCGTCGTCCCATAACTTACTATCCACAGACTAACGCAAGCTAGAATATAAAACAACCGCCCTAGCCTCTGACTAATGGAAAAAATGTAACGAGGCGAAATGGAACAGAGAGCTAACGTTCCGAGGCTATTATTAAAAACACGCAGTCAAACACACACACGTCCACAACATCGCCCAAGCTCCACATAAGGAGACAACACACCCGGAGAACGAAACAGAACAACAGTTCACAACAATCGTCTCGCAGGCAAAAAGGCGAACAGGACTGCTGTAACAAAGACCTACGCAAACATAATAGCACGACAACCTCAATAAGAAAAAAACCCTGACTCACAACAAAGGGGAACGTAGTCCACGAGAAGGAGACTAAACAGGGAAAAACGTACAAAGGCTACTTACTGGCTCACAGTAACAGGGAATTGAATAGAAGCAAAACGCCAGGTCTCTCAGTAAGAAAACCAAACAGGCGAAGGGGAACAAAGAACAACTACTCTACACCTCCACAAGCTAAGCAGCCCAGCAGAAGCGCAAACGCCCAATCTCACATGAGACGACATGCACCTAGAGGCGAACTGGACTAAAGTTCCCAACAGAACGCCCAAATCTCCATACACGGAGAAAAAAGCACACTATGGCGAAAATAGAGCAGAGATTTACGGTCCCAAACTTCTACGAGATAATCTACCACTAAGCCAGTAAGAAATAAGCCCTGCCTCTACAAAGAGATGCTAAAAATGGGCGAATAGCCAAAAGGGTACGAGAAACTCACAGCCAACAATAACACCACAGTACAAACAATTAACAATCAATGTCGAAGCCCCGAATGAAAGAAACGGTAGGCTTAAATACATCTCTCAGGTGACTACGACAGGTGTAAACGCTTAACCAGAAGCTCCGCCGACTCAGCGAGCATCTACCAAAAGGGCAGCGCCCTCGCGTGGCCACCAAGGAGAACGACCGCATAGGCAAACAGGGTCAAAACCATGACATATACGATTCCGGGCAGGCTGGATCTTTACCTGGCTTTAAAATTGGCACCACTACTGCGTGTTTCCATGAGGTTGGCAACACCCCCTCCCCCCAAACAGTGTTCATAAGTGCTAGCACTTCCTCCAACCCAATATCCCCCATGTGCTTTAGCATTTCATAACACATGTTGTCGTGCCCTGGCGCTGTGCTGCCTCCCCCTCGTATAGCTCTACGCAACTCCTCCAATTTAAAAAACAAATTTCCAGCTCCATCATTGTCACTACTCTTCATCAGCTTCTCAGTCATCTCCTCCACCATCCTTGCCCGAGCCCTGAGGCCTTCCTCCCCCACATTAGCCTCACTGTGCACCGCCAATAGGCCTCCTCACGTGATTGCCCTGTTACGTAACTAAAATTACCACGTGACCATGTTCTTAACCAATCACAGTTCAGTGCGCTTACTAAACACTCACCGATGAGTATTTTTAAATCATGCCTCTCTTTTTTCTGTGTAGGCTAAAAAAAATTTGAACCCAGGAAAAATGTAAAATGTGATTGCCTGCTTCTATTGACTACAATATTGTGAACTTTTGTTACCTAGATTGCGCTGGGGCCACTATGTTGACTTTCACAACGCTCCATTGGAAATACATGGCAGAGCTCATAATAATACTATTTCCGGGCCATGGCAGCCATCTTGCGGCGGTGCCATTGCGGAAGAACCAAATTGAATAGGGCTGAATGGAACCATGTGACCACGTTTCCTTTCTAGTTCTTATATAGTTCTGTGGTCCGAACGAATATTCTCCGTGCAAAAAGACGAAATATCCGGGTAAAGCCAGGACGTCTGGTCAGCCGACTGGATATTGGAAGGTTAGCATAAATAACATGTCCAATGCAGTTAGGCTTAATCATAAACTGTAACGTCAGAAAAAATGGCTTAACACGGCTTTCTTTCTAAACAACGTTCAGATTGGAATGCAGCTGAATACATCGATGGGGTTACATTAAGGTTATCCAAATATGTTCTAAAGTAGCTATAACTATGTCTGCAGCTTTCTTTTAAATGTGCATCGAGCTACTATTGGCGTATTAGCAACAGGCTTTTGTGATAGCCTGTCATTTCTACACCACTGACTGCTACTGCGAGCTAACAAAGTTACCTTTCATTTAGCATAACCACAGAACTGCATAATTTAGTAGTCGTTGCTAGCTGACGTTATACATGGAGGTTCCTGCTTTCTGGGAGGGTGTGCTAATATGTTGGCTAATGAGCATGCTTTATTCAACACAGCTTCGAACAACATAACGACAAGTAAGGTTATAGTTAACGCTAACCAAACAGCTTGTTAATAATGTAGCTAGCTAACGACATAGATATTAAACATTTTTCGTAACGTTAACTATTCGCGGCTCATTTATATGAATTTGCAGTAACGTTAGGCTGTGAGGCGATTTTAAAGTGATACTGCAGTCAAAAACAGACTTTTCCCGTTGAATACCAATGTTTTGGGTTAGATTATAATCATACACAATCAATCAATCAATCAATCAATCAATATTTATTTATATAGCGCATTTCACAACAAGTTGTCACAATGCACTTCACAGCAAAACCCAGCCTAAACCCCCCACAAGAGCAAGCCAAAGGCAACAGTGGCAAGGAAAAACTCCCTGGTGTAACTAGGAAGAAACCTTGGAAGGAACCAGACTCAATGGGGGAACCCATCCTCCTCTGGTCATCCTCCTCTGTTACACAGCCTGCAGAAATAAACAACAACAAAAACAACAAAAAAGTCATCAAAGTCACAGCTTCTGCGTTCATTTTAAAGTTGATGTGCAGTGGAGCTAATGATAAGGGTGAGGATACGGGGGGAAAAAGCCAAGGTTTTTACTAGCTTTTTGTGCTGCCATGGCTGCTACTTCTGTGCAGAGTGACCCGTGAATGCGAGATCAGAGCCAGGAATGGGGGGACCGTGACATGTGCGGTTTCAGTGAAACTCAAGCAAGGCATGAAATTAACCTCGCTCACTCGCCTGAGCGAGTGATTATGAGGACGGGCAAGTTAAGAAAATGGAGCGCTCGGCCGTTTGGCTAGTTTATAAAACGGATAGTTCCAGGATGAAGATTGGTCAATACAGCGTTCCAGCCATGTTAAAATACACAATATAAAAAAGCTATCACATGACACATCTGTTCAACTTCATGTGTAATGTATAGCCTAACATCACTGTGCACCCTTAGATTAAACTATTGACACACTATTGGACCGATGACCATAACGTTCGGTAAGCAGCTACATGAGAAAACCGTGAATAATGAATACCGTGCAACAAACCAAGACAATAATATGGACAGTTCTAACATTATTTTAAATCACAAAATGGGTAACGCAGCTGTCCGCGAATGATATAAAACCGTTGCCTACTTCCGACTTATTATGGTGTATCGTTTGTGCCCAAAAAAATCCACTGCTTTGCACATTTACCACTTATCTGAAATGACAACACATGATAATATAATGTGAATCTGTTGATAACCTACCCTGTACAATAGTGAGTTAACTAGCCCGTGCGTACACGTTCTAATGCCCTGCTAGCTGCATCAAAAATGACGTAAAAAGTCACATTAATTCAGATCTGACAGACTGCGGTCGCTTTGACACAATCGGTTATGTATCGGCATCTAATACCACATTCAAAAGTGCCCAAATGAGAATTGGAAATGTCAGATTCAATGTGATTTTCGCTGTTCACACTTTTACCTGCAGTGTGAACGTAGCTTTAGAGAGTTATTCATCTACAACGTCTTACTTTGGTATCTTTAGCTAACTTGCCTGCATTATGCCAAGTAGTCAGAGCTATATCGTTCCTCGGTGTAATGCCACTGGCTCTGTTAGCTTTCATAATCTGCCGAGAGATGGAATGTATCGATAAATTAGGTAATGCAAAGCAGTCTATTGTGTGTGAGTTTAGCCCCGTTTGGTCCAGAGAACTGGTAACTTAGCTAGATAGCTAGTTATCGCTATCATTTATGAATAATGTTAGCTAATAAATGATAACAATTCTCTCCGGACCAAGTGGAGCTGGGCGCTACAACCAGCCATGTTCAATATACTAACGTTACTGTGGTGACTGGGTTTTGCTGTGTATTTGAATGTATTTAATAGTAACATTACTTTAGGCAGACAAACAAGCTAAGTTAGCTAGGTAACGTTAGCTCTACCATTCGGTTACATCCCCGGTCCTCTCCTCGATCGCAAAGACGTAGTTGTGAGGAGAGAGCAGGAAGGTGGCTGAGTTCAGTGGGGGCCTGAGTCAGTTCACCAAGACACACCCTTTCACTCCTTGACCGTATGAATATTCATAATATGATACGTGGCACCATCGTCATATGACCACACCCACTCACGAGTTCCAGTTCAAATTGAAGCGGTAAAAAAGGCCTTAGAAAAGCCTCTGCAGTATCTCTTTAACAAGATAGCCTCTACGTTAGCCTTCGACATCATTCAGGCAACACTTCATGCAATTATTAGCCAGGTATGTGTATGTAATCATAGCATAGACGTATTCAATAATTTATCAATGTATTTATTGTTTTCATAACATCGATCGTTCTTACAAAACCCACTCCGAGGTGGCTCTGGTCGTGGTTCAAGATTTGCAGCGGCAGCCATTACTCTCTGCAAAAGGGAGAAATTGACCACCTTCACGTGACAGGTCACGTTAGCCAATCAGACAAAAAACTTGGGCCTTGGAAACGGTGCCGTTTTGAGAAGGCAGTTGCCTTTCTAGTTTGTATATAGTTCTGTGGTTTGGACCATTAAGGCTTCCATGCTATTGGTTGGCGTCAACATACCCATCCCTTTTTACGTAGGGGCTGCGTATACGAGAGATTTACCCACCCCTTTTTTACGTAGGGGCTGCATTGGGCTATGTCTACGTATGCCTATGCCTGCTCATCTAGATCACGTTGAATCAATGTCAGAATACCGACAAATACTGAGTAATCAAGGTTAAATATTAACATGATATTTAAAAGTTTTAATGTTTGTCGTCATCACTGGCTCACTCCATTAGCTCACTGAACTAGTTAGTAGCCGATAATGTCAGTCGTAACTGTAGCCTAAATAATTCGCCTAACGTCATAAGTTGCTTTGCCAGCTGAACACGTAAAATGGATAAAAACTTCATTGCAGTGTGGGCGAAAAAATGACCAATTTTGATGATTATTCAATATTTGTCGGTATTCTGACGTTGATTCAACGTAATCTCGATGAGCAAATTGATGTTGAACCCACGTCGGAATTCTACATTGAATCTACGGCGATTCAACGTTCGCTTGCTATCTGGGTAATCAAAGGGAGAAAGTTGCGCACCTCTACTGGGGAACGGGGATTGCAGACACCGACCATACAGCATGGAGAGTGTATTCTTAATACCTGCACCTTGCAGACAGATATGCATTTAGGGAGGTTGTAAATTAATGATGAATGGTGTCCTCCGCATTCATTAAAGAGTGATTTTGAATTAAAAAAATATTATGCTCAAATTTTATTTGCATAGCCACCATAGTGTGAGCGGAGTTGAGCGAAAAAACTAGTGTTTTGAATCAAATTATTTCAATAATCTCATGCTATTTATTCACCACAACAGGAAAAGATGATAGCCGATAGCCTAAACGAATGGGATTGTTACCAATATTCAACAAAGGGATTAGTATCCACAAATTATGGAAAGTTTCTATTTTAGATTTAAATAACAAGGAATACAACAAAAATACTCAAATGTGTGTGTAATGCACACGTTGTCTAAAGAAAAAACTGTGTTATAGCCTAATTATAGGGACAATTACTGAAGGAAAACAGAAAAATAGTAGGCTAACTAGGTTATCACCCTTATGCATTTAGGACATGGGAAAGGAAGGAATCACGGCGACAGTGAAACTTTGTCCGATAATAGCCTGCTTTAATGAATAAAATCACAACAGGTGGTCAAAGTGGGATTTGAACATTTATAGCCACAATGTAAAATATAATTCACACCACCATTACATAAAAAAATACCCCTTTGGCTGCACTAAAAATATGGCCATTAATCAGAAAGGATCGTAACCAGTTTACATCGAAATCAATGGCTTGCAGAACACCAAATTCTTTCTTTTCCCCAAATCTACTCAAAATTCAACATGTTGCCATTTGTGCTCTAATACTGCCATCTAGTGGGCACTTAGGCGAACACACCACATTAGATGAATATGTCAAGTAGCTATGATATTGTATACAAGCTACAGTTTTTCTCAATAAGTAACCAGTAGCCTACAAAAAATGCAGATGTTAATAATGTCACCGTAAATCAATATTATTTCTTAAGCCCAATTCAATTAATATTATTTCTTAACCTCTGTTCATACAAGGTAGGTTGAGTGGGGAATTGTTTTATCTCTTGCAATGATTGTATGTAGGATTTCCCCTCAGAAACTGATGAAGTGGTAGCACCCAATTTTAAACGCCTTAAGACATTCAAAATGGACGTGTTAACAGGGTATTTTCTGTCGTCTTAAGATTTTGACGTCTTAATGCGGACGTCAAAAAACAGGTTTTGGCCCAAACGGCGTTCCATACTCAAGCACACAGACGCTTATTGTGCGCGCAGATTTGAGCAGAACTGAACTCTCTAGACGCGCAAAGGCACAGACGCTTTTATTGCTTTTTCGGAGCACATACCGTGAACGTCAGAGACACGCTATACAAACAGTCTACATTCCGGATTTGTGAGCTTCGCTTAATAATGGGAGTAAATACTGTGCTATTACATATGTCTTACTGCTTGACAGGTTAATTAAAATGAAAACTTGCATACTGTCAATATATTATTACATGGGAAAATAGCTACACATGAATCAAACCAACAAACAAATCTTCTCTGGCTGGCAGCAAATGGCCTGCTTTTGATTTTTACTTCATAGCCTATAATGTAATTATTATTACGGTTCCGAGTATGAACTGGACTCAAATGCACGACTCAAACACAGGAAGTTCAATAACTCCATATTGTATTGTTTCGACCAGAATTCCTCCTGAAGCATAGGGAGAACAAGAATAGTCAGTTACGGTTCCGAATAGGAACTGGACTCAAATGCACGACACCCAACACAGGGAGTAATTAACTCCAATAAATTATTGCTTCGACCAGAATCCCTCCTGAAGTATAGGGAGAACATCAATAGACAGACAATCCAGGAAGTGAGTTCAGCAGGGGATCAGCAGGAGCGGGAGAGGCCAGGGACTGGTGGTGGTGGCAGGAATCCGGGCAGGCTGAGCAGAGGAGGAGCGGGGAGCGGGGGACAGGGCAGAGCGGAGTGGCAGGAACAGCTGAAGGTTAGCAGAGCTGGGGTCCCGGCTGGACGTGCACACAGCAGCAGGTTGGCAGCAGCAGCAGCACAAAAGCAGGAAGCACGCACCGCAGCCGGATAGCAGAGCTGGAGCACCGGCTGCATGCACACACAGCAGCTGGTTTAGCAGGAACAGCAGCACAAGCAGAGTGCTGCATCTTTCCTCCGTATCAAGAGTTGTTTTAACCGTCCCGCGTAAGGTAGTGTCGTTTTTAAGCGTACTGGCCGCAGTTTGCGTGATTTTAATTAGACCTCATTGAACGCTGATCACATTATTTGCATTGCTAGTTTGTGTTTGTTCCGCGATTGGCTGTTTGTTAGATTGTTAGTTTGAACGCTGATCATATTATTTGCATTGCTAGTTTGTGTTTGTTCCGCGATTGGCTGTTTGTTAGATTGTTAGATTGACTAGGCTGTTAGTTTCGCGTTATTGTGCTTTTTAATTGGAAGTACTTGTTTATCCGTGCTTGCGAAGTGTCTCACACAGCTGTTAACCACTTGCAATCAGCTGTGTGCATTTCAAAAGACATCTGGAAGAGTGACACTAGTGTGACACTAGTGTCGCTCCATCCCAGTTTATGTGTGTTCTCCCTCTACCTAGGGGTGCTTCCTCGACGAGCTCGACACCCTGCTCAGCTCCTTCCCAGAGGACGGCACCCCGCTGATCCTCCTGGGAGACTTCAACATCCATCTAGATGCCTCCCAGTCTGCAGCCTTCCTACCACTTCTCCGCTCCTTTGACCTCACCCTCCAACCCTCCCCCCCAACCCACAAGGCTGGCAACCTCCTAGACCTGGTCTTCCAGAGGAACAGCCCCTGCTCTGATCTCACTGTTACCCCTCTCCATACCTCTGATCACCACTTCATTTCTTTCTCTCTTCCTCTTGTTCCACACCGCCCTCCCCCCTCCCCCCACCCCCACTGTCTCTGTCCGCCGTAACCTCTGCTCCCTCTCACCCTCCTCTCTTGCTCCCTGTGTCACTGCTTCCCTCCCCCCTCTCAAATCCTTCTCTCAACTCCCCATCGACTCTGCATCCGACACCCTGCTCACAGCTCTCTCCACATCACTTAACTCTCTCTGCCCTCTTGTCTCTAGGCCCACACGCCCATCATCTCCCTGCCCGTGGATGTCCGATGCCCTGCGCACCTCCAGGGCCAGTCTTCGCGCAGCAGAGAGGATGTGGAGGAAATCCAGAGACGCATCAGGCCTCTCCTCCTACCAGTCTCTCCTAGCGGCGTTCTCTACAGCAGTCACCGCTGCTAAGGTAACTTACTATCACACTAAAATTCACAAATACAGTTCTAACCCCCGTCAATTGTTCTCCATCTTCTCCTCCCTCCTCAGCAAATCCCCTCCTGCTCCTCAATCCTCGTTCACTGCCGACGACTTCGCAGATTTCTTTGATGAGAAGATCGCAGACATCCGCAGCTCCTTCAGCCCCTCAGCCCCTCTCTCTATGCCACCCCCCCCCCCCGTTTCCCCACTCCCCCTCCCCTCACGGACACTGTTTTCCACTCTCCTCCTCTCTCTACCCCTTCCGTGCCCCCCCCCCTGCTTCTCCACCTTTTCTCCCCTTTCTGATACCGATGTATCCCACCTCCTACTCTCCCATCGCCCCACTACCTGTGCCCTCGACCCTATCCCTTCATCTCTCCTCCAGGCAATCACCCCAGATATCCTCCCGTTTGTGACCTCTCTGGTGAACTCCTCCCTGACCTCTGGCTGCTTCCCCTCATCCTTCAAGAGAGCCTACATCACCCCGATCCTGAAAAAACCCACGCTGGACCCCTCCAACATCCAAAACTACGGACCGGTATCTCTTCTTCCTTTTCTTTCCAAAACTATTGAACGTGCTGTTTCTAACCAACTGTCGTCTTTCCTTACCCAGAACAACCTACTAGACCCCCGCTTCAGACCTGGCCACTCAACGGAGACCGCACTCCTCTCCGTCAGCGAGATGCTTCACGCAGCTCGGACAGCCTCCCTCTCCTCTGTGCTAATACTCCTAGACCTCTCTGCTGCCTTCGACACCGTAGATCACTCCATCCTCCTGTCGTCCCTGTCTGCAGCGGGGATCGGTGGCTCGGCCCTGGCCTGGATTGAGTCCTACCTCTCGGAGCGCTCCTCCCAAGTTTCCCTGGGCTGGTAAAGTATCGGCACCCCCGTCCCCTTACCACAGGAGTCCCCCAGGGCTCAGTCCTTGGTCCCCTCCTTTTCTCCACCTACACCAAATCCCTTGGCCCCGTTATCACTGCCCATGGTCTTTCTTACCACTGCTATGCTGACGATACTCAACTCTTTCTCTCCTTCTCACCCTCTGACACTCAGGTGTCAGCCCGCATCTCCGCTTGCCTGAGAGACATCCAGAGCTGGATGGACAACCACCATCTGAAGCTCAATCCAGGCAAGACTGAGCTCATCTACATTCCTGCTCTAACCTCTCCCCCTCTCAATCTCTCCATTTCCCTAGGGGACACTCCACTGACCCCAACGCCCTGTGCCAGGAACCTCGGAGTGGTGATGGACAACAGGCTGTCCCTCTCCGAGAACATTGCAGTGGTAACCCGGGCGTGCAGGTTCTTCCTGTACAACATCAGGAGAATCCGCCCCTTCCTCACCACCCACTCAACCCAGCTCCTGGTCCAAGCGATGGTGCTGTCCCGCCTGGACTACTGCAACTCTCTCCTGGCTGGCCTGCCAGCATCGGCCATTAGACCCCTTCAGCTTATCCAGAATGCAGCAGCGCGCCTGGTCTTCAACCTCCCCCGACACTCCCATGTCACCCCCCTGCTCATTGACCTCCACTGGCTACCTGTGATGGCCCGCATCAAATTCAAAACATTGGTGCTCGCCTTCCAGGCAGTCCGAGGATCAGCCCCTCCATACCTCCAAAAGCTCATCAGACCCTACACACCTACCAGATCCCTGCGTTCCGCCTCCTCAGGACGACTGGTACCCCCCCCACTTCATACTAGCACCCGGTCTCGACGTCTGTCTGTCCTGGCCCCACGGTGGTGGAATGAGCTCCCCGTGGAGGTCAGAACAACAGAAAGTCTGACCGCCTTCAAGCACAGATTGAAGACTCACCTCTTCAAGCTGCACCTCTCTCCACCCCTCCCTACCTCCTTGTGACCTCCCTTGATTGTGTTTTTCTTATGCTAGTTTAATACTTTAGGTTACTTACTGGCTTACTGTTGTACATGCCAATGATTGATATTGTGTGGTCCCCCCCCTCCCCAAAAAAAAACTGCCTGCGCCTGGTGTTTGAAATCGTATTTACCTTTTAGGGTTGTTTTAACGCACTTGTTTCAAGTTGGAAAATGCACTAATGTACGTCGCTCTGGATAAGAGCGTCTGCCAAATGACTAAAATGTAATGTAAATGTAATATACAAACAACTGCAGGCTGGTAGACTCAGAGCAGACAAAAGTTAGTACAGCGAGGCAGGACAGACTGAACAGCGTGATAGCGCCGTTCCTGGCGAGAGCTAATCAAAACTGGACAGAGCTGTAAATGGCGAGTTAACACCGAAGGCAAGACAAGGCTTTTAACCTCTTCCTACCAAGGGCAAAATATACCAATTTTCGCCCGTTTTCACTAGTGACCAACAAAGCTGTTTATCTCAAAAACTGTAAAGGCTACAAATATGGTTCATAGCTTTTATTAAAACAGAGAACTGCACTATTATGACTAAGTAGTCATAATTCATATACATACCCTTCTTGCTACTTAACTACAACAATTTATGTACAGAAATTGTGAAAAAACAAAAAACGGGTACCTAAATTCAAATTTCAGATTTTTTACCTGATGAGCTACAATAGCTATGGAGGAAATAACTCCTCTTTGTGATTCCTCAATATGCTGCCTATCTCTGCTAAAGATATGGTGTCAATATCTCAAATCATTCAAAATCTACAGAGCTTTTTTTCAGGTGAACCATTTCGGTTACCAAAGTTGGCACAAATTGTGCCAAATTGTGCAAAATGGCCCAGGTTCCAGAAAAGGCTCAATATCATTTATTTTTTAAGTTTTACAATAAAATCTGATAATTGGCAATAAAAGTTAATTTAGAAGTGTTTTTGGTCATTGTTACAATATAGTAATGTTAGCTATATTCATTTAATTCAGAGGGATTCGTTTTTTACATAACAGTGAATTCACACTGGTATACCGGCAAAATAATCTGTTACCTTATATCACTCTGCGTCACTGAGACCGCAAAACCATATTTCTGCTGCACATAGAAACTCCTGAATAACCTAGACATAACTAACCAAAAACTGTATGAAAGAAACTGTAAAGTAAAAATATAAACAGCGCATTTACCTTATGAATTGTGCTTTGCTAAACAGAATGTAGCGAGCTACGCTACAAGGTAAAAACACTGCGCCATCTCGTTTTGATAATTCCTCTTACACAGGGCTGCACTTACTTGTCTCAGACACAAATAGATAGCTAGCTGCTATGTGTAATTTTGCTGGCTAGCTTGCCATTGTTACAATATAGTATGTTAGCTATATTCATTTAATTCAGAGGGATTCGTTTTTTACATAACAGTGAATTCGCACTGGTATACCGGCAAAATAATCTGTTACCTTATATCACTCTGCGTCACTGACACCGCAAAACCATATTTCTGCTGCACGGAGAAACTCCTGAATAACCTAGACATAACTAACCAAAAACTGTATGAAAGAAACTGTAAAGTAAAAATATAAACAGCGCATTTACCTTATGAATTGTGCTTTGCTAAACAGAATGTAGCGAGCTACGCTACAAGGTAAAAACACTGCGCCATCTCGGTTTGATAATTCCTTACACAGGACTGCACTTACTTGTCTCAGACACAAATAGATAGCTAGCTGCTGTGTGTAATTTTGCTGGCTAGCTTGCCATTGTTACAATATAGTATGTTAGCTATATTCATTTAATTCAGAGGGATTCGTTTTTTACATAACAGTGAATTCGCACTGGTATACCGGCAAAATAATATGTTACCTTATATCACTCTGCGTCAGTGAGACCGCAAAACCATATATCTGCTGCACGGAGAAACTCCTGAATAACCTAGACATAACTAACCAAAAACTGTATGAAAGAGACTGTAAAGTAAAAATATAAGCAGCGCAGTTACCTTATGAATTGTGCTTTGCTAAACGGAATGTAGCGAGCTACGCTACAAGGTAAAAACACTGCGCCATCTTGGTTCGATAATTACGCACGGGTGACACTTCCTTATACGCAGAGCTGTTATCTCCTTTTTTTACGACGGCAATGTGTTCAATGTGGGCTCGTATGAAAGATAAGAGTCTTGGCTATTGGCTGGAATATTTGACAGACAGTTTTAAAACCCAATGGAAAGCAAATAATACTCGGAGTGGAGGCAGGTCGAAGACAGTTTTTCCCACTTCAGATAGGCCTATTGTGCTATCAGTCAAAGAAATACACCCAATTGACGACGGTTTTGCATAATTCTCTGCAAACAAGTTCAAAACCACTCTGGCTAACATATACTAAGCCGTTGGATTGGTACTCCAGAAACTGGCTGAGTTTCACAACGCCAAAGTGAACACAGCCGAACGAGTCGTAATCAAGTGCAAAAAAGCACAAGTCGGTTTAAAATTGGAAAAAAATCATGTACAGCCTTATGAAAGTTTTAAAGTATTTTTTCTTGAAGCCTAAAGGTATAATGATTTTTTAAACCAAAGTTTTGTGAAATACAATTAAGCAGAACAGTTTACCAGCACATTGTTTATGGTGTGACATCAAGCTGCAATACATGTTTGAGAATTAGGTCAGAGTTTCCAACGTTATTTACAAAGTTTTATCTCGACGTTTTGGGCTTAAAAACCACTTTCCCAGAATGAATGGATATATCATAAGGATATTTAATCAAAATATTGAGGTGAGCAGTTTATTATATATTATTAAATTAATGAAATGTATAATTTAATAATTTCCGTCACGCCCGCGTTACCGCTAGGGGGCGTTTGGCATTAAGAGGTTAAAGTTGGCAAGACAGGACTAGATACAATGTATCCACGAGACAAGACCAGAGGGTTACCACAAGGAGACTTAACGAACTGGCACAGGACAAAGAACACCGGGTGACTAAATACAAACATTAACAAGTATCAATTAGGTGCCGCGTGCGAATGTATGCGTGAGTGATTAACGGAGCAGAGAGTGTGTGGAATGCATGCGGAAGGGAGGAAAGGGATAGGCGGATAACGAGTAGTGGAACAGAGTGACACGAAAGGGAGAACCACGCCCAACCTGCAGCACGAGGGAAACCAACAAGGAAAAAACAAACATGATACAAGAGGGAACAGGTAAAACACAGGACACAAGAGGACAGGAGTGAGAACATCACAGTACCCCCCCCCACCCCCCCCAACGAATGCCTCCTGGCGTTCACTCTGGATCGAACTTCTGGGGGGTGGCGTCTGTGAAACTGGCGGATGAGGGAAGGATCAAGAATCAGACTCTTGTGCAGCCAGGACCGCTCTTCAGGATCATACCCCTCCCAGTCCACTAGGTATTGGAAACCCCGGCCCCTACGGCGGATGTCCAGGACACGTCTTACCATGTAGGCCGGGGCGTCGTCAGTCATCCGGGGGGGTGGGGGGGCGTCAGCGGGAGCACTGAGGGGGCTGGAGGCGACAGGCTTGACCTGACTGATGTGGAAGGTGGGATGGATTTTAAGTGAGGCGGGGAGTTGGAGTTTGACCGTGACGGGGTTGATGATACTGAGGATGGGGAAGGGACCAATGAACCGGGGCTGTAACTTCTTAGAAGTGGATTGAAGTGGGATGGTGGAGGTGGACAGCCAGACCTGCTGTCCGGGAGTGTACTGCGGGGCTGCGGTCCGATGAAGGTCCGCCAGGCGTTGGGTACGGGAGGTGGTGCGGAGGAGTGCGGTGCATGTCAGCCTCCACACACGCTTGCATCTGAGGAGGTGGGACCGTACAGGCCCACGGTCAGAGATGATGTCAGAGGGGATCCCGTGCTGCCTCACCACGTGCAGCACCAGGAGCTCCGCTGTCTCCAACGCGGACGGGAGTTTGGGCAGGGGGATGAAGTGGGCCGCCTTGGAGAACCGGTCCACGATGGTAAGGATGGCGGTGTTGCCATCCGACCAGGGCAGACCGGTCACGAAGTTCCAAGGACGGCCCGGGACAGGGAGGGGCGAAGGAGGCCAGCGGGGGGCTGGTGGGAGGCCTTGCTCCTGGCGCACACCGGGCAGGGGAGGACGAAGGCATGGGTATCTCCCTTCAGGGTGGGCCACCAGAAACGCCTCCTGACCAGGGCGGTCGTCCTCGCGATCCCTGGGTGGCAGGCCAGACGGGAGGCGTGGGCCCAGTGGAGGACCTGGGAGTGGACGGAGTTGGGGACAAACAGTTAGGGTTATTGCGGGGGTCCGGGTGGGTAGCCTGGTCGACCTTCACCACGCCCTCGATCTCCCAGGAGACCGCAGCCACAACGCATGATGCCGGGATGATGGGCTCTGGATCAGCAGATCTGGCATGGGGGGAAAACACAAGGGACAGGGCATCCGGTTTAACCCCTTGGCGCAGATGGCAAATTTCACCTATTTAGGGGTGCTCTGTTTAAGGCTTTATAACTCCAGGTGTGAGCATCACATAAACTTGGTAAATGGCTTAAATGAAAGAAGACAGGTGTACCATTTACAATACAAACTTAGATTTGTTTATTTTCATAATTTAAGTCAAAATAAAGTGCCATAAATGCAAAGAAACTTTGGAGAAAAAAAAATTAAAAATAGGTTTTTTTTATTTTGCTGAGAGCTACATAAGTGAAATCGGTAATATATATACATTTCCTGGATCATAAACTCCATGTCCACAAGTTTTGCAAAATCTGAGGATGATATGCAGAACTACTAAAGGTCTATGATGCAAAATATAGCCGTGTATCCTGTTGTCCATTAGTGTCTCCAAATCTATCCAAATGGCTAAATTGTGCACTGCTGCAAATAAAAACAAATTATGAAATATTTAACTACAAATCAACAGTTTGGGCTCATAAAACTCACTTGTGCATAATTTCCAAGTGAGAATTATATATTTTCAGCAGTATAGGGGGGGTAGATATCTATGGGTCCAAAACCCCTATGCAAAACATGTCATAAAATGAATAAAATTAGTTTTGTACATTATAACGCATACACATTTGCTCCCTCTGGTGGCTTTTAAGATAAAAAACATTGATATCACAGTGTTACATACACCTAAATATGTTGCCTAATCATTCACTCTTGTACCTCAATAAAACATCACTTGTCCCTGTACTCTACAGTATGTATACTTTTGTCCTGGGATTGCATTTTTCTGTATTCTTTTAATCTTTTAAGTTTTCCTATTCATAATGTCTCCAAGGAAATTTCTACCTTAATCTACCACATATCAGCGCAACAGTAAATTGGAATGAGCATTTGTCATGCCCTAAGAGACTCGTATACGCCATAGCCTATATTATGTATGATAACATGAACATAAAATAGTTTTCCACCATCTGTAAAATGCTGCCAAATGTTCTATCTTCAATGAACATCGGTAGCCTACTTCAAAAATACATTTAGCTAACGATTGCACTACAGTATGTGAAATGCACTCAAAATGCGAAAATAACAACAGGGCTATCAAACATATTGGAAAGACAGTGCTCGAGTGGAAACACGAACTTACGTATGTAGCCAGCGAGACCAACGGTATTTTAGACGCAAAAATACTTACATATCGCAAAAGGGAAATTCCCCTGCATAATGCGTATTGTATATCGCTTGCGTAATACTAGACAGTTAAAACGAAAACTGCCGTTACGCTGGGCTGTAGTAAATTGCTCAAAGCACCCAAAAAGACTTGGCATATACCGTTGCGAAGGTTATAATGTACTCTATTGGATAAAAAAGCCGACAATTAAACCAGAGTGAACTGTAATGCATGAGACAGGCGTACAGGGCATGGGGCTATTACGCGGAGACGTTTCAGATAGTGTAATAGCGGTATAAAGTGTTGTATATTTCTCAAACCGATTGTACCAGACAATAAATGACAACTGAATTTTGAAAGGAACATCTCGATGTGTAAAACCAATGGTAGGATTGTATATTTATTTCATATTTAGTAGCATATATTGCTAGTAGAATACATGGTAGAATGAGATAGTACTTTCACAGTTTATTTTGACAGTATATTTGAGTGAGCAGGGCTTTTCACGGCTTTTCTGGCATACGATCAGGCTATTGTTGGGTTTATCTCGTTGCTATGACGTTATTCTAATTTTATATGATGAATAAGTATATTTATGAACTCAAACATAGACGCTATTGTCCACTATGTCACGCATAGGTAGGTATAGACTAGGTGGGGGGTTGCTTGATAAATGGACTTGCTACAGGGAAATAGTGGCACTTAGAAACTACGTATTCGGCAGAAATCGTCACGAACCGTCTACCAATACATTTAAAACACAGAGTTTGTGATTTCCAATAATAGTTCGGCTGCAGTAGCAACGAATGTCTCAGTTGAGCAAAAAAGGTTCCGCCGACGGGAAGTATGCGCCAAGGTATTAATATTGCGGGAACCAGGGCGGAAAGTGACTGTGAAATTAAACCGGGCAAAGAATAGGGACCAGCGTGCCTGACGAGAATTGAGTCTCTTGGCGGATTTAATGTAAAGGAGATTGCGGTGGTCAGTCAGGACAAGGAATGGTTTACCTGCCCCCTCCAGCCAGTGCCGCCACTCCTCCAATGCAAGCTTGATCGCTAACAACCCCCGGTCCCCGACGTCATAATTACGTTCCGCCGGGGTGAGTCTCCGGGAGAAGTAGGCACATGGATGTAATTTGCTGTCCTGGGCTGCCCGCTGTGACAGGACCGCCCCTACGCCAGTGTCGGAGGCGTCTACCTCGACGACAAACTGGCGATCGGGGTCCGGATGACAGAGGATGGGGGCCATGGAGAACTGGGTCTTGAGGAGGTCGAATGCCTGTTGAGCCTCGGAACTCCAACGGAAAGGGACTGAGGTGGAGGTTAGTTTTGTGAGTGGAGCCGCGATAATGCTGTAATTGCGAATAAAGCGGCGATACAAATGAGCAAAACCCAGAAACTGTTGTAGGTGCTTACGTGTGGCCAGTTGGGGCCAGTCGGTGATGGCTTGAATCTTAGCAGGATCCGCTCGGATCTTCCCCTCCTCCACGATGAAGCCCAGGAATGGAACTGATGAGGCGTGAAAACTGCACTTCTCAGCCTTGACAAACAGTTGTTTGAACCTGACGGACATGGATTACGTGCTCCTGGGGGTTTTTAGAAAAGATTAGTATATCGTCGATATATACAAACACTGACTGACCCAGGAGATCCCGCAGCACGTCATTAACCATGGACTGGAACACAGCTGGAGCGTTAGTCAAACCGAACAGGACCACCAGGTATTCAAAGTGTCCGAGGGGGGTGTTAAACGCCGTCTTCCATTCATCCCCCTCTCGGATACGGACAAGGTGATAGGCGTTGCGCAGATCCAGTTTAGTAAACACAGTGCAATCATGTAGGGGTTCAAAAGCAGAATTAATCAACGGCAGAGGATATTTGTTACGTACAGTAATCTCATTCAGGCCTCGGTAGTCGATGCACGGTCGGAGCGAATCATCTTTCTTAGCCATCAAGAAAAACCCCGCCCCCACCGGAGATGAAGAGGGACGAATAATACCTGACGCCAGGGAATCATGAATATAGGCTTCCATGGAAGCCTTCTCTGGACCAGACAGGCTGTAGAGACAACCGGATGGCAACTTCGCACTGGCCAGTAGATCGATGCAGCAATCGTAGGGCCTATGGGGAGGCAAAGACACGGCACGGGATTTACTGAAAACTTGTGACAAATCATGATACTGATGAGGTACACAGGATAGATCTGGTTCAGGAGTGTAATGGGAGGCCCTGCCCACCCCCGATGGTGGTAGGGCCGAGCGGAGGCAGTTAGCCAAGCAGTGTGAACTCAAATCCTGTACTTGTGCCGTGCGCCAGTTGATGTGCGGATTATGAGAACGCAGCCAGGTTTGGCCGAGCACCAGGGGAGACTGAGTAGAAGGAATTAGGTAGAATTGGATCTTCTCTCGATGATTTCCTGACAGCACGAGTTGGAGAGGAATGGTAGAGTGTGTGACTCGACCCAGAATTCTTCCGTCCAGGGCGAGTGCAGTGATAGGGGCAGACAGTGGTTCCACCGGTATCCCGGTTTTCTTGACGAAATTGGAATCAATGAAGTTGGCGTCGGCTCCCCAGTCGACCAGTGCCAGCAAAGACGCGACTTGATTATTCCACAAAAGGGTTGCCTTTAGTTCAACCCAGTTCTGAGCACAGTGAATGGTGGAGATAGGGCTTGCCAGCACGCCTAGTCTTACTGGCGAGCCACGACTTTTGGGGCGAATCGGACAAGAGGCTAAGTGATGATCAGGATTGCCACAGTATAGACAGGAATTGGTGCGAATTCTCCGGCGCCGCTCCTCAGCATCAATGGACACTTTACCCAGTTGCATGGGTTCTCCCTCAGATTGGTTAAACGTCAAGGTGGATGGTTTGCCGGAAGGCGAAGATGTACGAGCGCGGAATGCGGTAAACGGAGTGTGCGGCAGGCCCTTCTTCCTCTCCCGGGCCCGGGCCCGGAGACGGTTGTCAATGGAGATGGCAAGGCTGATGAGGCTATTCAGCGAACTGGACTCTTCGCGGGTTGCCAGCTGATCCTTCAGTTCCTTGTTCAGGGCTTGCAAGAAGGACCCCTGGAGGGTGGTGTGATTCCATCCCGCTTCTGCTGCCAAGGTACGGAACTGGACCGCCATCTCTGCGACACTGCGGCTGCCCTGGCATATCTGGAGTAGGCGCTGGGTGGTGTCCCGTCCGCAGACCGGATGGTCGAACACCCGATGCATCTCAGCACTGAAGGAGGCGAAGTGGAAACAGGCAGGTGATTGACTCTCCCACAGTGTAGTAGCCCACTCCCGAGCACTCCCTCCCAAACTGCTCATCACAAAAGCGATTTTGCTTGAGTCCGTGGCAAAGGAGGCAGGCTGGATGCGGAACACGATGTCGCATTGGAGGAGAAACTCACGGCACTTTCCCAGGTCCCCTAGGTAACGCTCGGGGTGTTGCACTCATGGTTCCTTGCCAGAGAGAGGCGGTGACGCTGCGGGCTGCAGCTCCGGGGCAGGTGGTGCAGGACTGGCGTGAGCCCTCAGAAGAGGAAGATGAATCGCCATCTGACTCATTAGGTCCGAGAGATTCTTCAGAGTCTCCTGGACGTCATCTATGCGATGGCTCAGTTGATCGCTGACAGCGTTCTGGCAGGCGAGAGCGTGATGGATCTGATCCAAGTCGGCTGAGTCCATAGTTGGCCAGTTCGTTCTGTTACGGTTCCAAGTATGAACTGGACTCAAATACACAACTCAAACATAGGAAGTTCAATAACTTTATTGCTTCGACCAGAATTCCTCCTGAAGCATAGGGAGAACAAGAATAGTCAGTTACGGTTCCGAATAAGAACTGGACTCAAATGCACGACACCCAACACAGGGAGTAATTAACTCCAATAAATTATTGCTTCGACCAGAATCCCTCCTGAGGCATAGGGAGAACATCAATAGACAGACAATCCAGGAAGTGAGTTCAGCAGGGGATCAGCAGGAGCGGGAGAGGCCAGGGACTGGTGGTGGTGGCAGGAATCCGGGCAGGCTGAGTAGAGGAGGAGCGGGGGACAGGGCAGAGCGGAGTGGCAGGAACAGCTGAAGGTTAGCAGAGCTGGGGTCTCGGCTGGAGCACAAGCAGGAAGCACGCACCGCAGCCGGATAGCAGAGCTGGAGCACCGGCTGCATGCACACACAGCAGCTGGTTTGGCAGGAACAGCAGCACAAGCAGGATATACAAACAACTGCACGCTGGTAGACTCAGAGCAGACAAAAGTTAGTACAGCGAGGCAGGACAGACTGAACAGCGTGATAGCGCCGTTCCTGGCGAGAGCTGATCAAAACTGGACAGAGCTGGAAATAGCGAGTTAACACCGAATGCAAGACAAGGCTTTTAAAGTTGGCAAGACAGGACTAGATACAATATATCCACGAGACAAGACCAGAGGGTTACCACAAGGAGACTTAACGAACTGGCACAGGACAAAGAGCACCGGGTGACTAAATACAAATGTTAACAAGTATCAATTAGGTGCTGCGTGCAAATGTATGCGTGAGTGATTAACGGAGCAGAGAGTGTGTGGAATGCATGCGGAAGGGGAGAAAGGGATAGGCGGATAACGAGTAGTGGAACAGAGTGACACGAAAGGGAGAACCACACCCAACCTGCAGCACGAGGGAAACCAACAAGGAAAAAACAAACATGATACGAGAGGGAACAGGTAAAACACGGGACACAAGAGGACGGGAGTGAGAACATCACAATTATGTCATTATAACAAAATCAGGTGAGTGATTACCTTATCTCGCAATATTAATATAGTACTTTTTTTATTGTTTGTTTCAGTAAGAGTTGAGGAAGGCAATTGCGGTTTACCTCTTGCTCCAAATGCTCCTGAGGAGGAGAAGAATGTGGGTACACCTCATAAACTGCTTTGATCACACTTTACTTTGATCACACTTTTGATTATATTAAAACAAATATCGAAACTATATAGAATGTTGTTTTTTAAAGCTAAATGTAGTAAACAAGACAATGCCTCCTTTATAAAGTTCACTTTATCTAATTTATTTATTTATTTGGGACAGTAATCAACATGTTCTAAACATTTAATTATTGCAGAATTAGTGTGAGGCACCCGGATTCCATCCCGGGTTTTCCCATTGTCTCATAGTCCACCCCGTGTTTTCCCTCTCTCCCTCCTACTTGTGTCCTGCACTCCCCACACCTGAATTGTGTTTTCCTCTCGTGTCCTCGTTACCCTTCTCCCTCCTGTTGCTCGTTTTGTCCTCATCATGTCTTGTATATAGTCTGCCCTGTCTCTTTGTTCAGGGCCGGACCGTCTTGTGTGCTCGTCTATTTTGTGAGCTGGGTTTCCCGTTGTGTTCTTGTCTTGTTTTGTACCCCCCGGGTATGTACCCTTGTGTCATGGACCCCCTCCTCTTGTTTAGGTCTTGTCTAGTCTTGTTCCCTCCAGGCTCCCCTGTTCCCTCCAGGCTTCCTCGTTCCTGTCCCCCCACGGCTAGAGTGCCGTCGCGGGCCCCCCACACCTGTTCCTACCCCTAGGCTGAGCGCCGCCCCCAGGTATTGAACGTTGTTCCCTGGGCCTCCCCTGGACCTGTTCCTGACCCCACGGCCGGCATGCCGTCCTTAAGCTGGACCCCACGGCCTGGGTGACATCTTGTTCCTGTTCCCCCATGGCCTGAGCGCCGTCCCCGACCCCTCCTGAGTTCCCCCCCCGCCTGTCTGTCTTGCCCCTGCCTGTGTTTCAATAAATGTACTCCCTGTGGAGTTTCCCCTTGAGCCGTCTCTGAGTCTTGCTTTGGGTCCAGTCCCCCCTGCGGGAATCCTAACAATTAGCAGCTATTTTGATTCTGTAGTACCTTAAATCGATACAGTGATATCAGTATAATAAAAACAGAAGTAAGCATAGTCTTAATTAATTGAACAAATATATTTGTATACTATAATAAAGAAAAAGCATTATAAAAACGGGACTGGTTATATGCAAAATGTATGACTTGATTTAACTTCATTCATCCCACAATGGTGATTGTCTATGTGCCCTTTTTCATCAGGGACCATATTAAAATATAAGTATTAAAATAATTAATAGAATAAGTTTTAATTTCCTGTTAGGGAACTTCAGTTGTAGCCCCAGCAACAACAAAATAACAATAGTAAAAGTATTAGTAGGTTGAAAAACATGAATATGTGGTGATATGATGCAGATATTGTGCATATACAATGTATTTCTATGAGATTGCGCATGCGGATGCCCAGAAAATTCCGCCCAGAGCGGAAAAATCCGCTCCACATCCGCAAGCCGTCCGCCCGCCAGCCGGCTGTACAGCACGGCCGGTGAGAACCACGGCAATTCGCTAACATGGGAGTGGAAGTGAAGCACAGCAGTGCGCTGGTGGGTTCGGGGGGTCAGACCCTTGTCTACTTTATGCCCCATTATGGAGTAAGAATGCTGTCAAAAATACGTATGCATAACTTTAAACATTCGTGCGTAAATATGTTTGTTGTACATAAGACGTATGCATAACTTTAAACATTCATCCGTAGTCTACATTTGCTGTACACAAAATTATGTTTTCATACACTTAATCATACATAAAATATGAAGTTGTAAAATTGCGTGTGTGTTTTTATGAGTGTACGAATCCAAAAGATACGACTGCAAAGATTTATGGATACAACTCAGATTTCTACGGCTACGAATTCTTCCTTACGAATATGGATTCAAGTTTGTTGGTAGGGTACTATGGAGGATTATTCAGCCGAAAATGAAAAACTTTTAATTTTAATTTCCATTTCCATTTTCAAACTGTTGCTATAATGTAAATGAGGGGGTATGGTCTTCCTATCAATCAGAGCAAGCAGGGTGGGCCTCATACAGGTGTAGTGCAGTAGCACTTAATAATAATAATAATAATAATAAACTTTATTTATACAGCACCTTTCATACAACAAGTAGCAGCCCAAAGTGCTTCACACTGGGGAAATAATAATAAACAGTTAAAACAGGAAAATATTGGAAAAAACAATATAACATTAATATAACAATAAAACACAATGAAATAAAAGACAATATAACAGGGAATAAAACAAATCTGAAGAAAAAATTAAATAAATAAATAAAATAAATAAAATAAAATAAAATCTTGATTTGGGAAAAAAAACAATATAAAATATAAAAATAATTATAATAAAATGGGATAAAACAAAATGCAATAAATCACAATGAAATACAAGACAACATAGATGTATATTTATAAAACAAGTAAAAATTTAAATAGGATACAATCAAGTAAAAGCCATCCTAAAGAAGTACGTTTTCAGAAGGCTTTTAAAAAGTGCTACATTTGGTGCCTCTCTGATCTGTCTGGGCAAGCTATTCCATAGTGTGGGGGCATAGAAATAAAAAGAAGCTTCTCCACTTCTTTTATAATTTACTTTTGGAATGCATAACAAGTTATCACCAGAAGATCTGAGGGCACATATGGGCTGATATCTATTCAGTAGGTCAGATATGTAAAGTGGTGCTAAACCAGTCAGAGCTTTAAAAACAAGTAAAATAATTTTAAAATCAATTCTAAATTTCACGGGCAGCCAATGCAGAGATGCAAGTACAGGTGTGATATGAGCTATCTTCTTGGTTCGTGTCAAGATTCTTGCAGCTGAGTTTTGCACAAGTTGTAGCTGCTCTATGTATTTTCTTGGAAGACCAGAGAAGAGAGCATTACAGTAGTCTAATCTACTTGTAACAAAGGCATGTATTAACCGTTCAGCATCAGCTTGCGTGAGGAAAGGCCTTACTTTAGTAACATTTCGCAAATGGAAAAAGGCTACCATTGTTACATTTCATTACATTTCTTATATGTGGCAGAAAGCTTAGGTCAGCATCCAAGATTACACCTAGATTCTTAACTTGAGGTTTATTGTTTGACACTAGGGGTCCTAGGTTCTTAGATAATCTTTCTCTCTGGGCCTTAGATCCAATGATAATTATCTCAGTCTTATCCTGATTCAACTGAAGAAAATTCTGAGACATCCAGAGATTAATATCCTTCAGACAGTTTTCTAAGGAACTGATTGGGCTTTCATCCTCAGGCAATACAGAAATATACAGCTGTGTATCATCAGCATAGCTATGAAAATTACCCCCATGGTTACTGATGATTTTACCAAGTGGAAGCATGTATAAAGAAAAGAGCAATGGGCCAATGATAGAACCCTGAGGAATCCCACAGTTAATAATAGTTTTTTCTGATACAGAATCCCCCAGGGCAACACAAAAATTTATTCCAGCCAGATATGAATAAAACCATTTAAGAACTGTTCCTGAGAGACCTACCCATTGTTCAAGTCGATGTAGCAAAATATTATGGTCCACAGTGTCAAATGCAGCATTGAGATCTAACAGAACCAGAACAGACACACCACCAGCATCTATGCACATTCGAATATCGTTGATTACCTTGACTAGAGCAGTTTCTGTACTGTGGTTTGACCGGAATCCTGACTGAAATTTCTCAAGAATGGTATTTTTACTGAGAAAATCATTTAACTGTCTAAAAACCACTTTTTCGATAATCTTGCTTAAGAAAGGGAGCATAGCATAGGGATGGGTAACAGTCTATGCTTGATACTAACGTGACACAAGACTCAAAATGCTCTCAGGGCACTCGTACGTTTTAATGGATGAAATGATGAAGAATCTGAGCAGTGTTATAAAGTATTCTTGTTTTATGAAAGAAACAGTATTCATTCATATTCATTGTCTAAAATGCTTCTTGTTTTCTTCTGATGTGGTTGTTCATTGTTCAGTGTGATATGACGTAGTATTGTTTTTGTTTTGTACTCACAAGTGGGCTACACTGACTCAGAAACCACTGTAGGGACAACAAAGTACATTTCCATTCGTTCCACAGGAAACCCAAAAGACATTTAAAACACGGCCACAGCCAATCATGTCTCTTGGAAATACGAGACACTAAGGGTCATAAAACTAAAACAGATAAGACTGAACGCATTCCAGTCTGTTGCCCCAATTCAATACTTCTTCCTTCTTCCTCGATTGTGCAGCAGCACAGCTGCACAAAAGCAGTACTCCATTTTGTCTTCTCCCTTTTGCTAGCTACACAGCTACAAAGGTGGATCTCCATTGCACCAGCAATACCGCAGCAGCAGCATCAAAGGCCGCGGAGAGAGACACAAACGGGTTAGCTTGCCTATGGCATCTAACCATAGAACTGAATAGATGCAACTCAGACAGAGGAGTGTTCCAGCCACGGACAAAGACGCAGGCGATAACCAGACGACCAGCAGAACTCCCTACCAGGATAAGAAAGGCCAAAGGAGACGCCATGACCATCCATCTCACGGACAAGCCAGCTATAATCAACTCACCGTGGACTTCAGTAAGACTGATCAAACATCCCAGGCATAGTTTAGGATTTTAGTCTGAATTGTTTATCGGTAATTTGATTGCATCTCGACTTTGTGCGATAATAGCTGTATAAACGTGTTGTGCTGGTTTGCAAGCTAGCCGGCTGGCCTACCGTTTCATTGCTAATGTGGTACTACTAACTAACCTGAGCAGGCCTCACTGGTTTACCCCTCTATCCTAACACTGACTAACATTCGTGTGATATGATCTAATTTTAGTTTACTGTAGATGGTTAACAGTATTTCCTGACCGAAGTGCGTGAAGTAACGTCAGATTTGAGATCAATAATCACCATCGTGCTGCGACACAGTTAGCTTACTCCACGTGATTCCTTTGTTCCCTGAATGCCCACGTGGCATAGGCCTACACACCGACACACACACACACACACACACACAAATGCTACAATATGCACACAACACAATGTCTATTCAGTAGAATGTAATATTCATGTTTTTCCTTGTTTAATAAATCTATTTTTGTTAAACCTGGTGTCTGTTCTGATATCCTATGAACACGAGGACTGAGTCAACCTAATCATTAGAATGTAATACCTTCAACCTTTATGAATTATTAGTTATTAGTGCTTTGATTGTAAACCGAAGTAGTAGTAATTATAATCCATAAAAATCAAATGAGACTGATTTAATTTTAACCTAACTTAAGAATAATAAGGGTAAACCTCATTATTCGATAGTCATTGCCTATATTTATGGCATCCCATGTAAGAGTTTATATATATACAGAGGCATATACTGTATGTATATGTAAATATATATATACGTATATATATGTAAATACCTTCCATGAGTAATACTCCACCAGTAGGAATATAAAGGCATGTTCCCTACATTTTGGGTGCCCCGTGTGAGGACTCTGATGATTCAGAAATCATATTACTAATCATCTTACTCACTGCTATCAGATTTGTACGTGTTCCTTATGTATATTTGGAGCGCCGTACGAGGAATGATTTAGGAATCATCGCCACTGCTACCAATTTATACGTGTTCCGTACATAATTGGTGCCGTGCGAGGATGATTGGTATTTGACTCAAATCCGTGTTCTTATGATATCAAAGCTAATTTCAGAGTATACGTTCTCCATTCTCAGCTAGATAAACGTAAAGTGTAATTCCCCGAACGACCACCAGATGTCTCCCTCACAGCATATCTGAAAGTCTGCCTGCTGTGGAAGTAAGCTGTTTTGTGAAACTGTTCTGTAGGCCCAAGAAAGCCATATGTGCAAGCTTTTATATAAATTATTATATAATACAGTCAAGATCTAGTGGAAAAGTACTGAGATGGGGGTGGCGAGAGGATGCAGGATAGTTCTCTGTCAGCAAGGACGAGGGCATCTAGCACACCAGTCAAAACAGGAATGTTTTCCTCCTGTGTTCCATAACTAAGCTGATAAGATAGATCATGCTGACCGAACAGGTGGGAGAAGAATAAAAAATAAGGGAAATTAAGGAAAATTTCATGGTCTGATTAAAAGGCACAGGAGGAAAGATCACAAACAATTTTATTTGATAGATCAAGAGTGCCCCCAAGCGCATAGGGTAAGAACAGGTCATATAACATATTTATTTTTTGCCTAATTTGTTATTGGATATTATGAAAGGGTGTTACCACATATTATTGGTGTATTAGTAACGTAAAGGAGGAGTTATGATATATATAAGCTAATGTTTGTTTTTGTTCGGGGAATTCCGAATCCTCTGCGTAGGTTTAAGGTTTTCCCACGTTGAATCAACGTTTAAACGTTTAATAAAAGATTAAATTTAATAGAAGACTCTGCTATTTCCTTCATCTTTATCTTGAGAATTCTTCAACTCGAAAACCCATCTCAAATTGAACCTAATGAACCTAATTGAACCTAATAACCCAATCTTGATTGGGTTAAGGTATGGGGGCGGGGGGGGGGGGGGGTCATTTATGACAAAGACTGGCTTATCTTTGATGTTTTTGGGGGTGTGAGTGAGAGAGAGACAGAGAGCGACAGAGATAGAGAGAAGGAGGGGAATATTAGATATCCTACACTATTATCAATAATAGCATTATTAACCATGCTGTATTAATAATTGATTACTTCATCACAGTAATTTTAAATTAATTTGATTAATTGCATTTTACTATTACATCGGAAATTTAGTAGTAATTGTAATTCAGACAATTTCACATTCTGATATTTGATATTTGTGATTCTCATCACAATTCCAAATTGTTCGCTGGAAAACTAGAACATAAACTTTATGTTCTGTAAGTTTGCTGTAGTTACAGTGCATGACTGCTAGTGTAACATAAGTCTCTGTGGTGCTGTAGCTACCTTGTACTATAGCTAGAAAACATTCCTAGAAATTTTCTATCCTTCATCACAACTTGTATGTGGGATTGTGATTTGCACACTTTGGTGTATAATCAGTTTTCACTGCACCTTTAGGCGCTCAAGGCCCTTGTGTAATAGCTAACTTTGAGTTTCTCCTCAATCCATATCTAATCCATATCTAGGCAACACTTTCTGGAATGCCCCTCACGTCCGCAACACCAACACCCCTGCCTAAATGTCTCTGATGTGTTCACGTGAGCTGAGACCGGGAAAGAAGGATGGTTAAAAATTTTGGAGGGGACAGGGGACAGGGGGGGGGGTTTAGGAAAACAGCGATCTGGGGAAGGGATGGGTTTACGGGGGGGTTTACAAAAAGGGGAGGCTTTTTTCGCGTTTGCTTCTCTGCTCCTCCCTCTCTGTGTCCTCTCCGAAAGGATGGTTCTCCGCCAACTGGATAGCCGCACACAAGGAGGTTGGTGGCACCGGAGCCGGTCAGAAGTCCCTTTCGGGAGCCCCATGACAAACTGCTCCAGTGCCACCTGCTCCACGATGTCATATGGAGTGCGGCGTTCTGGTTGCAGGAATCAAGGATTATCCAATCCTCCGGGCCTTCTGAGCATACGCGAAGGACGACCGACTGCTGTGAAAGACAGCTCACGCAGCTTCTTCTGGTGGCCCTCCGGTTTCAATCCTACTCGTTTCCAGATAGGGGCCCGGAGGATTGGGTAATCAGCCAAGGCGTCGGCCAGTATGTTGCGGGTGGTGAGTTGCGCCTCCCCCGAAAGCAGGGGTAGGAGGCGCAGTACCCACTCTTCCATCGGCCAGTTGCACGCCGTGGCCGTCCTCTCAAAAAGTTCCACAAACACCTCCGGGTTGTCCTCCGGTCCCATCTTATGTAGCTTGATATTTGCCAGGAGGGGGGTCGGAGTGGGCCTTGCTGGCCTTCAGCAGCTCCATCAGGATGGCTCGATCTGTAGCCTGCGATGCTGTCATAGCTTCCAGAGCCCGTTGTTGGATTTCCTGTAGGCTGTAGAGAGCTTGTTGTTGCGACTCCTGCATTTGCGCCAGATGCGTCACCAGTTTCAGCAGTGGAGAGAACTCCATTGTTGGAATAACTATTCTGTCCCGGGTTTCGGCACCAAGTTGTCACACACCGCGACAATAAACCCCTGGGGGGGGAGCAGGACACAGGGAGATGCAGCAGTTCCAGCTTTCACCGGTCTTTATTCGAGAGAGCAAGCCTTTTCAAAATAAAAACCAAAACCACTCACCCTCACGGGATCAAGGTAAAAATAATAAACTAAAATAAGACAAAATAAACAAACAAACGCTTTTCACCAATGGTCTTGGTTTTTCTCTCTCCTTTTCTGTGGTCTCTGAGATGTCAACGTGAACCACTAGGGGGCCACTGTGGATAAGGAAGGTTTTGTTTGAAACATTTTTCACTTAGAAACGTATCGTGCTTGCTCAGCTAATGTCAACCTGACTCCATGAGTGTGCATTGTGCAGACCAGGCTAGCTGACAAAGCACATAGGCTAAGTATTAACTCAGCCTGCCATGTTTATGTCAGGTTATCACGTTAGGTTGCTAAATCTGCCCATATGCAGAAGGTCTGTAAAAGTAATATATGATCATACTTGCAAAGTTTTATAAAAAGTCTGTCGATGTTGATTAGTATGACGTTGTACCAGTTGTGATTTCCGCACTGTAACGTGATACTGCACAGCGGAATGCGCAACTGGCAATAAAGTTTATAAAAGGGGAAACACGGCCAGTTCTTCCCGCAGTTTCTTCCGGTCCAGTTGTCCACTCAACGTTGCCTCGTCTCAGGGCCCCGTGCGGCCTGCTCGCCCAGGGGGAAAGAGCCCTCAGGAAGCATCGGCCGTCCGTGACGCCGACCCAACCGAGCGAGGCGGGCTCATCTACCCCCGGCTATCAGCCACGGAGGACCGGAGATGAGACGCAAGGAGGCAATGCGAGCACCCGGTGGTCAAGAAGAACCACCAAGCGGACCACATGCAGCCCCTGATCCTGTAGCAGAGCACCGCCAGTGAGTCCCCAAAGAGGCAAGCGGTCTGCAGTAGGATGACGCTGCATAGTTCGGGAGAGATAATGCGACTGGTTCCATTGTCCCGTATGAACTGCAACCCTACCGGGGGACTGCAAACCTGTTCCAGGGACCCAAGATGAGGCGGAAGGTTCCCCTATCTATCACAAACCTATGAACTGCAACCACAGGATTGGGCGACCGGTTTTCCCCTTTCGTTGTGAGTGTGCAATCCAACGCAGGAAACCATCAAAAAGACTTTGATTCAAGTAAGGCTGTAACATGGGCAATAGTATATTAGTTAGCAACCGCAACATGTTGTGACTGGATGTATGTAACTGTACTATTGAATGGTTAATGTGTGTTATGTGAAAGTTTGTGTTACCGTTTTACTTTGGATGGTTTTAAGCCATCCACCACACTGCATAAGGGTTTAATGCATCACGCACAGAATGTATCTTGCATGTGATCTGTCTTTAAACACTAACCAGTCATAATATTAACATTACATTACATTACAATCATTTGGCAGACGCTTTTATCCAAAGTGACATACAATAAGTGCATATTAAAGGTCATTGACGTGACTACAAGCAAATCCGACAAAGCACAACTTTCTCACAGCGTAGGAGCTATCCCTTGTAATAAACATGAGTAGTACACAGTCAGCTATACATTCTGAACTAAAAATAACCAAAAACACAAGTTAAATAGAAAACAAGCAAAATAAAAAACAGGAAGCGAGTACTATAGAATGGCCCTATATAAGTATTATATATATATTAACACTGCACGCTGATCTCAACGCACACGCATTGATAAGCTTACGGCTATCCCCTTTGTGTATGGTATGTTCATGCGCCACCGTGCGGCCTGCTCGCCCTGGGGGAAAGAGCCCTCACTCCACAGGAAGCATCGGCCGTCCGTGACGCCGACCCAACCGAGCGAGGTGGGCTCATCTACCCCCGGCTATCGGCCACGGAGGACCGTTGACGAGACGCAAGGAGGCAACGCGAGCACCCGGTGGTCAAGAAGAACCACCAAGCGGACTACATGCAGCCCCTGATCCTGTAGCAGAGCACCGCCAGTGAGTCCCCAAAGAGGCAAGTGGTCTGCAGTAGGATGACGCTGCATAGTTCGGGAGAGATAATGCGACTGGTTCCATTATCCCGTACGAACTGCAACCCTGACGACGAAAGAAACTTGTTCCAGGGACCCAAGATGAGGCGGAAGGTTCCCCTATCTATCACAAACCTACGAACTGCAACCACAGGATTAGGCGACCGGTTTTCCCCTTTCGTTGTGAGTGTGCAATCCAACGCAGGAAACCATCAAAAAGACTTTGATTCAAGTAAGGCTGTAACATGGGCAATAGTATATTAGTTAGCAACCGCAACATGTTGTGACTGGATATACGTATGTAACTATACTATTGAATGGTTCATGTGTGTTATGTGAAAGTTTGTGTTCCCTTTTTACTTTGGATGGTTTTAAGCCATCCACTGCGCTGCGTTAGGTTTAATGCAACACTAACCAGTCGTAATATTAACACTACACGCTGATCTCAACGCACACGCATTGATAAGCTTACGGCTATCCCCTCTGTGTATGGTATATTCATGCGCCACCATTAGCTAACTCCAGCGAACGCTAGCTTCAAACCTCCCTCCATTTTAGTTTCTTTGTTCTCTCTGAACACGTGTCCGAGGCAACCCCGCACACGCAGGAGAACATGGAAACCCCACATCCGCCCAACGCGCCACACACACACACACACACACACACACACACAAACACACACATAGTTTGTTGTACATTATAGTAGTGAATCGTGCCTTGCCCTGTTTCGTACTTTGTGTTCAATAAACTATTACATTTATCCAAGATTGCCTGTATTAATGTTGCTCTTGTGGTGAACTGAATCAGCCAATGCTAATCGCAGGGATTCCCCAAAATGCCCTCACCTTCTAGCTGGATCATTTATATGAATTCGGTATCAACTGAGTACATGATATTGTGATTTTGCTAAGACAATTATTAATGTGTAATTCTATTGGTAATTAATTTAATTATTAATTCAAGTTACCCATTTTTAGTTAGTATATTCTCTTTTGAGAATAATATATAAATTTTATGAGACTGATTTATTATACAAAAACCATGCCACCAGTTGTATAAGGATGGTATTGGCTTATCGCAGTACATACAGTAAATGACGCCCCGTGTATAAATATAGAGGTATGTCCCCTACAGCTGTGACCAGTGACCTGGCAAAATATCGTTATCCACCTTGCTCTCTCTCACTTCTTGTGATTCAGAAAAATGTTAAACTTAAAATTCAAAACTCGCTTCGGACTTTCAGGTTAACAATAGGTAAAGTTAGCATACGGCTGGTGCAGTGGAAGATGAGAGCTTCAGAGACAGAGCGAGTAAGAAATCTCACATTGCACGAGACTGTTGTAACAGTAGTTTGAACTTTCAATTACATTCGGTTGCTAGCAAATTTATGCCCCAATGTTAAATCAATGGACAATTAATTTCCGGTATCGTAGAATTATAAATGTTTATTTAAAAACTGTACAATAAACAGAAATGTCACCCGTAAAAAGCATTAATCCTTGTCACGCCCGACGTATCGCTATGTCTACTTTTGCGATTAGAGTTGTAGAGTTTGAGCTAGGTCCTTGGGAAAAAAAAGTCTTAATCTAAATGCATTTTTTTATGTACTTAATTGTATGAAAACACGCTTAACAAATCTTTCCCATATTTGTTCATTGAGATATTGATGAGATGAGTTAATTTGCCAAGTGGCTTGGTTATTGGTGCTAAAACCCCTGAGATATTGACGAGCAAAATTTGGGTTTTAACATGCAAGTTGCAACCAAAACCAAACTTAGACCACGTCCCCCTAATACAGGGCTGTAGCAGTTCTCAAAGCTCTGTGCTGATGCACCTTGATGGAGAGCAGGCTGATGTTAGCATTGGGGCTGATCATTTAGATTTAATTTCTTTTTTAGGCTTTTGGCAAACACAAACATTTCACTTAAAAATTTTTTTGTGATTAATTGGGATGGCAGGTATGCCTTCCACCAAGTTATGGCTTGGTAGAGCATGCCCCATACCTATACAGGACAGAACGTTTTGCAGTTTTCAGGGTTTTCTACAGAAATTACTACAATGACCACATACACTCAGCCCTTAAAAACATGAACTTCTTCACATTCAGCCCTTAAAAACATGAACTTCTTCACATTCTGACCTTATGTAACCGCACATTTAAAAACTACAATAATCTTATCCTTCTTCCTCTTCTTCTTATTCTTCTTCTTCCAATTCTTCTCATTTTTCCTGCAGAAATGTCACCACAAATGCTGCTTGCCCACAAATAATAATGATCCCCATTGGATAACAACATCGGATCACCCAATAACGACATCTCATCAACCAATAACAAAGTGTTATCAAAGCAGTCTTAGATAAACAACTGCATGATACACAGCCAAGACGAAGAATGTGCATTACGTAATGCTTTTTTATATCCACATAAGGATGTGAATATGTCATGGTTTTAAAAAATTAAAACTATTGCTTTTACACCTGAAGAATCATTTCACATAATAATCCCAAATCATATCGTTTCATGACTCAGATAGCTACATTAATACAAGGTAGGCCATAAAGCCTCGGATTGAATTTGTAACTTAACCCCAGACAGCGCTCTGTAGGATTCCATCTGAGGGAGACATTCGCAAGGGCGCTTAAGCAGCTGTTTATGCTGTTGTGGGTTAACTTGTGATTTTGAATGAAGAAAAGAAGCTACAAGTAGCAAGAGGATGCAAACGGGACTGCGTTAAAGTTTAGCTTGAAGTAAAGTTAGCTGCGTCATTTGAACTCCTTTTAAAGATAGCTGCGCTGTTTATTTACTAGAACGCACTAGAGAAGTAGCCGCTAGCTAAGCTGCTCGATAATACAGGCCGAAATCATAGTAAAAACGGTCTGGTTTAAAGTGTAAGCACCAGATAATTTAAAACGCTGGAAATTCAAAAAAATTTGAAAGAAAAATGACTCTGGTATGAAATTACATAATCATAAAGTATATGAATGTTATATAAATGTTGGATATCGATGTTTAATAAGTGTTTCCAGTACCGCTTTTGCCCTGCCTCCAACATTTTTCGTATTTCATAAAACAAAGTTTTTTGTCAAAACGCTGACGTCATACGTGGTACTGTCAACGTTCTTCAGCAGCTTCCCAATGCAACACGCGAAGAGAAATTGACGAACAGAAATCTAACGTTAGATGACTACGAGCGAGAAAAAAAGATAAAGACAGAAAGAAAATTCAGAGAGGAATGATAAAGAGTTTGGCCTACATGGTTAGACTACAAACAATAGAAGAAGTTGTAAGAACGCACCCCTCAAAAAAGGATGCTGAAAAGCGGCCCATTAAATCAGATATATATTTTTTTTTTTTAAACTACCCCTTATGAAGGCATACTGCCAAAACAAGTTGGTGATTTTACAATAAAAACTTTGCCCGGATGAACCAGCAAATCAGGCGCATAGTGTTATATAGCATATCTGATAGGTGGTTGCCTACGTGCATTGATATGTGTTCTCTCATGGTAACCTACTCAAGCTAAAGAGCAGTATGATATACGAAAACTCTGAGTCTGCCTTTAATTTCATTATGTAGTTGTCACAAACACAACAAATTGGCGACGAGTACGAACTGAGACGTGGACAAAAGTCAGTTGAGAGAGATGACAGCGGAGCTCAGAGGAGAGAGACAGAGAGAGAGAGTGAACCTGCACGGCGCGGTCAGCGAGGCTAGCAAAGGGATGCATGAGTGACGATGCACAACTAGCAAGCTGAACTAAGCTAACTGTTAACGCTAAAGTGAAAATAATGTGAACGTAACGTAAACATGGCATGTGTCGGGAAAATAGACGAATTTGACAGTGCAAATGAAGACTGGGAGTCGTATATTGAAAGGGTTGAGCTGTACTGTACTGCAAATGGTGTGGAGCAGGAGAAGAAAGTCCCCACACTCCTCAGCCTAATGGGTGCTAAAACTTATCTGCTAGGGAACTTATTAGCTCCCACGAAGCCTGCCATGCAGACATTCCAAAACATCGTGGACACATTAAAGAATCACCTGAGCTGAAAACCCCTTGTGATAGCAGAGAGGTTTCGTTTTCACAATAGGAACCAGTCTAAAGATGAAAGCATCTCGGAATATGTAGCTGAATTGCGCAAACTTACTTAGTTCTGTGAATTTGGAGCAGGACTTTCCGATGCATTGCGTGACAGACTGGTATGTGGCATGCATTGTCAAAGCACACAGAAGAGGCTACTGTCAGAAAAAGATCTCACACTGGAAAAAGCATTGGCTATTGCGGTTTCGATGGAGACAGCAGCCAGGGACGCTTTGGAGCTACAGAAAAAGGGTGTAGACAGTGGTATGTGTTTGGGGTAAAATTAACCATGGAGCTAGACACAGGATCAGCTTTATCTATCATTTCAGAAACGGACTACAAAAGGCTGTTCCCTAAGCTACCGTTAATAAAGACCTCAGTGATGCTTAAAACCTACACAGGTTAAAGAGTGTCTCCAAAAGGCAAATTGAAGGTAAAAGTGACATACAGTGGGAAAACACAGCAGTTGGAGCTGTATGTTTTGAAAAATGGAGGGCCAGCACTTTTCGGACGTGAATGGTTGAGGAAGATCCAATTGGACTGGCACACCATTAAAGCTTTAAATGTGTCAACAGCACGCAACCGCAGCCCACACAATACTACACAGAGACTGTCGCAGCTACTCAATGCCAATGAGAAGGTGTTTGCAGAGGGTATCGGTACACTAAAAGGGATGAAGGCGAGAATTTAATTGGATGAAAAGGCAACGCCAAGATTCCATAAAGCCCGTCCAGTGCCGTATGCACTGCATCCTAAGGTGGATGCTGAACTTCAGAGCTTGGAGGCATCTGGAATCCTGTCAAAGGTTGAATGGAGCGATTGTGCCACGCCCATTGTCCCTGTGATCAAGAAAGGTAGAGCCGAAGCTGTTCGTATATGCGGGGACTGCAGTACCCACTGATATGAATAGAAGATATCTTTTGCATCGTTGGCAGGAGGGGAGAAGTTCTCAAATATTGACTTAGCACAGGAGATTGATGGAGATTGACAAATGGAGATTGACGAATCAAGCAGGAAGTTCCTCACAATCAACACTCACAAAAGACTGTTCCAATACAACAGGCTTGTCTTCGGTGTTGCATCAGCTCCAGCGATCTGGCAAAGAGCGATGGATCAAGTCCTTCAATATATCCCCGGTACACAATGTTACCTCGATGACATCATCGTGATGGGCAAGAATGATGAAGAGCATCTTCAGAACCTCAGCAGAGTACTCACCAGGCTCAGTGAGTATGGCCTGCGTGCAAAGAGAAGCAAGTGTGAGTTTTTCAAGAACGAAATCTCATACGGCTTACACAAATCACAAGAGAAAATTTAAGCGGTGCTTCAGGCGCCAAAACCAGAGAATGTATCACAACTAAGGTCATACTTAGGCCTTGTCAATTACTATCACACGTTTCTCCCAAACCTTGCTACAGCGTTGCACCCACTGAATGCACTGTTACAGACAGGAGTAAAATCTGAGTGGTCTGAGAAATGTGATACAGCGTTCAAGAAAAGAAAAAGACTGATAACATCAGATGAACTGCTTACCAATTATGACCCAACACGACCCATCAGGCATGTGATGCTAGTCCCTACGGGATTGGTTGTGTCTTGTCACACATCGTGAAAGATAGATCTGAACGTCCAATTGTGTTTGCTTCAAGATCACTGACAAGCGCAGAACGCAATTATGCACAGATCGATGAGAGGCCCTCGGTATAGTATGGGGTATCAAGAAGTTTCACCATTACCTCTACGGACAAAGGTTTACTCTCGTGACAGATCACAAACCCCTTGTGTCGATTTTTAACCCCCGTAAGGGAATCCCAGTGATGTCGGCGACCTGCTTACAATGTTGGGCACTCTTCCTAGGAGCACACTCTTATGACATTTAATTCAAGGGTACCAAGCAACACAGCAACGCCGATGGCTTGTCGCAAAATTACTTCTTCACCCGGATCCAGCGGAGGTGTTCCACACAGCAGTGGTGGATCAGCTGCCAGTGACGAATGCTGAAATACAAAGACAAACAAAGAACGACTCAACATTGTCAAAAGTCTATGACATCACAATGCAAGAATGGCCAGCTCATGGTAACCCCATGTTTCTAGAGTTTTCAGTCAAACGAGACCAACTCTCAGTATGTCAGGGAACCCTGATGTGTGGATCTCGTGTTGTAGTTCCCTCAAAACTACGCACCAGTGTCTTAGAGAATCTCCATGAAGGACACCTGGGCACAGTCAAGATGAAGAGTCTAGCCCGGAGCTACATCTGGTGGCCGGGTATAGATAAACAGATTGAAGACCTCACCAAAAGCTGCTCAGGATGCCACAGAGTTCAGAATGCGCCACCCCAGGCACCCCTTCACCCATGGGAGTGGCCGTCTGCACCATAGCAAAGAGTGCATATCGACTTCGCCGGGCCATTCATGAACTCCATGTTCCTCATTGCTGTCGATGCCCATTGCAAGTGGCCAGAGGTGATACTGATGAAGTCAACCACATCAGAAAAGTGTATAGCTGCTCATTTCTCCAGAAATGGCCTACCTGAACAAATTGTTGTGAGTGACAACGGGCCACAATACACTTCAGAAGAGTTCAGTCTATTCATAAAGAAAAATGGCATCAAGCAGTTCATGTCAGCACCTCACCACCCAGTGGACAACTTCCTCTTCGTATATCGAAACTCCGTTCATGCAACAACAAACCAAACACCTGCAATGCTGACCTTGAACAGAAATGTCAGATCTCGCATAGACCTCCAGAAATCAGATCTGCGAAGGTGCAGAATAGACAGTTCAGCCACTTGCCAAGTAAAGCTGCAAGAAGCTTTGAGATTGGACAGGAAGTCCTAGCACATGACTACCGAGAAGACAAGTGGACCCGTGGTAGGATAGCCACAAGCACCGGACCACTAATGTACACAGTGGATGTTGGAGAGCGTACCTGGAGACGCCATGCTGGATGCACAGCCAAAGAATAACACCTTGCCATCTCCAGACATACCCCTCAGTGACGATCACGCCACTAGCATCAACATGACACCTGCAACAGACATCCTTGTCCCTGACAAGATCCCTGCTACCCTTGAAGCTTGAAGGCACAGAGTGCCCCCCAAGAGGCTGGACTTATGTCCACTTATTGATGTACATATGTTATATTGTTATGGGCTGTTGAAACACAACTCAGGAAAAAAAAAAAAAAAGAATATTATATATATTTTATACTTGAATAGAATGTTTTGTTATGCATACTGTTTTATGATGCATTTATCTAAAAAGGGAGGAAGTGTAGCGTATGGACCTATTTTTTAGCACAGTAATATGGAGGATTATTCAGCCCAAAATGAAAATGAAATGAAAACGAAAGTGAAAATGGAGGATTATTCAGCCCAAAATGAAAATGAAAATGAAAAACTTTTAATTTTCATTTCCATTTTCAAACTATCTATGTAAATGAGGGGGTATGGTCCTCCTATCAATCAAAGCAAGCAGGGTGGGCCTCATACAGGTTTAGTGGAGTAGCACTTAATGAACACTAGGGGGAGCATAGCATAGGGATGGGTAACAGTCTATGCTTGATACTATGCTCTCAGGGCACTCGTAAGTTTTAATGGATGAAATGATGAAGAATCTGAGCAGTGTTATAAAGTATTCTTGTTTTATGAAAGAAACGGAGCTAGCTAGCCACCGCTACGCTGTGTAGGCTATAGGTCAAACCTGCAAGGTGGAAAATCCACATTCAGAAAGTGAAAGTCCTCCCCAATCATCTGTTCCAATTACTTGGATTTGCTAATTATCACAATTCTTCAGCCAAGAGGTAGGAGCTAACTAGGCTAATTAGTGAAATTGTGAGTTCATGGGTGGAAGAAACACGGCAGGACTTTTACTTTCTGACCCCTGGACTTTCCACCTCTGCAAACCTGGTAGTAGCCTACGATAGGCTACATTGTGCCAGGTTCATCACACCTTTATTTATGCTCGGAAAACCCATTGAGGACGGATCCTCATTTACAATAGTGCCGAGAGCAAATACAACAAATAAATAAAATACATGAATAAGAACAAGAAAACATGGGTGCATAAAATGAAATAAATAATAAACTAAAAACATGAGATATAAATAAAGTAAAATACAAAGCCAAATAAATTAAAAGATTACAAATTAACTTAATTAAAACAGTTACATTCAAGTACCATTTGACACACAACAAGCAATCTAAAATGGCTTAGGGAGGGCAAGGTATCTAATTTAAAAACATTTTGAAAGCTGTTCCAGGTAGCAAGGGCACTAAAACTTAAAGCAGACCTTCCAAGTTCTGTGTTAACACGAGGAACTTTAAGCATTAGGTAATCCGAGGGGCGTGTCATATAATTATTATTTTGCCATACAAAGAGGGATGAAATATAGTGTGGGAGTTTACCAGTTAAAGCTTTAAAAATAAATAAAAGCAAATGTTGATCGCGTCTTTCAGAAAGGGAGGGCAATCCAACATTAGAGTACAAGGTGCAATGATGAGTTAAATAAGAATCACCAGAAATAAAACGGAGGGCAGAGTGATACACAACATCCAGAGAGTGGAGTATGGAGATAGCAGCATTTCTATAAACAATGTCACCATAATCCAAGACTGATAAAAACATTGCCTCAACTATCCTTTTCCTGCAACTCATAGGAAAGAACATTTTATTTCTATACAAAAACCCCACCCTCTGCCTTAGGTTAATGACCAACATGGTATTTAAAAGATAATTTGTCATCGATCCAAATACCAAAATATTTATAAACATTGACTTTCTCGATTACATTGCCAGATGAAGATGAGAGCGAAAAAGCTTTATCACCAGTATTTTTTGCCCGGGAGAAAAGCATCCACTTTGTTTTCTGTGGATTTAAGACTAGTCTATGATTTATTAGAGACTTTTGCATGACATCGAAAGCAGTTTTAACACCGCTTGTTGCACCAAATCCTCTATGCAGTAGATAACTGTATAATCTGCATAAAGATGAGCATGGCAATCAGATAGGGATAAAATTATGTTGTTAATATAGATAGTAAAGAGAATAGGACCTAAGATGGAACCCTGTGGAACTCCAATAGCTATAGCTGTTTTATCAGAGAAAGTACCATTTAGGTTAAACGTTGGATTGGATCAGTTGTGTTGGACTGCTGGAAATAAATGAAATCCTTTCTTAAAATAAATGAAAAGACCGCAAATGAGTCACTGGATCATTTAAACTTTTAACTTGGCTCTGGTACTTTAAGCGAACATTGCTTCAAAAAGTCTATCGACAGCCAGATTCTATTCTATATGTTATACAAAATGAGAAATGTTAATGTAGGCTATTTGAAAGTGAGTCGGCTTCGTCATACAAAAGAAACCTGGGTTAAATCTTAAATTGAGCTTGCTAGCTGTTTATTATTATCCTAAAATAGCTCCCATAAGTGTTTCTCTCATAAGTATTTCTGTCCCATCTATCGTTAATTGTGTTTACTGTATTACACACTTCATGTGTGTGCATGAGTCACTGGACCGTTTACACTTTTAACCTGGCTCCGATAGATCTAGCTAGATCAATGACCAGATTAACACAGATTCACAGATAGCAAGATGAAAAAACACAGGGCCAAATTACATTAAATAATTTAGGAGAGATTGGGTAGCATTGATTTGGAATAGAGCTAGTTTAATTAGTGTGAGCTAAGATAGGCAATACTGTTTGTTGTAACTTGGCCTCATTTTGATATAAATACTTTAAAAGGAAGGCCTAGTTTTTGCAAGTTTTAATTAATGACTTACAGACACTGCTTTATAGGCTATGCATGAGTAACTTGGCATATTTGTACGTTGGAAACATTTTTTTGATCAGATATAATATTAGCTTGATTGCATATTCATAAGAGGACTTTAGAGATACATGTAGCCTAAAGTGTATGACATTTAAACACAAAAGAAAGTTTTTGTTATGGAAAGCAGCATCATGTTTTCTAATGTGTTGTATTATTAATGTACTTTCAACAAAAAAAACCCAGAATTACTACAATAATTTCAATCTAAAGCAGGTTATTTTTAAACAGGAGCTGCGGTATCTTACTACTGCCGCTTTGAGCCAATCCAATAATTCCAGATTTGTGGAAAGCAGTAAAATATAGCAAAAGAACTTGCCAACAGTTGATTGGGACATTCAATGTCTACATTTGACCATGTGGGGGTAAAATAATACTTCTCTATGCATTCAGACAGTTAAGTTATGATGGTATGGGTTAGAGTGGTGTGAGAGTGAGCCTGTGTGGTAGTGGGTGCATGTGTGCGTGTGTCCATATACATGTCTGTGTGTATGTGGCTTGTGTGTTATGCATTCTAATAGGAATGAATTACGTCTGGCAGAGGAGGAGGTTTAGTGTATTATCAGGTAGGGATGGGTGGGGCATAGCACCATGCCTACAGGAGGAAAGCTTGTTGCCTCACAAACAGGGTGAACATTTTGCTCAGAGATCCCTGCAAGATCCCAGTTTGCTGTCAGTAGGATTGGAATAAACAGCCACAGGATAAAATGGTTCACTGAGAGAGTGATATACAGTACAGGAGCTTACAGAGATGGTGAGTGCTTTCCCATTCTTTTGCCCTCCTGTAACAGAGCATGAGACTCACAATGTACACCCATGTATAATACATATATTATCCAAGATTTTTCCATTCTTTCAAAAAATATTAATCTGCCCAATAGCACCCGTCAAAAGACTACCTTTTAAAATATGTTTCACAGAAATGTACAACTTAAAGGAACTGCATGAATTAGTAATGCATTATTCCTTCTTCCTTGAAAATAAACTCAACACAATGTTATGTCAATGTTTTGCATAATTTGAGGTGAAACTTTCTCTTAGTATGACTTGTGTTTCCCTTTCTTCATCCTGCCACAGTTCTTATTTGTGTGCGCTCTGTATTTGTAGTATGGATTCATTAACACATGCCTGAAGTCTCTGGTCATTGAGAAGTTTGGTGAAGAGACTTGGGAAAAGCTGAGGTCTGGTTCATTTTATATGGAGCTATTAGTAATGCATATTTTGTGTTTAGCGACTCAGATCAAAGATGACGTTCAAGGAACATCTGAAATGTTATGTATGCTGTAGTTACACTTAAACATACTGTAATTCTCCAACAGATTATCATCACAGTGATCACAAAATATCAAATCAATAGTTATTCATATTAGGAAATGTTGAAAATTAAAATGGTGAAAACACAAGGAGAGAAATCCCATCAAAGCCTTTTTTCTCCTTAGGATATTGGCAAAGGTACAGGACACCTTCATGACTTATGAGGTTTATGATGATGTCATCACTCTGAGGCTAGTGCAGGAAGCCTGCAAGATGCTGGGTGAGTATCAGCTAAAAATGTTTTTCCTTAAAAAAATGCATTAATTTCATGGAATATCAGAGCAGATCCATGTTTTGGTCCTTATGGACACAAGTTCAAATCCCAGGTATGGCACATTGTTGGCACAACATGCAGTTCAAGTAACCTTTAGAACAACACGGAGCATGCCTTACAATACAGCAAAGGTGTGCCTCTGTACTTCAGCAGTTACGTACCCTAAATTAAAGGAGAAAATGTGTGGCTGACCACAGCAGACAGGACTAATCAGTGCAACTCTGAGGAAGGCGTGGTCATATGGAAAGACTGGTTCTTTCTGTCTACCGACATTGATCTGTGCTGAATAAATGTTCGCATATTTATAAAAACCTTTTGGAACTGCATTTATTTGGAGCCCGCCTGCTTGTTTGCACTGGATTATTCCTGTCTGGAAGTATTTGGTAAGGCGTGCATTTAATTACATTCAGTAGAGTATAGCATAATATACTGTACAGTATTTTAGAAAAGCACTTATTGTGCATTGTGGATTAGATGTAAGTTATTTTTTGGCAACCTGTGAGGATCTGTTTGTGTGATGAGACAGGAGGGAGGCTTTGGGACTGCAGGTGCTAACAGAGTCTCTGCAGAGGGGCTCTCTTGTTATTTCTCCTTCTCTTTGACCCTCTACCTTCCTGTGGGAGTTACACACCTATCACCTGTGTTCAGGTGGTGCTGTGAAGGTGTGACTTTGTCCCATCTGCACTGCTATAGCCCCCAAAGACTGGACATCAGCAGCCATCCTCCTCACTGGCCTATCTGCAAACTGATTTAATTAACCCCTTCGCTCAGAGGCTTATTTTGGTATTTTTGTGAACCCATTTTCGTATGTTTTGTACCGTTCTGTTTAAATCTTTATAACTTCAGATGTCAATGTTACACAAACACCAATAATGGCGTAAATTAAAGAAGACCCATATACCATTTATTATCATGCCTTAAAGGAGCTATATGTAACAAATTTACTGTACTAAATCATAAAATGACCATGATATGTCATCAGAGATTAAGGAAACATACTTCTAAGTCGAAATACTGGCTTCTCCGACAACAATGCTACAGCCAGTATGTTCTCCTTTGAAATTTCCATTCCGAGTCGGAACGTCTGTATTTGTTTTGGCCTGTGTGATTCACTATTCTCCGAGTTGACTCCGAGTCCATTGCCCATTACGAACAACCAGATGTACTCCGGCACTCCGACAGCCGATTTACGAATGCCTAAGCTAAGTTCAACATCGTTTCCATTTAGCTAGCTAGCTAAAGATTTAAATATATATATATATGTATATAGTTACTTGCTAAACATACCACTAACGTTAGCTTATATCTGTGTGACCGTAAACATAGCCAGCCATGCATCTAGCTAACATTGACAGAGTTATAAAAAATCCACATGAGCTGGTTTATAATTTGCAAACAATAAATAATAAACAAATTGCAAACGTATACATTAGCTGATCAACTTACAGTGTAGGACTCGTCGTGGCTTGTCATTGTCAAAATAGAATATAATGTTGCGCTCGGCTCGTCTTGCGCTCGTGTTCGTTCAGTGTCTCGACTCCTCAACCTGGCAACCCGCGTGAGCTTCGAGTCTGGGGAGGAGGGGACGGGTGGAGACAACTCTCTCCAATATTGTGAATTTGGATTGCAGTACCCATTTTAAACGCTCGGTGTCAATGTTACATATAGCTCCTTTAAATTAATTTATTTTCATAATTCATGTGTAAATTATGGGCAGTGAATACATAACCCCCGGTGAAAAATTATGTTCCACCACTCTAGTTTGCAGTGAACGCCTGAGCATTTTCTGGTTCACAAACTTCCTGTCTGCATGTGTACAAAATATGAAATAGACATGTATTACTGCTCAAGTCCCATGAGGTAATTTGAAACGGTGTACCTTGGTGTCCAAAAATCTATCCAAAATGGATAATTGTGCATCACAATAAGGGCCAGATTCAGAGTTGAACTAAGCACGTGCAAATGGGACTTTTTTTCCCGCGTAGCTTAAGCTATTTGTGATTCAGACATTTGACTTGTCCACTGTTTTAAGCGTCTCTCCAGTGTAGGGAATACGTACGAATCTGGTAGCAGTGAGCAAGATGATTAAAATGATATCTGAATCATCAGTGTCCTCACATGGGCAGCACCAGAAATGTAAGGGTCACGCCACTACCATACCTATACAACTGGTGGTGTAGTTTTTGCATAATAAATCAGTCTCATAAAATTTTATATAGTATTCTCAAAGAGAATATACTAACTAAAAATGGGCAACTTCAATGAATAAATATAGCGGCAAGCAGCGATTCCCGGGGACTGAGTGGCATGAGCAGCATTTGTCAAACACAGAGACTGCAAAATGGTAGACAACTCTAGACAGGGTTGACCCAAAATACAAATATTTGTTTCTAATCAGGGCTTTTGCCATTGTTGATGGTGTCTTAACCCGATCCAGTAAGGGCTTGCGTATTACGTCTTTTAAGTACAAGTGAAACAGTGAACAGTTAAAACTGTTAAATTTCTTAACTTTTGCAATAAAAAGGTGTTTCTTAATGTGAAAACAAAATTAAAAGAAGCATAGCATTTGCACAATAGTTTTGCCAAATATTAACTTAGCCATTGGTACCAAGCTGGAATTGAACCACTGACCACAAACATAGAAAGCCAAGCTTGTATCTGCTAGGCCAAAGCAGGTTAACAGAAATGTGGAGGGCAAATAAGACTTTTGTGTTGCGGTATCAGATTGTTTTGGCTTAGTGACTTCATAATTCAAACAGTTAACTGGTAATATTGTGAAATTTCTTAGCCTTTGCAATAAAAATAACTTGTTTTATGTTAAAAGAACATTCTTAGCATGAAAGTGCACATTGTGTGCCTCAAAAAAAATGTCGGGAACAGGTGGGGATCGAACCATCAACCTACTACACGGCAGTCCAATGCTTTAACCACTAAGCTACAGGAACTTTCACAGTTGGTGTGGTAGGTAGACGGCCTGTAAAGCGTAGATAGTGTACTTGGCACACGGATTGATTGGGTTAACCCTATTTACTTTGGCCCATTTGGCCCAATTTTCGTCTAGTTTTTACTGTCAATTAAGTGCCAATATCTCAAAAACTATTCACTGCACATCCATGGTTGAAAGTTTCAATGAAAGAAGAGGCTTGTACCATTCAGAAATTTGGAACAGAATAAATGTATGTCAAAGTGTTCACATACAGTTTATACAAAATACACATAAGAAAAATACAAAACGCCTTATGTTTTTATAGTTTATCACTGAATATCTGAACTTCAAAGTACTGGAGCAAGCCAGAATTGTTTATACTAGTGCACTAATATGTTGTCCACTTGGGTATACAATTTGGTAAAGATATCTACAGGCTTTCCTTATGCATTGGTATTTTTACCAAAACGGGCCCCAGCTGTCCCAAAACCTTTCCAAACCTCGCCAAATATAAAACATGTGCATATCTTTCTGTCTAGGCATGTCAATCATCAGAAAACTTTATTTTTCTTTTAAAACATTTTTTGTAATACAGAATGTGAAGAAAATTAACCTACACATGTTTTGTGTTTATGTGTATGAGGGTATTCACTTACAAAGCGTGCCCAAAAGTGCCCAAATACCTCTCCGAAAAGGATTACTTACCCTAATGTTATCCAACCAATCTGCTTTACATTTAAAATGGCACTGTACTTCAAAATTAGATTTACCAGAGCCCCATAAGCCAGCAGAATAACAGGTTTATCTATAACAAGCCTTCAACTTGACTTTTTACAGCAAAAGTAATTAATTATGCATCACTTTATTTGGCAAACCTGTCTGTTACCACCTCCTACGACAGAGGTGTCAGGTGGGGGAGGGGTGTCTTCACTGTCCTCCCTGAAAAAGACAGATTCAAGTACATTACTAAGTAGAATCACTAAAAAATGAGAACACAAATTATCTCAAAAAGACATATGGCAAGTATTACAATTATTATTTTAAAAAAAATATATATATACACACACACACACACACACACACATACACACATATATTATATATATATATATATACGTATATACATTAAAAAATCTTACATCCACAGTACGTCTGTGTAATGGGGCGTGACGTGTGAGGTGGGAGGAGCCAAACGCAGCAAGGGGATTCATTAAGCCCTTAGGCCACTAAGGCGGGATACCCCGCAGATAAGGGAGGAGAATACAACGAACACACACACCACAGCTACAGACCGGCTCACTGTTACATACCAAAGAGTATAAACACAAACGCCTGGTTTCCTAACCAGAAAACCCAACAAGGCTAAAGGGAACAAAGAACTGCTACCCCATACTTCTACAAGCTAAGTAACCAACAAGCAAGCCGGAAATAACAAACGCCCTGTCTCGATAACGAGACGCATAATAACAGGCGAGTAGCACAATGGCACAAACAAAACACACCGCAAATAAACACAGAACTAATACCTATTGGTATAGGAGGAGGCGAAGGAACAGATATAACGTTCCGTGGCTACTTCCATTAGCTAGCAGTCACATGCAGCAAACAAACCTGGGTAAACACCCGATCTCCCAGGAGAGAGAAACATTTTACAGGTGAGCCGACGGAGCACCGTCGTTCCAACGCCTTACCAGCAAAATGACTAAGCTAAAAATAGAAAAACCACGTCCAAGCCTCTCAGACAGGAGAAAATGTAATGAGGCGAAGGAACAGATAATTAATGTTCCAAGGCTTAGAGGCTCGTAGTCACACGCAAACATGTCCACAACATCGCTCGGTCTCCCTAAGAGACGAATTGCACCGGAAGGGCGAACAGAACTAAGTTTCGAACAGGATCGCCCAAATCTCCATACACAGAGAAAAAGCACAAAAGATGAAAGGACAGCTGCACCGAAACCATCGGCTAACTGATTAACACAAGCACAAGCCCTGCCTCTCAGTAAGGGGAAATGTAACGAGGCGAACAGGAACAGAGATTTAACGTTCCATGGCTAGTTTAATAAGTGCGCAGTCTAATGCAGCAAACAAACCTGGTAAACACCCGATCTCCCAGGAGGGAGAAACATTTTACAGGTGAGCCGATGGAGCATCGTCGTCCCATAACTTTACTAACCAAAAGACTCACGCAAACTTAATTAAACCACGCCCTAGCGTCTAAGTAAAGAAATATGTAACAAAAAACCCCGACTCACAACAAAGGGGAACGTAGTCCATGAGAAGGAGACAAAACAGGGAATAAACGTACCAAAGCTACTCACTGGCTCACCGTAACACGGAAATGAGTAGAAGCAAACGCCAGGACTCTCAGTAGAAACCATTAACAGGCGAAGAGGAACAAAGAACAGCTACTCTACACTTCTACAAGCTAAGCAACCTAGCAGAAGCGAAACGCCCGATCTCCCATGAGACGTCATGCACCGAGGGGGCGAACAGAACTACAGTTCCAAACAGAATTGCCCAAATCTCCATACACGGAGAAAAAGCACACAGGCGAAATAGAGCAGAGATTTACGGTCCCAAACTTCTACGAGATAAGGAACTACCAAGCCAGTAAGAAATAAGCCCTGCCTCTACAAAGAGATGTTCAAAATAGACGAGTAGCCAAAATGGTACAAGAACTCACAGCCAACAATACACCACAGTACAAAACAATAAACAAACAATGAACAATTAATGTCGAAGCCCCGAACGAAGGAAACGGTAGGCTTATATATCTCTCCGGTGACTACGCACAGGTGTAAACGCTTAACAGAAGCTCCGCCAACTCAGCAGGGCGGAGCAAGCATCTACCAAAAGGGCAGCGCCCTCGCGTGGCCACCGAGGAAAACGACCGCATAGGAAAACAGGGTTCAAAACCATGACAGTCTGATATTAGCTCCAACATAATTAGCAATCGTAGCTAACTAGGATTTATGAATTAGTTTGTCAGCTTGCACAAACTAAATTACATTATTATAATACTGTAATGTCTTGACTGAACCGTGAAATAAAGTACTGAGAATGGTGTAGTTTCATGCGTGAACTAGCCCTTGTGTTGGTTGCTACACAAAGAAACTGCGAATGAACGCTACAAAACAAATCCCTTTAGCCTGTGACAACATAGAAGCTAACTAGCGAACTCCTGCGAGAATCCATTTATCACCAAACTAAAAATACTCTAGATAATAGCGCTCCATACTGTTGATGATTATGATGATGATAATAACAATAATAATAATAATAATTTGTATTATATATTTTAAAAAACACTTACATGTCCAGGCACGGGTCCATGCCACAAGAGTCATTGCTCTGCCAGAGCACAGACTTCTTCACCTCTGGGACACTGCGGTGGAACACCTCCAAAACCTGAGCAACCGTGAAATAAGCGCTCTTCTTTCCACCGTTGATTGCCACGTTCGCGTATAAATGTATAAAATAATCGCAATAGTTGAAGCAGCAAAGACATGACCAGCGCCATTACACCATACAGCAAACCTCGTATGCTTACAGAGAAAGTACGTCACAGGACATTTGAAATGCATTTTATTGCCTGTGACTGCGGCGAGGTGAAGGCTGTAAACAAATAAAAAAAGTGGGTTGGGCTATTAGCACCCTGCTGCTTTATGGCTCTGTAGTGTAACCTGAGAGCTGATAAGCATATAAACGAATGTGTTCGCAGGCTGTCACTGTTTTTAACAATTTTGCGTCGAAAGTTCCGTGTTTTATTAACGTTTTAATTTAGAATTTAAGAGAAATATGAACACTATAAAAATTTGGGACGGATACATCCCACCACTAGGGGGCCAAAGCCCATAGAGTTAAAACTGCAGGGCTCAAGTCTTGATCTAACTCTCAATCTACCCACCAAGTTTCAGAACTTTATATCAAACGATTTTAGAATTACTAACATTTTTGTGATAAGCCACACCCAATGCAAAATTCATTGTCTTCTCATTCTGCCATTTTTTGACATTGGCCTTAGAAAAGTAATGCATGTATGAAGGGGTGTGGGAGGAGTCCCTCGAACAGGGTTGGTGCAAATTGGTCTAATTCTGTAGGAGGAGTAGCATTTTAAGTGTTTTACAAAAAATGCTAATTAGCGGGAAAATCGAAGCTGGTACACTTCATAGTTTCTTGAGGCCAATTTGTTGGGCATGAGTAGCGGGACGTGTACATCACATTTTGTGACTCTAGATAAAATGGGGCGTATGCAGTGGGCGTGTCAATGATTTTTAGTGAATTTTTAAATATTTTCTTATATTTCGATCTATATAGTGCCACGACGTGGTTCGATTGGGTTGACACTGCAGTGGTCAAGTCCTTATACTACTCTTAATAGACCTACCAAGTTTCCTAACTTTCTGTCAAAATATTTTGGAATTATTAGCATTTTTGTGATAAGTCACACCCATTGAAAATTTATTGGCTAGTCATTCGGCCATCTTTTAAAATATCAAAATTCTGTATAAAACTTTTATGAAGCATGGTTTAAGGGGTTCGTCTACCTGGTTTCATGTAAATTGGACAAATTTTTTAGGAGGAGTAGCATTTTAAGTGTTTTACAAAAAATGCTAATTAGTATGACTGACTTAATGTATCCTTGAGGCAAATTTGTTCATCATGAGCAGAGAGACCTGTACACCACATTTTGTGACTCTAGGTCAGACGGGGCGTCGTCAGTGGGCGTGTCAATGTCACAATATTTTCACGTACATTACAGCGCCACCAACTGGCCTATCGCCACCAGATTTGGTGAGGGCTTGCTAGATGTCAACTTCTAACTATATGCCAAGTTTCATGAGAATCAGCCAAGCAGTTAAGGAAAAACACTAAGAAGTATTAAATGAGTACATTTAAGCCAAAATGTCGGCAAATTCAAGATGGCGCCCACCAAATTAGTAAAGATCTATGATCCAAATCCGGGTCTTTGTCACTGTAGCAGGTTTTACATCTCTGCAAAGGAACAGTGATTTTTAGTGAATTTTTAAATATTTGTTTATATTCGGAACTCTATAGGGCCACCACGTGTCTTGATTGGGTTAAAACTGTAGAGGTCAAGTCCTGATGTTACTTTTAACAGATCCACCTAGATTCATAACTATCTGTCAAATCGTTTTGGAATTATTAGCATTTTTGTGATAAGCCACGGCCAGTGAAAATTCATTGGCTCGTCATTCGGCCATCTTTTAAAATATCAAAATTCTGAATATACTTTTATGAGGCATGGTCTACGGAGTGTGTTTACCAAGTTTCATTTCAATTGGTCAAATTTTGTAGGAAGAGTAGCATTTTAAGTGTTTTACAAAAAATGCTAATTAGCAAAAAATCCAATATGGCGGACTTTATGGGTCCTTGAGGCAAATTTGTTCGGAATGAGCAAAGGGACCGGTATAATAAATTTTGTTACTCTAGGTGAGTGGGCGTGGCAATGTCAAAATTTTGTCACGTGCACTACAGCGCCACCGGGTGTTCAATCTGTGCAATAATATAGAGGATCCAAGAGTTTGGCAATCCCAACAAGCTTGCCAAGTTTGGTGATTCTAGGCCAAACCAGCTCACAGGAATTTTAGGTGAAAGGGGAGAAAAAAAAAAGAATCTGAATAAATACAATAGGGTACCAGCAGCTACGCTGGATCCTCTATATTATGACGCAGATTGAACACCTGGTGGCACTGTAGTGCACGTGACAAAATTTTGACATTGACACGCCCACTGCCGATGCCCCGTTTACCTAGAGTCACAAAATTTGGTATACAGGTCCCTTTGCTCATTCCGAACAAATTTGCCTCAAGGACCCATAAAGTCCGCCGTATTGGATATTTTGCTAATTAGCATTTTTTGTAAAACACTTAAAATGCAACTCCTCTTACAAAATTAGACCACTTGAAATGAAACTTGGTAGACACACTCCTTAGACCATGCCTCATAAAAGCTATATTCAGAATTTTGATATTTTAAAAGATGGCCGAATGACGAGCCAATTAATTTTCACTGGGCGTGACTTATCACAAAAATGCTAATAATTCTAAAACCATTTGACAGAAAGTTATGAAACTTGGGAGGTCTTTTAAGCGTAATATCAGGACTTGACCTCTGCAGTTTCAACCCAATCGAGCCATGTGGTGGCACTATAGAGATCCAAATATAAGAAAATATAAAGAAATTCACTAAAAATCATTGACACGCCCACTGTCGACGCCCCATTTGATCTACAGTCACAAAATTTGGTGTACACGTCCCGCTCAACAAATTTGCCTCAAGAAACCATGAAGTGTGCCAGCTTTGATTTTCCGCTAATTAGCATTTTTTGTAAAACACTTAAAATGCTACTCCTCCTACAGAATTAGACCAATTTGCACCAAACCTGTTCGAGGGACTCATCCCACATCCCTTCATACATGCATTACTTTTTTAAAACCAATGTCAAAAACTGGCCAAATGAGAAGCCAATTATTTTTGCATTAGGCGTGGCTTATCACAAAAATGCTATTAATTCTGAAATCGTTTGATATAAAGTTCTGAACTTGGTGGGTTGATTGAGAGTTAGATCAAGACTTGAGCCCTGCAGTTTTAACCCAATCAATCCACGTGGTGGCGCTATAGAAATACAAATGTTGGGGTGGCAGGTATGCCATCCGCCAAGTACACTATCTATGCTTAACAGGCCGTCTACCTACTATACCAACTGTGAAAGTTCCAGTAGCTTAGTGGTTAAAGCATTTGACTGCCGTGTAGTAGGTTGGTGGTTCGATCCCCACCTGTTCCCAAGCTTTTTTTGAGGCACACAATGTGCACGTCATTGTAAAAATGTTCTTTTTATTGCAATGGCTAGGAAATTTCACAATATTACCTGATATCTGTTTGAATTATGAAGTCAGTAAGCCAAAACAATCTGATACCGGAACACACAAGTCTTATTTGGCCTTCCCATTTCTGTTAACCTGCTTTGCCCTAGTGGATACAGTATTGGCTTTCCATGTATGTGATCAGCGGTTCAATTCCGTCTTGGTACCAATGGCTTGGTTAATGTTTGGCTTTAATTTGAACTATTGTGCAAATTCTATGCTTCTTTTAATGTTGTTTTCACATTAAGAAACACCTTTTTATTGCAAAAGAAATTTAACAGTATTAACTGTTCACTGTTTCACTTGTACTTAACCTCTTCCTACCGAGGGCAAAATAGGCCAATTTTCACCTGTTTTCACTAGTGACAAACAAAGGTGGTTATCTCAAAAACTATAAATGGTACAAATATGGGTCATGGCTTTTATTAAAGAAGACACCTGCAGTATTACGACTAAGCAGTGAAAACTCATAGAAATCCAGTTTTTGATACTTAACTACAACAATTTATGTACAGAAAATATAAAAAAACTAAAAAACGGATACCTACATTCAAGTTTAAGAATTTTTACCTGGGGAGCTACAAATGCAATCAAGGAAATGACTCCTCTATCTGATTCATCAATATGCTGCCTACCTCTGGTAACAATCTGGTGTCAATATCTCAAACCATTCAAATTTTACAGGGTTTTTTTCAGGTGAACCTTTTTCGTTATCCAAATGGTGCCAAATGTGCCAAAAATGGCAATGTTCCAGAAAGGTCTCAATATGATTTATTTTTTAGGTTTTTACAAAACAATGAGATAATTTGTCAATATTGGCAATAAAAGTTCATTTTTAGACGTGTTCTTGTTGCTCTTCATATTACACAACTAACTACCCGAGGTCACAAAAGCTGTCAAAACCCATGTAGCAGCACAGTGAATCTTGTGTATTTCACCAGAGCCCCATTAGCCAGAAATGAGTCCAGGAATGTGCAAACAGGTTTTCAAATGAATAATGGGAATAGTATGAAACTTCCCTACACATTACTGCTAGCCAGTCCTGTCCTTTATTCTGTTGCCACCTCCTATGACAGGGACGTTGGGGTTGGGTTTTAGGAGGCAAAACTTTATACATGACAAACATATATCAACTATATACAAGTGCACTAAGGTGTACTACTAAAAGTGCAGTGGATAAAAAATCAAAAGTCCACCAGTTTCCTAGATAAAAAATAAAAACACCCCTGCTGTAACAAATAAAAAGATCCTTGCCCTCTAATTGCTGAAGTTACCGTATTTACACAAAGAAAGTACAAAGTGGCAGGGTCCAAAAAGCTAAAAAAAATTAACTAAAAACAAAAAAAGGCAAAGGATCAAAACATGGGGGTGGAGGGTGAGGAGAGATTATTTAACCATTCATACAGAAGCCATTTAGACTACACATTCCCTCAGGAGAGCAATCTGCATCATTACAAACCCCACTAACCCTGTCCATGGAATTGTCCACCATGTTGATATACCCATTAGTCCCCCTTATACAACAACAATCAACAATAATAATAATAAACAAGTACTCCCTCATGTTATCATGTTCTCTCCCTCATACCATGCATAAATTGCCATTTTTTACCTGCACAGCCTTCTGTACTGCATACAGAACAATTTACTCATGTGGAACAGTGACTTTACTAAACACTTCCAGAAGCCATTTCACACTCAAAAAAATCGATTTAGTAGCTCATCTCAGGACACAAATAGATAGCTAGCTGCTTGTTACCTGTAATTTTGCTTGCTAGCTTGCCACTGTAAAGGTAATACTATCTATATTAATTTAGCTGAGAGGGACCGATTTTATGCATAAGTATATAAGGTTAGTTAGCTTCACAGAAGAAACACAGGGATTCACGCATTGAAGCTAAATTGCACATTTCCTTCGATGCTTACACCAAACTTAGTTTCCACAAACATCTGTGTTGTTGGCAACGCCACGTAACACGTGCGAGTTTGTCAACACAGACAATACACCCTAAGTTTACTTCATAAATTATTTATCATACCGTTGGAATGTGCAATTTGTAATATTAATTGTATGAAAAACAATAAAATACAGTTGACAATGTAATTACGAACCCGCATGGCATTGCGTGAATTCACACTGGTATATCGAAAAATCGGTAATACCACCAGCCCTAACGACGTTACCTGCCATGGCGAAATTCAATGCGTTTATAGCATAACACTGTTAGTATGATAAAACAACTTACATGTCAGCAACATCATCTCGGTCATCAGTGGATTCAGCGTCACTGAGACAGGATGAGTCTCCCTCGGCAAAAACATCTTCTGGCTTATCCAGTTCGTCTAGCACTTGGTGCACGGATAAACGCCTCAAAAATCTCGACATAACTACACAAAAACTGTATCAAAAATACTTTAAAGTAAAAAATGTAACTGCGGGCCTTACCTAATTAATTGTGCTTTGCTAAACGGAATGTAGCGAGCTACGCTACAAGGTAAAAACACTGCGCCATCTTGGCTCGATAATTACGCGTGAGTGCCACTTCCTCATACGCAGTGCTGTTATCGCCTTCATTTACGAAGGAAATGTGTTTAATGAGGGCTCTTTTGAAAGATAAGAGTCTTGGCTATTGGCTGGAATATTTGACAGACAGTTTTAAAACCCAATGGAAAGCAAATAATACTCGGAGTGGAGGCAGGTCGAAGACAGTTTTTCCCACTTCAGATAGGCCTATTGTGCTATCAGTCAAAGAAATACACCCAATTGACGACGGTTTTGCATAATTCTCTGCAAACAAGTTCAAAACCACTCTGGCTAACATATACTAAGCCGTTGGATTGGTACTCAGAAACTGGCTGAGTTTCACAACGCCAAAGTGAACACAGCCGAACGAGTCGTAATCAAGTGCAAAAAAGCACAAGTCGGTTTAAAATTGGAAAAAAATCATGTACAGCCTTATGAAAGTTTTAAAGTATTTTTTCTTGAAGCCTAAAGGTATAATGATTTTTTAAACCAAAGTTTTGTGAAATACAATTAAGCAGAACAGTTTACCAGCACATTGTTTATGGTGTGACATCAAGCTGCAATACATGTTTGAGAATTAGGTCAGAGTTTCCAACGTTATTTACAAAGTTTTATCTCGACGTTTTGGGCTTAAAAACCACTTTCCAGAAGGAATGGATATATCATAAGGATATTTAATCAAAATATTGAGGTGAGCAGTTTATTATATATTATTAAATTAATGAAATGTATAATTTAATAATTTCCGTCACGCCCGCGTTACCGCTAGGGGGCGTTTGGCATTAAGAGGTTAAAAGACTTAATACGCAAGCCCTTACTGGATCGGGTTAAGATACCATCAGCAATGGCAAAAGCCTGATTAGAAACAAATATTTGTATTTTGCAAAAGCCCTGATTAGAAACAAATATTTGTACAAATGCCGCTAATGCCGCACGGTCCCCGGAAATCGCTGCTTGCAGCTATATTTCTTTTTGAGGCACACAATGTGCACGTCATGCTAAGAATTTTTTTTTATTGCAAAGGCTAAGAAATTTCACAATATTACCTGTTAACTGTTTTGATTTATTAAGTCAGTATGCCAACGCAATCTGATACCGCAACACAAAAGTCTTATTTGGCTTCCGCTTTTCTTTTAATCTCCTTTGGCCTAGTGGATACAATCTTGGCTTTCCATGTGTGTGGTCAGTGGTTAACTGGCATCTGCATGGGAATGACATTTTACTAGAACATACATATGTTCACACACACACACGCACACACGCACACACACAAAATATGTAAAAATGTCATTCCTATATTGGTTGTTCTGTGAAGTGGTTGAAAGTATCACATCAGCTTGAATATAGACCGTAGGTGAACAATTGAAACCTACTAGATTGGGGGATGAGTAGGTTGGTGGGGTTAGGCAGATCAGCTGACAACTTGTAGGTCAGTTAGCTCTCTGTAAGCTTGGCATGGTTCTCTGATGGTTAGGCATGGACCTCTGGTGGCTGGGCATGGTTCTCTGATAGTTAGGCATGGACCTCTGATGGCTGGGCATGGTTCTCTGATGGTCAGGCGAGGATCTTTGATAGATGGCATGGTTCTGATAATTAAACATGGATCTCAGATGGCTGGGTATGGTTCTCTGATGGTTAGGTGTGGATCTTTGATAGCTGGGCATGGTTTTCTGATGGTTAGTCATGGTTCTCTGATGGTTAGGCAAGGATCTTTGATAGCTGGGCGTGGTTCTCTTATGGTTAGGTGAGGGTCTTTGATAGCTGGGCGTGGTTCTCTGATGGTTAGGCGTGGATCTCTGATAGATGGCCACGGCTGTCTGATGGCTGGGCATGGCTCTCTGATGTTTAGGGACAAATTTGTGATGGTTGTACTCCTGCTTGTCCAGATGTTTCCTCTGAGGTGGTGCTAAAGCTCTTCGGGGAGTACTTCTTCAGCTTCTGTAAGATGTCTGGGTACGACACCATGCTGCGCACACTGGGGGGGAACCTGGTGGAGTTCATTGAGAACCTGGATGCTCTACACAGCTACCTGGCACTCTCCTATCAGGTGAGGCAAGCCTAGTTGTGGTGAACATCCAACCAATACATTATATTAACTGAAAAATCCAGGATGAAAACCTAAGAAAAAACTGTGGATAGTCTTTTATGTCATGTAGTGTTTTATCATTAAAGGCCCACATGCATCGGCATTCTCTTCCTGGTTTTTGTATCTGAAACGCCCACAAAACCTTAGCAAAGAGCAGTGATGTAGCCCCAAACCCCGCCCCCTGTCTGTACACATTCTGATTGTGATTCCGACAAATTATGCAAAAACATAGTTTTACTAAGAACTCGGAAAAATCGCATTTAAACCCTAAAATATGCATATCTCAACCAAATTGCAATTTTTGACTTGAATCAGTATGGAACACAATTGAAAAGCTCCAGGATTATATGAAAAGCTCAAAAATATGCATGTGGGCCTTTAAAGGCCCACTCAGTAATATCGGTTGCTAATCAACAAAGATTATGTGGGATTATGGTCATCGTAGTTTTTTTATTTTTTTTTGTAACCAGCCACAATACGCAAAACTAGTCATGCTTTATTTGGCTAAATGTTAGCTAACTATTCTTTTTCAGATATTCTCTGACGAGTGAGCACCAAGTAAAAATGACAAGTGAGTGATAACAAGATGAACAAGGAAGTAGTGTCGGCCCAACACTTATTTTAAATACTTATATTTCCTTCTCAAGTGCTTTTAATGAGGATCTTCATCGTTATTTTTATTATAATAGTTTATAATAGTATTATAGTACCATATCTTCGTCTTTTTGCTCATTGTAAGCAATTAGCATTTTTTAGCACCCAAAATTACTAAGTGGGCCTTTAAAGTAGTAGATAATTGAGAACATGAATAATAATGTGTGACCTAATATACCATGAAGGCTGAAACCAAGATGGGTGACTCTCTAAGTCTAGACTCTGCTTTGATGAATCTAAGATCTTTTCACTGAACAAGTTTAGCTATTTTAGTGACCATAAAAATATACAATCATTCAAACTTCATTCTGAATTAATGACAAGAAGGAACTGAATTCAGTCTCCCTGTGTAAAACCAAATGGTTTACCTTATGGAAATGGAATATACCGTGATGTTCTAAATACGTGGATTTCAGATCTTGACAATACATTTTATACATTTATTTATATACTGCAGTATTCAATTTCCATACAGCCTAAATCTGAATGCAAGTCTAAAAAAACATTTTCAAAACACATCTAGACATTCTGCTGTAATGTTCAATATAGCCATTCTGATAAGAGACATTATATAATGATGGTTTCTTGTATTTTAGGAAATGAATGCCCCATCCTTCCGGGTGGAGTGGACAAGGGAAGGAGAGATGCTTCTCCACTACTACTCCGACCGAAGAGGACTGTGCTACATCGTGCCAGGTGAGACACAGGATATAACAGCATAAGAATACAGGCTCTTATGCCCATAGGTCCGCCATTAATACCCTTGAAGAAAAAAATTAACATTGTAATTTTCTAAATAAGAAAGTCCAGATGGAGCTGAGAAAAAGGCACATTTATTTATAGTGTTTTTGAGCTTTTCATATCATCCTGGAGCTTTCCAATTGTGGTCCATACTGATTCAAGTAAAAACATTTAAAGTTTGGTCGAAGTATGCATATTTTAGGGTCGAAGGTCTTAGGGTCTAGGGTTCGTAAAACGATTTCCTATGTGACATGATGTACACTGCCTGGCCAAAAAAAAAGTCGCACACTCTAATATTTCGTTGGACCTCCTTTAGCTTTGATTACGGCACACATTTGTCGTGGTATTGTTTTGACAACCTTATGCAACATCACAACATTTATTTCTGTCCAGAGTTGCATACATTTTTGGCCGAGATCTTGTATTGACGACGGGTGAGTCAAACCACTGCGTAAAGTCTTCTCCAGCACATCCCAAAGACTTTCAATGGGGTTAAGGTCAGGACTCTGTTGGCCAATTCATGTGTGAAAATGATTCCTCATGCTCCCTGCACTACTCTTTCACAATCTGAGCCCAATGAATCTTGGCATTGTCGTACTGGAATATGCCCATTGATGGGATAACCTGGTCATTCAGTACATTCAGGTACTCAGCTGACTTCATTTTATTGCTGCATAACGTTGCTGAACCTAGACCAGACCAATTGAAGCAACCCCAGATCATAACATAATAGCTTTTTCTTTGGCCAGGCAGTGTATGTTTTTGCATAATTTTGGGATGACGTTGCTAAATATAAACCTCCGCCTAATCTGCCTCTTTGAGACTGAGCCAGTGTGGCAGATTTTAAAGCTATCAACCTGCCCAATCAGAGCCTCAAACCCATACAATCTGAATAAAAATGGGGGGGGGGGATGCAGGGATGCAGGGGATTTATGGATGCAATCGCAAACCGGGGGAGCAGGCGAGTGAGATCATGGACCGGTGGTGGAGGTAGGCGACTAAGATCGGTAGCCAATCGATAGACTCTCTGAAATGTTTATGAACCAGTGAACGTGCACGCACACATATTTAAGTTATAGACTTGGGCCATGACCGAATACGATCCCTTAACCCCTTTGGGGCACATATTTGAGTCAACTTCGTCAAAAAGCTTTTGAGTGGGCGACTTTCTCACAAATGGGGGCACTTAAAATACCAGGATGAACCCCTTATCACTCATCTGCAGAACTGTGCACTCATCCAACAATTTCAGTAAGTAACCCGGAAGTAAAAACGTAAAAGTTAAAAAACGTAATTACAATAAAGCTCTCAGGTTGGCAACCTATCGTTTTACACATATTTTCCCTTGTTTTATAATGTCCTCTCTATGGATCTCTATGGGAATTGGGGGGTGGGACTTGATTTAGCGGTAAATTACACTGCAACAGTATGGAACACATGGTTGGCTAAATTGCTCTAAGTCATCAAGGGTCTGACGTATCAAACAAGCCTTAAATCATCACTCTGCTGCCAGAAATACAGTTCAGTCAGGACCACTGTTGTTCAAGTAAAAGCTTTATTGACGTTCTTAAAACAATACATTTTAGGTTTGTTCAAAAAGCCCTCCCGCCAATCCACGTGAGCAAGCATGGATATGGCGCTGACAGCAGCAGCAACAACCCCCCAATAGGGTTACACTTAGAACAGATCCGGCAACACTGTGAATAGTTTAACAGATTCTATTCAATCAGTTATATATGGCACTTTTAAGTGTCATGATCAAACAATTTACAAGGAACCGAGCCTAAACCCCCGTAGAGCATGCTTGGGTGACAGTGGCAAGGAAAAACTCCCTGCTGTTAGCAGGAAGAGACCTTGGGCTGAACCTGGCTCTGAGGGGGGAGTCCATCCGCCGCTGACTGGCACCGGTTAACTGAATAGCTGATTACAGAATAGTAAAATGACAAGACAGAACATAAATGAAAATGTTGATATATAATGAGCTGATGACGGGAGACGGATGAAGGCCGGCAGGTGGTATCAGCAGGGGACAGGCGTGGAGCTGGAGCTGACCAGCTGCTTCTGGAGAACGATGTTCGTAATCTATAGCTACCACTCCCGGCAGTTGCTGAAGTGGGAAGGAGAGAGAAAAAAATCAGTAGGCACTCGAAAATGTTGGTGAGCCATGCAGGAGCGATATGGCCAAGTGTCTGTGCGCAATAGGGGAACTGAGAGGATGGAGCTGGGTGTTTTTTACTGGCAATGTGCAGCAGGCGTGCAGGCAGAGGATCCACCATTGGCTGCGTCCCAATGTTCTTCACTCCCCACCTCCCTTCCTCCACTCCCCCACTACCACTCCTCTCCTACCCAGAAATATGCAAAACTGCCTAAACGTTTTGAGTACATTTGCATGTACAGTATCCAATATACATGACATTGCGGTTTGCGTCTAGACATTAATTAATATGTAAGCATTAATACGTAATTAAGATGTAATCAGCGACATTAGATTAAAACACAAAGATCCGTTTCCGTGGCACGGAGTAGAGGAGTGGTAGTGGAGGAGGAACGGTTGCATTTTTCGACTATTGGGATGCACCCCGGGTTTCACTCTCGTGACCTGCCTGAACTAACGCTACGCTCGATTAGATATGGATGGATAACCTGAAGGGTTTCTTCTCCTGACTTATTTTTCCATAGAGTTCAATAAGAAAAGTTGTCAGGAGAAACAACCCTTAAAGTGATCCATCCATATCTACTGCATATCTGGCAGCAGAGTGATGGTTTGAGGCTTGTTTGATACCTCAGACCCTTGTTGACTCACAGCCATTTTACCAATCATGTATTCCACACTGTTCCAGCATAATTTACAGCTAAATCTAGTCCCACCCCCCAATTCCTAGAGATCCATTCAAATGCAGAGACGTTATAGTATCGCTTGTAAGAGTACCAGAAAATAAGATATCAAGAGTCTTTTGATGTTGTTGGGTCACAGACGTCAGTAAGTCATGGCATGCAAAGGATATGAGACCTAATATTAAAAATTTAAAGGCACAGCCAATTTAGTGTATGTAAACTTCTGACCCACTGGAATTGTAATTATGATATTGTGAATTAAAAGTGAAATAATCTGTCTGTAAACAATTGTTGGAAAACTTACTTGTGTCATGCACAAAGTAGGTAAGTAAATCTGTGGTTAAAAATGAGTTTTAACGACTTCAGCCTAAGTGTATGTAAACTTCTGACTTCAACTGTATATGGGAAAGTGCCACCAGAATCACCCACAAAAAATCTGAGCTAAAAAATAAAGTTTAAATAAAGTATATTTTCTTACATTTCATACAGCTACCACACAAATGACCCCACACAACCCCTTTGTATACAAAGTTGGTACAGGACTTATCATTATGTTTATTGTGTGTTTAATACTTAATCTCAACAAATTAGGAAACGTCATATAGTGCCAAGATGTAAAAAAATAAGGTTAACTAATTTTTAAGAGATGTCAAACACTGAATCTGGTTAATTTGACCCCAAACATAATATGAGGGTTAAAAGCAACATTTTGAACACCCAAAATGTTACACAGTAAAAACATTTTGTTACTAGGCTACGTGTATATTGTCAATTTAAATGAGTTGAATACATTCAAGAAGGTTAATTTAAAAGGCTATTTTCCATAAATCCTGTCTGTTGAATTAATCTCAGTCAACTCTAATGTTGGCGTGAAGCGCCCCATGAGGATTTTAACAAAAGTGCAAAGCATTGTGAGAATGCAAGAACGAATACGGGTCGACTTATTTTATCGGTTGCTATAGGCCTACTGGCTAGGAAGGTGATACATTTTTCAATCATTTTGTAAAACAATATACAAAATATTTCAACAACATTTTATAATGAATACGTAAGGTTAAATGGTCCTAATAATCATACTTCTGAAAGTGGAATAATTTAACACTGATTTAAGTGATTTTTATGACAGAGTAACGCAAAGTAGCTAATATAACGGGTAATATAACGTATTACCTTAATTGCAAAGTAATATTGTAATATAATGATTTACTTTAAAAAAAGTAACTAGTAATATGTAATATATTACAATTTTCAAGTAACACCCACAACTCTGATTACATGTAAGATAATATGCTGTGCTTTGTGTAAATGATTTGTAAACATAATAAATGCTTTACTTTGCGTGTGCTCTAATCTTTATGTTAGCTGTATAAGGAAAGCGCTGTTAATTACTACCATTTTAGAATGAGCCTTGACTGTAGTTGAAAAATGAATTGTAGGCCTATTTCTTTTATGCATTTTTCTCTTTTTTTGTCCGCAGAGGGCCTTGTCATATTTTTTTGCATTCCCTTGAATTCACTTTGTGTGTGTGATCTTTACCAGTAGGCTATTAAACATTAGGCTACAGTGTCTGACCACAGTTGCAGTGCTAGAGTGCACCTTGTGTGGTATAGGCCTACTGAACTGATAGAATTCACTTGAACAAAATGCTGCATCCAGTTAGCTGAATAGGCCTAGCCTACATCCGTTAGCTTTACATCCTTTTGTGAATGCATCCTTTACCTCTTGTTCGTGTTGCACTTTTTGTATTCGAAACTTTGTAATAAAGAATGATCTAAAAATGCTCACTAGTGAACAAATGTGCTGAACTAGTTAAGTTGAGAATTATTATGCAAGTGCACTAGTTGACATGTAACCTAATTTAATACTTAACTAGTTAACTAGTTGAGCATATTTGTTCACTAGTGAGCATTTTTGTCCAACTAGTACAGAGAAAATGGTAACTAGTGCGGATAAAATAAAATATCAAAAATGGGCATTGGAACACGTTGAGTAATGGTCTAACTAGTTATGCACAGTTTGCATCTAGTACTGAACAAGGCACAACATGTTCATGTTAGCGTACAACAAATGTCAAAAATGCATAACATGTTGGTTAAAAGTCACAACATGTTCAGAATGGAATGGAACCAGTTAGAAAAATTGCCTTGAACTAGTGAACGTGTCAGGAAAACATATCCTAGCTGGATATGTCAACTAGTGGACTCTTTGTAACATGACTAGTTGACGTGTGGGTTGCAGCGTACAGGCTCACTAGTAAACAAGTAACCCAATGTTCCGCTGAACATGTGAACTAGTGGACTGCATGCAAATGAAGCAGGCGGGGCAAGAAAGTGTGTTTCCAATTCTGATTGGTTAATATCTAAAATGGTCTGGAGAGCCTTAAAATGCCCATTCTGAATCGTAACTCTTTTTTAAAACTTAAACATTTAACTGTTCAATCTATATAATATATCTAGCTATTCAAAAACAAAAACAACAAACTAGCATAAATGCAATGATGATTTTGATGGCAGTGAATGACATTTCAAACGGGACAAACAATGATGTTACCTGTGCATTGGCTTTCTTCTACAGTAGGCTATGACACAGGTTCTGAAAAATTGGTGAGATTGGAGCAGCGCTAGCCTACGGTAGAGGATATAGTACAGCTTCAATGCGCCTTGGCATAGATTCTAGTCTCTGGAACTCTACTGGAGGGATGGAACACCATTAATCCAAAAGATATTCCCTCATTTCGTGTTTTGATGATAGTGGTGTGGAGAGCGCTGTCTAAAACGTTGGTCCAAAATCTCCCATAGGTGTTCATTTGGGTTGAGATGGTGACTGCAAAGGCCATAGCATATGATTAGAAAAGAAAATGGCCAGCACTCTCCAATACAAGTTAAATTTTTATGCTGATGAAGGCTGTGTAGCCGAAACGCGTCCGTGGCAGCTGCTATTAAAAAAATGTAAACTTATATTGGAGAGTGCTGGCCGTTTTCTTTTCTTATTATATGTACCCTGGGCCACAGCACCCGTAAGCTTAATGATAAGTCTTAGGTGAGTAGAGCACGTCTTTTCTTAATATTACATAGCATATGATTCACATCATTGTCATGCTCATCAAACCATTCAGTGACCCCTCGTGTCCTGTGGATAGGGGTATTGTCATGCTGGAAGAGACCACTCCCATCAGGATAGAAATGTTTTGTCATAGGATAAAGGTGATAACTCAGAATAACTTTGTGTAGCACAGGCCACCTTTCAATTTACCTGAAGTAAAGCACCAGAGTAATGTTTATGAAAAATAGATAATTTTTTATTACAAAGTTTAGAATACAAAAAGGAGGTAAGGATGCATTCACTAAAGGATGCAAAGCTGTATTCACTAACAGCTAGGATGCAACATTTTACTCAAGTGAATTCTATCAGTTTAGTAGGCCTATACCACACAAGGTGCACTCTAGCACTGCAACTGTTAACCCTACCGATATTGTGGTCAGACACTGCAATGTTTAATACTGGTAAAGACAGTATTCACCTACAGTCAAGACTTCATTCTAAAATGATAGGAGGCTAATTAACAGCATTTTCCATACAGCTGTAGGGTATATTCAATTAAATCTATACACGGGGTACCAAAAATGTAGGGGACATACCTCTATTTATACACGGGTGTCACTTATGTACTGCGATACACCACTACCATCCTTACACAACTGGTGGCATGGTTTTTGTATTATAGATCAGTCTCATAAAATGTATATATTATTCTCAAAAGAGAATATACTAACTAAAAATGGGTAACTTGAATTAATAATTAAATTAATTACCAATAAAATTACACATTAATAATTGTCTTAGCAAAATCACAATATCATGTACTCAGTTGATACCGAATTAATACAAATGATCCAGCTAAAAGGTGAAGGCATTTTGGGGAATCCCTGCGATTAGCATTGGCTGATTCAGTTCACCACAATAGCAACATTAATACAGGCAATCTTGGATAAATGTAATAGTTTATTGAACACAAAGTACCAAACAGAGCAAGGCACGATTCACTACTATAATGTACAACAAAATATGTGTGTGTGTGTGTGTGTGTGTGTGTGTGTGTGTGGCGCGTGTGTGTTCTCCTGCTTGTGGGGGGTTGCCTCGGCGACATGTTCAGTAAGAACAAAGAAACTAAGATGGAGGGAGGTTTGAAACTAGCTTTCGCTGGAGCTAGCTAATGGTGGCGCATGAACCATACCATACACATAAGGGATAGCCGTAAGCTTATCGATGCATGTGCGTTGAGATCAGCGTGCAGTGTTAACATTACGACTAGTTAGTGTTTAAAGACAGATCACATGCAAGATACGTTCTGTGCGTGATGCATTAAACCTAAAGTCCGTTAAATGGTTTCTCCATTGGATTGCACTCACAATGAAAAGGGGAAATCCGCTCGCCATGATCCTGTGGTGGCGAGTTTGCAGGGTGGCAATAGATAGGGGAACTGGCAGCCTCATCTTGGGTCCCTGGAACTGGTTTCTTTCGTCGTCAGGGGTACGGGATAATGGAACCGGTCGCATTATCTCTCCCGAACTATGCAGCGTCATCCTACTGCAGACCGCTTGCCTCTTTGGGGACTCATCGGCGGTGCTCTGCTACAGGATCAGGGGCTGCATGTGGTTCTTCTTGACCACCGGGTGCTCGCGATGACTCCTTGCGTCTCGTCTCCGGTCCTCCGTGGCCGATAGCCGGGGGTAGATGAGCCCGCCTCGCTCAGTTGGATTGGTGTCATGGATGACCGTGCTTCACAAATGAAGTTCCTAAAGGAAAAATAAAGTACTTTTGACTTGACTTGCTTCCTTGTGGAACGAGGGCTCTGACCCCGGGCGTGTAGGCCGCACGGGGCCGTGAGACGAGACAGTGAAGGCCCTGTCGAGCTGAGCGAAAGAACTGAACCGAACTGAACTGGGAAGAACTGGCTGTGTTGCACCTATTATAAACTTTATTGCCAGTCACGCATTCCGCTGTGCAGTATCACGTTTCAGTGCGGAAATCACAACTGGTACAACGTCCTACGTGACTTCCAACGTGGAGGAGGAGCCTCCTGTGGACTGTATGGAATTGTAGTTCCTGTTGTCCCTACACAGCTAACATGAGGATTATAGCACTCCCAAAGTAGCAAAGCATTTATTATGTTTAGGCCTACAAATCATTTACACAATGCACAGCACATTATGATCCGGGTATACTGTGGCAAAACGTTTGCTGTTCGAGTCTCGCAAATGGCGAAGCCGTTTTGAACATTTCACTTCTCAGTTTTTCAACATCAAAACAGAAAAATGGAGAGACTAATAAGAGGGGGTTGGGGGAAAGGCAGGGATATCAGTCAACACCTTTCTATGGAAGCCCAAATGTGACAAAATATATTTATTTCATGCCGTATTTATTTCACGGCGTAGCCTATTTACTTCAAGGCGTAGGCTATTTGTTTCAACGTATATATTTCAAGTTATATGTATTTTAATATCTCGGCCTGTCGGTCAACATGAACGCAAACCCATAGTTTTCTTATTCCAGGACATCGCATTCTGCAGAAATATAGCCCAGCTATGATTACAAAATGAGCTGGAATTCTTAGAGCAAGTTATTGCACGTGGCTTTTTTCACCTTTAGATACCTTTGCTTTTCTTACCAACTCGTAGACTACGTTTCAAAGTAGTCTATGCAACTTTACTGGGGTTAGCCTAGCCTACTCGTAGCTGGGGAATATAATTCCTTATCCAGGAGATCATCTTGACTGAGAATGTAGTGTGATCCACCGTTATAGAATTAGATATATCAGACATAGCCAAGTCATATAGCTAGGCTATTGCACTGCGGCAGGTTGTAGGTTATAATGCCATAAAAAATATGGACAAAGTCACTGTGACGTCACCCATTGCCTTCCCACAGCCTTGTAAAAACCGAATTGAGTCTCCGGATGCATTTTTCGCCGCCAGTTTGTACAAACTGCGTCTGCTCCGTGGAGCCGAAGAGGACTCAACCTGTCCCTCTGATTGGTCCTGAACAAATGTGAATACCCTGTCCAAACGACACAATATTTTAAAAAATCAGCACATGCAGAGGCATTAGATGAAGGAAAGGCACCTATTGCAATAAAAAATTTTTATTGACTGAGTATTTTGACCACATTGCTGCCATTGACTTACATGGTGAAAGACCTATACTGGAGCCAATCTCAGTGGCGCTAGTGAGCAACGGCACAATTGCCACTCCCAGCCCAACTAGGAAGCAAGCTTCAAAACGAAAGCCCATTCTTGGCCCCTTGGTGCGCACACACACGTGCAGCCAGCAAATGCAATGCTGCAGATGTTCCGCAGAATCGCAGCTATAACAACTAGGCTAGATGCAACATGTAATCAATCTATTTAAAATCAAATCTCCCAGACGGAGACTCTCGCCACTGAGTAAGCTAGGCTAGCGAATAGTATATCCTAAGCAATGCGTAACAGTTAGTTATCAAGAAGAGAGACAGCATAGATTGATCAAAGAAAGTGACCTCTCTCTCTCGCTGTGTCTCCATGTTTTATATGGCCAAACCAACCAATAAGATATTAGAGAATTATTAGAGAATATATTAGAGCGATATTAGAGAATATATTATTTTGATGTGGCAGTTTTATGATTGGCCGAATCATCAGTAGCTCTAGTAGTCTACATATTGTCGGATTTTATTTTTTCTGGATTTCGCTTTGGGGGGGCAGACAGAGCATTGATGAGTTGGCAGCAGTCTGCGCACTATTTCCACACAGATCAAAGGAGGCCGCTACTCCCTATATAGTAGCGACCTTCATGAACTCATTAATCACCTCCTCGGCGGAGAGTCCCTCCACCAACCCACCTTGGGCAGAACCCCCACTTTCCCCTTGACGCAACCCCCTATTTGGCCATTGTCCCTCCTTTCCTCCCTTCGCCCAGCAGTTTGCTTGAATATGACCTGGCTTGCCACAATTTGTACACTTTTTCTTTTGCTCCGTGCAGTCCCTGGCCAAGATGACCCTGTTTGCCACAATTGTAACAACCGGTCCCGCCTCCCCCAATCGCCGTTCCCGCAGCTACGCTACCCCGCGCTGGAGCTGCCTTTTTCTTAGCCCCCCCCTCACCAAGTAGTTCATCATCCTGACAGGCTTGATATACCGCATCCGCCCACTCTCTAAGCTCCCCCATGTCTCTCCCTGCTGCCCCACCGGATTTCATTGCATCACGGTATATCTTCACCATGTTACAGCGACATACTTCTAAGAACCTTGCGTCATTCTCATCATATGTCTCGTTATTAACATCTGACCAGTTTTTTAACTTAACCTCCATCCTAGTGAGGTACACACCCGGGTCCTCTCCTTCCTCCTGTTTACAATTGAGGATCGACCCCCAAGTAACCGTGCCTCTTCCCACAAAATCCTGAGTGTTCTGTCTCGTTAAAACAGTTCCAAAATCATTGTAGGACTGAGGCACTGGACATGGAAGATGTCGTGCCTTGTCGACGTGGGCAATTGGACATTTGACATCTTCTAACCCCAAATTTAATTGACGTGCGTGCGATGCCATTTTTACCCAGAATTCTGAATTGGGGTCTCCTGACTTTATTTCAGGCAATTGAGCTAAAATTGCAGTCCTTTCAGATACCTTAAATTGACTCCATTTCCCCTCCCTCCTAGCTCCCCCATATTCCCGGTTAGCTGTTCCCGGCACCTTTATTACAGGAGCTACCAGTGGTGCTGTTGGCACTACCCCTCCTGTAATATAGGGAGATGGGGATGTCTCACCCTTACCATTTTCTAATTTTTTCAACACTGGTCCCCAACCTTCGGCCGGTCCCACCCCCTGATCAGGCGGATTTACTGCGACCGCGACACACACTTTACTACGTAGAGCAGCCACCGACGTGGTGATCTCCCTGAACTGTCGCACCCATCCGTCTGACTTTATACAAATGCCCCCTAAGTCTGATCCATCTGCTATTTATCACAGCCCCAAACCTAAACTGGCCACTAGGCTTCTGATCCTTCCACCATAACGCCTGCTCATTTACTCTTGCGTTTTCATCAAACCCTGCCTTCTTCATCTCTGCTAACACTTTGTTAAACTTGGGGAGGCTTTGTAATTCATCTTGTAGGTGAGCTCCGCACCCCTTTTTATTGCTGGCCATGTCTACTGCTTCTGACTTTTGCACTGTATTATTAATACCCCAAATGCTTATTAGGCTACCAGTAACCGGACTATCTTCCGTAGAGTGAAAAGCCCAAATAGATTAAACGAAGATATAAGGATGCTCTATTTATACAGTGTGGCCGCAACTTATACCGCTTCACAACGGTTCTGACTGGGGTTCTAATTCAAAGGTTGTGGGTTAAGTCGTATGCTTCTCGAATTTTATAGCACATGTAAATAAACACAAATGATCACAAAAGACTCATACATTGCAGCAATATTATGTCTCAAATTAATCAGCAAATAGCATGCAACATTTAACATACAACAATCAGTATTAGCAGCAATAATATATTTCAGAGTAATCAGCAGACACCATGCGGCATGCAAAATAGCCTGCAAAATAGAATATATAAACTTACCATTCAACAGCCCTTTAAGTGACTCTATAATCTTTCCCAAATTTAGTGGAGGTGTGGTCTCCCTCTGAACCTGCTACAATGCTACGACTATCGATATACCTCTGTTACTGCCCTGTGCTAGAGTCCCACTCACCCACGGAGTCCCACTCGTGCAGGGCCAGGGTATACACTGTTATAGTCTATAACTCTGTCCCCGTGCTATGGCCACTCACACAAGAAACCAAACAACTTATGCTAGGGTACTTCACCCACTTACACAAGAAGAAATGTCTGACCACAACTACGACTGTGCTTCAGTCTTTCACCTACACACAATCCACAAAACACGACGCCTTTAGCGCCCGACGCTTCAGCGTCCACACACAGTGCTAGAGTACTTCACTCACCCACACTTGGGCTGGCCAGCCACTACTTAACTAACAGGTGACAAAGGTTAACCCACCTCCAATTCTAGCGCGATCTTGCAACCTGTCTCAGGATGCCTGCATTCTCCACCAAGTTGATAGATCGGTTCTCGGGAAAAGAGTCAAAGTACGGGGCTGGTGAATAATAGTTTTTTTATTGCAATAATATTCTGGTCCAGAAGAGCAATGCACGAGGAATACAAAGCTGCCACTCGTCATAGGAAGGACTGTCCTACATAATCACAAGATATTACCCCCACCCCCCCCACCCCCCACACCCCCCAACTCTTCCTGGGTTCAACTGATCACCTCAAAAGGTCACCTTAAAGGTCTGCTATGGTGTTTATTTTTCAATGAGCCTTCTCCCGGAGGAATTTACGACCAATAACCATTTATCTAGGGAAAACAGGTGCTCTAACCCCTTATCAGTTGGTTGAGCTAACTTCCTGATGAATGACTTATTGCCAAGGGAATAGCACACAATATAGGGTTAGTCATATATAATTAATACAAACGTTTAACTGTCATTAATTTTAACTGATACATATTATCATATATTAGTACAACAAATTCTATAGGCTTAATACAAACCGCTGTTGTTAGTACATTCTTATTCTTTAATATATATATGTTTCTCCCTTGGCCTAAATCCTAAGGCACAAGGTCAGATTCGAAACCAGAGATCGAGCAGGGGGGAATGTGTGGCCCTGCCACCAAGTCCAGTCAACTTCCTCTCGGCAGCAGCCTGACACCCCCTCCTAAATTGTCTAGCTCAACTCTCTGACAAGGTTGCACAAAGGACAAGATGTACCCTTGCACAAACACGCAAATCTTAGTGCATGCAAACTCAGCAAATGCACACTCCTTCAGTTTAATGATTACACACTGTGGATAAATGTGAATTAAACATATATTGTAATAAATGTAAAATAAAGAAACACTTAAACCAAAGGAATAATACATGGATTAAACATGTTCTTTAAGCACTTAAAAGATATGGTAATTAGCTCAGCATTTTTATTAAGTCCTTTATCCACGGCCCCTCATTAACAAAAAATATTTTTAGCACGGTTGCAATTTTTGCCTATGTTTTAGCTAAATGTTCATCTAGCCTACTAATCACTCCATTCAACATTATTCAACGAATTCTGATTTACGTCTTAATAACATTAGCACAGATAACTTACTAACAAAACATGACAAAAGCATAAGGGTACTGTGGTTAAGCTACCAGGAAAGCAAAGCTACCAGAAAATGCAAGGTGACAGGTGCCAGTAGCCTACGTTAGCCAATCTAAATGCAATCGATTATCACATAGCTACAGCAAATAAACTATCTGCTACACATGATTGGGTTATAATCTCAAGTTTATGTGAGTCAACAAAGTTAAATTTTAAAAAGTTACTATTAACCAAACAATGTTTAATTAACATTGCTTTACACTAGCTGCATGCTAGGTAGGCCTAGGCTAGATGAATAGAACGCTGAATTCAGCACACGACATGTGGTTTGGACTTCACAAAATGGTGAGATCTGTAATCGGAATCAGAGTTTGTTGATTAAATTTGAGAAATCAGTAGGATGAGAATTTGGTTAAAACGGTTAAAATTGGTTAAAATTTAATTAACCCATATTTTTCTACAGTCTATTAATCAAACACAACTACGAATGTGTCCAAATCAGCACACTTACCTACTATTTGAGTATGCCAATTGAGTATACTTTTTTAAAAAGCTGTTAAATTAGGCAAGCCTTACCTACGCGGCCAAATTTAGTGTTCTCAATATCCACAGATGATATAGCCAAAGTGTAAAGGAAACTGATATAGCCTACTTATGTCCGGGTTTATATGGAGGATATTTTGCATACTGCATGTCACTACAGTATAGCCTACAGTAAGCAATATGCTAGTACACAGGATGCAGTAAATAGGGAATTCACAATGCCTTCCTCTACAACACTGTTATAGAGTACTCAAGTGACTACGCACGCTGGTTTCGGAAGTAAATTCCCCATTAATTTAGAGCGTAGACATTAACTAAAGCTTACTTTTTAACCATTTCTACTGATTATGTCTTACCGTCAATTCCCCGGATTGTTCAATATATTCGCAAACTATGTCGTTTTTCTGGACCAGCTTCGAGTATATTTTACGTTTTAGTATTTTTTTGTGAACATCCCAGCGCTGGCCCTTTTTGAAAACTACACGTCCCATAATTCCCTCCGAACGAGCAGCCTTATCTCCAGACGTTTTCATATAACGTTAGCCAGCAGTAGCACACAGCTCTGTTTTTAAACACTTTTTTCTAACGTTAGCTAGCTAGCTTGAAGGACTTAAAGCTAGAATTGCTTCGTGTGGTTAACCGTAGCATAGTTTCTGACCTTGTCGGGCGGGCTTCTCTACTTAGCAAGCTAACGTTAGCTTGTCTTGAGCGGCACGAGCCTACTCCCATCTGCCACAGAGCAGACAGACGAGATGATGATATCTTATTGGTCGAGAACCACCCGTGCGTTGCAGTACTGGATATGCAGTCCGTTAAAGTGGACTACAAGTCGAACTACAATCAATGCATTACTTTAAAAAAAATAAAAATTGGAACATGTGATATATGGTCTACATGCTTGTACCACACAGGCTAATCCAGGAACGTTTCGGCTCATTCTATGAATCAGATTTCAAGAAATAGTCGGTAGTCTCCGAAGCCCATTCTATTTTCCATAGGGAATTTACTTCCGAAACCAGACTCCGCCTACGACTGACGTACTCACTTGAGTACTCCCAACAATACTATCTCAGATGATTTGACATTGCCTTTGATGTCACTATCGACTCATACAATTGTCCCTTTTGCAGAGAGTAAAGGCCAGTTTATAGTCCAGCGACAGAGTGTCGCTGTGACCGATGACGTGCCATGGATGTCGCTGGTCGCAGCGACATTTGGTTTATACTTCGGGCGACTGTCGTCCTGTGGTCGCTGCGACGGTCGCTGAAGATGTCGCTGAGACATAAAATAAATTCAACTTTGACCTTTGTCGCTGCCTCTGTTGTTATGGTAACGTTTGTCTCGGACAGCGGAGGCTTCGGTCGAGCTGTCAACTTACTAGCTAGCACATAAGCTAACTGTTAATGGACAGATTTCTCTGTTGGAAAAATTTGTGCGTGCAGCCATATGGTCGGCTTACCTACCCATAGCTTACCTACCTAGCAATAAACGGGCACAATTTTATATTATTATTATAAATAGCCTAATAATAATAATAATAACGATGTAATTTCACCAATTGATGCTTTGCTAGAGGTTGAGAACGTTACAATCCAAAACAAGAAGCAGCTCGCTTCCAATGCTACAATTTAGCCTACGATAGCCTATTAGTCTGTAGGCTATTGTGAATGGTTACAAAGACACATTTTCAGCTTGACTACACATTTGTAGCATTGTAGGCGCCTGCGAATGCATTGCAAAGTTATTTGCTTTCACAGTAGGCTAACTTAGATTTGCCAGATTAAACTTAGTGATTCCCTTACAAAAATGAACTGCAGTATTACTGCAGTTTTATGAAGTACAAGTGCAGTTCTGTGCAGTAGTACTGCATATTGAAAAATTTTACTTGTTAAAATCCTTTTTAACTGCAGTACAATTGTAACTTAGTGTAGTACATCTATAGTTCAGTGCAGTACAATTATAGATCAGTGCAGTACAACTATAGATCAGTGTACAACTGTAGTTCAGTACAGTACAACTATAGAAGTATGCTTTACATTTGCACTACTTCTGCAGTTCAGTACAGTACAATTGTAACTTAGTGTAGTACATCTATAGTTTAGTGCAGTACAATAGATCATACAATCTGTGCAATACAACTGCAGTTCAGTGCAGTACAACTCTAAAATTAGGCTATACATTTGCAGTGTATAGGCAAATGGATAAATAAATGACAAAAATATTGCTCAATCTGTAACCTGGCTACTAGTACTGCTCCTTCTCCAATTTATATGTAAATCCCATGCTGTTAGAATCACTTAAAGCTTTTGTAATGGAAGCCATTTTATATCATTTTTTTTTTTACTGATTTTGCTTGATGTAAACATGAGTCAGATATTCTTTTAGTTAGATTTTTTTATTTGTTATTTGTTCTTTCGGCACCTTTTGCACAAAAAACAATCGGTTTTCTAACCAGTGTGTTGATTGAACATTCTGTGTATACAACTGTGCAGATACAAATATACAGATATACATATACAGGAACACACAGTAGAGTAGAGCATCCATTAAATAACATTGAATAAGTTAAGCATAACAATAGTAGGCCGCAGTGTTTCAAGTAACATTAACTATGCGATTAACAATTTAACACATTATTGAACACTGAACGTTAGCCTTATAAAAAATAAGGGATTTCATTTATTATACTGATCTCTGCCAATTAGTTACAATCTTTAACATGCCTAAAATATAACAACAAACGATGAAAATGGTGTGTTTTCACCACTCCATTACATGGCTTCTGTGGCGCGATGTGCTAAGGCATGGATAATAGAACTTTTAGCACGCTGTATTGCAGATTCAAATCCCACCAAATGATGTGGGATTTATATTTTGGGAATTATTATTCTCTAGAAGAGTGTAGTACTATTTTAGTATTTAAACAATGTAGTTTTTTAATGGAAACGCTACTAAAAAAGCAAGCATGCATGTAGCATTTCTTAGGATTTGTACATTGGCGATAAGGTAAAGGGATAAAAGAAAGGGCGGGATTCAAACCTACGATCACAGAGAGACAAAAGGACTAATTTATAATTATCTTATTGCATTGCACCACAAAGGTTACAGAAGGGCATGGGGAATGGGGGAAAAAATACATTGGTTTAATGCTAAAAAATAAAATATGGCTTTTCCTTGTTAATCTGTTCATACAACACTGTGCCCCTAGTGGCCATTTCCACCTGATTATGATTAATTTGAATACAATATAATGTCATATAAATTTAATGTTTATGTCCAATATAAATATTTAAAAAATATTTCTAACATTTAAAATATTTACAAATAATATGTTTGAATTCATATCTGACTAACAGACTACCAAACCTGAATAACAATTAGTTCATATAACTGCTGAATAGACCATGAACTCATTAACTATGGGGGGCCAACAGTGCCAAAATTCTGTCGTTTGTGAGTGCGAATGCAATCGCCTTATACTGTGCGCTTCAATTGGTCACAACATCTCACTCGCAGGTTTACTTATGTCACTGGCATTCGCACTCGCAATTGCATTGGCATTCACACTCATTGGCACTCGCACTCTCATTGGGACTTGCACTCACATTGGCACTCGCACTCACATTGGCACTCTCACTCTCATTGGGACTTGCACTCACATTGGCACTCGCACTCACATTGGCACTCGCACTCACATTGGCACTCTCATTGGCACTCGCATTAGCACTCGCACTGACATTGGCACTCGCACTTTCATTGGCACTCGCACTCTCATTGGCACTCGCACTCACATCGGCACTCGCACTCACATCGGCACTCGCACTCTCATTGGGACTTGCACTCACATTGGCACTCGCACTCTCATTGGGACTTGCACTCTCATTGGCACTCTCATTGGCACTCGCACTCACATTGGCATTATGAAACTGTTTAATGGCCACATGAGTGGCCTTCTAGAGTCCCTCATTTTCTAAATGGTTTAGTCTCGTTCATGTTTGTTAGCTAATGGAAGAATTATTGTTCCATCACAAACCAAACCAACCTCAATACACTTGTTTGTGATCTGTGGTGGGAAAATTGCTACAAGATTATTTGTGAATGTCACATGTAGCATGTGCGAATCAGCATATACATGGTTAGTTTGTCTTTTCAGATATGTTTTGACTTGTGCTACATTTGCTAGTATGACCATTTTTTCTCTGCAAGACAAGGTCTGAACACGCACAATGTGTTTGATGTTAAAAACCTTGTTGCCAGCTGTTATTAGAGAGTTGCATCTGGAATATTTCAGGCTGTATTCATGTGTAGTATACAGTGTGCCATTAAGGCTAAATCTTCTGAAGTACGTCCCTTTGGTGCTCAGTAACTCAATGCCTATTTGTTCTGCCGCAATTTGGTGAGAGATTGGAAGTTCCTGAGTTACACTTCTACCAAATAAACTACATTGTTCCACAAGCTCAACTTTCTTGCACAGGGGGTATCCTCTGAGCACTTGGTCAATGAAGTTGCTAGTTATGCTATTTTCACCAACATAAATTCTCGACCACTTATTCAATTCTTTAAGCCTTGTTAAGTTTTCCGTAACCTGAATTGATAGGTGTTGTGTACCATTAAATAGTTTCAAAAGTTGTCCTCCATTGCTTTCAAAGTTAAAGGTTGATGACAGAGATAACGGCCCATGTCTCCTCACACTTTCTGCCAGGTGAGTGAGAAGATGAACATTAAAGGACAAGTTCTCTTTTCCATATAGTGACTCCATATGGAGCACAAACTCGCAAAGACCAATGTGAGCATTTTCAAGGTCTGACATGCTTATATTTGATTTGGTCAGCGAGTACACTGCAGAGGCAAGGAGTAGCCAATGATTAAAATATAGATTAGGGAGTAAACCTAGAAGGATAAACGGTGAAATGAGGAGGAAGGTCTTCCACTCACTTCCTTTCCACATACGTCTCTGATTTACAGATCTAGGCAGTCGGGTTACTTCACTTGGTGGTCTGACAGACTTCAGCCGCTCATCAATTTGATGGCTTACCCTAGGTGATTTAATTTGTACAGCATCCACTTTGTTCTCAAACCACAACCCTGTGATCTGTTTGACTACTCCAAGGATTACTGAATGCAAATAGTCAGGTACAAAGCTCTCAGCCATATTGAAATGCTGTAGTTTTGACAGTGGACTTAAACCCTTCACCCCATTAATAGGCTTCTCTGTTGTGGCAAATTCACCATCTTGGAGAATGCCTTCGTGGGTTCGCTCATGAGGGAGTGGTATAGATAATGGGTATACTCTCGTAAAGCCTCTCCCTTTCTCCACTCTTTCTCCTGCATGTTCACAGAAATTACATCCATGTTGTCCATTGAACTGTTTTATGTTCTGAATCAGAGCCCTTGCTACTGAATCAACTGTGCATAGCAGATTGACAACTTTCGTACGTTCAAGTGAGTTGGTTTGCTTATTTAACCACTGGAAACCAGTGGTCTCTAGTCGGGCACACTCATCAACAAATGGTTTCAAAAAACAATTCCTATTTGGTTTCACCGGACCAAACCAGATTCCTGGTACTAGTATACACTGCTTTCTATCAATGATAGCAATTTCATTAATTGTGCACTGAATGGGCCACATGGAATAATTGGAAGACTCAAATACAGGGATGCCGTCAGTATTCCATGTTAATGATATGTTGTTTGTATTCCTTAATAATGGCACAGTTTTGTGTAGAGACCCATCACACACATCAGCAATGCTACCATCAGAGTGGCCTCTAGGTACCATGGACTCTTTTAGATTGTTATTCTCAAAAAGATCTCGGAGGTCACTTTCAAGAGGCGAGTACATAAAGAAACATCCCAATTTGATACTTTCACTAACATCACTTTCTGTCCCACACATTGAACAGAGGGCCTTCCCATCATTTACTACACCAATGTATTCTGTGCATTGTCTATTACAACAGTAATGATGCATTTCCCAGCTGGTGTTCGAACAGAAAGCCTTGTTGAAAAGATAATTTGTGTCTGGCAAACTGTTATCTGGCAAATGCATTTGTAACAGTGACAAAAGATCTTGAAATAAAACCTTTGTACATTTATGTCGCAGTTTGAATGCCAGCAAAGCCGTCAAACTTTCAGCCACTGTCATCTTTGCGCCAGGATAGAGCAGTCTATCTCCATCTTTGATTTGATCGATGTTCTTCTAAAATAAATAAATAAATACATTTTTTAAAAAGACTTGTGTCTGGAGACATCGTCCGAGACTTAAGACCATTGTCAAGGCCAGTGTTGAGCTTGTTACTCAGAAATATATTCCTCATTACTCGTGACTAATTTCAAAAGTTATAAAATTACTTTACTTATCAGTGTCTAGGAGCAGTAATACATTACACTACAAAAACATTCCATTGTCGCGTACAATTATTCTTTGACATTGTGAGTCGGCTTGTTAGACCCTGTAACAAACAACACTCACGCTGATAACAACTGATTCCCAACAACTGAGCGTGTAAGGTGAACTGCAGCAAGAACTTAAGACCATTGTTAAGGCTGCACAGTGAGTGACTATACCTCATGCAGGTACGGAGAGTGGCGCTCATGTCTGGAGCCGTCGTCTGAGGCTTCGCTCAATGTGTCAGCTCTCTATTGAAGAGACAGAGAGATAAAAGAGATGCTCACAACAGACTGGGGAAATTCCCAACACCTGAGTGTGTAAGGTAAACTGCAGCAAGAACTTAAGACCATTGTCAAGGCTGCACAATGAGTGACTATACCTCATGCAGGTACGGAGAGTGGCGCTCATGTCTGGAGCCGTCGTCCGAGGCTTCACCCAGTGTGTAGGCTCTCTATGGAAGAGACAGAGGGGAGAAAGAGATGCTAACAACAGACTGGGGAAATTCCCAACAACTGAGCGTGTAAGGTGAACTGCAGCAAGAACTTAAGACCATTGTCAAGGCTGCACAGTGAGTGCCTATACCTCATGCAGTATTAATACCGTGTTTTATGCATGTTTTCATGGAAGATAGCCATGGTGACTACATTATGTAGTCAAGGTGATTAACAGATCTTTTTTTGCAATCAACCCAAAAATGCTATGACACATATCACATACAAAATTAATTCAGGTAATAATCACCTCTAATTGTGCTCTCCTTGATGCAGTGTTTCTTGGAGTTTCCACTTGAACCTCTTCCAAAAATACTTTGTATTTTTTTCTTCTTGGATGCCACATGGCATAAAACTCTTTCAACTGCAGCAAAAAACACGTAAAAATTATCAGCTAAATATTAGTCACCAAAGAATGTATGTACCTAGCTAGCTAACTATCCAATCTTAATTTTGGTTATCTATAGAATTAAACAGGTTATTCGCCTAGGTAATGGTAACTAACGTTCATGTGAAATGAATCAGACCATATCATTACACATAGCCTATTATGATTCACAAGTTTCAGTCAACTAAGTAATTATATCTGGATCAGCAAAAGTTGCCGAAGTAAAATGTTGTTGAACAACAAGTGTATTAAACGTAAAACAAAATAAAAAATACTTAAGCGAACCTTTGCTGCACATGACAGTTAACTTACACATCTTTAGAACGTAACGCTAGACAGCAGTGAATGCACATGAGCTTCACAATAAATTTTTCTGACAGAAAACGTAACGTTACGGTAACTAGTTTATTTTCAAATTAACTCACATTGGGTTATTTTTCTTATCTTTCGCTAGTTGTGTGAAATTTGTAACTTGTACACTGAGTCATAGATAAAGTTGTTCGCTTATAGCGTTGAATCTTACCTCCTCACAGGACACTGGATCTTCAACTTTACTTCCCGCGCTCCACAGCACAAGGCGTTGACAGCTTTTAGCCCGTGGACGTCTGCGCGAGAGTGTTCTCATTGCTGTTTAAAATTTCAAACTGACAAATGAACTAAAAAATGGACATCCCCAAATTTGCGCTCGTTGATTTTTTTAACGAACTCACTGTTCATATTTGTGAAGTTTGTAATATAAAAAAATCCGACAAATCAACCTTGACCGAAGAGGACGTAGGAAATTGGAAAAGGGAAAAGGAGGTTTTTGTTTATTGGCAAACTAAAAATGAAGAGAAGGAGAGATGCCCCTGCAGAATTGTGCAGTTCAGAAGTAAGTTCGCTTTAAATAATGATTTTTATTATTATCATTATAATGTATACAGTATCCTAACTAAGCTTAGATCGCCATCTTCTTTATTCTATTAAATATATAATTTACATATGAGGGCGTAACTTAGATAACGTGTTAGCCTGAGGTGCTGTTGTTGCTTTGTTGTTGTTAACTGTATTAACTTACACTCAATAACATTGAATAAATGTGGAATGGTTCGTTTAGACAATCCTCATCTGCTTGTGAGACTACAAAAAAAGATGGAGAAGGGTGAAGTTTCGCTGGAAAGAGTTCCACTGTTCGCCGAACCTGAGCAGTTAGGGAAGGGCAAACGGGAGAAGTGTATCAAGAGGCCAGCAGATGTTACAGAGGTTAGTTGAAATTATGAGATGTGTTGATGACTGCTACGTTGTCTTTCAATGAAAAATGATACATGCTAGCTAGTGTAGCACTTCAAATAGTTAGCGAACGTTAACGCTAACGTTAGTTGCAAGCTAAATAAATGTGTTAGCTACTGTATAGCAACAATTGCCCCATGTATCATGACCTTTATACTCTTGCTACATTTTGCTTTTTGTATCAGAATACTTTTGATCTATTTTAGCATATCCCTGAAGGGTATCAATTGTTTTCTATTTAAAATCACTCCTAGGTGGACACACTTTCAAAAAAAAAGCAAAAGCAACCAGTTCGGCCTGATCCGGCGATTGACCAAATTAAAACAAGCTTTCAAACAAAGCTACAAAACACAGTAAGTGCAAATGATTTAGGCTGGTTTCAGAATTAATTGTAATATAAAATGTTTTTTTTCTTATCAGTAACAACATATTCTTCACATTCGTTATATATTTCTATTTAGAGCACAGGGGAATCTGAAAAAATGTGGAAAGAAATAAAATAACTGCAGTCTGAAGTGGAGGAGTGGAAAGAAGAGTACAGGTTTGAAAAAAGGCAAAGGATAAAGGCAGTGAAGGAGCTGAGGGAATGGAAAGGTGAGTCTTTTAAATTTTTTTAAGCTTGGGATTCATCAACACAGGTGGATACGATCAAATCTGATTAACCCACAGCGTGAGTTTCAGTTTTTAGTATGAATGTTTTTATGTGCAAATATGCTTAATACAAATGCACAAATGTTTCATGAATGAGACCCAATGAGTGTATACACACATTTACAGTGTTTGTCTTTTCCAGTACCCATGTATGTGATATCAAAGCTTTTTGTGTTGGGTATTTCCTCAGAGATGAACAACCTAATTGTGCAGCTAAAGGGGACAGTAGGTGAACTTCAGAGTCTGTTGAGGAAAGGTGCCACTGCAGGCAGAGAGATACGACAAGATATGGAAGATGTATCTGAGGTATGTGTGTGATGATTAAACTACCTATTTTATTCATTAATGCCATGATGAGATTATCTAATTGATCTACTTTATAGCGCAATACTACTAAATACCCAATATATATATATATATATATGTGAGCATAAATATGATACCAGAGAGACTGGTTTTCAATCTGTTTTCATGAATGTACAAACCCCAATTCCAAAAAAGGTTGGGACAGTATGTTAAATGCACATAAAAACAGTGATTTATAAAGTCTCTTTTGCATATATTTAATTGAAAATAGTACAAAGAAAAGATATTTAATGTTTTACCTTATCAACTTTATAGATTTTTGTAAATATAAGCTAATTCCAAATTTGATGCCTGCAACACGTTCCAAAAAAGTTGGAACAGGGGCAAAAAAAGACTGAGAAGTTCAAAAAACACCTGTTGATGCTAAACATGACTCGGTATAAAAAGATATCAAAGCACTCTTGATATCTTATTTTCAGGTACTCTTATAAGCAATACTATAACCTCTCTGCATTTGAATGGATCTCTGGAAATTGGGAGATTAAGCTGTAAATTACATGGGAATAGTATGGAACCCATGGTTGGCTAAATGGCTGTAAGTCATCAAGGGTCTGCGGTATCAAACGAGCCTCAAAACATCACTGCAGCCAGATATGCAGTAGATATGGATGGATCACTTGAAGGGTTTTTTCTCCTGACTTATTTTTCCTTAGAGTTTAATAGGAAAATGAGTCAGGAGAAACGACCCTTAAAGTGAGCCATCCATATCTATTGCATATCCGATAGCAGAGTGATGGTTTGTGTAATTTATGTCGTAGAACAAAACGTGAAAACTCTCTTAGGCTCATATTAACCACAGACCTTATATTCAGCATGAATCCGAAAAGCCCATGATAAGACCCCATTGGAAATCTGGTGAGGGAACCCATGGCTCAAAAATGTTAACTCACTTCCGGGTTTTAGGACTACAAACTAGCACTCTATTTATCTTACCTATATTTTCTACTCTTTTATGACTGGCATGCCATGTATACATTTTATCTTCTGTCTTGTTTTTTTTATTAGCTTGATAATGAATCATAATTAGATATTAATCATATTATATAAAATAAATTATAAAAAATAATAATACTAATTTGTCAATTAAATGTAGCTTTTGTGTCAGTAATAAGTGATAACACTTTAGAGCTAATGGAGGACAAAAACTGAAAGCATTTTGTTCCATGACAACTGGAGGTGTGCACCTCTGCACAGCTGTGGGGAGTGAACTCCTCTGCTCAAAGTGAACAGCTGAATAAAATAGAAGATCATTGAAACTGGTCTAGAATCCAACACTTGCACGTAATATGAGTCACAAATATGGCCCAATTGTTAATTATTCCTTTTCAGTTAAGTTTTTCACAAATCACATTCCACTGTACTACATAGGGGAGATATAGCTCAAGTTGTTAGGGACCAAAATGTTTTCTGATTTCTTCTTATACATTTGTTGAAGTGTACTCACTTATTACCGATATAACACTGCCATGTAATTTTTAATTTATTAGCATTTCATAAAAATATGACTAACAGTCAATTATGGTTGATTGGCATAATTATAAAGAAAAACAAGCCATCATATAAAATGTACACGTGGCACAAGATTCACAAAACAGCATAGATAATCAGGTTAGGAACAGAGGTTGAGGTTTTGCGTAGCAAACATGTGGCAGGTGTTTTATGTTTTCTGGAAAACAGGTGTTTCCGATATTTTGTCCACTCCCTGTGTATGTACACCAATCAGCCACAACATTAAAACCACTGACAGTTGAAGTGAATAACATTGATTATCTTGTTATTTTGGTTCTGTACTCTAGCACTTTGAGTTTGAAAGGATACAATGACAATGCGGTTGAAGTGCAGACTGTCAGCTTTAATTTGAGGGTATTTTCATCCATATCGGATGCACCGTTTAGAAATTATAGAACCTTTTGTACATAGTCCCCCACATTTTTGGGCATCAAAAAATAGTTTAACATAATGTAGAGAGAATAAAGTAATAATTTTTAATATTTGGTCGCATATTATATGACTTCCTGATGTCTGTGACCCAACAACATCAAAAGACTCTTGATATCTTATTTTCAGGTACTCTTACAAGGGATACTATAAACTCTGCATTTGAATGGGTCTCTATGGGAATTGTGGGGTGGGATTAGATTAAGCTGTAAATTATGCTGGAACAGTATGGAATACATGATTGGTAAAATGGCTGTAAGTCATCAAGGGTCTGAGGTATCAAACCATCACTCTGCTGCAAGAGATGTAACAGAAATGGATGGATCACTTTAAGGGTTATTTCTCCTGTCAAAGTTTCCTATTGAACTCTATGGAAAAATAAGTCAGGAGAAGAAACCCTTCAAGTTATCCATCCATATCTACTGTATTTCTGGCAGCAGTGTGATGGTTTAAGGCTTGTTTGATACCTCAGACCCTTGATGACTTACAGCCATTTTACCAACGTGCATTTCCCGGCCTTACAGTACTGGATACGGTAACTTTTTATTACAGTCGGAGGCGGCAACACAGGATGCTTCGGAGATGGTAACACTGTCGGGTGGACTGAGGTTGAAGAAGGCCCTCCTGAGCCGTATAAACAGCGCAAGTTATCAGCGATACACTGCAGAGCTGCTTGTCATCGTTTTTGGGACGGACATGTTGGCCAGTCATTCCCTGAATGGCAGGAAGGCCAGCAACAAAGGCGACAATGTTGTTAAAGACAGCCTACCAGCTGAGACTGTCGGCCAACTAATTGGTAGGTATTTGAGAGACTTGAAAGAAACCTAATAGAACATTAAAGTGCCACTGACATGCATTCTAACATGGTTGAAAGTCCCCAAATTCAGTACATTCAATACACGCTGGTCCTTCTTCAACAGTTTAAAAAAAAAAAAAAATTTTTAAACGCCCAAACAATCCATCAGCTGTAAAAAGGGGGTAATCCCAAACGCGCTACAAGCCGGCTATATAAAAAAGGATTATAGGTGCTCAACAAAAGGACCAGCGAACTGAAAGAATACCTTACCCGGACCACTTCGCTAGGACTAACCCGAGATAAAGAGGACTGGAGCACACAGAACTCAGAGCAAAAAATATATTTAATAAGACTGACATTTCGACGTCAACGACGTCTTCTTCAGAGTCAAATGGAGCAATTGCTTAATAATATCTCCGCCTCTGGATGACAAAGTGACTCTCGCAATACCCCAAAATTTTAGAGAAGAGACAGAACCATGATTGGCTTCAGCGTAATGTCGCGCATTCGCATAGTCCATATTCTTGGAACGGATCGCGGTCTTATGCTCAGCAATTCTAAGTTTGAGGGCTCTCTTAGTCTGACCGATGTAAATTTTGGAGCATATACATTTCAACATGTATATTACATGGGTGGTGTTGCAGTTAATGAAGGTGGTTATTTAGAATTCCTTGCTCGAACGTGGATGACGGAAAACTTTAATGTCATTAGAATTAGAGCAATGGACACAATGTCCACAGCGATAGAACCCTCTAGGGGGCGTAGGTAGCCAGGAGGGTTTTGTCTGCGGACTACTCAGCATGCTATGAACCACCTTATCTTTTAAGTTATGTGGCCTTCTAAAGCACACTCGCGGAGGTTCGGAGGTAAATTTATTCAAAAGAGGGTCACTCTGGAGAATGGGCCAGTGTTTACGGACAATGTTTTTAACTCTTCCAGCGACCGGATTGAACTCAGTGGAAAAGCAAATACGAGGAAGGGTAGCACGCTTAGGCTTTTTACAGAGGAGGGACTTCCTATCAGTATGGCGGGCACGGTCAATGGCGGCGGTAACGTTAACAATACTGTAGCCTCTCTGGAGAAATCTGCTACGCATCTGACAGATGTTGCTCTCAAATTCTGCATCCGTGCTACAGTTACGTCTCAAGCGCAAGAACTGGCCCATCGGTATATTACGTATCAGTTGACGGGGGTGATTACTATCTGCTCTTAACAGAGTATTTGTTACGACCCCGGAAGTGGACTGGACCCAAATGCACGACTCGAACACAGGAATGCCAAAACTCAATATTTTATTATATGATCAGGGTAGTCCTGAGCATGGGGAGATAGGCAAAAGGTGGTTAATGTTCCAAGCCGGAACTGGATGAGCAAGACAGACAACAGAGCGCGTAGCTCTAATAAATTATGATTTGACCAAACTCCTGAAGCATAGGGAGAACATTAATGACAGACAGTCCAGGTATGATGCTGCGGGGGAGCAGTGGGAGTAGGAGAAGCCAGGGAAGGTTATGGAGACGGACAACCAGTTTGGTGGAGCAGGGGATGAGCGGGAGCAGTAGAGCAGGACAGTGGAGCGGGGTCCGGGCAGGACGCAGGCGTTGCAGCAGGGCAGCGGCAGTAGCGGCACAGCAACAGCAGTTGGCAGCAGAGGCAGGAGCGACAGCACATCAGCAGCACCGCAACACTGGCAGTAAGCGGGCACCGCCGCAGAGTGGAGGAACAGGAGCCCAGGCTGCATGCACACACGTCAGGTGGAAGGCAGGGAAACCGCAACACAGGCAGGGATAACAGACGGGAACAATGAACAGCGGGAAATGCTGTTCCAGACAGGAGCAGGCACAGAACAAGACTTCAGAGTTACAAACTAGACTAGGACTCAAGACAGGACCAGAGGTTTCAGACAATGAGCATTAACGAACTGGCACAGGACAGAGAACTAAATGCAAACATTTAATTGGTATCAATTAGGTGCCGCGTGCGAGTGTATGCGAGAGTGATTAACAGAGCGGAGAGTGGAATGCATGCAAAACGGGGAAATGGGATAGGCTGAGATAAGTGAAGTGAAACAGTGACACAAATAGGAAACCACGCCCAACCTGCAGCAAGGGGGAAAACGGACTATGGAGAGACAAACACGAGACAGGGAGAAAGGGAAAACACGGGGAACAATAGGACGGGAGTGAGAACGTTACAGTATTTCTGCTTAAGGGTTTATGGAAGATGGTAGATTCAAGTTTACCGTCATCACTTTTAAAAATAGTCAGGTCCAGAAAATTAATGGATCTCACGCCATGTTCCTCTGTAAAAGACAAATGACTGTCTAGAATTCACAAACCTCAAGAAATCCTCAAATTCATGTACAGTACCATCCCACACGAGCAGTATGTCATTAATATATCTATGCCACAAGGAGATTTTGGTGAGAAAGGGATTGGTGGAATTATGGATAACTTTCTCTTCCCAGTGACCCATGAACAGATTAGCATAATTTGGTGCAAATGCTGCTCCCATTGCAGTACCCTGAGTCTGTAAATAATAACAGCCATTGTATTGGAAATAGTTCATAGTGAGTGTTGCTGACGTTAATGTAGGCAAGTTGTCAGTAACGTTACAGCCTACTACTAGATTCCTAGTTAATTATGGTAAGTTAACCAAATCATGAGACAAGCTGTACCTCCAGCCCTAAACCAGCCATAATGGTTGGGGCTTTTTCGAAGCTATTACTTTCAAAATTTTTCACTGCATGTTTATTATTTACAGACCACAAAGCCCAGATGCATTTGGACAATTTGTTCCATCCTTTTCGTTTCAGTTGGGAACGAATGGACACTTATTCCTAATGCTCTATTTGCTACATTAGAGCAAACTGCCACCACACAACGTTTAACCATTGCCAATTTCTACCAATAAACTCTATTCACAATAACAACCCACAAGCACGTAGATTATAAATTAGTTTTCCTAACATTGTTTGCCTGTTCTAATGCACACTCAGCCCTGCTCAAATGCCCCCGATGACGTTTTAGAATTTAGAATCAAATTTTAAATATTGTTTAGGATTGTTATTTTCGCAATTCACTTATAAAATCGAAAACATGTACCTATATTATGGATATCTTATCTGTTTGTTGCTCCAAAGTTGTTAAAAGCATGTCAGTGGCACTTTAATACAAAGAATGGGCAAAATGTACTAATTAAGAAATCTAGCCCAATGTTTTTCTCTGACTTGTACATGGATGATCTGATTGTCACTAACTTATATGTCCATTTGCTGTATGTACTCTTAATCCACAGAACATGTTCGAAGCAAGTTTGCTGTGGAGCCAGGACTGGTGAGGGCAGCAATTCGCACAAAATTAAACAACGAGGACAAAATGAGGAAAAGGAGGGTTCTGGAGTGATGGGGATGTGATTTTTCCTGTTTAATCAGGAATCAGGAACACAATCACTCCTATTTTGTTTGTGTGTTTCCTGTGTGCGTGCATGTGTGTTGTATTGTTATGCTATTGTTATATTAACCAATAAATTGTTGATTTCTGATGTCTGATCTTGTGTTGATCTTTGATGCAGTACAAAAACTGTGTGGTAATGCCCTTTTAATTCTACAGTTCACGGTCATTTTGATGCAGTAAGATTGCAGTTTTCAGTACTGCAGCAGTACTAATAAGTAGTAATTTACATGCAGTAATACTGCAGTACAGGTGTAGTTAATTTACATGCAGTAATACTGCAGTATAAGTGTAGTCATTTGGATGCAGTAATACTGCAGTACAAGTGTAGTAATTTACATGCAGTAATACTGCAGTACAAGTGTAGTAATTTGTGTGCAGTAATACTGCAGTTTTTAGTACTGCAGTACAAGTGTAGTACTTGTATGGTGATCAATACTGCAGTTTTTAGTACTGCAGTGTAGTACTTGTACTGCAGTTTTACTGTGTCCAATTTACTGCACTTGTACTGCAGTACTAAAAACTGCAGCTTTACTGCAGTTTTTTTTTACTGCAGTACTGCAGTTCTTTTTTGTAAGGGTTAGACTCAGTGACAGCCCATCTGATCCGTGGCATTCTGATAGCGAGTGAAATAGGCTACTCCACATTCTTGAACCTCATTCTCTAACTAGAGAATTGTAGGCTGCTCCCCCAGTGAGTCCCGTCTTGTAGCTAGCTATTTACATCCCTAACGTAGGCTATGCCCTCCGTGCTTTTCCTACTAAATAACGTTTAATATGAGTTGCATCAATGTTACATGTTATATATAATAGTATTTAGAATAGAAGTGTAGTATAGCTGATTTACCCACAGCTTACCGTGAACTACATTCAACGTTCATTACTAGGGATAGCTGCTACGTTATGTGAAGGATGTGCTTTGTCTTATCTGTTCTGGAGTGACTTCGATGACGTTTCTGTATGCACTTATTGTATGTCGCTTTGGATAAAAGCGTCTGCTAAATGAGTGTAATGTAATGTAATGTTGAGGTTTAATTACAAACGTTTTATTTGCTACCTCGTTCAAAACCCACATCCTACAAGTGTATGAAAGACGCAGTGAATGACATTTCAAATAATATACGGTGCATCGGCTGACCAGATGTCCTGGCTTTACCCGGATATTTCGCCTTTTTGCACCAAAAATATTTGTACGGACTGACTGACACTAATTGTGCCCCGTTTATGCGGTCTTAAAGTGCACTAGCTATAACGTTATCTGGCTTTCCTTAATGCGTTTGATTTCTTTTGAGCGATGAGAGTGCTGCACACATCGACATAGCTACAGAGCAACATAAAATGCCATGGTTAGGGAGATCGAACATTCTGCCCGCAATGTAATCACAATGGGCATTCCACACACAAACAAAAAACAAAATTGACGTCTGGGCTCATTTCAACATGTAATTTAACAAGGAAATATACTAAACGAGAGTAGATGAAGCTATTCATTTGTTTCAGATGTGTACTTACACTTCAACAATGTTATTTTTTTACTTTAGAAGCCAAAAATTATTATGCTATTTGACTCTGTTTACGAGCATTTGTACCTATTGTAGCGAGCGCGGAGAATGAGGGAGGGAGACAGCAGTTTGCAGTATCGAATCGCTCCAGCCGAGCTTCGCTTTATTCAACGCTACCTTACCAGCTCTGAAAAGAGCCGTTGATTTGTTGCGGGATCCAGCTCAGCATTGTTCACAGTTAGGAAGCACTTTTTACTAACTCCCAATCGCTTCAGGTACTGCCTTATATTAGAACTAGTCGGCTGTGATTGGCGCACACACTTACATATTCCTAGCCAATCACAGCCACACATAAATGACAGTTAAAATTTACAGTTACGTTTAAAGAAGTGAAGGTGACAGTTAAATGACAGTTACAGTTTACAGTTACGTTAACACAATACGCGGCTAACAAGCTAACCACACAATTAAAACACACACAGCACGTTATTTACAATTATCTACACATCGACCGGGTAGCGGCTCACTACCCTGTCCTAGCTGGCCAGTTGACAACCCCCAGGCCGCCACATTGCCCCCACCCAAGGGGTCACAAGTCCCCGACGACCCCGCAGTCCACCAACAACTCACATCAAAGTCCCGTAAGTGGCCTGGGGGCCGCCGGTGTCGTTTATGTCTCCCGCTAGCACTCAGTGGAGTGTCGCTGGGCTCAGGCTCACTGGGTAACGCAGTGTTGCTGCTCACCTCCGGCTCAGCTGCATCAGAAGTTGCCAGGGGCCTGTAGGGCGCGAGCCGGTCCTGATGTAGCACCACCAGGCGCCCCCGGCCTGGCACCCTGATACGATAAACCACTTCAGAGAGCCATTCCACAACTTCCCCAGGCCCCCGCCAGCTCGCTCGCAGCTTGGGCGACAGGCCCTTCTTCCGCTCAGGGCAATAAACCCAGACCTGCTCTCCTGCTGCAAAGGCCCGTCCTCTGCAGCGCGTGTCATACCACCGCTTCTGCTTAAAGCCGGCGGAGGCCTGGGCCTTGCAGGCGAAGTCGTGAGCGACGAGGAGGCGGTTCCGCAGCCGGTGGTAGTACTCCTCCCGAGTACGGCTGGGTTCTTCAGGCTCGGGCGGAGCCCCGAACACCAAGTCCACTGGTGTCCTGAGCTCCCGTCCGAACATCAGGGCAGCAGGGGTGAGTTGGCTGGACTCCTGCACGGCTGACCTGTAAGCCCACAGGACCAAGGGCAGGTGGCGATCCCAGTCCCGCTGGTGCTGGCTGGCTAAGATGGCTAGCTTGGTAGCTAGTGTGCGGTTAAATCGCTCGACGAGGCCGTCGCTTTGGGGATGGAGTGGCGTCGTTCGGGTCTTTGTCACGCCCAGCCGTTTGCAGACCTCAGCCAGCACCTGGGACTCGAAGTTGCGCCCCTGGTCACTGTGGAGCTCGGCAGGGGCCCCGAAACGGGGTGAACATCTCCTCCACGAGCCTTTCCGCCGCCGTCGTCGCCGCACTCTGGTCTGGTATAGCGAACGCCTCCGGCCACTTAGTGAAGTAATCCACCGCTACAAGAATGTAGCGATTGCCGGAGTCGGTGACGGGTAAGGGCCCGAGAACGTCCACCCCCACCTGTTCCATGGGGGCCCCCACCAGGTGTTGTTTCAGGGGTGCTCGGGAGCGTTGATTAGGCCCTTTCTGTGCCGTGCAGGAGTCGCAGCAATGGACGTGGAGCTCGACGTCGTGACGACACCCTGGCCAGTGAAACTTCCCCCTCAGCTGGTGCAGGGTTTTGTTGTTGCCGAAGTGGCCCACCCCCACCGAGCCATGGACCAACCTCAGGACATCAGGGCGGAACGCCCGTGGCACCAACAGCTGCAGGATGTCGCTGCCCCGGCCTGGGGCCTGCCACCGTCTGTAGAGGAGACCGTCGCGCTGCACCAAGCTGCTGTACAGGCTGTAGTAGCTCTTAAGCTCTGGGCTCTCTGCCGACACCACCGACCGCTCGGGATGCTGCCCCGCCTCCAGCCAGCCCCGCACCTTGCCCAGCGTGCTGTCTGCTTCCTGGGCCTCTCGCAGCTCCATGGGCATCAGCGGCAGCCACCCCTCCGCGTCGCCGCTGGCCTGGACCACCATCACATCTGGGCTCACCTGGTCCCGTTCCTCTTGGCGGCTACAGTAGCGACACTCCTGGGCTGCGCACGGCCGGTGCGATAAAGCGTCTGCGTTCCCATGAAGTCGGCCTGCCCGGTGCCGGATTTCGAAGTCATAGCCTTGCAGTTGTTCCAGCCAACGAGCAACTTGCCCCTCAGGGTCTTTAAAATTTAGGAGCCAGGTGAGTGAGGCCTGGTCGGTGCGCAGGAGGAAGTGGCTGCCTTGCAGGTACGGCCGGAAATGGTGCAACGCCCTGACCACAGCGAGCAGCTCCCGCCTGTTGACGCAATAATTGCGTTCCGCCTTCCCCAGGGCCCGGCTGTAGTAGGCCACCACTCGCTCGCCGTCTTTGTCCTCCTGTGACAGGACGGCCCCCACTCCGGTGTTGCTTGCGTCGGTGTCGAAGATGAAGAGTCGCTGGGCGTCGGGGTACGCCAACACCGGAGCTTCAGTGAGGGCCGCCTGAGCTGGTCAAAGGCCATGGATAGCCCCTCCTACCACACAAACGGCCGGCACTTATCCGTTAAGCGATGGAGGGGGCTAGCCAGGGTAGCGAAGTCCCGGATAAAGCACCGATAGTAAGACGCCAGGCCCAGGAAGCTTCACAGCTCACCCACGTTGCCAGGGACCGGCCAGTCCCTCACAGCAGCCACCTTAGATGGATCGGTGGCTACGCCCCGCTCGCTGATGATGTGCCCTAGGAAGGCCGTCTCCCTCCGGAGGAGCTGGCACTTTGGGTTTAGCTGCAATCCCGCCTGGCGGATTGCAGCTAGCACATCAGTCAGGTTAGCGAGGGCCTGCTGGAAGTCGCTGGCGTGTACCAGGAGGTCGTCTAGGTACATGACACAGCGACTGCGAGGGACGGCCGCTAGCACCTGCTCCATCAGCCGCTCGAACGTGGCCGGCGCGTTGCATAGCCCGAAGGGCATCACCCGAAACTGCCACAGACCCTGCCCGATAGTAAAGGTGGTCTTAGGCTTCGCTTCGGGTGCCAGCCTCACCTGCCAGTAGTCGCTGCGGAGGTCCAGCGAACTGAACCAGCTTGACCCGCTGATGTGGTCGAGGGCCTCGTCGATGCGGGGGAGTGGGTAGGAGTCTTTAGTGGTCGCGGAGTTAAGACGTCTGTAGTCCACACAGAACCTCCACTCCCCACTCTTCTTCTGGACCAGGACCGCAGGGGCTGCCTACGGGCTGTCGGAGGGCTCGATCACACCAGCAGCTGTCATTTCCTTCACCACCAGTCGCTTGGCAGGGGACATCCGGTGCGGCTGCAGATGGATGGGTTGAGCTGTGTCGGTGTTGATGCTGTGCTGCACCAGCTCGGTCTGGGTATAGTCTCATCCCGCACCGCGAAAAGGTCTGCGTTTCCGTCCAGGAGGCTTTTGAGCTGCTGGTGGTCGAGCCCGCTGCTGCTTCGTTGCCACAGGGCGTGGACAGCTGCTGTCGTCTCGGCAGGCAGAGCTGGTTTGGGCTGGGGCACTGTGGTCAGTGACGGTGGCTTGGGTGCGGTGCCTAGCTGGAGTAGCTTGCTTGCTGGCCGGGCTGTGGTGGCTAGGTGGCGTGCTCATCGGGCCGGATTGGAGGGCTACAGTCTCCATGCCAAGGGTGATGCTGGCCCTTGACACATCAACGCAGGCTCCCCAGCGTTTCAGCAGGTCCAGGCCGATGATGCACGAGTCCGCGATGTCAGCTAGCCAGAATTCATGCGACACCTCCTGCCCGCTCACCGTCACCTTCACCTCTTTCTTCCCCCTCATCGCCATCTTTGCCCCCGTCACTGATGTCAGCGGTGTGGCGGTGGGCGTCCACGCCCCGGGAAGTTGGGGCCCACCGGTGTTGTGGAGTACTCCTGGCCGGACAAGGGAGATGGTAGCCCCTGTGTCCACCAGGGCTCGGCAGGCCTGCCCGTCCAGCCGACAGTGGAGGTACAACCCACTGGCTTTGCCCAGCCGACCTACCTGTGGATGGGACTTATGCTCAGTCGCCTTTTTAAAGGCGCTTGTGCTAGCCTCCGCAGAGGTAGCTGGCTCAGTCGCCTTTTTAAAGGCGGTTCTGCTAGCCTCCGCAGAGGTAGCTGGAATCTTTGCCACTGGGGCGGGTAAGGCCGGACTGGGTTTAGGCACAGGGGTGTGTACCTGGTTGAGGAGGGTTGGTTCCCGGGGCGGCGTTCTCCTCACTGCGCCGTCCCTGCCTCGTTTCCCCGACGGCGGGGGCTTCCGTGGCTTTGGTGCTGGAGCTGGGCAGTCGCGTGCGATATGCACCGGCCTTGTCGCCCCACTGGCCGTTGTAGTGGCGTGCGTGTCCAGAGGACCTCCTCGCCGTTGGCCACCCTGACGTGCTGGCGGGTTGGTTGTGGAGTGGGCCGGATAGCTAAGGTGTCTTCTGCCCGTGTTGTCTTGACCAAAGCCTCGCTGATGGAACCCGGTTGGGCTAGGCTAACGTGGTCACGTAGCCGCTCTGGTGTGAGGGCTCGCAGAAATGCATGCAGCGCTAGCTTCTCCTGCGCTGCTGCATTGAATTCCGGGTAGGCCTCGCGGGCGTAGCGCTGTACGTCGGCCGCCACTTTTCCCCAGCTCTCCTCCTCACAGTGGTAGAAGCTTAGCAGCTTTTCCCGGCTTGCTTCGGCGGAGCGGTGCTGGATGAACCGCCAGTTGGAGTGCTGCTGTCAGAGCCTGCAGGTTTTGTCGCTCCGTCGGCGGTAGGTCCAGGATCGCCTCCAACGCTGGGCCCTCCAGGGCGAGTGCCAGGTGTCCCGCTGTCTGCTCCGGCGTCCAGCCACTCTGAGCTGCTAGCTCTAGCTGCGCTAGGTACGACTCCAGCGACGCTGTTCCGTTGAAACGAGGTAGCTTAACCCCTTGGCGCAGATGGCAAATTTCACCTATTTAGGGGTGCTCTGTTTAAGGCTTTATAACTCCAGGTGTGAGCATCACATAAACTTGGTAAATGGCTTAAATGAAAGAAGACAGGTGTACCATTTACAATACAAACTTAGATTTGTTTATTTTCATAATTGAAGTCAAAATAAAGTGCCACAAATGCAAAGAAACCTAGGGGGAAAAAAATTGTAAATAGTTTTTTTTTATTTTGCTGAGAGCTACATAAGTGAAATCGGTAATATATATACATTTCCTGGATCATAAACTCCATGTCCACAAGTTTTGCAAAATCTGAGGATGATATGCAGAACTACTAAAGGTCTATGATGCAAAATATAGCAGTGTATCCTGTTGTCCATTAGTGTCTCCAAATTTATCCAAATGGCTAAATTGTGCACTGCTGCAAATTAAAAAAAATTATGAAATATTTAACTACAAATCAACAGTTTGGGCTCATAAAACTCACTTGTGCATAATTTCCAAGTGAGAATTATATATACAGTACTGTACTGAAATCAATGGGGTCATTATAAAACATCCAACCACATTGAAGTCGTTAATACACATTTTATTACAAGAAGAACTCACTGTGAAATGTTTTAGGTGTTCGGTATGTATCGATACTTTCGTCTATTTATGTGCTGCGCGTCCTGCGGGACTTAGAATTCTACAGCCACTTCAGAAGCAAAATGGCACCAAAAAAATAAGGCGCTCACCACCTTATTCTAAATAACCCCAGAAGGGATTTTGTTAGGGTGAAATGAAATGTTATTCAAATTGTGGCCAACCTCTGTCTTGACATCAATGCCGATTAATGTTGAAGGCTTCGTAGGCTAACGTTTCCTTGTTGAAATCGCCTCACAGCCTTACCACAAATGCGAATTCAGATAAATGAGCTGCGAATAGTTACTAAAATGTTTAATAGCCATCTCGTTAACAAGCGTTATTAACAAACTTTGATTAACGTTGCCGTTATGTTGTTCGAAGCTGTACATGCTAGCCTATATCATAGGCCGTCATATGCATCGTCGAGAGGGGTGTCAATTTAGGTTGACAGACATGTTAATTTAAGTACATTTATCCCTAATTTAGCCTGGCTACATCCTAGGACTAACGTTACGATGGTCGTTTTCATCAAGCGTCAGCGGGGCAATGTTAGTAAAGCTGGAGGATTGCGTGTGTTGAGTTAGCAGTGGGTGGGTCTGCGAGCGGAGCCCTCAGCCCAGTGCACCAGCGAACGCTACTCCGGCCAACTCGTCCGCTGGCCCGCTATCCTCTTGCTATCTGGGCGGTTTTTCATGACACGAGACGGCATTTCATCAACTTTTCAACATGTTCACTGGGGTAGGTTACTAGTAATGTAACACATCTTGAGATGTGAAGTCTGTCCTTAATATTACACATTTGAAAACCATTTCATTATTATTCACAAGATTAGCTAACCAGCTACAGTCAGCTACCACCCTGTATGCTCCTTGCGAGCTGACCACCATAGTTCAGTGGAGATGAGATTTGAGGCGAAAATGCGAATAGGCCTCCTCACTTGATTACACTGTGACGTAACTAGGATTACCACGTGACCATGTTCCAAATCTCATCGGTTTGTTCTTAACCAATCAGAGTTCAGTGCGCCTGCTCAACACTCACCAATTAAATTTTTTTAAATTATGCCTCTTTTTTTTCTGTGTAGCCTCAAAAGATTTTGGACCCAGGAAAAATGTAAAATGTGATTGCCTGCTTCTATTGATTACCATATTGTGAACTTTTGATACCTAGATTGCGCTGGGGCGACTCCATTGGAAATACATGGCAGAGCTCATCGGTAATACTATTTCCGGGCCATGGCAGCCATCTTGCGGTGGTGCCATTGCGGAAGAACCAAATTGAATAGGGCTGAATGGAACCACGTGACCACGTAGCCTTTCTAGTTCTTATATAGTTCTGTGGTCCCTGTCACTGCCCGATCTGTCCCCCCTGCCCAATTTGTATCGCGTATGCGTACCATGCCCGATCTGTACCGCGCATGTGTAAATAACGTCACATTTTACGACAATGGGTGAATGGCCTGATCTGACTGTATGCTATACTTAAGCAATAAGGTACGAGACGCAGTACTATTCACCACTTTCTTGCGAGAGACAATGGGTGTCGTCATGACACTCGACACTTCCGGGAAGCCAGAGGTTGCCGGTTATTCCTTTCCGGTTTACCCAACACTTTCGCCGACCAAAATGTAGCTAAGGCTGGCTTTACACGGTGAAACTTTCACGCAACTAGTTGCAGGTTGCAAATTGCATGCAACATAATTTCCATGCAACTTGACAGTTACATGAAGCAATTAAAAAAATAATCAGTCCCATGCAACACAATTTAATAGTTTATTTCACTAAAATTTGCCAGCTAGATTGGTCATTTATTTTCATCTGTCATATTGTTTTCTCACTAGATTATTTAAAGTGGGAAAACATCTGAAAAAATAGGCTACAATAGATACAGAGTTTGATACTATTAGATGTAATTTGTCATATCTAAGACATTTCGCTGGATAAAATGTTTTTAATACACAGATTATGCGAAGTAACTTGCTCGCATTCGCAACCAGCGTTGCTCACGTTAGCTAACGTTAACGTTAGGCTACATTAGGTAAAGCCCTACTATGTTACGTTCATATTTACAAACTGAATAAATACTGCACCTCTAACCACAAAACTGCTTTGCTAGATTATAGTTGTTGTAACTAAGATATTTGACGAATACAAACTTTTTAAATCAGCGGATTTAGCGTTATGTGCCGGCTTTATTAATCAGCTGTTGGTGTTGCTATGGTTACCATTCATAAAAGGGTGTGTGAAATTGGTAGTTTGACGACATCATCTGACAAGTTGTCAACAAAGTTGAGTTTTGCAACTGTTTCAGACAAGTTTCAAGTGCGTTGCAGAGGGCTTTACACCATGCAACTGAATTGCAACTTAGTTTCACCTAAGTTTCAAGCAACTAAAGTTGCGTGAAAATTTCACCATATAAAGCCAGCCTAACGTTTACTTTTTATGCCAAATGTACCGTTCTCAGTCACAGGATAGCTAGATAATGTCTTCGGGCTCAACATGTGCCGTTGTCGGGTGCACAAATAACTCGCGAAAACTTAAAGATTTTATGAATGGAGCCTGTTTTCAACACAGACAGACTCGCAAGACATGTTGTTGTCCGGCACCCTACGCGCTACATTCAATCCCCAAGGACGAGGCGAAAACAAGAGAAGAAAGTAAACTCGCAGACCTTTTTACACAATACTTTACGATTTTATTGCTATGTAGATAATTATAAGCTTCTGTGCTTTTGTAATTTCTAAGTTCCTCGCCATCAATGCCCTCACTAAGAATGAAGTAGTTGACAATGTCAACGTAGCTAACGTCGGGCCATTGTTTCATATCGTCTACTCATTCCGTTAGGATAGACGGATGCGGCACTTTCACCGTATTATCGCCAGTACTTGTTAGATAATCTGATCCATGTAACCATCTGCGAAATGTGGCCATTTTAAATAATGTTCGTCTTCATATACATTTAGTTAGCAGTTAGCTACAAACGTAAACACAGTAGACCGGACGGAAGAAACCGGCTTCCGCTATGACGCCGCTATGAATCATGGGAAAGGTCAGAGTTCGGGAAAGTTGTGAATATCGTCAATATAGTCACAGTTAAAGGGTGTTGTCGGCAACCCTTTAACTGTGACTATAGCTGTGTCTCAATTGCGAGGCTGCGACCTATTGGCCGCATCCTCCGTAGGACAGTCCTTTGTAGAGAGGAAGGCTGGGCTGGCTTTTGAACAGCAGCTGAAATGGGACAGTCTACGAAGAATTCACGTTTACGTCACGGAGTTCCCTCCCACATCCTCCTCGGACCTAAACAACCAGCGCCTGAGAACTTAAGCCAGTGAGAGACTCACAAAAAAATAAAACCGCGAGTAAAATTAAAAAAAATACTGAAGTATAAAAATGGAAAATTTATTCGAGGTAATATACGTTTTAGCCAACAGGTAACGACATGATTACCGATAGCTAAAATTTAAAAAAAACGTTTACACAAACTTACATTTAAACACCAGTTCGCTGCTCTCGTCAGCCATTTTCCGTATCAACTGTCTTTAGGGCAAAATGCGCAAAGAATTGTGGGATATCTAAGGCTGCGAAGGATACACCGATGTATCCTTCAAAATCGGCCAAAAGTAGGCTGCATTTCGAGGCCGCATTTCAAGGAGTCTTCGTAATGGGACAGTACTTCTGACGTATGCGGTCCTGAAATGCAGCCTTCCCATGGCCATTTGTCAAGCAAAGAAAAAAGTTTCAACGCAGAATATCATCCGGTTAACATCGCGTTCTTGTATTAATGTAAAAATGCCATTGGCTACATGTTTTAATCTCACACAAATGGCGACAAAAATATTCGTCTGTATGGAGCGTGCTGTCCATTCCGCTGCGGTCTCAATGTGGAATCAGAACGTTTAACGCTCGCCTCGGCCAACATTTCTTTATTATGTCTTCATTCATTTATTCACTTCAGCTCTGTTCAGTTTATCCTTTTCACACATAACACAATGTCTCCATAAAATTAACTACTAGGAAAATTAAGAATTTACGATGATACATTAAGAATTGACGATAGCCTACTATAAACTGCAATCCCTTAAGACATCGGATTTATAAACCTCCAATTCCCTAAACATATATGATTCATGGTTAGTCACTTTAAAAAAATTACTATTAGCTTCCGAACATTGCTCTAGTCTACGGTACTCTGCAGACAATGTATCTTACTGCAAACACTTTTAATTATAATTATAATCAGAAGAATAATCTCTGATAGGCTACTTTCTTAGTTTCTTGCTGGCTAAGATTCCTGGGAAATATACGTTGTCCAATTAAGCTTGTTAGCCAACGTTAGTTTTGCCAGAGAAACGTCAGTCAGCTGCTAGTCAGGAAGCATGTACAAGCTACAAAGGTAGCCTACAAGCTTTTTATACCTAATACTGCAAAGGTATTATGCTGTGCTTATGAAGTTCGGCAACTCGTAGCCCAGACATGGAAGCTTGGAGTTACGCATCCGACAAACCAGTGTTGAATAGCCTAACGTTATTTCTATAGAATATGTCTATTTTACAACTGTATTTCCATATTTTAGGCTGTATTTCTTTCAGCTACAATGTGTTTGCGTCTAGCCTATTGTGCATGCATGTCTCCATATAGACTTGGTTAATTAATTTACATGCTTCTTCATGATCCATAGTTCAGGTGGTGCTGTTCATTGTATTCCATTCGACATTAAATACAGCTCATCTACAAACTCTTTTAATGTAATTGTGGGAGAAATGTTATCATTCTCATCAGTAGGTTATGCGAATGTCTACATGCATTTATTTGGAATGCATGTAGGCTACTATTCTGTATGCATGTCTCTCTCGATGTCATTATCTTCATGCATTGTTCATCATTAGTTAGCTACCAAAAATAAGTGATATCTGAACAAAAACGTCTCCGACGTAAAAAAAAAAAGCCAAGTTACTCACGTATAGCCTACAGAGTGCTGTCTATAAATCCTTAATTCCAACTTGCAAAAACTAGGCCTGCCTTTAAAAGTATTGATATCAAAATGTGGCCAAGTTACAACTAACAATATTGCCTATCGTAGCTCACACTAAATAAACTAGCGCTATTCCAAAGCAATGCTATCCAAATTTTCCTAAATTATTTAATGCAACTTGGCCCTGTGTTTCATGATCTTACCATCTCAAGAGAATGTGGTCAATGAAAAATGAGAATAATTTATAGTGGAAATACTCTGATTCAGATGTGTTGCACTTAGAAATTAAACAGAACAATTACTACACTATAGGGCATGTTTGAATAATTGTCTGCATCCACTGCTCTGGGTCTATGAAAAGCACAGAATGAATAAAATGTATTATTATTATTATTTATTGATTTATTTATTTGGAATATTTGGATTTCTATCAAAACCTGTGTGGTCCTCCAGAGCATAGATATCATTGTGTTCACAAAATTCTGTTTGCAAATATAACTGTTATTATGTTAAGAAAAGTAGTACTATTACTTATTTTCCATCATCTGACCCACAAACATGTCTGGATACGTTTGTAAAAATGCTATATGTACGCTATTTTAAAAATATTACTTATTTTTATCTGCATTTATTTATTCATCCCCCCTTTCTCTATTGTACATGATGTTTCTTGATATAAATGTCTGCTTGTGAATAGTAAAGAAATCTGTAGCAGCAGTTAACATTTTAAAACATGTACATTTTCTAAAGTAAACTTGCCAACAAAGTATAACCGTATCCTTTCTGGAGTGTAATTATTCATCAACTGTTAAAAACATTAATTGAAATCATATGTTGTTCCATGAGGCACAATCTCTTCATAAGATGAAGAAACACAGGGCCAAGTTGCATTAAATAATTTAGGAAAGTTTGGATAGCATTGCTTTGGAATAGAGCTAGTTTATTTAGTGTGAGCTACGATAGGCAATATTGTTAGTTGTAACTTGGCCACATTTTGATATCAATACTTTTAAAGGCAGGCCTAGTTTTTGCAAGTTGGAATTAAGGATTTATAGACAGCACTCTGTAGGCTATGTGTGAGTAACTTGGCTTTATTTTTACGTTGGAGACGTTTTTGTTCGGATATATATATACAGTACCAGTCAAAAGTTTGGACACACCTACTCATAGAAGGTTTTTTTCCGTTATTTTTACTGTTTTCCACATTTTGGAATAGTAAAGACATCAAAAGATGTCTGAGATATCTTTTGTCTATGAGATAACACAAATTAAATTATGCAAAAACCAAAAAAGGGTTAAACAAATAAAAAAAAGTCTTATATTTTAGATTCTTCAAAGTAGCCACCCTTTGCCTTGATAACGGCTTTGCACATTCTTGCCATTCTCTCAAACAACTTCTGTGGTAAACAGGTATTCCACAGGTAAACAGGTGATGCTATCATGACTCCGTATAAAAGGATATCAAAAGACTCCTATCTTATTTCCAGGTACCCTTAGAAGCGATACTATAACCTCTGCATTTGAATGGATCTATATGGGAATTGGGGGGTGGGACTAGATTTAGCTTTAAATTACACTGGAACAGTGTGGAACACATGGTTGGCTAAATGGCTCTAAGTCATCAAGGGTCTGACGTATCAAACAAGCCTTAAACCATCACTCTGCTGCCAGATATGCAGTAGATATGGATGGATCACTTGAAGGGTTGTTTCTCCTGACAAATTTTCCTATTGAACTCTATGGAAAAATAAGTCAGGAGAAGAAACCCTTCAAGTTATGACTTTGAAAATACACAGCTAATTAGCCTACCTTCTGCGATGGTTCTGGTAATGTTCCCCTAACTTAAAAAATTTGATTGTAACCTTAAATAAGCCTTACAGAAATGTTGCTAGTTGATTATCACAACGTTCCCATAACTACATGCATATATACATGCATATATACTGTAGCCTATATAATTATTATGTAATTAGACCTGAAATGCTGACAGTAACCTGAATTGCATATAGGATTTCAGATGAAAATATGGGCTAATTTAGAAAATCAAATCTGAACTGGCTTCTTTTCAAATAATCCAAGTCAGGACAATGAAGGAACTCACCAACACAACAAACACTTGACTAGAAAAGGGAAAAGTTTATTGTATGTCACGCTGGCCAGTGGGAAGATCAGTGAAACCCAGCACAAGTTTGCGGTACAGCAACCTCCCACACACTGAGACATCCAGGCTTAAATACCCTTGGAGGCCTTGACTTGACGCACATGTCAATATTATCTGTGAGGGCATAACTCTTTGTTCCATAATGACATGCTTCTGTTCATCAACAACCCACGGCATTAGTCATGCCCGATAACTTATGGCATCTAGTTGTCCGGTCAGGGAGGACACAGGCCTGTCCAAAGATCAGCCATCACCTGCTACACCAAATCATTGATCAAACACACACATGCATAATTAACTTTTATAGGACAAAACTCAGAACCCATCAATCCCCCATCAGCCTCTTCCTCACCCACCCACATAAAAGAGCAGAGAACAGGCCTTATTTGGTCCTAAATATGTTACCTATTTTGGTGAACAACATTTAATTTCTCACCTCTCTAATCACCCTCAGGAGTGTGCAGTACACTACGATAAGCACAATGAAAATTATTATATTTAAACCCCACATGCACACATATCCCCATGGGATCCCACTCCCAGATAATTCAGAACCCCGTAGCCACTGGGTGACAGAAACAGCTTTTTGTGTAGCATCATGATACTCCTCATCTGCTTTTAGTGCGGTTTTAACTGCTTTTCTAGTTGAAACTAAAGCACGTTCTATTTTAGCCCCAGATTCCTCTATCATTTTTTCGGGATCTTTTTTGGGAAGCATTGCACAGCACCCATCCCCCTACCATGGAACACTGCTTCTGGGAGAAAGCTACCTGCTTGTGGCTGTCAGTAAAGACATATTGAACATTGTGGATCCTCCTGGAAAAGCCCTATTATCGATGGGCACCTCTCCCCGGCTGTCACCCATAATGCTATTTTCCGGTTAGCTCCAACTGTGGTTCTCACCCAGCTCGGCACCTGGGACATGTGCAGGTCTCCTATCAGGGCTGCCACCTCCATGCTGAACTGTATTCCGGCCGGATAACACACCTCCACTTTGGGTGTGAGCATTCACCCAGAGCAGTACTTTGTCAAACAATTGGTTGCTTTCTAACAAATGCATAACAGCATAACAGAGATAGCTTCTTCTGTGTCGTGCATAGTAGAAGCCAGAAGACATGTAGCCTGGTTAGAAAGAAGCGCCCCTTCACCACAAACACCATTCCGTCTAACAAATTTTCAGCCCAGTCCGTTATTAGAATTTACAGCCATATTAATAGCGTTTGCAATGACCTCCCCATGCAGCAATGTCAGACAGTGAGTCCGTACTCAGAGCAATCTTCTAGCCACATTACATGATTCACTCTAAATCAACAAGTGAGTGCTGGATTGATACGCCTACCATGGCTGGCAGGGGCTTCCCTTCAGGTGCCAGACCAAACTTGGGGCTTCTTATAATTTAGGACAGGAGCCAGGCTTCCCTGGAGGAGGACATTTAATGGTCAGCTCTCCTCCTGTGTGACTAGCAAATTTGTGAATTGCTTCCACAGAGGGGCAACTGTCTTCCTTCAGTCCCGCTGTTGCCTTTATCCAGTTCGGCCCCATATATCTCCTAAACACTTAATGTAATCTCCCAACCATACCAGTATCAATCCATACTCTCAGATTTTTCCACACCAATCCACCTGTACCTTTCCTCATTACAACATTACAGTAGGCAGGACAACCGAAAAATGTATTTCGGGAAATCAACATAAATATTGTGCTTAAAATGTCAGTTTAACCTTAAATAAACGTATTATGGACAATAACTGTCCTCATATGTAATTTTAATGTGATATACGGACTGTTTTTGCGCCTTTTAAAAGCACATTTTCCCAACATTCGATCAATGATAAGAGTAGGGCTCTGACGGCACCAAACACAGATCAGCGCAGCCAGTATTCTGTTCTATTCAGTGTCTCGCGGTCATTCTGGCCGTTGACTTGATCAACTGTTAGAATTCTGAAAGACTGTCAGGTCAATATTTTCGCTGGCCACTCTGTATATCCCGCCTTATAACTTAAAAGTCCCAGCTTATTGGTGAAAGGTTTAAACGTATTCTGAAGATTTCAGGCTCCCAATCATGCTAACGTTGACGAGCGGACTAAGAAGTTTAGGTAGCCAATAAAACGGCTGAATGTTTCTGACGTAATTTACATAGGCACTCTATGCCCAGATCACAATGTACACTCGACAGTGACCAAGGGAAGTTGATAACGATTCAGAAAACATATAACTTTTAACGATTTAATTCCATCTTCTACTGGGACTTTTGCCATTTATCGACGGTGAGACAGAAATTTTCGGTGCCACTGACCACAATCGAACGCTTTCACTTTTAAGATTCGATTGAACAAGTAACGTTAGAAGTCAATTTTTTATGGATTAGTGCTATTGGTTTCTGTTAGCTTCACCATTCTAGCCTCATATGGCGAACAATAAAGGCTAACAATAAACTAGCATTTACTTCTTGTAAGTTTTATCACCACAGCAGTGAAGTAAAAAGTCAATAAATTACGTTTTCTGTCAGAAATGTATTGTCAAGCTCACGTGAATTCACTGCTGTCTACGTTCTAAAGCTTCGGTTTGCCCTCCCTAATTACAGCAAAGATGGTGCACCATTTTATTATGATTGTGATAACCCCATCTATGACAATCAACAATATACCAAATGTCACTGGAAGGATCCCCATCCGTGATTGAAGTTACAGTCTCATGTCCAACTGTACTTGTTGGCAATAGTGCACACTCTGACGTCTGTAATCCATGCGTCCCCAGCACAGAAACCCACAATGAAGAACAGGCTCCCTAGGACGCCATAGGGTGGGCGGGGATTATTGTGCCCCATGTTGAGCCTCACCCTTGTATTTCCTTAAATGTGACAAATGGACCCACATTGTGATTCCCAAGACTTGGGCCGCTGATGGTTTTGTCAACAGAACTGTGTGTGGTCCAGTCCGCTTAGGTTCAAGTGACTTTTTTCTGGAAAGCTTTGACCAGAACCTGGCCTTCCGGTTCCACCTTGCACTCCTTGCTTTTCTCCTTCGCAGGGTCCTGCTCTGCCAAACAACATCTGGATAAAGTTCAAAACTACTGGGAAAGTACTGATGAGTCAAAGTTGGAGTTGTTGTTAGAGCGTAGCGGTCTAAGGCACTTACTCTCAGTCTGTGCGGTTGCGCCCCTTGGATCGGGGGTTCGATCCCTGGTCCTGCCAGATCCAAGTATGGCCGGTGCCTTGAGGGAGCAGCAATTGGCGGTTGCTCCCGGGGTGGAGGGAGGGACTGTGAAATTTGTCGCGCACACAATGGCCCCGGGCAAGTTGGATTGCGGTCAGGAGCTCGAGGAGCCACTGAAGAGGACATGGCGCCCTCCTTCCTACTACCGGCTGACAGCGTTGTGCAGCGGTTGCTACATGGGGGGGGGGGGGACCTTTTCAGACCTTTTCAGCTTCAGCTTCAGATGCTGAAGCTGAAAAGGTCCTGGATCCTCATACATATACAAGCAAATCTAATACAGAATGGCACAAAAAGAAAAAATGGAGGGTTATGGAATGGCCAAGTCAAAGTCCAGACCTTAATCCTATCAAAATGCTTTGGGGGGACATGAAGCGGACTGTAAAAGAAGCCCTTAACATCACACAATTAAAGCAGTACTGCAAAGAAGAATGGCTGAAAATTAATCCCAGTCGATGTAAGAGACTTATGGTCAATTACAAGAAATGCCTAGAAGAGGTTATTGCTGCCAAAGGGGGCAACACCAGTTATTGAAGCCAGGTGTGTACTTTTTCCTCACAGGATAATTGCACTTCTGTTGATTTCTGATAAATAAATCATTTAAAAGCATAATTTATTTGTGTCCATCTATGGGGAAAGATGAAATGTTGTGGCATTAGATCCTTGAGTGTAGGTGTTTACGTGCATGTGTGTAATCTAAAAATTTACAGAACAGTTTACTCTTTGTTGCTACTTCTGATAAGGCCTGGGGCTCTTCAGACAGGAGTTGTGACACAGCTGTGACATAAAACTAAAATATACTTAAGTAACAAACTATTAAATTCCATGTTATCCATACTATTTTTTAATTAACTTTACTTAAAAAAAGAATGCTATGAAATTTAAAGATACATTGAACAGGGGAAATAATAAATGTGAAAAGTCTAAAAACTATGTAATTATATAAAAGATGTAGATTTATCTAAAATAATAGGCAATATTCCTCATATATTTGCAGTTATAGGAAGTAGAAAATAAAATAATAATGATGCCCACTTACAGTTTTCAGAGGGGCAGCCTGACATGTCTCTTGGTCTGTGGTGGAAGGGAAAAATGGTCTTTGCAAAAATCAAATCACATAGGCTAATATCTTATACAACGGCATACATACTGTAGCTTTACTTTTCTACTTACCCTGCAGTTTGCCTTTAGCTAGGTTATGGGAAGACAGTTCAGAAGGGTGGTGGTTTTGCATTGTAGTTGCTCATTAGGAATATACTCAGAATATTGTTAAATTTTTGTGTGAATCACACAAACAGAACTCAAATTGTACATCATGGAGGGAACTTACAGGTTGATCTGGTACTCCTCAGAAACAGCGCTGTCATCGTCTGAAATGGAAACATTTCAACATGCTTTACATGTTTTAAGTACACCACCAAGTCCCCGAGTTAAGGATTGTGTTACCATGTGATCTTCCCAAACTGAGCAAAAGCGTTGTTCAACACTAAAAGGGAGAGAATATAATGAAAAAGTAGAGGTTGTCATTATCAAAACTGAAAATCATGCCAGCGCACCGTTTAAGATGGAATTAATCTCACGTAGCTATTAAGACCTAACATTAATTGAGTAGGCTTATCCAAATTTATCTTTCCATCACATTGGCTGCTAAGCACAGTAAAGTTTTCTATTTTTTCATTTTAAATTTCTCACTGCATTTCAACTTAGGTTAAATGATATACTAGCTACCATTCGTTAGCGAGCTAAGTTGGTTTAATGTTAAGCTGTTTGGCCTGGGCTTTTACACAGCTCTACTCATTCTACATAACGTTGCTAGCCTAATTACAAATGTATTCAAGAAACTAGGTGCAGAGACCGAAAAAGAAACGGTGGACGTCAGGTGTTGTCTGTTGTCTGGGTAGTTGGACATTAACGTAAAGTGTGACAGTGACGCATGCGCGGTACAGATCAGGCAGGAGGCAGATCTTGGCATTGTATGCATGCGCGATACAAATCAGGCAGGGGGGACAGATCGGGCAGTGAGTCACTGCCCGATCTGTCCCCCCTGCCTGATTTGTATCGCGCATGCATACCATCTGTACCGCGCATGTGTAAATAACGTCACATTTTACGACAATGGGTGAATGGCCTGATCTGACTGTATGCTATACTTAAAGGTTGTATCAGCGATTTTGGGTGACGTCACTTCTGAAGCGAAATCCCAAACAAACAGAGCCAGCTCAGAGCCAATTATGTTATGTTTTAAAAAATAGTGTTCAAGCATCCAGAATTATAACCACTTTAATAACGTTTGTAAGAAACCAAACCGTTTGTAAATCCGTCAAGATTTCAGCGAGATAAGAGTATTAGCGTATTAGTATCACCCACCCCTTGTCGGTGATTGGTTGGAATACTGTTTATTTTGGTTTTGAGTGGTTGGTAGTACCATTTGTTTTTGTGTACGATCTCGGAGCATAGGCTGCCTACAGAGACGCGGTTTTTTGACGGCCTGCTTATGGGGCGGGCAGCTAGCGGATCGTGAGGAAAAATCAGATGAATGTGATCATTTATGTTTCGACCCAAAATCGCTGATACAACCTTTAAGCAATAAGGTACGAGACGCAGTACTATATCGTCAATATAGTCACAGTTAAAGGGTGTTGTCGGCAACCCTTTAACTGTGACTATATTGACGATATTGTACAGCGTTGAGTTACCTTATTGCTTTTATAAAACGGTTGCCAGCTATATTGTAAATAATATATAAGGACAAGGCACACTTTTAATAAAACAATATTTAATTAATGTTATGAATTTAATTTCAGCAGCAGAGTAAATAGTCCCCAGTGTAGCTGTTGCCATGCAACACAAACAAAGCTAGGAATGGAATGCTAGTTAGCAAACGGACTAATAGCTAGCGTTATGTGCTAATAACATAACATAATAATAATAATATAATGTAATAGTTATAACGTTAGTTAAACAGTTATCTATATATAGCCTATACAGATCTGAAGTAATGTTAACTTGCTTTCACACAACCAGTCGGGAGACTGTTTCTCACGTTAACTTACAGCTAAATAGCTAATTACTAAGCCTAGCTAGCTAAATTCCTACTAAATTTGTATTTCCAAACTGAATAAATACTGCACCTCCAACTACAAAAATGGTTTGCTAGATTAAAGTTGCTGTAACGTGCGGGCAGGGGGGACAGATCGGGCAGTGACAGTCCCAATCCAGTTTTTGCTCCACCCTCGTAAACTTCACTTGCAAACTTCACTTTGGGAGGATGTGTCGCACATACCAATAAAACAGGAGTATACACTTGGTTTAGCGAGTGGGAGGGAGCGAGGGCGGAGCGGGTTATTTGAATTGAGACGCACTCACCCCATGATCCCCATCTATACTTGGAAGTTAACCATGCTGCTGCACAGTGGCGTATCGTGGGATCTCGGATCATGTAAAACGTCTGTCACCGTACCTTTAAATGGATGAAACTCTCAACCTGTTTACATTAATTACCAGTCAAGCAATTGATTTACTGAATAAAAAATACCAATAAATACAGCAAGTTTTCTGGGCTAGCATATTTCTTTGTGTCATAAAATCGTGTAGCATTTAAATATGTAGGACAGCCCGTGCGCTGGAATAAAGAATTTAAACCGAACATATTCTCAACCTGTTTCCGTTTATTTTATGTCAATCAAACGAATTCCCTGAATAATCAAGAACAATTATGTAGCCTATAGGCTAATGATTAACAAATGACAATGAAAAAGAGATAACTAACGTGAGATTGTTTAATAAGGGTGGTAATAATTCTGAATAATTAACTGGCAAAAAATCCAGTTTTCTCTGAGTTGCACGTTAGCATTGCGTTCTCTCCTCATCACGTTAAAGAATGTCATTAATTTAAGAAGGCAGTCGATTTAGTCAAAACAATTTAAACATTAGAAAGCATACATTGAAAGAGGCAAACCACTTAAATTGCTGGAACCAGCGTTGAGTGCAATGCATGCTTTCAAGCTAGAAAAACGAATTTACCCAAATATGTGCTGTTCATTGATCACTTCGCATAACAGGCTATTTTAACGCATTTTGCGTCAGCACAAATGTGAATGTAGTAGGTAAAATGCTGCACACGTTTACTTACCTATTCGTCTTGGTTGTTGAGAAATTCTATTGTTAGGCTAACTGGCAGCAAGATTAACTAGAACCTGGTAGGTCTACATCCCACAGTAGCTATACGCTACTCTGTTGCTGCATAACACAATTTGCTAAACTATGAAATACAAAATAGCAAACTACTACATTAACCTGTATTTATTAGCCTATACACCTATCTTTTCCATTCTGTATGTGCTTTTAATGTATAATACCGCGATAAACATTAACATGATTATCACTGAACAGGACGTTCGATGTTAATTGTGGGTAATATGAGTTTACCAGGGCTGTGTCCGAATCAGAGCCCTGTTCCCTGTCCACTCAGACCCCTGTCTACTATGTGCCCTGTCCCCTCACATTGCAAGCAGTGTGCGAAAGAAATCCCACAAAACTCTTTCCAAACTAGTGAGGAAGTAGTTTGTAATATCTTTTTAAATTTTTAAATTTTTATTGAGAATATCAATCAGTTAACATATGACAATTGTTACAAAGTGTAGACTATGAATGAAGATAGAATTAACAAAAATAAAAAAAGAGTATTTCGTAATATGACCCACTCTTGTACCATAGATATGCATATACGCTCTACGTCTTTTACGTTTTTACTTCCGAGTTACTTACTGAAATTGTCGGGTGAGTGCACAGTTCTGCAGATGAGTGTGCTCCTGAATTCCCTCAACAAAACCCCGGAAATAAGGGGTTCATCCTGGTATTTTAAGTGCCCCCATTTGTGAGAAAAAGTTGCCCACTCAAAAGCTTTTTGACGAAGTGGACTCAAATATGCGTACTCAAAAGGGTGTAGGGTTGGGCTGTGTCCGAATCAGCACTCTTCCACACTGTTGAGTAGCCTTGGTAAGTAGATAGGGCGAGAAAGTCGTAGAGTGCGCAAAATCTTTTAAAATTGCAGTATACTTCAAACACCCGGATGACACACTTCCGGGGTTTCGCTGAGTACATTCGGGAGCACACTTTTCAGGAAGTACACGAACATTTTGGTCATGTGACTATGACATGAAGCTTCGTTTTTAAAAAATGAGCCGCAGTTTCGCTGATGTTTTCCTTCAAATACAACAAAAACAACACGTGACATGGCAGCGCAAGAGTGGGGCGCGGGGTTGCCAGATTTTGTAAGACTTCCCTGCCAAATGGCGACTCAAAACTAGCCCAAATTATTGTATTGTATACTGCACATGTAAATACTTGTACTCAAAACGTCCAGTCAGTTTTGCATATTTCCGGGTAGTAGAGGAGTGGTAGTGGGGGAGTGGAGGAAGGGAGGTGGGGAGTGAAGAATATTGGGACGCACCCGACGACGCACGAGCATTGTGGTGACGTTTCACACATATTTTCTCTGACGTGGACTCAATTCAATTCAATTTGTTTATTGGCATGACAATACATTGCATCTGTATTGCCAAAGCATACTCCATTAAAACAGTCATACAAGACATACATCTAACACTGAACAATACAAAACAACAAAGACTAGAAACGAATGAACAGTAACCATACATGAAAACAAGAACTTTTCTTTGATTATGGTTTTAGAAATAACAATAATGTCAAATAATAGTACAATTAAAAATATTAATAATTATCAATGACAATAATGATGATGAGAATGACACATATGATCTTATAAAGTGAATATAATAAATATTAAAAATGTAAATTGTTTATAATGATCTCTCTCACTCACTGTCCCTAAGACGATGGCAGGCAGGTATATATTGTGCTGCCAGGTCACAGCACGTCCTCTCTTCTCCTAAGAGGATGGGGAGTTTTTGGATGTCTGTTAAATTTTTTAATTGAGGGTATCTCTGATTTATTTTGGGAAAATATTTATTTCTGATTTGATTGTATTTTTTGCACTTTGTAATAAAGTGCAGCTCTGTCTCAACTCCCGGAGTCTGTCGACTCTATCACGGTCACTCTGATCAAGCTGTCCTCTTCCCCTGGCCCCTCATTTTCTGATGATTTTGAATTATTTTATGAAAATTAACAGTGGTCAAATTTACAGAGCAATAGCTACGATTACTAACTAATATGCTTTGAGCATTTACAATGATCAAGGTTTGGTCAAACATGATAGACTATTGTCAGCAATAAACAAACATCACAACAATAGATAGCCTTAGCTAGGTGTATGGTCGCTATATTTATAATGATATTGTTACCTTGTCAGCTGAAAACATCTTGCTAATGAGTAAGGGCAGAAACATATCTCACGCAAATACGCGAACGTGGACGCTTCGAGCTACGCAAATGCCATGACATTTGTGAAAGACAAACCGGAGGAAAGCACAGATCGAACAAGAAAGTTGGTTACTGTTGTTGCCTGCTATTATAGTGTCCCTCGCTGCAACGCTCTGGCTTGTCTTTCACAAATGTCATGGCAAAAGAAAAACTGTTCGCGGAGCTTGAAGCGTCCACATTCGCGTATTTGCGTGAGGTATGTACTGACGACGCGTACGTAATGGTAACCTAAAATAAGAGTTTACCTGGAAGCCTGCCCACATGGCCTGGCCATGTCAATCAAATGGGCAGGAACCGCCCATTCATGACGTTTCCACAATTTTAGCTGTCTCTGGCTTTAAAAATGGCGGCGGGATGTCAACAGCATTCAAAACATTAACAAAAAAACACTTTTCAAACGACTTATGAGGTAGGAAATACATTCAACATGTTTAGTAGACCACAAGGATACATACAATGTTTTTTGGGGAGAAAATTTTAATGTAAACAAAGAACGAGTTGTTTACAATGAAACTACATAGTATACCTTTAAGGCGTATACAATTCACATAACTAATCTCCACCCCGAACTGTCAATCATACTGTGCCTGGGCCATATCCGGTTGACCCTGCTCCAAGCTAAGGTCACTTCGGCTCCACGGAGCAGGCGCAGTTTGTACAAACGGGCGGCGAAAAAGACATCCGGAGCCTCAATTCAGTTTTTACGAGGCCGTGGAAAGGCAATGGGTGACGTCACAGTGGCTTTGTCCATATTTTTATACAGCCTATGAGTTAACCCAGCAAACAGTGGACATCTCCTTTTAGTCCCCTCAAAGTTATGATGTGACGTTCCCTAGGGATGTCCTAAAAACATTACTAGGACGTTATTAAAGTCCTAGGAAGGTCACTGTTTGGTTACAATTTGACATTTAATTTGAATTTTTCAGGGACTTTAGGTAAGCACAAAGTAAAGGATTCAACGATAGTTTGACTTCAAAAATGATGGTATAATCACTGAAAATAACCCCGATACACTGGCGTCGTATTTTATTTGCTTTGGGTGCACTGTGGAGTGTTTAAGTGCGTTTGGTAGTGGATGCTACCAGTTACCTTAGAGTTGCGCTAGCATTAGCAATGTGTGTATGTCCAAAAGAAGGGACAGCATGGAATTATCTGAAAATGGTTTCCATCAATCAACTACATCATGGGTAAATCGTAATTGAGACATTATGTCCAAAATTCCGAACTATCCCTTTAAGAAAAGTTGAGGGTGGAGGGGCTATGTCACAAACTTCACTTGGCTTTTTAACGGATTGGACTCACACTTAAAATGGAGACCGAGGGTACATCCTGGTCTCAAAAGGGATTCCCCCAAGTGAAGTTTGCAAGTGAAGTTTACGAGGGTGGAGCAAAAACTGGATTGGGACGCAGCCCTGCAGTCTGAGGTGTCGAGGAGGAGAGAAGGGGAGGGCGAGCATCCGGAGAGAATTGAGGACGAGGAGTAGCCACTCTAAAATTAGTCATTTTGTCACTGACAAAAAAATGTAGCCTATGTTTTTATGACTAAATGATTTTCTTTCTGTAATGAAAATAAAGTTCTGAATTTGAATCTGAGACTACCCAATCTTTTTCTGGGAAAATGCTTTGTGTTATTTTTTGTTTTAACCTATATTTTAATTAACCTATATGGTTGAAAGTTAGCTAGAAATCCAAAACATATTAGGCCTGGGTATAACCTAAAAGCAATGAATGGAGCAATAGCATGAGCTGTCGGATTTGCTGACAGGTCCCTGTAGGACCAGCAGACCTCCGAGTCCGATAGATTGGCGCTGGTAAACCGAACTGCAAAACCGCTAGAAGCCCGCCAGCTGATTATGCCGGTCGCTAACGGGTCCCTGTCGGACCAATGTTCGAAATGCCGGACCAAAGCTAGACGACCTCTGGTAAACCGATGTGCAAACAGCTAGCGCTCCGACAGCATATTACGCCGGGAGCCCGCCAACTTGTTGTTGACCCGCTAGCATCTTGCTATCTGGGTAGTAAGGTTTCTGGTGTCACGTGTAGAATAAAAGTGCAACTAGTGGCTCAAAATGCATGACTAGTAAGGTGCCAATCTTTGATATCAAAACGGTTTAGTTGAACTAGTAAGACAAAATGTCGAACATGTTGTGAAAAACGGCAAACTAGTAGGAAACCGTAAATTGGATATCAGGGATATGGAATAAATCTTCATTCGGCTTGCCATACCAGCACCACTAGATCATACAATCCACGTGTGCTCACTGGATTTCTACGTTAGCTTATTTTTGAGTTTTATAAACTAAAAAGTGACCTGTTTAGCCCCAAGTTACCATAGCCATAAAAGATTGTAACGCCGTGGTAACAGATTTCCCTAACATCTGTCCGAGAATGTAAACAAGTCAGGGATTTTCACGGTACGAAGAAATTTTATGACGTTACATTAACGTTAGCCTACACAGTAATAGTAGCTACACAGGATGCCTAACTTATCTGCCTGTTCGTCGAGGGCTAACAGAAAGATAGATAGATTCCAAAAACTCAAACTTACCCGAGTACAAAACAGAAGGTTTTCACGCCAAACGACAGTATCCTACTATCGTTGTTCTACGTTGTTTTCTGGCCCTTTCGTTTGCTCGGAATCTTATTTTATGGTTGAGTCTTTTTGGAATAATTAGGATAAACATAGCCCAGTTCCTAAAATAAGCATGTCTCTATTGTCTGCTGATAATGATGCCGTGTTTGTTCTAGTTTTATAGTAGCCTCGTTTTTTTAGCTGCGACCAGCACTCTGTAGTCAGTCTGTCCGAATTTTCCCTGCTGCTTTGTAGTTTGCTTGATCCGGGTTACCCAGAGTGATGTGTGCAGCGCGTCACTGTTTTTGAGTTAGCGTAGTTACTTCTTGGTTGTGATATTCATCTCAAATATATGAAAGTAGCGATTGTGAACAGCTGGTGTCATCATTAATTCGGAGACAAAATACGAATTACAGAGACAGCATCACTTCTGGGGAAAGACTGCAAGCTGATTTGCTAGAAAAATCAAACTAACCTAGCACTGATGTACGTTGTGTTCTAAAACTCGCGGGGATTATCTGTTAAATTGTAGTTACCAATCAAATGATAATGTATTTTGAGCCGTCGCGGTAGTACAGCGGTAAAAGCGCCCACTTTCAGTCGGTGCGGTTGTGCTCCGAGGATCGAGGTTCGCGCCCCGGTCCTGGCAGATCCGAGCATGGCCGGCGCCCTGTGGGAGCAGCAATTGGCGGCTGCTTCCGGGTGGTGGGAGGGGCTCGGGGAGAATCGCTGCACACATAGCGGCCCTGGGCGAGCTGGAATCACGGTCAGGAGCTCGGAGGAGTCGCGCCCTGAAGAGGACGTGGCGCCCTCCTGTCCTACCGCCGGCTGACGGGGTTGTGTAGCGGTGATTCTCTAGCGGTTGCTACATGGGGGTTCAATTGGCTACTTCTTCTTCTTCTTCTTCTGCGTTTGGGTAGGATCTTCTTTTTCCACATCCCCAGGCTCGGGGCCGAGGGGCTATCCTTTTACCACCCCAAGCCTAGGGGGGGTTCACCCGGACTATATTTCGGGGCACACCTCCAGTAGCCACGTCACCGTGTCGTCATCCAGAACCGACAGACCATGCATCCCATTGGGTGCCCGATAAATCGGGCAGTCCAGGATGACATGGTCTGCGGTTTGTTCCTCTGCGCCACACTCGCAGGCTGCGCAAGAAGCCAAGCCCCATCTGTGCATCGATGAGCGGAAGCGCCCAACGCCGGTCCGGAGGCGGTTAAGCCTCACCCACGCCAGTCTAGGCAGGTCCACCCCAATAGGGGGAAAACCGACGTCTGGGATGAAGTCACGGAGTCTAGAGGTGTTCTCCTCCCACTCCGTGCTCCAGATGTAATCCGCCCACCGTGCCGCACTGATGTTAAGGTCACTGCATTGCTGCAGGAATTCCTGTGCGGCAGGCACAAATGGGTGTCTCGACTTAAGGTGCCGGAGAGGCTCAGCAATTACAGCGAGCCTTTCATGGAGCAGATGGTTTGGCTCCACGGCCCGGCACGCGAGACGAGACGTGCTGTGGCTCCCGCGCGGCGAAGCCCAGCGGGCTGGATGCCTACAAGTGTGGGAAGATTGTCCACGGGAGTGGGACGCAGGCATCCTGTCACGATGCGCAAGGCTTCGTTGATGGGCGTATCGATGAGGCGGGTGTGGGCACTGCGACACCATACCGGTGCGCAGTACTCACTAGTCGAGTAAACAAGGGCCAGGGCTGCCGTACGCAATGTTATTGCGTCGGCGCCCCTGCCTGACCCGACTAGTCGCCTCATCAATGCCACACGAGATGTTAACTTCTTGCGCAGTGACTCAAGGTGTCGGCAAAACGTGAGCGACCTGTCCAATGTCACGCCGAGGTAAGTTGGCTCAGCGCAGCATGGCAGGGGTGTTCCGCCAATATATATTCGGAGCTCACGTTTAGCCTCCCTGTTGTTAAGATGGAAGGCCGCCGACACCGTCTTTGCCTCGCTGAGCTTCAACCTCCATTTCCAGAGGTATGCCACTAGTGCCTGCATGTCCTGGCTCAAAGTCCCCTCCAATGACTGCCAGTCTCCAGCGGAGTACACCAATGAGAGGTCATCCGCATAGGCATACTTCCGCGAGACTGTATCAGGCAAGTCATAGTTGTAGATATTATAGAGGAGGGGGGCCAGGACAGATCCCTGGGGGACGCCGTTCTTGAGGCGTCGTAACCTGCTTTGCTGTCCGCTACCGGTGTTGAGGTTAAAGCTGCGATTTCGGACAAGCTCCAGGATCATACTGACCATGTGCCTGTCCGGCAGCAGGCGGAGCAGCTTGAAGGTGAGGCCACGGTGCCATACGGTATCATAGGCAGCCGTCAGATCGACAAAAACGGCTCCGGCCTTCTTCTTGAACGAAAAGCTGTCCTCGATGTCTTGAGTCATCAAAGTGACTTGGTCTATGGTCGATCTCCCGCGTCGGAACCCGGCCTGCTCCCGAGGGAGCAGCGGGTCGACGATCGGTTTGACGCAGGCGTAGATAAGACGCTCGAGGATCTTGAAGGGGATGCAGAGCAAGGAGATGGGATGGTAGCTCTTAGGATCCCCTTCAGGCTTATTCGGCTTAGGGATCGCGACAACTAAGGCTCTTCTCCAGATTTTGGGGATCTTGAGTTGGCGCAAGCAGGAAGAGAGGAAAGCTCTTAACTAGGACTTCAGGGCAGGTGCGGCATGGAGTATAAGCTCCGGGCAGATGGAATCAGGGCCCGGAGCTTTTCCTGGCTTTAGGTGCTTTTGGCTACTGAACTGATGATTAAAAAAAATGATAACGTATTTTGAGTTAACGCTAGCTATCTGGTAAACTGACTATGTTATAGCTACCGTTATCTGTTCAATTTAGCATGCGTTTCCATGTTACTTTTAACTAGCTAGTGTTAACATTAAATACGGCCGGTGTTTTTGAGTTGCCTTATAGTTATAGCTAAACGAACATTACCTAACGTTAGCTAACTTTCAGGGCCGAAACATACCTCATGGAAATACGTGAATGTGGATGCTTCGAGCTACGCAAACAGTTTTTCTTTTGCCATGACATTTGTGATGGAGTAAGACAAACCAAACAATATTCTTGTTCGATCTATGCTTTCCTCTGATTTGTCTTTCACAAAATTCTAAGTAGAAGTAAACAGTGACAGTATCATGAACTCTCACTGTTCTACTTAGAATGCATGATCTTCTGTAAAACAAATATAATAAGGGTGGGGGGGGGATCTATCATGTAGGTCTACTGCATGCTATTAATTCATTTTATTGTGTTATTTTTAGCTATTAGCTAACTTGTAAAAAACATCTTAATTCATATTTTTATGCAATGATGTTTTCAAATAAATCTGAAATCTGAAATGTCATTGGAAAAGAAAAACTGTTTCCGTAGCTCTAAGCGTCCACGTTTGCGTATTTGCGTGAGGTATGTTTCAGCCCTAAGTGTTAGCAAGCGTTTCCATTCGCACATGTAACGTTAGCTAGTTAGCTGCTAATGTTACTTGGTGCTGGGCCAAATGTTAAGGTTGTAAATTCTTAAACCGGTTATGTTTATGTTTACTTTTGGTACTTTGAGTTGAAGTCGAAAGTTTACATACACCTTAGCCAAATCCATTTAAACTCAGTTTTTCTGAATTCTTGACATTTAATCCAAGTAAACATTCCCTGTCTTAGGTCAGTTAGGATCACGACTTTATTTTAAGAATGGGAAATGTCAGAATAATAGTAGAGAGAATGATGCATTTCAGCTTTTATTTTTTTCATCACATTCCCAGTGGGTCAGAGGTTTACATACACTCTGTTAGTATTTCGTAGAATTGCCTTTAAATTGGTTAACTTGGGTCAAACGTTTCGGGTAGCCTTCCACAAGCTTCTCACAATAAGTTGCTGCAATTTTGGCCCATTCCTCCGGACAGAAGTGGTGTAACTGAGTCAGGTTTGTAGGCCTCCTTGCTCGCACACGCTTTTTCACTTGTGCCCACAAATTTTCGATTGGATTGAGGTCAGGACTTTGTGATGGCCACTCCAATACCTTGACTTTGTTGTCCTTAAGCCATTTTGCCACAACTTTGGAAGTATGCTTTGGCTCATTGTCCATTTGGAAGAGCCATTTGCGACCAAGCTTTAACTTCCTGGCTGATGCTTTAATATAACCACATAATTTTCCTTCCTCATGCTGCCATCTATTTTATGAAGTGCACCAGTCCCTCCTGCAGCAAAGCATCCCCACAACATGATGCTGGTGTTCTTCGGCTTGCAAGCCTCACCCTTTTTCCTCCAGACATAATGATGGTCATTATGGCCAAACAGTTACATTTTTATTTCATCAGACCAGAGGACATTTCTCCAAAAAGTAAGATCTTTGTCCCCATGTGCAGTTGCAAACTGTAGTCTGGCTTTTTTATGGTGGTTTTGGAGTAGTGGCTTCTTCCTCACTGAGCAGCCTTTCAGGTTATGTTGATATAGGACTCATTTTACTGTGGATATAGATGCTTTTGTACCTGTTCCCTCCAGCATCTTCACAAGGTCCTTTGCTGTTGATCTGGGATTGATTTCAACTTTTCGCACCAAAGCACGTTCATTTCTAGGAGACAGAATGCGTCTCCTTCTTGAGTGGTATGACGGCTGCGTGGTCCAATGGTGTTTATACTTGCGTACTATTGTTTGTACAGACGAACGTGGTACCTTCAGGCATTTTGAAATTGCTCCCAAGGATGAACCAGACTTGTGGAGGTCCACAATTTTCTTTCTGAGGTCTTGGCTGATTTCTTTAGATTTTCCCATGTTAAAGGGGACATGAAGCACTCGGTAAAGTGGCTCTGGTTCGTTAGCTTTTTACCTTAAATTAGATATGACCGTGCGTTCAAATCTCAAACCGACCTGTATTTGCTGGAAAAATAAGTTGAAATTAGCTTTTTTTCCATTAGGGCGCAGCCATCTTGGACCAACTGCGGTTGTGACGTCACTAGGTTGGTCGGTCCCTGCTGCTCAATGTATTCCTATGGGAAAATAGCTGACTTTCAGTGAGCTCAACGATGTATCGTGAGCGGCGCTGCAGTTGCCGGCTCGTCAGGCCACAGCAGTAGATATGGTCAGAACGGGTCAGAAGCAGTTAGTGGAAATTAAGTTTTAAATTAAGTTTGGATCGGTAATACTCATTTAAGCATCTTGGGGCAATAGAAAAAGACAGTCTGTGCGTTTTTTGTTTAATTTTTTCCTCATGATACATCACTGAGCTCACTGAAAGTTGAGATTTGAATGCACGGTCATATCTAATTTAAGGTAAAAAGCTAACGAACCAGAGCCACTTTACCGAGTGCTTCATGTCCCCTTTAAGCAAAAGGCACTGAGTTTGAAGGTAGGTCTTTAAATACATCCACAGGTACACTCCCATTTGACTCAAGTAATGTTTCTAAAGCCAGGACATCATTTTCTGGAATTGTCCAAGCTGTTTAAAGGCACAGTCAACTTAGTGTATGTAAACTTCTGACCCACTGGAATTGTGATATAGTGAATTAAAAGTGAAATAATCTGTCTGTAAACAACTGTTGGAAAAATTACTTGTGTAATGCACAAAGTAGATGTCCTTACTAACACATTAGTAGGCTACACAGGATAATTACATAATTACAACTTCAAAAATGTTCTGGACCAATAAAGTCAGTGCACCGATCGATCAATAGGATAAGCAGTATGGCAAGCCGAATGAGGATTTATTCCATATCCCGGACCCTGATATCCAATTTACGGTTTCCCACTAGTTGCTCGCAGCGCAATCTGTTTTATTTTGAAAGGGAGAATTTATCTTTTGGGCGGAACCAATTACTCAATGGGTAGCCTACTGCTATGGGGAAACATTTAGGCTAGTAGCCTACATTAGACTACATGTAAGACAATATGCTGTGCATTGTGTGAATGATTTGTAAACATACATGCTTTGCAAACATTTTCTCTTTTTTTGTCCACAGAGGGCATCGTCATGTTTTTTTTTTTTTTTGCATTCCCTTGAATTCACTTTGTGTGGAATCTTTATCTGTATTAAACATTGCAGCGTCTGACCACAAGTGTTAACAGTTGCAGTGCTAGAGTGCATCTTGTGTGGTAGACTTTAAACTAAACTGATAGAATTAACTTGAGCAAAATGTCGTATGAGGTTACCTCCAACTATGTGTAGCACAGGCCAATTTTCAATTTACCTGAAGTAAAGCACCAGAGTCATGTTTATCAAAAATCATTCTTTATTACAAAGTTTCGATTACAAAAAGTACAACGAGCACTCAGGCTAAAGAATGTAAAGCGAAATGATCTAACGAGTAACTGGATGCAACATTTTGCTCAAGTTAATTTTATCAGTTTAGTTTAAAGGCTACCACACAAAGTTAACTCTAGCACTGCAACTGTTAACGCTTGTGTTTGCTGCAATGTTAATACAGGTAACAATCACACACAAAGTGAATTCAAGGGAATACAAAAAAGGCCCTCTGCAGACAAAAAAAGAGAAAATGTTTGCAAAGCATGTATTATGTTTACAAATCATTCACACAATGCACAGAATATTATCTTACACGCAGGCTAATGTAGGCTACTAGCCTAAATGTTTCCCGATAGCAGTAGGCTACCCATCGAGTAATTGGTTCATTACGATAGCTTATATTCCTGCCCAAAAGATAAATTCTCCCTTTCAAAACAAAACAGATCAAGCTGCGGGCAACTAGTGGGAAACTGTAATATGGATATCAGGGTCCGGCATATGGAATAAATCCTCATTCGGCTTGCTTATCCTATTGATTGATCGGTGCACTGACATTATTGGTCCAGAACATTCTTTAAGTTGTAATTATCCTGTGTAGCCTACTAATGTTAGTTGCATATACTCTAATTTGTGTAATATCATCGGTGAATCCATTTAAAGTGTAGCCTATTTATTTTTATTAATTTAATACATTTCAATGAGTGATTTCAAAGCCATCTTGCACCTTTGACGCATGCGCATTTGGTAAAACCGATGTTCGATTCATTTTCCCTGTGACCCCAGTGACGTAATTTTAACACTTTTCGACTCGTACCCACAAACTTGAATCCGTATTCGTAAGGAAGAATTCATAGTCATAGAAATCTGAGATGTATCCATAAATCTTTGCATTCGTAGATTTTGGATTCGTACACTCATAAAAACACACACACGCAATTTTGCAACTTCATATTTTATGTATGATTTACGTGTATGAAAACATAATTTTATGCACAACAAATGTATTTACGGACGAATGTTTAAAGTTATGCATACGTATTTTTGACAGCGCTCTTACTCCATAGTTTTGGCACTATAACTCCATACTTGTTGCTGCAGTAATTTTTCACATCAAGTAATACAATTATAAAATAGATTATTTGTAACAGCTTATACATCTAATAAGTACCTTATTGATTTTATTCTATTTTTATTAAATATGAGCCATGCTTGTTAGCAGTTTGACAATCAATTTCTGATAGCTACAAGTGCTCTCCTTTTTTATTTCATCACATTTATTATTAGGCTATAGGTTACTATAACACTAGATGCATTTAAATCTTACATGAAGGATTTAGAGGCAGATTCGTAGTCTATTTCCCAATGACCCTCATATGATCCTTTTTTTTTTTTTTTTTTTTACTAAAGATCTGTCTAATAGTCTACTCATTACTATAATCTAGTATCATTAACAAATCATATGCTATAGGCCATGAATCTGCCTCTAAATCCTTCATGTAAGATTTAAATGCATGTAGTGTTATAGTAGCCTGTCGGGTAAGTGAGGACTAGGTAAAATGTGTATTATCTGAATCCAGCGGTTCCAATAGTCAATACCCTTGTTAAAATGTTCGGCACTCTGAATACTGAACACAAGCGATATTGCGTGCTAGAACCCCTCACTTAACCTACATTAAAAATAAGTTTTATGTGATTTAATTTAATTATTATTATTAAAAATTACAATCATCAATTAAATCGCCAAATTCGTTAATAGGTAAGTCGAACAGTAACCGTGTGGATCAACCAACAAGTCAAAACAAAGTCTAAATCAGGTCTTGAGATTAAATAATTTTATTAAATGAAAAACAGTCAATTAGAATAATGACTGGAAATCATACATTCACTAAGGAATGTAGGCTGACTACTTATAATTTACAAAAGGGAAGACATTAAACCAGACATTAATTAGAAGATACCAGTAAAGAGAGAGATAAGCCATAAATTGCCAATATTATTTACCCTCCAGCTGAACAGGAACAAAAGGAAATGCACAAGGAACCAAAAAGGATGACTTCTTCCCCAAACAAACTCCAAAACCGACTAACTTCTTTTTCTGCAGCTCCATAAAATATCTTTAAAGAGAGAGCATCCCTGTCCTGATTGGGTTAAGGTGTGGGGGAGGGGGGGGGGGGGGGGGTCATTTATGACAAAGACTGGCTTATCTTTGATGTTTGTGTGAGTGAGTGAGTGAGAGAGAGACAGAGAGCGACAGAGATAGAGAGAAGGGGGGGGGGGGGGGGGTACTTTACTTACAGTAATGTATCATATTAGATTGTTACAGCAATACATATAGTAGCTACTAGATTGTTGCTGTAATATATAGACTCTTAGATGGTTTTGTATAGATGTAAATTGTTTTGGGTCACAGTTCGTTTTGGACACAAGTAAATACAACTAAATACTCTCAGTGCATTTCATGTTCTCTGCTTTGATTTCCATGTAGCCATGCTTTGTTATTTGGAAGGATCACATAATTATTTTACCATTGATTTGTTAATGAAAAATACATAAATAGAGGGATTTATCTCTTCAGTTTTATTTGTTGTGTATTTTTAATATTGGGAGTAATCGGTACATTCCAATATCATGCAATTCAATCACACCCATTCGCGCACATGCGCACTTCCTTTTTCAATCGGTCATGCAACAGGCCTCGCTCTCGTGTGTCTTGTCACATGCGCACGTTTCCTTGCTCATGCCTGAGGCTTCGATCAAGCGTGAGGCTACTCCGGCCCTGCAGCTGGGTCTTATAGGGCAACTTGGGCTCCTGACCTAACTGGGCCCAGGATACTGTGGAGATAATAGCAGTGTTCGAATTGTTGTTGAATGGGGGAGCGCCACGCCCCTTTTTAAGGGAAATTGGGAAAATCGTCCCCCTTGTTACAAAACGAAATGCATTGGGTTCAGTCCAATCACTTATTTTCACTACTTGCAGTGTTGTGCAAGTTCACACTTCACAAAACCTAGCTCAAAGTTCAGTTCACACAGATTAAAATGAACTAGTTCACGTTCATCGTTCACAATTTTGAATTTTGAACTAAGTTCAAATTAGATAATCGCCCCAGCTCATTCCAAAGTGATTATTACTACTACTGCTAACGGTTAAAAGATGTACTGTACCTACAGTCGCCTACTACCCAACTCTCAGCAGGAAATCAACTCGACTCAGAGCCCTGAGCTGCGGCAATATTCCACGGCTCCAGAGCCGTGACACAAACCAAAGTTCCTTAGTTTTAACAGAGAGAAAATGCTGTAGCCTACACCATTAATATCAGGTTTAGCCTAGCTACTCAGCGTGAATACAAAGGTATTCTGTTATATCAAATGATATTCCGAGACGTCAACACTTTAATACCCAACTTTTTATCACAAAATTATTACATGTGACTGTTTGCAACCGAATTGCAGTATAAAACATAATTAATATGCGATTGTGTTCAGCTAATGACAGCAAATAGGCTACTTCTTATTTAAAGTGGTAGCATTTTTATTTTAGAAATTTTATTTTAGAACCCAACAACAACAGTGAACAGATAAATACAATTTTGTATAATAGAACAAATAAATAGCCCAATGGTTCAAATAAACATATTTTTGGTGTCCAAATAAATCTTTACCAAATACTATTTAAAATTAATAAATGAAACAGGCTCCTGTACACAGACACACGCATCAAGATCTGGCTTGTTTGTCGGATTTGGCTGGCTATTTCTCCTATACAGCCATCCATCCACCACATTTTCAGTAGGCTACTGGATAGGATCTGAGAAAAAAATAAGATTTATATTTTCATAGACTAATAGAATAGCTATATGCAAATATAACCATTCAATGTCTATTCTTAGGCCACGTAATATCTAACATTATAATCAATGACCGACAGCGTTATTTTAGGCTATAGGCCTAACGTTAAACTTCTGCTAGAATATTGGAGATGGGAAAGATTGCAAACTAGCTTGAAAAGTAAGGGAGAGTGAAGAGAAAACATTGAGCATAGGCTATTAAAAATGAGCATCAATCAGGTGATTTGGGTCTGAATAAAATATCAAAGCTAGTTTACTAACTTGATTTGCTACCAGCTAGACTCTGCTGTCTGAAACGGCTTCAAATTCTAGCTCGCGCCACTGGGAGAAACAGATGCGGCTCGGGCTATTTTTATACAGTCTATGGGCTCGGGTAGTTCGAGTAGAATCAAACAAACAAACGGGACTGTATTAACAGGAAGAACCAAAAACTTGCGACTCTGACTCTTCAAACCACAGAACTCAAACCGAACGGTACGGAAAGAGCCGACTCAGAAAAAAGAGCCGAACTGACCATCACTACTCGGGTGCCTTAAAACCTTAAAATTTGAATAGTCTATGCTTAAAACACAGTGCGTGAGCATTGAAAACTCTCGCAGGAGTTAAGGGCGCTCACATTCATTAGTTGCAAACTGATACGTTCAGTACACCGTTCACCAAAAACATGAGCACGTTCAATGAACGCGCTCTTTTAGCGCGTTCATGCACAACACTGACTACTTGCATCATTTCCTTGTGTCCTTTCCTCAGTCCTTAGCTCCACCCAGGCCCGGATTGGCCATCTGGCAGTTCTGGCAAATGGCAGAAGGGCCGGTCTGATTTTCTACTGTTTTGGGCCGGCGTAGCGTAGGCTACAATTCTTCCCAGCGTATATTTTTTCCCGGACACTTCCGGGTCTGTCACTCGAACAGGACAAATAACCAATCACTGCTCAACTACGAACGGGAAGTTGAGCAATGTCCAATCAGATAGCTTGTCTTTTCATAAACATGCACAACAAAAGTGGCATAGCATTTGCACAATAGTTTAGCCAAACATTAACTTAGCCATTGGTACCAAGCTGGAATTGAACTACTGACCACATACATACATTACATTACATTACAGGCATTTAGCAGACGCTCTTATCCAGAGCGACTTACACAACTTCTTATATCTTATTACAATTATCCATTCATACAGCTGGATATATACTGAAGCAAGTCAGGTTAAGTACCTTGCTCAAGGGTACAACGGCAGTGTCCTACCTGGGAATCGAACCTGCAACCTTTCGGTTACAAGTCCAGTTCCTTAACCATTATACTACACTGCCGCCCCTACATAGAAAGCCAAGCTTGTATCCACTAGGCCAAAGCAGGTTAACAGTAATGTGGAGGCCAAATAAGACTTTTGTGTTGCGGTATCAGATTGTTTTGGCTTACTGACTTCATAATTCAAACAGTTAACTGGTGATATTGTGAACTTTATTCGCCTTTGCAATAAAAATAACTTGTTTTATGTTAAAAGAGCACATGATGTGCACATTGTGTGCCTCAAAAAAAATGTTGGGAACAGGTGGGGATCGAACCACGAACCTACTACACAGCAGCCCAATGCCTTAACCACTAAGCTACAGGAACTTTCACAGTCAGTATGGTAGGTAGACGGCCTGTTAAGCATAGATAGTGTACTTGGCGGATGGCATACCTGCCATCCCAACATTTGTATTTCTATAGCGCCACCACGTGGATTGATTGGGTTAAACTGCAGGGCTCAAGTCTTGATCTAACTCTCAATCAACGCACCAAGTTTCAGAACTTAATATCAAACGGTTTTAGAAGTACTAGCATTTATGTGATAAGCCACGCCCAATGCAAAATTCATTGGCTTCTCAATCGGGCAATTTTTGACATTGGCCTTAGTAAAGTAAGGCATGTATGAAGGGATGTGGGTTGAGTCCCTCAAACAGTGAGTGCAAATTGGTCTAATTTTGTAGGAGGAGTAGCATTTTAAGTGTTTTACAAAAAATGCTAATTAGCGGAAAATCAAAGATGGCAGACTTCATGGTTTCTTGAGGCAAATTTGTTGGGCATGAGTAGCGGGACGTGTACACCAAATTTTGTGACTGTAGATCAAATGGGGCATCGTCAATGGGCGTGTCAATGATTTTTTGTGAATTTTTAAATATTGTCTTATATTTGGATCTCTATAGCGCCACCACGTGGCTCGATTGGGTTGAAACTGGAGAGGTCAGGTCAAGATGTTACTCTTAAAAGACCTCCCAAGTTTCATAACTTTCTGTGAAATGGTTTTGGAATTATTAGCATTTTTGTAATAAGCCACACCCACTGAAAATTAATTGTCTCGTCATTTGGCCATCTTTTAAAATATCACAATTCTGTATATATATTTTATGAAGCATGGTCTAAGGAGTGTGCTTACCAGGTTTGATGTAAATTGGTCAAATTTTGTAGGAGTAGCATTTTAAGTGTTTTACAAGAAATGCTAATTAGCGGAAAATCCAATATGGGTGACTTGATGGTTCCTTGAGGCAAATTTGTTCAATATGAGCAGAAGGAGCTCTATACCACATTTTGTGACTCTAGATAAAACGGGGTGTATGCAGTGTCAATGTTTTTTAGTGAATTTTTAAATATTCTCTTATATTTGGATCTATATAGTGCCACCACGTGGTTCGATTGGGTTGAAACTGCAGAGGTCAAGTCCGTATATTACTCTTAATAGACCTACCAGGTTTCATAACTTTCTGTCAAAAGATTTTGGAATTATTAGCATTTTTGTGATAAGCCACGCCCACTGAAAATGAATTGTCTCGTCATTCGGCCATCTTTTAAAATATCACAATTCTGTATATATATTTTATGAAGCATGGTCTAAGGGGTTTGTGCACCTGGTTTCATGGCCAAATTTTGTAGGAGGAGTAGCATTTTAAGTGTTTTACAAAAAATGCTAATTAGCAGAAAATCCAATACGGCTGACTTCATGTATCCTTGAGGTAAATTTGTTCATCATGAGCAGAGGGACCTGTACACCACATTTTGTGACTCTAGGTCAGACGGGGCATCGTCATTGGGCGTGTGAATGTCACAATATTTTCTTGTGCACTACAGCGCCACCAACTGGCCTATCGCCACCAAATTTGGTGTGAGGGCTTGTGAGATAACACCTTCTAACTATATGCCAAGTTCATGAGAATCAGCCAAGCGGTTAAGGAAAAACACAAAGAAGTAATAAATGAGTACATTTAAGCCAAAATGTTGGCAAATTCAAGATGGCGCCCACCAAATTAGTAAAGATCTATGATCCAAATCAGGCTCTTTATCACTGTAGCAAGTTTTACATCTCTGCAAAGGAACAGTGATTTTTAGTGAATTTTTAAATATTTGTTTATATTCGGAACTCTATAGCACCACCATGTGGCTTGATTGGATTAGAACTGTAGAGGTCAAGTCCAGATCTTACTCTTAACAGATCTACCAAGTTTCATAACTATCTGTCAAATAGTTTTGGAATTATTAGCATTTTTGTGATAAGCCACACCCAGTGAAAATTCATTGGCTCATCATTGGGCCATCTTTTAAAATATCAAAATCCTGAATATAATTTTATGACGCATGGTCTAAGGAGTGTGTCTACCAAGTTTCATTTCAATTGCTCAAATTTTGTAGGAGGAGTAGCATTTTAAGTGTTTTACAAAAAATGCTAATTAGCTAAAAATCCAATATGGCAGACTTTATGGGTCCTTGAGGCAAATTTGTTCGGAATGAGCAAAGAGACTTCTATACCAAATTTTCGGGCATCGCCAGTGGGCGTGTCGATGTCAAAATTTTGTCACGTGCACTACAGCACCACCAGATGCTCAATCTGCATCATAATATAGAACATCCAAGAGTTTGACAATCCCAACAAGCGTACCAAGTTTGGTGATTCTAGGCCAAACCAGCTCACGAGAATTTTGGGTGAAAGGGGAGAAAAAAAAAAAAAGAATCGGAACAAATACAATAGGGTACCAGCAGCTACGCTGCTCGGTCCTCTAATAAACATGACCGCCTGCTAGCTCGGTCCCCTAATGATCAGTTCAGTGCTAGTAGCTAGCGAGACGTACAGTCAAGCAATGGACCTGGAAGTGGGAAAAATGATATGCTGGGAAGAATTGTACGCTACACTGGTCTGACTGCCTTGTTGCGAGAGAGAGATGGAGAGAGGTAGAACAGTTATTATTTTCATATTCTATTCTAGTAATTTGTGGCTTGGTCATATATTGATTGGTCATGTAAAGGCATGTAAAGTTGGCCATGTGTGTGCTTTTTGTCTGCCGTTCCATGCACGTGTGTGTGAATGTGTTGGTATGACATGAATTGCATCGGTAAAAGACAACCAATTCACATAAATAAATTACATTATTCTTTCTCAATCATACAGTTTTAATACCGCGGTTTCCACTTCTGCATTCTACTTATGGCTGAAATGTAATTATTGAAGTTTTATTTTTGGTTTGGCAGGGGATAAATTGCATAGGCCTACAGGTAAATAAACTGTGGTGGCCTGTCAACTGTAATTTGTTCCGCTATTGCTGCAGAGCAAGGGTGACCTGCACCTAAAAACTGAGGAGGCACAGAAGAATAATGATAGGAGTTGAGAACAATATCCTGTTGGAGAATAGTTTTGAGGGAATATACAGTCATCTTACAATATTTCTGGATGTATAATAAAATATAAAATAAAATTGACTTATTTATATGTAGATAAATTCTGAGAAAGCTTAATCTGAAATCTGGCCAAATCGGGGGCTTGTTGAATGGGCAGATCGGCATTGTTTCAGAATGAAGGCAGATTTTTTTTACTCTCATAATTAGCTAACATAAAAGATCGCTACTGCTTTGCAGAGTTGCTTGAGCTAAGCTATCAGTCCAGAACACATTTTGAGGAGACAACATCGTGTGCAGTAATTTGCTAGCTCCATTGGGTACGTTTACATGCACACTAATACTCCGATCTGAACCCGCTTATGACAATACTCTGGTTACTGAAATGGTCATGTAAACACCTTTCTCCAATGATGTAAGGTCATAATCCGTGTTTTCGAAACCCGATTAACACCCCTGGTTTTTTGGCCAAACTTTAGATTTTTTGGGGAATGTAAACACCTTTCTCTGGTTTCTTTCGGCTTTTCAAAACTACGCATGTCAGGCAGAAGAGGCGGTGTAACATCAAAATGATTCCATCCATCAACATTTGCTATGCCTGGGGTTCCTTCAGCATCTCACTTCCAGAATTTTATATAAGAATAATTACTAGCTAGCTATAATAATAATAATAGCCTACTAATGTAAATTTTTGATGGGCGGGTCATTTTTGCCCTTACAACGGGAAGCAGTTAGTAGCTACGTTTTCCACAGAGCCGATTATGGAGAGAATCATGTAAACGCGGCTTTTGGAGTAATCACATTTCTTATGTCCATGTGAACGCAATAAGTTAAATACTGGCGTAAGCTGATCATTTCCAGTAATCGGATATTGCTGTGCATGTAAACGTACCCATTGATGTGAATGTGTTTACAATGGTTTCTGTGGAAGATTTTTTGTGACTTAATTAAATGCAATCACTTTCGCGACACGTTGTGAAATGTAATACATATCTGTATTTGCTTTTACATAAGGATGCACATTTATCATGCCATAATTAAAAACAAAAGGCATATTGCATTGCATTTCATTGGGTGTTCTCTAAAAACACTCACTGAAATACAATACTGGGTGTATTACTTTTCAACGCCAGCTGCGCAATTTTTGTGCCAACATTTAAATGTAAACGAGTCCATTGCATTTAGCTTTGTCAGCATAGCGTGGTGCACGGAACGTGACACAATTCAAAGCAATCCTCGTGATTGTATTTACTGACCTACAGAGCAATCTGTCATTGCATTTCACGAAACAGTGTTTCTCCTGACAAATTTTCCTATTGAACTCTATGGAAAAATAACTCAGAAGAAGAAACCCTTCAAGTTATCCATCCATATCTACTGTATTTCTGGCAGCAGAGAGATGATTTAAGGCTTGTTTGATACGTCAGACCCTTGATGACTTGGAGCAATTTAGCCAACCATGTTTCAACCGTGTTTCCATACTGTTCCAATGTAATTTACAGCTAAATCTAGACCCACCCCCCCAATTCCCATAGAGATCCATTCAAATGCAGAGACGTTACAGTATCGCTTGTAAGAGTACCAGAAAATAAGATATCAAGAGTCTTTTGATGGTGTTGGGTCACAGACATCAGGATGTCATGGCTTGCAAAGGATATGCAACCAAATATTAAAAATTTAAAGGCACAGTCAACTTAGTGTATGTAAACTTTTGACCCACTGGAATTGTGATATAGTGAATTAAAAGTGAAATAATCTGTCTGTAAATAATTGTTGGAAAAATTACTTGTGTCATGCACAAAGTAGATGTCCTAACTGACTCGCCAACACTATAGTTTGCTAATATGACTTCAACCTAAGTGTATGTAAACTTCTGGCTTCAACTGTATATCCACAGTAAAACGAGTCCTATATCAACATAACCTGAAAGGCTCCTCAGCAAGGAAGAAGCCACTAGTCCAAAACCGCCATAAAAAAGCCAGACTACAGTTTGCAACTGCACATGGGGACAAAGATCTTACTTTTTCGAGAAATGTCCTCTGGTCTGATGAAAAAAAAATTGAACTGTTTGGCCATAATGACCATCGTTATGTTTGGAGGAAAAAGGGTGAGGCTTGCAAGCTGAAGAACACCATACCAACCGTGAAGCACAGGGGTGGCAGCCTCATGTTGTGGGAGTGCTTTGCTGCAGGAGGGACTGGTGCACTTCATAAAATAGATGGCATCATGAGGAAGGAACATTTTGTGGATATATTGAAGCAACATCTCAAGACATCAGCCAGGAAGTTAAAGCTTGGTCGCAAATGGCTCTTCCAAATGGACAATGATCCAAAGCACACCAAAGTTGTGGCAAACTGGCTTAACCCTTTCCAGCCTGAGCGAATAGTGGGTCAACATTCTATTCTCTTTTATTTCTTAACGTGCGTTGCAAAAATGTTTGTGGTGTGATCATATTACATCAGATACGTAAACTTTATATACCATTGTAAACAGGATAACTGGGGCTTTCAATTGAAATAAAAAAAAATAATAGGATTACTTGATGGTAATATCATCAATTATGGAAATGCATTCACCAACTAAATTTATAAAACATTCTAAATGGCTATTTTCTAATGAGAAACCTACTATTTTACCCATTTCATGTTCAAGATAGAGGGAAACTTACAGTATATGATATCTTCACCATTGTGTGAGTCATATAGAATAGGAATCAGAATAGATTTATCTTCTATGGCTCAAAAGTTATAACCACCTCAGTGATGGGTAAGAAAAGGCTAAAATAAACACTTTAGAATGTTAATTGAAAATATGACATGCGTATGCAAAACTGTTTGTGGTGTGATCATATTATGTCACACCCCTAAAGATAATATACCATTTTAACAGGATAATAAAATAATAATAAAAAAACTTTCTAAATGGCTATTCTCCATGAGAAACCTAGGTTTTTAATCATTTGATGTTCATGATCGAGGGAGACAAACTGTGTGGTATCTTCACTATTTTGTAATTGATATAGAGTAAAAATCAGAAGAGATTTATCATTTACTGCTCAAAAGTTATAACCTCTTAGTGATGTATGGGAAAAGGTTAAAAAAAAAATGTTAGGTTCATTGACATTTCACATTACCATTTATCCATACTCCTAATGGGCCACTTGAGAATTGGTTGATATAATGCAAAATTGAAAGGCACATATGAAACACACACTTTATTTTTTTTAAATGTATAACATCGTGAATGGATGAACTAAGTAAATGGATAACATCGCAAAACAAATGAAAACAAGATACAACCCATGGCAAATATCATTTTAGATGCCCGTAAAATTAATGCATTGGAATTATTTACAGTAAAATCATTAATGTATTAGTACAGATACAGCAGACAAATCTATGGTCAAGCATAAATACCTTCAATATATTCAAAAATCAAGAAGATAACAGTAAGTGCAGGCATGCCCTGATGGTCCTCCATGTCTTGCTCTGCAATGACCCTCAGCACCCTCCTTCTCTTCAGGGACTGTATCAGATGGTTAAATGTACATCCTTTGCTGCAATACATACAGTGCATCCGGAAAGTATTCACAGCGCTTCACTTTTTCCACATTTTGTTCTGTTACAGCCTTATTCCAAAATTGATTAAATTCATTTTTTCCCTCAAAATTCTACACACAACACCCCATAATGACAATGTGAAAAAAGTTTTTTTGAGATTTTTGCAAATTTATTAAAAATAAAAAACTAAAATTTCTCATTTACATAAGTATTCATACCCTTTGCTTTAACGTATTTTTAAAGTATCATATTTCATATTTGGTCGCATATCCTTTACATGCTGTTACTTCCTGAAGTCTGTGACCATCAACATCAAAAAACTGTCGATATCTTATTTTCAGGTACTGTTACAAGCGATACTATAACCTCTCTGCATTTGAATGGATCTCTATGGAAATTGGGGGGTGAGACTAGATTCAGCTGTAAATTACACTGGTACAGTATGGAACACATGGCTGGCTAAATGGCTGTAGGTTATCAAGGGTCTGAGCTATCAAACGAGCCCCAAACCATCACTCTGTTGCCAGATATGGAGTAGATGTGGATGGATCACTGCAAGGGTTATTTCTCCGGACTCATTTTCCTATAGAACTCTATGGGGAAAAAAGTCAGGAGAAACAACCCTTAAAGTGATCCATCCACATCTACTCCATATCTGGCAACAGAGTGATGGTTTGGGGCTCGTTTGATAGCTCAGACCCTTGATAACCTACAGCCATTTAGCCAGCCATGTGTTCCATACTGTACCAGTGTAATTTGCAAAAAATCTCAGTGTAATTTGCAAAAATCTCAAAAAAACATTTTTCACATTGTCATTATGGGGTGTTGTGTGTAGAATTTTGAGGGAAAAAATGAATTTAATCAATTTTGGAATAAGGCTGTAACAGAACAAAATGTGGAAAAAGTGAAGCGCTGTGAATACTTTCCGGATGCACTGTACATATGTAATCATTTACCATTTCATTAATCCATAACATATCATATAAAACCATTTCTGAGTCATTATAGGGCTGTATACTTGCAATAACATCATCTTACAGCAAACGCTTTGTGCTTATGACAGGAATAGATAAAATAGTTATTCTGGACACACGCATAATGTCAATCCATCGCTGTAATAGATACATATATTATCAGTTGCCATGTAATGAATCCATAACATATAAAACCATTTCTGAGTCATTAAAGGGCTGGATAGTGAGATTGACATTTTACAGAAAACACATCCTCCAGAATAACATTAGATAAAAAAGCACAACAATAACACAATGTTAGACTACTTAGCATAATGTCCATCAATATAAAATATTGTTTTGAATGAACAGACCTAAATCATCAGTGACATTGGCTCAACTGAATAATGTCTTTTTGTCATATTTGTCTAAAAAGGCTAAGACGTGAGTCAGAAAATAAAATGTGAAGCTGATGTTACGTTAGTAAATGTTTGCTGTTTAGTTCCCTACTCCATTCATTTTAGACAGGACTGATCAACAACAACCTTCAAATTTATACATAACGTTATGTTAAAACACTAGCTAGTTAGTACTTGCTATTGATAAGACTAATAGTTGAGTATAATATTTATAAAGTTAGCAAGACAGACAGCAGAGCTAACGTTTCAAATTAGTAAAACAAAAACGCTGAATATAAAATGGCTGTTCGCACGGCGAGACGATGAGAGCTCGCTTTTAGACTAACGTTACTGGTTTAGATTTAGTTAGCTATTATTTAGTCTACACTATATACGGAAAATATTCACATCTAACGTTATCACTTCACTTATTCATTGTATGACAGACTTTTTCACAAAAAAGTCTTTTTCATCTCGAAACAAGCTGGGGGAAGAATAACACAGTGGAATCATTTGAAGCTAGAGCTGAACGTCAGCTACCTTAGCGAATTTCAAGTGAAAATCTGAGAAAGTCTGCGGTACAAAAACAGGATTTTATTCAAAATAAAATCGTTTCTGAAGTAATATCTATGGTTAATTATTATCTTAAATACTTCTTACCTCAGGGGGTTTACTGGCTTTCCCTCAGTCGCAGTAAAGTCTTCAGACGATAGTCTTCTGTCCGAGGTGGGCAAATGGAGATTTACGTGGTTGACGTGTGGTTTTATCTAGCGGTCTACAAATAAATCCCCACCCACTAAGCTCATGAACCAATTATATGCAATTGTAGCTTATTTCATCTTATGTCATCTGTAACTAGCATTTTTCAAAAAATCAGTGATTGGACGGCAGAGCTATTATACGTCAAACCATCGGAACAATTGTTCCGAAATTACAGCGCTCCGGCTTTAAAGGGTTAAGGACAACAAAGTCAAGGTATTGGAGTGGCCGTCACAAAGTCCTGACCTCAATCCAATCGAAAATTTGTGGGCAGAACTGAAAAAGCGTGTGCGAGCAAGGAGGCCTACAAACCTGACTCAGTTACATCAGTTCTGTCCGGAGGAATGGGCCAAAATTCCAGCAACTTATTGTGAGAAGCTTGTGGAAGGCTACCCGAAACGTTTGACCCAAGTTAAACAATTTAAAGGCAATGCTACCAAATACTAACAGAGTGTATGTAAACTTCTGACCCACTGGGAATGTGATGAAAGGAATAAAAGCTGAAATAAATCATTCTCTCTACTATTATTCTGACATTTCACATTATTAAAATAAAGTCGTGATCCTAACTGACCTAAGACAGGGAATATTTACTCTGATTAAATGTGAGGAATTCTGAAAAACTGAGATTAAATGGATTTGGCTAAGGTGTATGTAAACTTTCGACTTCAACTGTATGTCCCACGATGATCCGGAGTGGTGCGGAGACATCTTTTGTGTTGCTGCTGTCATGGCACCCTTCTCCAGTGTCAGGGTATCTGGACTGGCAAGGGAAGAGGTTCCCTGGACTTCCTTGGGTAACATGCATTGCTTTATACCATTAATGTTGTAACTGCATGACTGAAAGACAGCCTACTCCCAACAGTGTCCCTACCAATTCTGCACAGCATGCGGGGGCTCTGTCTCCTGTGACAGGCAGCTGGACGATCCACAGGTCGTAAAGTGCGGTCAGGACCTCTCTTCTGATGGGCGGGGAAGCACCTCTTTCCCTGTCGGAATCCGTTTTGGCTCCTTTAGCTCCGGTCCAGTTGGGTGGACTGCTGACGGCAGTCGCTTAGGCTGCTGTCCTGTGGCAGGGTATGGGTCAGGTTGCAGTTGTGTCTCTGGGAGTCCTTCAGGGAGTGGCAGGTTACTGGCAGTTCTTTGGCAGCGGGGGAGCACCGCCTTCAGCAAAACGGGATGACAGAAGGCATTTTATTTTATTTTATTTTGCACCATAAACAAATATAAACAATTGTTTCGAGAAAAAAACGATCTATACAGTGCTGGGAGAGGAAGGAAGCCCAGAGGGCTTATACAAAGTCCTTTCCCATCATAAGAAAAAACAATTATTTGCAAAACAAAAAATAAGAAAGGAAAATAAAAGAAAAGAAGCATACATAGGTATGACAGAGGATGCAACACGGAGAAAAAAATAAATAAAATAATAATAATTAATTAAAAACAAAAATAAAATAAAAAACATTTTAAATTAAATAAATAAATAAAAAACTAATTTAAAAAAAAGACAACAAAGTTAGCACACAAAGGACGTCGCTCCAAGGCTCAAGACATGATTAGATTCTTTTTAAGCTGAATCCTAAAGGTAGCCAGAGAGGTAGATGACTTTAGAGATGGAGACAGGGCATTCCAAAATTTGGGACCCCTGAAGTTAATGCAATATTGATGTTTGGATGTTCGACAGAAAGGTAAATGGAAATCATTTCTTTGTCTAGTTGGGTATGAGTGAAAATCAAAAGAGGGACTAAAGAGATTATGAAGAGAAACAGGAAGATTTTGTTTACAGTTTAGGTATTTGTAAATGAACAGGCACGTTTGGATCCTGTTTGCATCCTGTCATCATACTTCTTCCGCACATGGATGCCCCTTAACCACGCCCATCTCATCTCTGTCCAGGAGACTATGGCAGTTTTGGCTTTGGTTCCCTCTCTGGGCAGCTGGGCTGATTGTCCGTCATCGGCCCCAAGTACATCACCGCTTGCCGAACACTTCAGATGATGGAAAAGGGCTCACTTTAGCTGGATGGCATGTGTGTGCAAAGTTTACAGGTGTGGATTGGCGGTGGAGAGATAAGGGTGTGGCAAGCTGCTGTTCCAACTTGGCTGTTCCATCTTGTTTTGGAGTGCAAGACAACACTCTGGTGGAGGCTTTGAGGGCCTAAGGGGTCGTAAAACGGCTGGGGGTTGGCTTCCTGCTCCGTTTCCCCCAGGGTTTCTTTGCAGCTCTGATAGGGGAGCGAGGCTTTCGCAGAGACCCCCCTATCACCACCGTCACGGGAACTGTGGAAGTGGGAGAGTCCACAGAGCACGCCCCTTCTGCCTGTGCAGCAGACATAGGTTCCCCAGATTCAGCAGGAGGGGAAGAGAAGTCCACAAGGGGTGGGTTGGGGTCCTGGGTGGACTAGTCTGTGGGGGCTGACTCCACCTGCTGGGGTGCGTAGACCTCTCCACCTGGCAGGGCTGATGGGTCTATAGAAGCCGGTTCCGCGTCCTGTGGTTCGACGGTCTCCTCACCAGGCTGGGCTGCTGTGTCTCCAGTAGCAGGTTCTGCCTCCAGGGGTTCGACAGTCTCCTCACCTGGCTCGGCTGAGGGGATTGCAGCAGCGGATTCCACGTCCTGTGGGGTCACATCCTCTGTGGTGGCTGGTGTGCTACAAGCCACAGAGCTGCTTCCCCCAAATTCCTCAAGGGAAGGGGGGCTCACCAGGGGTGGGGCTGCATTGTCTGTGGAGGTGACAAAATCCACAGAATTGTCCAAGCCTGAAAGGGGTGGGGATGAGTCAATAGAGAGTGGTGTATTGTCCTCGGTGGGGGGTGGTGCCTGGGTTGTGGCTGGGACGGAAAAAAAATTTGACCAATGTCTCATAAAAGTTATATTCAGAATTTTGATATTTTCAAAGATGGCCGAATGACGAGCCGATGTATTTTCACTGGGCGTGGCTTATCACAAAAATGCTAATAATTCAAAAACGATTTCACAGAAAGCTATGAAACTTGGTAGGTCTGTTAAGAGTACAATTAGGACTTGACCTCTACAGTTTTATCCTAATCGAGCTATGTGGTGGCGCTATAGAGTTCCAAATATAAATAAATATTAAAAAATTCACTAAAAATCACAGTTCCTTTGCAGAGATGTATAACTTGCTACAGTGACAAAGAGCCAGATTTGGATCATAGGTCTTTACTAATTTGGTGGGCGCCATCTTGAATTTGCCAACATTTTGGCTTAAATGTACTCATTTATTACTTCTTTGAGTTTTTCCTTAACCGCTTGGCTGATTCTCATGAAACTTGGCAAATAGTTAGAAGTTGTCATCTCATACGGTCACACCAAATTACGTGGCGATAGGCCAGTTGGTGGCGCTGTAGTGCACGTGTAAATATTCTGACATTGGCACGCCCACTGCCGACACCCCGTTTGACCTAGAGTCACAAAATGTGGTATACGGGTCCCTCTGCTCATGTTGAACAAATTTACCTCAGCCATATTGGATTTTCCGCTAATTAGCATTTTTTGTAAAACACTTAAAATGCTACTCCTCCTACAAAATTTGGCCAATTTACATGAAACCAGGTACCTACACTCCTTAGACCATACTTCATAAAAGTTATATACAAAATTTTTATATTTTGAAAGATGGTCGAATGACGCGCCAATGAATTTTCAATGGGCGTGACTTATCACAAAAATGCTGATAATTCCAAAATAATTTCACAGAAAGTTATGAAACCTGGTAGGTCTATTAAGAGTAACATGAGGAATTGACCTCTACAGTTTCAACCCAATCGAGCCACGTGGTGGCGCTATATAGATCCAAATATAAGAAAATATTTAAAAATTCACTAAAAATCATTGACACGCCCACTGCATACGTCCCGTTTTATCTAGAGTCACAAAATGTGGTATAGAGGTCCTTCTGCTCATACTGAACAAATTTGCCTCAAGGAACCATCATGTTAGCCCTATTGGATTTTCAGCTAATTAGCATTATTTGTGAAACACTTGAAATACTACTCCTCCTACAAAATTTGACCAATTTACATGAAACCTGGTAAACACACTCCGTACACCATGCTTCATAAAACATATATACAGAATTTTGATATTTTAAAAGATGGCCGAATGACGAGCCAATAAATATCCAGTGGGCGTGGCTTATCACAAAAATGCTAATAATTCCAAAACCATTTCACAGAAAGTTATGAAACTTGGAAGGTCTTTTACGAGTAACATCTGGACCTGAACTCTCCAGTTTCAACCCAATCGAGCCACATGGTGGCGCTATAGAGATCCAAATATAAGAAAATATTTTAAAATTCACTAAAAATCATGACACACCCACTGCCTACGCCCCGTTTGATCTACAGTCACAAAATTTGGTGTATACATCCCGTTACTCCTGCCCAACAAATTTGCCTCAAGAAACCATGAAGTCTGCCATCTTCGATTTTCCGCTAATTAGCATCTTTTGTAAAACACTTAAAGGTTGTATCAGCGATTTTGGGTGGAAACATAAATGATTTTTTTTTTCCTCACGATCCGCTAGCTGCCCGCCCCATAAGCAGGCCGTCAAAAAACCGCGTCTCTGTAGGCAGCCTATGCTCCAAGATCGTACACAAAAACAAATGGTACTACCAACCACTCAAAACCAAAATAAACAGTATTCCAACCAATCACAATGATCTGCACAAACGCTAATACTCTTATCTCCCTGAAATCTTGACGGATTTACAAACGGTTTGGTTTCTTACAAACGTTATTAACGTGGTTATAATTCTGGATGCTTGAACACTATTTTTAAAAACATAACATAATTATTCATAAGTATGTTTGTTTGGGATTTCGCTTCAGAAGTGACGTCACGTTTGTGCAGATCATTGTGATTGGTTGGAATACTGTTTATTTTGGTTTTGAGTAGTTGGTAGTACCATTGTTTTTGTGTACGATCTCGGAGCATAGGCTGCCTACAGAGACGCGGTTTTTTGACGGCCTGCTTATGGGGCGGGCAGCTAGCGGATCGTGAGGAAAAATCAGATGAATGTGATCATTTATGTTTCCACCCAAAATCGCTGATACAACCTTTAAAATGCTACTCCTCCTACAAAATGAGACTAATTTGCACCAAACCTGTTCGAGGGACTCTACCCACATCCCATCATACATGCATTACTTTACTAAGGCCAATGTCAAAAATTGGCCGATTGAGAAGCCAATGAATTTTGCATTGGGCGTGGCTTATCACATAAATGCTAGTACTTCTAAAACCGTTTGATATTAAGTTCTGAAACTTGGTGCGTTGATTGAGAGTTAGATCAAGACTTGAGCGCTGCAGTTTAACCCAATCAATCCGCGTGGTGGTGCTATAGAAATACAAATGTTGGGATGGTAGGTATGCCATCCGCCAAGTACACTATCTATGCTTAACAGGCCGTCTACCCACTATATCAACTGTGAAAGTTCCTCTAGCTAAGTGGTTAAGACATTGGACTGCCATGTAATAGGTTGTTGGTTCAATCCCCCCCTCTTCCCATAATTTCTTTTGAGGCTCACAATGTTCACGTCATGCTAAGAATGTTCTTTTAACATGAAACAAGTTATTTTTATTGCAAAGGCTAAGAAATTTCACAATATTACCTGTTACCTGTTTGATTTATTAAGTCAGTATGCCAACACAATCTGATACCGCAACACAAAAGTCTTATTTGGCCTCCACTTTTCTTTTAACCTGCTTTGGCCTAGTGGATACTGTTACAGATTGAAATTGTGCTACTATGTTTAAGAGTGCTGCACCTAGGAACTTTTGTTCAGTGAAGTCCGTGTACCTCCCGGACAGGAAAAGGTGTTACCCGGCCCCCCCTGTGTCCATGTGCTTTTTGTTTGTGTACTGGCTGTGATAAACTACTGAAGACGTTCAGTAAAGAGCATTAACTGGATTACAAGTCTGCATGCATTATTTACTGCTCAGGTTACAACACTGGATTAAACAGAATATAGGTCGCAGAAGTAGTTTGCGAGTAGTTTTATCATGGCAACGGTAGGTTCACTAAGTGAGTTTGTCGAGAGTGACGGCGACTGGATTGAATATGTCGAGAGACTGGAGCACTTTTTCCTGGCAAATGACATTGCAGACGAGGCGAAGAAAAGGTCCATTCTCCTCAGTGTGTGTGGGGCTAGGACGTACAAGTTAATACGGAATCTAGCCATGCCACAGAAGCCGGGGGAAATCGGATTCAGGGATCTGGTCACTATGGTGCAGAATCACCACAACCCAAAGCCATCTGTAATTGTTCAGCGCTTCAAGTTTCATACTTATTCTCGCAAGCCAGGAGTTTCTGTGGCTGCATTTGTGGCGGAGCTGAGACAATTATCTGAATACTGCGAGTTTGGAGCTGTACTGTACGACATGCTGTGTGACAGGTTAGTCTGTGGGATTAATGACGACGGCCTGCAACGCCGATTGTTGGGAGAAGCCACACTAACTTTTAAAAAAGCTCTGGAGATTTCTCAAGCGATGGAAACAGCAGCAAATAACACCAAAGACATTCAAAAAGCTAATGGGGGTGCGCAGCCAAGTGCCGTTCATCACGTGTCCACAGAGAAAACAGGCAAGTCAGTAGAGTGTTACCGGTGTGGGGGTGCACATTTTGCTAATGACTGTGGGTTCAAGGATGCTGTGTGCCATAACTGTCAGAAGAAGGGGCACATTGCTAAAAAGTGCAGAGGTGCTAAAAATAAACAGAAAAAGGAGTGGGGGAAATCAAAGCCCAAGATGAGCACACATCACCTGCAGGGTGAGGAGCCTGAGGAGCCGTGTTCCTTTAACATGTTTAACCTCAGGGAGCCCAGGGCTGAGCCTATCCATGCAACACTGCAGATAAATGGAAAAGACCTGAAAATGGAGGTGGGCACTGGTGCCTCAGTTTCTGTGATTAGTCAAGACACCTACAGCAAGTTGTGGTGTTCTGGAGGAGCGCCTGCACTTAAAGGGACTCATATAAGACTGAAAACATACACTGGTGAGTGCATTCCACTTCTTGGGGCTATAGAGGTGGATATAGAGTATCAGGGGCAAGAGGCTGCACTAAGACTGCTTGTGGTCGAGGGGGAGGGGCCTAGTTTGCTGGGACGGGACCTCCTAAAAAAATTTTGGCTGAATTGGGAGGAAATCAAGCACATCAGAGTAATACCAGACATCCTAAGTATGCAGATGTTTTTAAAGATGAGCTGGGCACCCTCCGAGGCACAACAGTGAAACTGTGTGTAGACCCCAAGGTGCAGCCACGCTTTTTCAAACCACACTCAGTGCCATACGCCATGAAGGCTAAAGTGAAAGCAGAGTTGGAGAGGCTGCAGCAGTTAGATGTCATCGAGCCTATGGAATTCTCTGACTGGGCAGCCCCGATTGTGCCAGTGCTGAAGGACGACGGCAATGTACGTATATGTGGGGATTACAAACTGACAGTAAATCAGGCCTCACAGCTCGACACCTATCCTCTGCCATGAGTGGAGGACCTGTTTGCTACACTATCAGGTGGCAAAACATTTACGAAGCTGGACATGAGTCACGCGTACCAGCAGCTGCAGCTGGATGAGGACTCTACACAATATGTGACCATCAACACCCACAAGGGGTTGTTCAAGTACAACCGCCTTGTGTTCGGCGTTGCATCCAGCCCGGCGTTGCATCCAGCCCATGGACAATCTGCTTCGAAACATTCCCCACGTTGCCGGCTACTTAGATGACATTCTGGTCACAGGTAGAACGGAGGAGGAGCATGTGAAAAATCTGGACCAGGTGTTAAAGAGGATGACAGAAGCCGGGCTGCGTCTGAAGCGCAGTAAGTGCGTTTTTCAAGCTCTCAGCGTCACCTACCTGGGCCACCGGATTTCAGCTCAGGGTCTCTCTCCGGTAGAAGAGGAGGTGAGAGCGATAAAAGAGGCTCCAAGTCCAAAGAACATTTCAGAGCTCAGGTCGTTCTTGGGCTTAGTGAACTATTACGGAAAGTTCTTACCGGACCTCTCCACTATAATCACCCCTCTCTACCAGCTGCTGCACAAAGGCTGCTCATGGAAGTGGCAGCAAGCTCAGGAGACTGCATTTCAGCAGGTAAAAGGACTGTTACACTCTTCACGACTGCTGGTGCACTTTGATCCGGACAAGGATGTTGTCCTATCCTGCGACGCGTCTCCCTATGGTGTGGGGGCAATCCTTTCACACCAAATGGACGATGGAACGGAAAAGCCAGTCGGCTATGTGTCACGTACTCTCACATCAGCAGAAAAGGGGTACTCACAGCTAGAGAAGGAAGGACTAGCTGTGGTGTTCGCTGTAAAACGGTTCCACCAGTACCTGTATGGTCGCCCTTTTACCATCTTTACAGACCACAAGCCCCTAATGGGTCTGTTTAGTGAAACAAAAGGCATCCCACCCATGGCTTCAGCGAGAGTGCAGCGCTGGGCATTAACCCTCTCAGCGTATCAGTATCGCATCATGTACAAGGCAGGAAGTGAAAATGCAAATGCCGATGCTTTCATCCGCCTGCCCCTCCCTGACACACCAAACCAAACTTGCCTGCCCCCAGAGACCGTGTTTTTGCTGGACAGACTGTCTAACGCTCCGGTGACAGCAAAACAAATTAAAATGTGGACTGAAAGAGACCCAGTGTTGTCCCAGCTAAAGAGATGGGTGATGCAGGGCTGGCCAGCAGCTGTTGAGCAGGAAGAGCTCAAACCCTATGCAAAGCGTCAGCTGGAGCTACTAAGTGTGCATGACGGCTGTATCCTCTGGGGCTCCAGGGTGATTGTTCCTCCCCCAGGGCGGGCGCAGGTGATGGACGAGCTGCATGATGCCCACCCTGGGGTGTCCAGGATGAAAAGCCTCGCCAGGTCATTCGTGTGGTGGCCTGGGATGGACTGTGCCTTAGAAGAAAAGGTAAAAGCCTGCACACAGTGTCAATGCAACCAAAAGATGCCAGCACCTGCTCCGCTCCACCCATGGGTGTGGCCGGGCCGTCCGTGGTCCAGACTCCACCTGGATTTTGCTGGCCCTTTCATGGGTCACATGTTCCTGGTGCTAGTGGACTCACATTTCAAGTGGCTGGAAGCATGCATCATGTCAAACATAATGGCCCCAGTCACCACAGAGATGCTGAGGAGCATCTTTGCCACACATGGGTTGCCAGATACTGTTGTGACTGATAATGGGCCCACTTTCACAAGTGATGTCTTCCAGGAGTTCATGGACAAAAACCGAATCCATCATGTCCGCACTGCCCCCTATCATCTGGCCTCAAACGGCTTAGCAGAGCGGGCTGTGGGGACTCTGAAAGAGGGTCTGCGAAACATTTCGGGACACTCACTGGAAACTAAGATGCACCGTTTCTTGTTCCAGTACCGGATCACTCCTCACACAACTACGGGAGTGTCCCCAGCGGAGATGTTAATGGGGAGAAGGCCCAAATCTCATCTGGATCTACTCCACCCAGACGTCGGAGCGAGAGTTGTCCGGTCACAGGAGGAGCAAAAGGTGAGACGGGACCAACATGCGAAAGAGAAGCTGTTTAAGCCAAGGGACTGGGTGTATGTCAAAAACTTTGCCAGTGGTTCGCCCTGGCTGCCAGGTGTCATTCACCGCCAGTCAGGTCCAGTGTCGTTCGTGGTGGATCTGCAGGAGGGAAGGCAGGTTCGCAGGCACCAGGATCACCTGCGTGTCCGCCATGATGTAGGGGGAAAAGAGCCTCCGAGCGTTTCACACAAGGACAGTGTGGGCAGCTCTGGTGACTGTGTTGTGGTGCCAGGAGCACCAGAGCATATGGATGAGCTGTCTGTGCCACTGGATGGACTGTCAGTGCAAACTGAGGGACTGCACAGGCTGCCCCACCTGCCCCTGCCCCAAACCTGACCGAAGAGCACAGCCTGCTCCTGGGTCTGTGGTCAGCACAGCAGAGCTGATAAGATCAAAGAGGCAGCACAAGCCTCCAGATAGACTGAACTGTTGAACTGATCACACACACTCACATACACTAACTTTTTGTTAGTGTACTGGCTGTGATAAACTACAGAAGACGTTCAGTAAAGAGCATTAACTGGATTACAAGTCTGCGTGCATTATTTACTGCTCAGGTTACAACAGATACAATCTTGGCTTTCCATGTGTGTGGTCAGTGGTTCAATTCCAGCTTGGCACCAATGGGTATCACTTGTACTTAAAAGACGTAATACGCAAGCAAGCCCTTACTGGATCAGGTTAAGATACCATCAGCAATGGCAAAAGCCCTACTGATTGAACACCAGGTGGCGCTGTAGTGCACGTGACAGAATTTTGACATTGACACGCCCACTGCCGACACCTAGAGTCACAAAATTTGGTGGGTTGATTGAGAGTTAGATCAAGACTTGAGCCCTGCAGTTTTAACCCAATCAATCTGCGGTGGTGGCGCTATAGAAATACAAATGCCAAGTACACTATCTATGCTTTTTTTGTGGTGGTTCAATTCCAGCTTGGCACCAATGGCTAAGTTAATGTTTGACAAAACTATTGTGCAAATGCTATGCTTCTTTTAATGTTGGTTTCACATGAAGAAACACCTTTTTATTGCAAAGGTTAAGAAATTTAACAGTATCAACTGTTAACTGTTTCACTTGTACTTAAAAGAGGTAATATGCAAACCCTTACTGGATCGGGTTAAGATACCATCAACAATGGCAAAAGCCCTGATTAGAAACAAATATTTGTATTTTGGGTCAACCCTGTCTAGAGTTGTCTACCATTTTGCAGTCTCTGTGTTTGACAAATGCTGCTCATGCCGCTCGGTCCCCGGGAATCGCTGCTTGCAGCTATATTTATATGTGTGATTGCTTCAATAAAAATTATTTCATGAGGGAACATCTCACAATTTTTTATTTTTTTTCTGACGTTTAGTATCGGCTAGTACAGTAGATGTGTAGACTGCTGTCTATGCGTTAGCACCAAAAACAGCCTGTTGCTTCTGATTTCCACAGTGAAAATGTTCCATTTTGGTAAGGGTGATAGACAGATGTGATCGTTACATGTGTGATTGCGTCAATAAATATTATTTCATGAGGGAACATCTCACAATTATTATTTTTTCTGAGGTTTAGTATCAGCTAGTACAGTAGATATGCAGACTGCTGTCTATGCATCAGCACCAAAAACAGCCGGTTGCTTCTGATTTCCACAGTGAAAATGTTCTATATTGGTAAGGGTGATAGTTACATGTGTGATTGCTTCAATAAAAATTATTTCATGAGGGAAAATCTCACAATTTTTTTTTTCTGATGTTTTTTATCGGCTAGTACAGTAGATGTCCAGATTCATGTCTTTGCATCAGCACCAAACTGAACCTGTTGCTTCTGATTTCCACAGTGGAAATGTTTCATATTGCTATATGTGATAGTCAGAAGTGGGATTAGTTGAATAAAATTGATTTCATGAGGGAACATCTCACAATTTCTTTTTTTTCTGATTTTTAGTATGGTCTAGTAGTACAGTAGATGTGCAGACTGCTGTCTATGCGTCAGCACCAAAGAACAGCCTGTTGCCTCTGATTTCCAAAGTGGAAATGTTCCATATTGGTAGGGGTGATTGACAGATGTGTGATTAGTTGAATAAAATTGATTTAATGACGGAACATCTCACACTTTTTTTTAAATGATTTTTAGTATCGGCTGGTACAGTAGATATCCAGAGTGCTGTCTGTGCATCAGCACCAATCAGAACCTGTTGCTTCTGATTTACAGTGGAAATGTTCCATATTGCTATAGGTGATAGTTAGAAGTGGGATTAGTTGAATAAAATTTATTTCATGAGGGAACATTTCGTATTTTTAACTCAAATTTGTTCAAAATAGGCTACTACTGTCTGTGCTTATAATATTATTATTATTATTATTATTATTATTATTATTATTATTATTATTATTATTATTATTATTATCATATAACAGGGCTGCCAACTTTCAGATTTGAGCAAGAGTGAGAAATCAGATTTTCAATTACCCTTGCCGCCGTGCTCGCGCCATTGTGCCCACGCCCACCACCACACTATTTCCTCAATTTCAGACTGAATAGGCCTATTCATTACAGTTAGCAAATAGCAATAATGACATTACACATATTTCATTCAGTGTTTTTTTTTACTTTGCGTAATCACATGCATGTGGCAAATTACTTTTAAAGGGTAAGTACACCCTAGATCACTTTTCTTTCTCTGTAAACAGGTTTGTATGCCTACCTTATAATGGAACTTATTCATGCATTCCGTTAATTCAACAATTCTGAAATAAAATTGTACATCATAAGAAACTGGTAGAAAAGCATCTTTGTGCTGCCCCTAATGGTTGAAATTTCCTTTCTGATCCCCACACTGCCCCGCCCCAATCGTGATGTCAGAGTACCTCTTTGGAGGTACCTCTGCATCATATGGATAATTGGTGCCACCCACAATGGAAACAGCCGGCACCTGATTGGTTAGACCCACTTTCGTTTCGGCTCCACGTTTTTAAACCGCCGTCCTGTTCAACTCTTTTATTCCACCTAAATAGTCCACAAAAATATGTTTCTGAAAATATTTGAGGTGAGAAATAGGCCATGCAGTTACTGAATATTGATTCATATTTGATGTGCAACGTCTATGTTCCTGCTCGACCACTTCGCTCTTCTACAGCAGGGCGACTGGCACTTCCCCCCCTCCGTGTCAAAGGCTCTCGCTTGTCCCGACTGCGGAGTTTTTCCACATTAACACCTCAGTGGTGGAATGAACTTCCCATTCCCCTACGTTCTACTCCAACCCTGCCTGCATTCCGTCGAGGCCTGAAGACACACCTCTTCAGACTCCACCTTGACTGATATCCTCACCTAGGAATATCAGTTCCCTGTTCCCTGTGTTTTCCTGTCTGTTTATTATAGTTTATAATAGTATTTGGAATGGTTTATAATAGCATAGTTTATAATGGTATTTGGAATGATTTATAATAGTATAGTTTATAATAGTATTTGGAATGGTTTATAATAGTATAGTTTATAATAGTATTTGGAATGAAAGTGTGGTGTTGCTGATTTGCCCACAGCTTACTGTGAACTACAGTCAACGTTCATTGCTAGGGATAGCTGCTACATTATGCAAAGGATGTGCTTTGCCTTGTCTGTTCTGTAATGATGATGATGTCTCTGTACGCACTTACTGTACGTCGCTTTGGATAAAAGCGTCTGCTAAATAAATGTAATGTAATGTAATGTCTAGTTTGATCCGAGTTATACAAAATAATTTGCATCATATAGCAAATAATAAGTGCATCACTCAATACAAAAGTGAAGGGCTGTCTCTAGTAAACTTCCTGCAGTTTTCAAATGCCTGTTGAATAGGCTCTATCGCACTCGCTTTTCTTGTGCCAATGCTGGCTGCTAGTGCTTCGTATTCATTCAATCCATCTTCGTTGCAATGAAGACCTTTCAGGTGACTTATTTTTTTTAGGGCTGCCCCCGACTAAAGATTTGCTTAGTCGACCTGTAGTCATTAGTTCAAACCCATAGTCCACTAACCGTCGCACATATATGATATTAATTTCATTATTTAAATATGTATTTTTGAGCATCAGAAAATGGTTTGACTTCCATCTGATCTATAGTAAGTTTACTATATTACAGAGAAATACAAAACCGTCATTATGAGCATTTAAAATATCAATTATAGCTACAAGCACAGGCTACGATTGGCTGGCCTGCCCTGCCTACTGCTGTTTTTCCTCCGATCGCAGTCTTCTCATATTATGCGTGAGGAACATGAGTTTGTTGACGTTGCTCGGGAGAAGAGAGCTCCGCGTTTTGCTGATAATGAAGCCGGCCTTTGAGAAGATGCGCTGAATGATATAGGCGAATTGTTGCTTGCAGAGTTTACATTTAACTTTTTTGGGGTCATCATTTAGACGCTCAAAATTCTCGCATACTTTTGATTTTCTCTCAGACATTCTATACAACTGATCTATCCTTAATTAATAAACAATTAATAGTTTGTCACAAGGCGCACGTCCGGAATGAATAGTTCCACTCGCATTTTTTTCAAACTGCGGCGATTCGACCAATTAAACTTTTGGTCAACCAAGTTATTTTGATCAACTAATGGTTTAGTCGACTATTTGGGGCAGCCCTAGACCTTTTCCCTCCTCTTGGAACCCTTGCGGAACATGTATTGCAAATTGCAATCGTGTTGTCTTCCTCTGAAACTGTGAAAAACGTCCACACCGGCGATGACATGATTGGCTCTCTAGCTTCGTATTATCGGCTCTAATTTCATTATCGGAATAATACATAATAATATAAAGTCTTATATAAAGAATTCTGAAAACACCCCATCTTCAATTGACTCCCATACAATTTTCACAATTCATCCCCCATTCCTCCTTTCAAAATCCACCATTGACTCCTTTTAAATGACAATTATTTTTTTAAATTCCCTACATAAAGGGGTTACTCCCCCAGTCTGGCAACTCTGTGTTGGGAGAGGGTGCATCCGATGCTCCCTCGCGTTCTTGGAACAGAACTTGGCCGTTAAATATTACGTCACACAAGTTCACAAGTCCGCAAGTACAGACATTGAGAAACACCCATTTATGATATATTAAAGAATATTTTACTGGTTGTGTGCTGTGTGTGCGTGACCATCAATATGGTAATCTGCTGCGCTGCGCTGCCTGGTTGCATTGTCATATGTGAATATCGTATTTTCTGCCATTTCGACTTGGCAACTGGAAATATGAGCTCTGAGGAGCACATGAAGGATAGGTCACAACTCGGGAACTCGGGTAGCAAAATTATCACCGATTTTCCCACTTGTAATTATAGGCTACGACTTGGAGGTTCGTTCAAGTGCAACTGCCATGTCGGAAACTGACGTGTATTTGCGATAATTCTGACAGCACTTGAATTCAACATATGTCTCTGGCTCGCCGACATAGGGTCATATACATTTTTTTGCGACGTATTAGGGCACCCTGCTGACCTAATTTGCCCCCCCCTGAGCTGATCATGTTGTTATGCCACAAGGCTGGGTTGCACCGGTCATATGTAAGTTGGTGACTAAGTTTGTGTGTAAAGTCTTTACTAGGTCCTTAGTTGCCACTAGTTAGTTTCATACTATCGCTTTACTAAGTTCAGTTGCACCACCAATACATAAGTAATGTCTTAGCTAGTGAAAACTAAAGCTGTGTCCGAATCATAGCCCTATCTACTGCTCCCTGTCTCCTGCAAACAGTGCACTGGCAGAAGTGTGCTGTTTAATGTGCACTGTTTAGCAGTCCGCAAAAAATATCCGCCATACTATTGACCAACCACACTGTGGAAGTGTCGTAAGCAGGGCAGAAGACGTCCCACCAGTGTTGCCATGTCCGCGGTTTTAAAGCTAAATTGGGATACTTTCAAAGTGCAGTCACGGGTAAAAATCAAAAGTCGCAAAGCACGCACTTATTTTAAAAAGTAAAAACATGATGATTTATATTTAAAATACGTTGGTTTCGGTTAAAAATAGCCTATAATTTGGGATAATTTTGAGTCATCATTTGGCTGGAGAGTCTTACAAGATCTGGCAACCCTGTGCCCCACTATTGCGCTGCCATGTCACGTGCTGTTTTTGTTGTATTTGAAGGAAAACGTCAGCGAAGCTGCGCCTCATTTTTTTTAAACGAAGCTTCACACCATATTTATGTGACCAAAAGGTTTGTGTACTTCTTGAAAAGTGTGCTCCCGAATGTACTCAGCGAAACCCCGGAAGTAAGTGTGTCATCCAGGGCTGTGTCAGAATCAGAGCCCTACACCCTTTTGAGTACGCATATTTGAGTCCACTTCGTCAAAAAGCTTTTGAGTGGGCGACGTTTTCTCACAAATGGGGGCACTTAAAATACCAGGATGAACCCCTTATTTCTGGGGTTTTGTTGAGGGAATTCAGGAACACACTCATCTGCAGAACTGTGCACTCATCCAACAATTTCAGTAAGTAACTCGGAAGTAAAAACGTAAAAGACGTAGAGCGTATATGCATATCTATGGTACAAGAGTGGGTCATATTACGAAATACTCTTTTTTATTTTTGTTAATTCTATCTTCATTCATAGTCTACACTTTGTAACAATTGTCATATGTTAACTGATTGATATTCTCAATAAAAATTAAAAAATTAAAAAAGATATTACAAACTACTTCCTCACTAGTTTGGAAAGAGTTTTGCGGGATTTCTTTCGCACACTGCTTGCAATGTGAGGGGACAGGGAACATAGTAGACAGGGGTCTGAGTGGACAGGGGACAGTGGACAGGGAACAGGGCTCTGATTCGGACACAGCCTAGGTGTTTGAAGTATACTGCAATTTGAAAAATGTCCACGTATTCTACGACTTTCTCGCCCTATCTACTCCCCAAGGCTACTCAACAGTGTGGAAGAGTGCTGATTCGCACATGGCATAAGTAATGCATTTGAACATTGAACAGAATTACAATGCGTGCATGTTTATGTTTTTACGAATAAAATTCAAAATATCCTTATTAGAGCCATTATGGTTGTAATATAACGTTAGCCGTTGATTATCATGCTTTTTTTTTTTTACCTGCTTTGAAAATATTAGACTGATGCTTGGAAATATATATGGAAAGTAGCCTAAGTAGGCTACGTGACTGTTTTGTTTGCCTCTCTTTTGAACGATAAATAACTTTTTTTTCAAACTGAAACTTTCCACGCATCAATGATTTTTACAGTGTTTTCTGAAGAAACGGCGGAGGTAGCCAATTAGACAAACAGACGGTTACTATAGTTTTATATTTCCTTGCAACAACCGAATGGCAACAAGATTTCAAAACAACGTTTTTTTAGTAATGGTAACAACAGCCTCCTCGAAATGCTCTAAACGGGCCATGTTTTCGTTTAGTTTTCTGTTGGTTATGGCTATGCCACAATTTACACCTCCTTAGGGGTAGGTGTAAATATTTAGTAGCTACTAAGCTCAACGTGCAAACTAGTTTGTGTGGTGCAAGCCATTTTTATTTAGTAATGTGTAAACCTTCATTTAGTTTGAACTTACGTATAGCTGGTACAACCGGCCCCTGGTCCTTGCCCCTTTTTTGCCAGTGTGCCACTATTTACATGGAGACATATCCTCCTCTCCACAGGTATCATTGAAGCTGTGGCCAAGGACTTCTTCGACAGCGAGGTGAACCTGACCATTCTCAACCAATCAGAAGAGGATGAGCGCACAGGGAAGAAAGAGCATGTGGTTTTTCGAGTTCTTCAGAAGACCATTGGGCCAAAAGGGAGAGTGCAGCAGACAGGAGACGCTAGTGAGGCAGATGGAGAGCTGGCCCAACAGGTCTGGAACATTTAATTCTGCACCTGCCATTGTGTGTGTCCTGCCTCTAAAACGGTGTCTATATACATTGAATTAGTATCCGGCAGTGTGCGGAGTTTATTCCGGTTTGTACATACACTACATGGCCAAAAGTATCTGGACAACCCTTGGTCTGGGCCTGTTTTTCATGGTTCGGTTTAATCCCTTAGTTACACTACAGTTACGCTTAATTATCTTAACGCTACAGCATACAATGACATTCAAGATGATTCTGTGCCAACAGTTGTGCCAACAGTTCTGGAAATACCCTTTCCTGTTTCAGCATAACAATGCCCCCATGGTCCATAAAAGTCTATACGGAAATGGTTTGTCGAGGTCGAAGAACTTGACTGGATTGCACAGGGCCCTGACCTCAACCCTAATTGTAAAACTGACTGTGAGCCAGGCCTAATTGCCCAACATCAGTGCCTGACCTCACTAATGCTCTTCTGGCTGAATGGAAACAAATCCTCATAGAAATGTTCCAACATCTAGTGGAAAGCCTTCCCAGAAGACTGGAGGCTCTTATAGCAGCAAAGGGGGACCAATGCCATGATTTGGGAATATGTTGGACAAGCAGGTGTCCATACTTTTGGCCATATAGGGGTCAATTTACAAAGATCCCAAATAAGCGGTGTTATTTTGTGTGTGCATGCGTTATCATTTCACACTTTGCAGGTGATCAACTAAAAGTCATTATGTAAATTACTCCAGCTTCAGCCATATTTAAATGAGAGATTTTGCGTGTTTGTAATGGTTAGGTAGCTATTAGCCTGGACAGTCTTTGCTGAAAAACAGAGATAACGGATGTGGTCCTGAGATTCCCGCTTCCACTTTCTCGATTTCCGCTACTGCTTCCCATAGTAGCTCACACTTTCCATTCGTTGAAGATGGTTTCTCTGCAAAGTCGACAAAGGTCTTTTGCAAGTGTGGTGAGCGTTGATTTGTCCGATGCCATTTTTAAAAGGCTATTCTGTTTCTTCCACTTTCGGGCTCACAGTACAGCTTTAGTTAGTTAAATAGTTTATGTTTCCACTTTCCACCTGGACCATTTACAAAACAACACTTTCCTATTGCCATACACCTGCTTTCCTACAATTGGTCGATTGAAGCAGCTGACCAAAGAGCACCTCCCCCAAGCTGTCGCAAATGTATTTCCGCTTTTCGAGTGATTGTTTGCCAGGCTTTCCTCTTTTTTGAGTAAAGGCTGGTGTCGTGAGGTTAGGTAGCTATAGGCTACGGTTACACTGAACAAGCTTGCGGTTTACTACAAACTGGCTCACAGTATGCCAATCTGATCCATCTGATGATGGGTTTTATTTTGACTTGGCTCATAAAACTCACTTTTGCATCATTTTCAAGTGGGAATTACTATTTTTCATCAGTATAGGGGGGTAGATATCTATGGGTCCAATACCCTATCCAAAACACGTCATAAAATGAATCAAATATTTTTTGTCCATTATAAAGCATATACATTTGCCCCTTCTAATGTTTAAGATGAAAACATTGATATCACACTGTTACACACACCTAAATATATAACCTAATCATTCACTCTTGTACCTCAATAAAACACTTTTTCTTGTGCTCTACAGTATGTATTTTTTCGCTTCATGTCCTGGGAAAACACAGATTTCTCTGTAGTTTTTTAAAAGAGAATAATGACTCCAAGGAAAATTTAACATTTATCTATGGAAGCATATCTGCGCCAAAATTCAAATGAAAATGCAAATCGGCGATTGCATTTCGTTTACATTCGATGTGCGCAAAAAACATGACATAATTCAAATGAAAATGCAAAAGGCCACTTTGCGTTTTCATTTGCAAGTTAATGTATGCATTTTATCTGACAATTTGAAAATGTTAATGCAAATCCATTTCGCATTTAATTTTTCTCGCCCTCTACGACACAACCCTGCCATAATTTTAATGAAAATGAAAAACCACATTTGCATTAGCAGTTTCTTATTGCAATCGCATGATCTATGATGAAAAGGAAATGATAGTTCAATTCGCCATTTAACATATTGTTTTCATGCTTTTGCAGCACAAGAGTGACATAATTCAAATGCAATGGTATTGCATCCGTTTGCATTATCATTTCCGTGTGGTCACGCAAAAACCCTGCCAAAAATCCGAACTGAACATGCAAACTGTCAAAGCTGCCCATCAAGGAGGGGCCTCGAAGAAAGGGGCGTTACAGGGGACTGTTCAAACCACTGAATTTATGATTCAAGGGTTGTCTGTGATTTTGGTTGTCAGGCAGTTACCAGGCTAGATACAGATAGTGACATTTCCTAGTTCTCTGTGTTTGGGGATTATAGGCGAAATGATAGGAATGAAACAGGAAACGAGGTAGCCTAAAAGTTATGACTAGCCATAGCCAGCCCAATGTTATCTAAATTAATTTCACAGTTTAGCCTGCTTTCGTTAATCTGGTGTGGAAACTAGCCAATAGCCTAATGTTGCGGGTTTCCGTGGTCAAAACCAGCTGGCTGTTCATGGCAGGCTATGCTTGAAAAATGCGCTACCCTTTTCACCGGTGGCATTTCCATCACGATTTCTATTAATTATTGTTTTCTTTTAGATAGCCTTACCCTTAGGCTATGTGCAGAGCAAAGGTAACATAGTCCACAGAAAGCCTGAGACAGCGATCGGAACGAGACACAACCCGATTTTGTATGGTGTAACATATAGACTCTAGGCTAATTAAATAAAAATATCATTTAAAAAGATAGTGTAGGCCTATTCCGCATAGGCTATGTCGTGTAGTATGGACTGTCATTCATGTCTTTACCCAGCAGATGGCAATAAAATAAACTTGTAAAAACTGAATGACAGCTTCTTTTTTATTTGGTGAAAACCACGTTCGTATAGTCCTGTGGTGAAAACACTGGGGAAACGACCCCGGCGGGCACAAGCAAAGATTTTAGATATATGACACAACCGATTTTGATCTACGTATAATCACAGGCCCATCAACCTTGGAAATTTTACCTGTAGCCTCGGCTATTGTAATAATCTATATTTAGCCTAGTCATGAAGCAACATAGCCTAATTACAGATGATTAAAAAAAAAGTATTATATTTTTATTTAATTATAACGTCTTTGGTAGGCTACTAGGTAGGTTATTCGCACAGACTCTGGAGCTTTCCAGATCTCAATGCTGTAAGATGAGGCGGTTAGCCTCTATGACACTGATTTTCCTGTTGTAGCCTAGCCTACACAAAACATTTTAATTTGTTCAATTTAAATAAGCTCTTGGTTATTGAGAGAATGTAAAGATTTGTCTTTTTAGAGGGTGTGCGAATACAGTGAGTTCTGACAGTAGCCTATCCACACTGTAAAAAAAATAAAAAATAATAATAATAATCCGTCAGTCAGTGTTGGCACAGTGCCATTATGCTCAGTCTTTTAAGAACATAGGCTACAGAATAATTTTCATTTAAATAGGTCTACCACTCAGCCACAATTAGAGACAAAAGGACTTATTGTATTGATAGCCTGCTTATTTTATTTTTGTGACATTGAATATAGGCTAAGCAACAGCCCAATGTTGGTTTATCACACAGCCCTGTCCAAGGCAACCCGGTGAATGGAAAGTCCTCCCTGCTGTTAAGGTTAAGTTATTAGGAACAATGGGCTGGCTAGGCTCATCATAACGTTTAGGCTACCTCGTTTACTTTATAGTTTTTAGCATTTAGCCTATAATCCCCAAACACAGAGGACTAGGAAATGTCGCTATCTAGCCTGGTAACTGCCTGACGACCAAAATCACAGACAACCATTGAATCATATGTTCAGTGGTTTGAACAGTCCCATGTAACACCCCTTTCTTTGAGGCCCCGCCTTTATGGGCAGCTTTGACAGTTTGCATGTTCAGTTCGGATTTTTGGCAGGGTTTTTGCTTGAACACACGGAAATGATAATGCGAACAGATGCAATGCCATTGCATTTGAATTATGTCACTCTTGTGCCGCAAAAGCATGAAAACGATATGTTAAATGGTGAATTGAATTATCATTTCCTATGGATCATGCAATTGCAATAAGAAACTGCTAATGCAAATTTAAAATTATGGCAGGGTTGTGTCGGAGAAGGCGAGAAAAATTAAATGCGAAATGGATTTGCATTAACATTTTCAAATTGTCAGATAAAGTGCGTACATTCATTTGCAAATGAAAACGCAAAGTGGCCTTTTGCATTTTCATTTGAATTATGTCATGGTTTTTGCGCACATCGAATGTACACGAAATGCAATCGCCGATTTGCATTTTCATTTGAATTTTGGCGCGGATATGCTTCCATACTTATCTAGCACATATCAGTGCACAGTAAATTGGAATGAGTATTTTCCATGCCCTCAGTGACAAGTATATATGCCATAGCCTATATTATGTATGAAAACATGACAATAAAATAATATTCCACCATCAGCAAAATGCTGCCAAATGTTCTATTTTAATTGAAAATCAATACATCAAACATAAACATGACTGAGCCACCAATGAACGCTTACACTACAGTATGTGAAGTGCAGTCAAAATGTGAAAATAATAATAGACCTATCAAATGTATTGGACAAGACAGTGGTCAAGTGGAAACACTAACATACATATGTAGCCAGCAAGACCAACCGCATATTACAAGCAGTACTACTTACATATCGGGAAGGGAAACCCCCTTCAGGGAATGCGTTTTCTGTAGAGCTGGCATAATACTAGCCTGTTAAAAGTAAAAATTCTGTTTTTATTTAATTTTATTGTTCAAAGCATCCAATAAGACATTGCAAACACTGTTGCAGCTGATATTGGAATCGTCAATGAATCCAAAATGAACTGGAATGCATTAAACAGGTTTGCAGAGCGTGGGGGGTTTTACGCGTCAACATTCCAGAAAGTGTAATAGCTTTATAACGTGCAGTGTATTTCTCAAACGGATTGTCCCAGATAATAAATGATCGCTGATTTCTGAAAGGGACATCCCTATGCGTAAAACCAATGGTAAAATTGGATATTTATTTAATATTTAGTAGCAGATATTGATAGTAGAATGAGATGGTATAATAATTTCACATGTTTATTTTGCATTTGAGTGAGCAGGGCTTTTCATGGCTTTTTTGTCATACAATCAGGCTATTGTTGGGTTTATCTTGCAATGACAGAATTTTTGGTGACACTTAGAAACTCCGTATTTGAGTCACGAACCGTGTACTAATAACACTGAAACACAGGGTTTGTTGTTTCCACTCAGTTTACTTGCAGGAGAAATTAATATCTGAGTTGAGCAAAATTTTTGGTGCCGGCACCATGGCCATTAGGGGGTCTGCCGAACCGGTTAAACACTATTATAATCAAACTTATTAAAAATCATAGCAATCCCTGGGTTACAGATTACACAAATATCAAATAACAATTCCATACAATAGTTCCTGGTTTGATGGTGTATTTTATTTTATGATATTTATATTTTATGATAGACTCCAGTATAAAACAAAGAAAAAACCCTCTATTGTTTGCTGTACCATATCTACGCCCCTTAGTCAGCACATTAAACATGTAAGGAATTTCTTTATAGACAAGGGTGAAGGAAAATTTATAAACACATTGCAGTGCCACACAGTAAGAGATATCCTGCTGACTACGGCAAACTGTAAGGAAATTTTTATAGACTAGGTGCAGGAGAAATTAGGAGGTCAAGAAAAAGCAGACACCCCCTGCCAGAGGTATCACGTTGAGGTCATCAAAACTGTAAGAATTTTAGGGTGAGAGAGATTATCACACATTGCAGCGCCACACTGTAAGAGATGTCCTGCTCACCGCACTAAGCTGTAAGGGAAATGTTATAAGAGAGATATTATGGAGTTTTGAGGGGACTGACTGTGTGTGCACCCAGTGTTTACCTGGTGCATATGCCTTGGTGCTAAGAAGTATACCTGCGTCTCAGAGCCTTGGCCCTCCTGCTGACTCCCTCTGGCTCTGGTGTCAGAGGTTGGGATACTTGTTTTTAGACGTGCGTGGAACTCAGAGGTTTAAAACTTGTTACATGTCAGATCACATAAACCCGAGGACCCAGTTCTGGCAATGTAGAAAGTCAGAGTTCTGCAACATGATCCCTTGCACCAAATTCTAAGGTCTAAAAGACATGGGTTACACGTTTGGCAGATTCCAGACGGTCTCAAGACTTGGTGCAGCTCACTGCACTATCAGAGGGCTTGAGACTTGTATCTGCCATGATGCCCAGCGGTCCTTCGATGGTTACATCGGTTGCAGTATACAGGGTCTTGCGACCACTGATACTGGCCTCGATCTCTGAAAGATAGTGGTGTCGTTCCCAACAGGTCGCAGACAGCCTTGAGACTTGTTGCACCCAGTGGCTGCACTATCAGAGGGCCCAAACTTCTACCTGATGTGGAACGCATGAATCTGGCAACCAGCACCAGATTCAGCATCAGTGGTTGCCAGACCTCAGCTTCCAGTGCTGGAATATGGAGTTTGTGGGTTTAACAACTGACTCAGTACTCAGCGGTTAAATAACTTGGATCCTACTGCTAGGAACTCAGAGGTCTTAATACTTGTTCTTGGAGTTACAAATTCAGAACTAACTCAGACACTCAGAGGTCTTGATACTTAGAATGTATTTTAGAAACTCAGAGGTCTTGGGACTTAAAATGTAATTTAGAAACTCAGAGGTCTTAGGGCTTGTTCTCAGAACAGCAACTTCAGAACTAACTAACTCTGAAACTCAGAGGTCTTGATACTTGAACCTATTGCTAAAACTCAGAGGTCTGGGGACTTGCACTCAGCCCTGAGTGAGACGCAGGGGTTCTGACTCCGAGACTCAAGCATACATACCACAGTGCCCGGAACACTGCACCTCAGACCATATACACTGGTTAAGTAATTGTGGAGCTGGAAAAGGGTTAAAAAGAAAGATGCAGATGATGTGAAAACATGATAATTTATTAACGACAATAATCACTGGTTCAGACTGTGAGAGCAAATATGAACACATGCAGTGCCTATAGCTAAACACAGGATAACATGCTGCTAAGGCAAAGAAACATGAACAAGTTCACCAACAACATATATAACCAAATGATTCCGTACGGTGTGACTATGGTACCAGGAGAACTGTTAAGCAGATTCTCCCCGAGTGAACCTTTGGGCTTCCCTTAAATCCAATTCCGAGAGCAGACCCTTCACACTCCACAAGTTCCTGTCTGCCCAAATAAGGTCTGGCCAGGAAGAGGGCTGTAATACTCCTCACTTCACCACCAAGAACCCGCCCCCCCCTTCTCACCTCTAGGAAGAGAAAAACTAAATAGATTACTACCTTCCTTTCCCTCCATAATGGGGGGGGGGGGCCTGGTGATGGCATGTGTTCCAGATAGCCATGTAGGCAAACACCCCTCATTCCCTCCAGTCCACATTCAATTACCTTTCTCATCCTTTCTTCCTTCATTATGTTGCCCTAATTATTGTTTACATGTATATTTTATTTGTTCCATTTAAGTCCATAGTTTTCCTGTGCCAGAGCTATGGCTGTCCCCAGACCCTGACTTAAAACGCCCTGACCTGGAAATGTCAGGTGGGTATGCTGTATACACTGTATGTGTGCACATATTGTCCTGATCCTTTGCTCCTGATGGGCCTGTTGTTTGGCACAACAAAGAGGTGGTTTCCCGAAAAGTTATTGTACCACCAATAAAGCGGAGTCGCAAAGCAGTCCAGTTCTCAGCCTTTTAGCTGTCGTTTGCGACCCTTTGTGTCCTGTTCGATTGTACTTTCAGCTGTTGTTTATGGCTCTCTGTCTTGTTGGTCTCCTTTCCCATGCTGCAGCTCGGAGTCTTTGGTTTTTGTGAGTTGAAAAGGGAGTCCATAAAGGGTATAATGAATAAAAAATAAAATTGGACCTTACAAACATGTTATTTTGAAACATTGGCATGTCTTGGGTACTGATCCAGTTTGTGCTGGAGTTTTTTGTGATCCTCCCCTTTTCTCCCATTATAGGTCATGTAGTCTTTGGGATATGCTGGTGCACTCGGATAGTTTTGATTTCTCTACTATGCCCTCTGAACGTCTCGACAATGCCACGGTTTCTTTCCTTGTCATAATTGTATGTGCTGTACTGGTATTAGGAAAACCAATAGCTTGACTTGTTTTGTTACCAAAAAAATATATACCATCAAAAAGTTAATTACTTGTTCCTCCAATAATGTAGTTTATCTTTTGTTTTGTCTGTATGGCTTTCAATATGTTGGTTGTACCTGTATTACTGAACATCATAGCGCCATACGCAGGTGATATCCTAAATCTCCTGTGGCTCGACATTTTTCTTCTGCTAATCATATATATGATTAGCAGAAGAATCCTTTCCAGATCCTTTCCAAAAAATTAGAATATCATGGAAAAGTTGTTTTTTTTCCATAATTCCATTCAGAAAGTGAAACTTTCATAGATTATAGATTCATTACACACAAAGTGAAATATTTCTAGCCTTTATTTGTTTCATTTTTCATAATTTTGGCTTACAGCTCCAGAAAACCCCCAAAACAGTATTTCAAGTATTTCAAAGAAAAATCTGCATTTACTTCAGTTATTTCAGAGAATTAATGTTTTAGACTGAGTGTCACACTATCATCTAATTTACTCAAAACACCTGCAAAGTTTATCTCAGTTTGGTTCAGTATGGGGAAGACTGCAGACTTGACAATTGGCCAGAAGACCATCATTGACACCCTCCAGAAGATGGGTAAGCCACAAAAGGTCATCGCTAAGGAGGCTGGCTGTTCACAGAGTGCAGTGTCCAACCATATCAATAGAAAGTTTAGTGGAAGGGAAAAATGTGGCAGGAGAAGGTGCGCAAGCAAAAGAGATGACCGTAGGCTTCAGTGGATTGTCAAGCAAAGACGATTCCAAAATTTGGCGGAGATGCAGAGGGAGTGGACTGAGGCTGGAGTCAGTGCTTCAAAAACCACCACGTACAGACGTATCCAGGACATGGGCTACAACTGTCGGATTCCTCGAGTCAAGCCACTCCACTCATTCTCTGAAATAACTGAAGTAAATGCTGATTTTCGACACACTATTCTAATTTCTTGAAATACTGTTTTGGGGGTTTGCTGTAAGCCAAAATTATGAAAAATGAAACAAATAAAGGCAAGAAATATTTCACTTTGTGTGTAATGAATCTATAATCTATGAACGTTTCACTTTTTGAATGGAATTATGGAAAAAAAAAAAACTTTTCCATGATATTCAAATTTTTTGGAAAGGATCTGTATATACAGATTTAAATGTTATTGGTATTGATCGTATAACTCCTAGTCGTAGGAGTAAGAATTTTGAACAACTCCGACTTCAATGTGAAACTGGTTGGCACAGTAAGTGCACATATTTCTTATTCCTTCCTATGTTTATGAATACCACATGGAACAATAACATTGCAAACCCTGTTTCCACTTCATTCACCTGATCATGTGGTAGAATACTGCATCCATCTGAGTGGACACCGCGTTACGTAAGAAAATATACATTACAATAAATTGTATCCATAAATAGACAAAACGGTACATTACCTTATGGATTTGAGCTATATCGACGGCCGATGGTTCGTCAAAGGGTTTGATTTGAGATGATTTTTTAGGAAGTAAAACGTCTTGGTAACGATCGTTGTAGGGCTTCGTTCGTTGAAGTATATGAATTTGCGACATGGCGCGTATGCGAGGAAAACAAGCGACCACGTGTTGCCAACTTGAAGATTGGACAAGTTTCTTAGTTTTGATGACCAATTTATGCCAGATAAAATGTTTTATTGGCTTTGAAAAGTCAAAAAATATATCAAAAACAGTTGTTGCGTTTTTGATACCACGATGTTTTTGGTATATTAAATTTGAATATCAGAAAAAATAATTAACCCGCCCCAAAATTACTGCTACCATAGGATACCCAGTTAAGGGTTTGTGTAAAGCAGTAGGGGTTTGGAGCCTCCGTGGTTAGCTTCCAGAGGTGCTGATCCCGATAACGGTCGTTGTGGCAATTGACACCAAGCACAACGACCGTTACCGGATCTTTGCTAGGCAGAATATCAGAAATGTTACTGTATTTTCTTCTGGTATTCATGAATATTGTTCCCTAAAACATTATCAAAACGTATATGTATGAGGGGCCATATGAAGTTTATTTATGAATGAAATATTCATGACTAAATGTGGCACAGTTTTCTATGTCACATTTTTGGTGTCCAAAATGGTGGTAAAACGATGAAATTTTGTCTGTCGTGAAAAAAAGTTTTTGACTTTCGGTCTTGAAGTTATCTTATTTATATCTGTTATTTATAAGGTTTCACATGATGGGTAGGTTTTTGTTAAGAACAGTGTATAAATTGAATAATCTGAATAATAATCTTGTCCCTTGAAATCTCTCCAGTATTGAAAAAATACACATATATAACTTCTAAAGATTTTATTCCATCTTCTATTGGGCCATTTTCTGAGTGTGTGACAGAAATTTTCGGTGCCATCAACCAGGGCCGCAGTCAGGGGGGGACAAGTGGGTATGCTGCCCCGGGCCCTGGGTTTAGATGGCAGGCTCAATCCTGTGACCATTTTTAGATTACAACATTTTGCAGCATGATTATTTAATCGACTGCATGTAGGGCTGCAACAACATTTAGGTCTATATTAATTTATACACATGCAGTTCCTATCTAACAGTCTGACAGCATTTCACCCATGTTTATTGTGAAAATGATTTGGTCAACACAAAGCCAATCAGCATAGGCTGTGTTCACTCATGCACTTGTAAACTGATTTAAATACGTACATCAAATGTGTTTACGCGGGCGGCGGCGATATAATCATTTCCCGTTGGCGAGAAACCAACAATGGCCCAACAATGAAATACTCTGTCCTGGGCCCTGGGATTCCTAACAGCGGCACTGCCATCAACTATAATCGAAGTTTCACTTTGAACGTTAAAAATCATTAATCATAGTAGCACTTACTTCTGATCACTAAGTTTGATCACTACCGCAGTGAAGTTAAAATAGTCAACAAACTGAGAGAAACGTCAACGTTTTCTGAGAGTCAGCCTCACGTGCATACACTGCTGTCTACGTTGTAACAATCCATTTTGCCCTCCCTACTATAATAACTACAACCAGACATAAAGTTGAAGTCGGAAGTTTACATACACTTAGGTTGAAGTCATTAAAACTCATTTTTAATCACTCCACAGATTTCATGTTAGCAAACTATAGTGTTGGCAAGTCAGTTAGGACATCTACTTTGTGCATGACACAAGTAATTTTTCCAACAATTGTTTACGGACAAATTATTTCACTTTTAATTCACTATATCACAATTCCAGTGGGTCAGACGTTTACATACGCTAAGTTGACTGTGCCTTTAAATGTTTTATATTTGGTCACATATCCTTTGCATGCCATGACTTCCTGATGTCTGTGACCCAACAACATCAAAAGACTCTTGATATCTTGTTTTCTGGTACTCTTACAAGCGATACTATAACGTCTCTACATTTGAATGGATCTCTATGGGAATTGGTGGGTGGGACTAGATTTAGCTGTAAATTATGCTGGAACAGTATGGAATACATGATTAGTAAAATGGTCATCAAGGGTCTGAGGTATCAGACAAGCCTCAAACCATCACTCTGCTGCCAGATATGTAGTAGATATGGATGGATCACTTTAAGGGTTGTTTCTCCTGACACATTTTCCTATTGAACTCTATGGAAAAATAAGTCAGGAGAAGAAACCCTTCAAGTTTTTTTGTTTTTTTTTAATTTTTTTTTTAGTACAAAGCAGTCAGTTTGAGTCCAAACCAGCCAATCATATTTTCAGACATTCTTTTGCTATCGGCCACATTACTACGAGTAGTGAGCATAGACTGTGGCGAGTCAAATCAAATCAAATCAATATTTATTTATGTAGCGCATTTCACAACTAGTTGTCACAATGCACTTCACAGAAAAACCCAGCCTAAACCCCCCACAAGAGCAAGCCAAAGGCAACAGTGGCAAGGAAAAACTCCCTGGTGTAACTAGGAAGAAACCTTGGGAGGAACCAGACTCAAGGGGGGAACCCATCCTCCTACCCACCTATCAAGAGCCAGCCCAGGAAGATGGGGTCACAGCTGTTGACAGGTGACAGTAAGGAAAGGATGCCACCCCACATTACTCTATGGCTAAATGCTTCTCTGGTCCTGACTCCAGACTACAGCTCGTTATTAGCCTGATCATTAAGGTACATTTTTAATCTAGATTTAAATATTGAGACTGTGTCTGATTCCCTTATAAATTTTGGCAGGGTGTTCCACAGTAGTGGCGCTCTGTAGAAGAAAGCTCTACCAACCGTCAAGTTTTTAGATATTCTAGGGACTACTAAGTAGCCTGCGTCTTGGGAACGAAGTGATCTTTTCGGCTTATATGGTAAAAGCAGATTACATATATACACTGGCGCAAGTCCATTTAAAGCTTTAAAGGTCAGAAGCAAAACCTTAAAGTCTATCCTAAACTTAATTGGTAGCCAAAAAAGTGATGCTAGTACTGGGGTAATATGCTCATATTTCATAGTTCTAGTTAAAATGCGAGCGGCTGCATTCTGCACAAGATGGAGATTATTTAGCAAGGACTTAGGGCAGCCAGATAGCAGGGCATTACAGTAATCTAGCCTAGACGTAACGAAAGCATGGATCAATTTCTCTGCGTCCCCTTCTGATAGGAAGTGCCTTATTTTAACTATGTTCCTTAACTAAAAGAAAGCTCCTCTCGATATGTTTTTTATGTGCGCACTAAAGGTTAGATCTGGGTCTATAGTAACACCTAGGTCTTTCACAGCTGAGTTTGGAACAACTAAACAACCATCGAAATTTAAAGTAGATGTACACAATTTCTCCCTTTGTTTTTTTGGACCTAAAACCAGCATTTCGGTCTTCTCTGAGTTTAGGAGCAGGAAACTGGAAAGCATCCAAGCTTTAATATCGGCAATACAAGCCTCTAATCGAGAAAGTGGTAGTGCCTCGCCGGGTTTCATGGAAATGTATATCTGTGTATTGTCCGCATAGCAGTGAAAATATACCCCATGTGCCCGAATAATATCACCAAGCATATATAATGAAAAGAGTACTGGACCTAGCACTGATCCTTGTGGAATACCATATTTCATTACTGAGTAACTGGATACTTCATTTAATTTAACAAACTGCTTCCTATTCTATAAGTATGATCTGAACCATGCAAGTGCTTGACCATTTAGTCCAGGGATCTCAAACTCAAATCCTGGAGGGCCGCTGTGTCTGCTGGTTTTCGATGTGTTCCTGCACTTAAGTGTTTAATTTAAGTCATTGATTGGCTAAAGAACCTTGTTTCCAAGGCCTAAATTGGCTGCTGATTGAAAGGAAATCACAAAAACCAGCAGACACAGCGGCCCTCCAGGACTGGAGTTTGAGATCCCTGATTTAGTCCAACACAGCCCTGGAGTCTGTTCAGTAGAATCTCATGATCTATTGTATCAAAAGCTGCACTTAGGTCAAGGAGTACAAGAACAGACACAGAGTTTTGGTCGGCTGATAATAGTAAATCGTTAATAACTTTAACAAGTGCCGTTTCAGTGCTATGGTAGGGTCTAAATCCTGACTGGAATATTTCATGGATATGGTTTGAGCTAAGGTATGCACCAAGTTGCTTCGCAACAGCTTTCTCTAATATTTTTGATAGAAATGGAAGATTGTAAATGGGTCTATAGTTTTCCAGTTTGTCAGATTCGAGGTTTGGTTTCTTCAGTAATGGCTTAATAACCGCCATTTTTAGTGGCTCTGGTACATATTCTGCTTCTAAGGATGTGTTAATGATTTTTAACATATGCTGGTCTAGTACGGGGAAATATAGTTATAATAGTATTTGGAATGGTTTATAATAGTATAGTTTATAATAGTATTTGGAATGGAAGTGTGGTGTTGCTGATTTGCCCACAGCTTACTGTGAACTACAGTCAACGTTCATTGCTAGGGATAGCTGCTACATTATGCAAAGGATGTGCTTTGCCTTGTCTGTTCTGTAATGATGATGTCTCTGTACGCACTTACTGTACGTCGCTTTGGATAAAAGCGTCTGCTAAATAAATGTAATGTAATGTAATGTAATGAAAAGTTCTTTAACTAATTGTGTAGAGATTGGGTCGAGTAGACAGGTAGTCGGTTTTGAGGACATAACCAGTTTAGACAGCTCCTCCATATCAATTGGCGTAAAACAGTTTAGTGCCACTGTTGATACATCTTCCTGTGTTGACCAAGATCTGGGCTGTTTATGGGAGGAGTGATGTCTAGAGGAGGAGGCAATTTGGAGTTCTGGGGCTCTATCTTGGCGATCTTGGCGCTTGGTCTAAGCGCATGACGTAAAGTCCATTTTGGGCGTGTCCAAGTCCACTTTTTCTATTTTAACGGTGTGTTTTTTGGGCGCTAAGCACGGTGCAAGGTGCAAATGGGCTGAACCTTGGGCTGAACCATTATAGGTGTGTCTTGGGCGTGACATGCAATAAACTAATCAAAATGTCATATCCCATTCCCTTTAAAAGCCTGCTTTTCCACCTTGGCGGATTGCTTGATAGCGAAACAGACATGCTCGTGCGTGTTGTGTAGTGTGATCAAGGAATAGGCTAAATGGAGTATGATCAATATTATTCGGACTAACCATTAGCCTATGAGTTCCCGAGTAATTCCCGACAGGGCTGTTATTTTACAAAATATAAGCGGTTAAATTTTGTTAAAAGGACCTGCAACAGCTGAGAATTAGCTACCAATGGCTTCAGTCTCACCTTAGAAAACGCCAAATTAGCCTGCTTGTTCAGCGAATTTCGTTTGATTATGCAATGAAAGTGTCAAACATCATTTCCATGAGGCTGTTCTCATAGAGTTCTCGAAGTTCAAGCTTCATCCAAAGTTCATTAGGCTACCTGCATAGTAATATTGATTAATAACATAAATACCGTTATTTTGCCTTAATGATGACACTAAATACAATAAAGTATGCCAAATAAGTAAATACGCCAAAAATAATCCTGGCCACTCCTCATCTTAAGACCAACACGCCCAGTTCACTTGCAATGGGCGCAAGAATACATGGTAGTTAAACAATGTGAGCGCTAGGCGTTATAATGAACCCAGCGCCAGGTGCAAGATAGCAAAGACACTTGCTTTTGGGTTAGCGCCGGTTTGTGCCGGGTGTAAGATAGGGCCCCTGGTCTCTAATTGCTTCAATCTTCTGATTGAAAAAATTCATGAAATCATTACTGCTGTAAACGCTGGGGTAAGATGAAAATTCTGATGATGGTTTTTTAGTCAAATTGTCTACAGTGCTAAACAGCAGATCTAGCTGATGCAAGAGCTTGCTTGTACTGGAGGAGGCTATCTTTCCATGCAAGACGAAATACTTCTAGTTTAGCTGACTGCCATTTTCGCTCCAGTTTTCTTGTGGACTGCTTCAGGGCACGGGTAGTGTCATATCAGAGGGGCAACCATATCAAGGGTGCTTCTGAGAGTTAAACTTAACTGGTTAGTCAATTCATCCAGCGATACTTCAGTGGTATTTTCTTTGCTTGAAAGGAATGATTCCGGAAGCATATCTATAAACTTTGGACTGACGCCAGAGTTTAAAGACCAGCTGTAGTAATGTCTTGGCTCTGATATAGATGTGGTGGCTGCCTCGATTTCAAAAGTAACAAGATAGCCTCTAGATCGGGAAGATAGTTATAGACCCTGCACAAACACTCATTTTAAAACATAACTATAGATGGGGCTAGTTTCATATAATGACACTAGCCCCATCTATAGTTATGTTTTAAAACAAGTGTTTGTGCAGGGCCTACAGCTATCTTCCTGATCGAGAGGCTATCTTGTCGCTCGCTGCAGTCTATGTCTGTTTCCGCCTTTCTTCTTGAGTATGGTAGTTGAATATGCTGGATTGGAACTTTGTTAAGTATGCAAAATGTTATCTAAATGTATTGTACTTAAAATCCTCGAATGATACACTTATTTCCGGGTTTTCTGTGATAATAGTATGGGGGATACTTTTGCATACTGCAAGTCACTAATTGGTATGCAGTAAGCAGTACACAGAACGCAGTAGGTACAGCTCTGATTTGGACACAGCCTAAGATTGCTACTGGCTAAAGGAATGCCTTAAAATCTGATTGGCTGGAGTAGAATCAGTAAAAAACACATATTTGTGGATTTCTTCACACATCTTGCTGTGAGGATTGTCTCAAAAATCCGCATGAAATTCCTTCATGCGCCTTCAAGCGTTGCGTAAGTGCACAGTTACTAGTTTGGGAGACATTTCTTTGTTGGTGCAAAAACATATTTGTGAATCATTTGCAATTATTTGTGAATTCATTGAATTTATTTGTGGATCAGGTGCATTTCTTTGTGGTTCTATTTATTTATTTTTGAGGCATAGATCTATAATTGGAGTACTTAATTATAAGGAAAGCTTAAAGGCCATGATACATTGGCAATATTTTTAGGCTTATTTATCCAGTTATATCTTGCCAATAAGACTTATAAGAATTATACTACAGTTCCAGAAAACATGATATGATCTACCATTAAATTCCCACACAACCTCCAGCAGTAACTGTGGTCCTGTTTACCTGTTTGTAAGTGTTTTATTTTAGGTGTTATAAAGAACCTGATTATATTTTTCCATGAGAATTCCCTCCAGTAATCTGAACTTGAGGTGGCATCTTGCATTTTACATAAATTCAACGATTCCTCTTCAGTGATGTTTATGCTGGTTTCCTTCTCCCATTTTAGTTTTACATATATTGTTGAGTGATTCTTGGTTGACTGTAAGCAGGAGTAAATTCTTGATACTAACTTTCTATTGAGGTATTGTTCATATGCCTCAATAAATATATTCACCAAAGTAGGTACCTCATGTCTACCTCATGTCTGATATTCCTGTCAAAGTAATGCCTCACCTGCAGATATCTAAAAAAAATCTTGTTTTTCGAAATTATATGTATCTGTGAGTTGCTGGAAACTGTCCAACCCTTTATTTGTGGAAATGAGGCAATACGATGTTATACCCCTCAAATTCCACTCCCATCCAACTGTGCAGGTCTAAATTCTCTGTCGTAGGCAATCCATCTCAGTATTTTCCCCTTTCTTTCTAACTCCGGGGGGACTTTTGTCCAATAGTTTAAATTACTTAAGTGTGTCTGTTTAAGGATTCTATCTCCCAGTATAGATTGAAGGGGTATCTCAAGTTGACTTTGTTCCAGATCTTTCCGTTTAGCATCATATTCTTTATTACACCAACAGACCAAGTGCCTTAACTGTGCTGCCTTATAGTAATCTTCTAATGATGGGAGACCTCTGCCACCTTGATCCTTGGGTAGCTGTAGTGTGCTTAGTCATACCCTGGGTCGTTTGCCCTTCCACACAAACCCCGGAATCATTCTCCTCCATTCATTAAACTGCTTTGCTGGTATCTCTACTGGTAATGCTTGGAAAAGGTAGAGCAGTCTTGGTAAAACATTAATTTTTATTATCTCTATTTGATTATATAGATCCAATGGTAGTAGAGACCATCTGTTAAAGTCTTCTTTCATAGCTTTAGTAATGGGGATATAATTGTTATGATCCTCAGACTGACTGGACCCAAAAGCAAGACCCAGAGGCAGACTCAATAGCAAACTCCGAACCGGAGCAAATAATTTATTAGAAGCAAGCGAAACAATGAACAGGGGCGCTAGGTGAGGGTCAGGATGCGGGGTTGGCAAGACTAAGGGCTGGGCAGGAACAGGGCAGGAACAAACAGGAACAGGGCAGCTGACAGATGGGCAGGGTGACGGGCTGGATGCAGGGCTGGCGAACACAGGAGTTCAGGTACGGGGAAGCAGGCTGGACGGGCGAACTGGAAACAGACTGGCAAGTTAGCACAAACAAACAGAGGCCGAATAACACGTCAAACACTCAGAGATGGAACGAACTGGCACAGAACAAACAAAGAGTGTGAAATAAGTAATAAGGGGAGAAACAGGTGAATGGGAGATCAGTAATGAACCGGGCGTGAGGAATGTGAATGAGGTAATGAATGTGAGTGCGGAATGCAAACGGAGAAGGCGAGTGATTGGCTGGGGGACAACTAGGGAGAGAATGAGGAAACGAGCGGGGAAGCCAAGCTCAGCATGCACAACACAGAAGGACAGACAAGGTAAAAAGAAAAACATGACATGAAACAAGAGGAATGGGGAAAACAGGGAGAACGATAGGAAGATGGACTGGAGGGAAACAGCGGATGTAACAATAATTATTTTTATAAATATCTAATAGGTCTTTTGGAATTTGGATCCCAAGATTTTTAATAGAAAGAGTGTTCCATTTCAAACCATATTTCCTATGTATATCATAATCTGGTATGTGATTAAATATAAGGGTTTGGGTTTTGTGTAGATTTAACTTATCTTGTGAATATGAACCGAATTGTTTAAAGAGGGATATCATTTTAGTTAGGCTAGATTCAGGGTTGGTGAGGAACAGCAGGACATCATCTGCATATAGGCATATTTTATGCTCCGTTTCTTTGACTCCTGTTTAGTACTCCTGTTATTTCTGTGTCTTCTCTAATTGCTTGTGCTAGTGGTTCAATGAATAGTGCAAAGAGAGCAGGGCTTAAAGGGCATCCTTTCCTGCAGCCTCTTTCCAAAGTAATAGAGTTGGAAATATTACCATTTATTTTCATTCTTTCGGTAGGATATGAGTATAAAGATTTAAAACAATTAATTGCCTTCTCATTAAAACCAAAACACTGTAATACCAGGTATAAGAACTCCCATCTTACAGAATCAAAAGCCTTTTCAGCGTCAAGGCTAATTAGTAGGGCGCTGGTTTTGGTCTTGACTACAAAATCCATCAAATGCAAAGTTTGCCAGACATTATCATATGTTTGTCTTTGTTTTATAAATCCTGTCTGGTCTGTGTATATTAAATCTGGAATAATATGCTCTATTCGTTTTGCTATTATAGATGCATATAATCTATAATCTATATTTAATACAGATATAGGTCTGTACGAGCCACATTCTGTCCTGTTCTTACCTTCCTTTGGAATAATTGATATCACCAATCGCCTCTTACCAAGACACAGGAGGGTCTCCCCCATTGAGTGTGTAATTAAGACACCCAAGCAGCATTGGTGTTAATTGTTTGTCAGCAGTCAGAGCAGCAGTGTGGAGCAGTGATCTATCCAATACCTGAACCACGAGCCAAAGCGAGATACCACCTCCTACGACCTCCTACTACTAAGACACCAAACTTCTGCAGTGGGCCTAGTTCTGGGCCCGTGCCGGTACATTTTACCCTGTGAAACCACCATCTGTGCACCAATATAACCTACTAAACCAGATCCTCGCAGCGGGCTCCTATCGGAGCCCATGCATGTAAGTTCCGTGGGAGCTGATAATTGCAGTCTGCTTCAACAACATTGCCTATTATCTTAGTTCTGTGTACTGGCAGTTATTTCTCTCTCCGCAGCATGCCTCCACTTACCTCAACTAAATCCAAGCTATCCAGTATGAGATCCGAGCTCCATTCCATCGAGAGCCTCCTGCATTATGTCCTCCAGCGGCAATCCCTGCTCTCTTCTCGGCTGGCTGGGCTGCAACAAGACGGTCCCTCCTGCACTGAGAGACCGGCAAAAAGTCTAATTCGCGGTCCATCCGCTGTCCATCGTTCCTCCTGAGCATCTGTTGTGAAGAAGGGTAGAAGGATTTCTCTCCCTCTGTTTTCTCTGGACGACAATCCAGTCCCGCTCTCAAACTTCTTTGCTACACTTAAGGAGCTAACTGAGCTAGTGGCTGCTTGCTCGTGGAGTGCTCCGCAGCAGCCTGCTCAGGTCTGCTTCAATTCAATGAGGAAGCATCAAATTTCCCCCACGACCCCTCTAAAATCCCATGGAAAACGTTGCCGATACCTTTCCCCTCGTGCTGTATTGAACTCCAACTCCAACTCCGAATGTTCTCCCCCTAGCCTCCAGCCATTGACCCACCTGCTCAATGGCGTACTGGACACTGCTGTGGCTAATGGCTCCAGCGACGCTACCCCCCGCCCCCCCCCCCCCTGTCTTCTCATAAAGGTGCAACTAATGTGGCTAATAACAATAAACTACCACTTTCATCCAAACTCGCCGTCTTCATTTGGGGCTGCAGGGACAGACAACCTGAAATCCTTATTATTGGTGATTCCATAGTCAGATTCGTTGAGCTTCCAGGCGCAATCACATACTGTCTTCCTGGTTGCAAAGTTGAGGACATTATTGAACTGTTGCCAGTGCTTACAGACCTCCACCCCTCAGCTAACACACTAATTGTTCATGTGGGTACTAATGATGTCATGGATAAAAAATCAGTTATACTCTACGATCGTCTAGAGTCCCTTGCTATCACAATCCAGAGCCTGGGCAAAACCTGCGTTTTTTCTGGCCCCATTCCTACGCTTTCATATAGCCCTGAACGTTTCAGCCGTCTACTTAGTCTTCATGAATGGCTAAAAATCTTTTGCATTGCAGCTGGGCAGGGTTTTATTAGCCACTTTGACTACTTCTGGACTAGACCGGACCTATATAAACCAGATGGCCTGCACCCCAACATTAAGGGTGTAAAACAACTGACTAATAACCTCATTCAGCACATTGCTTTTTATTCTGATTGACACCGACCTCAGCATGACCCCGCTTTAGATAACTCTCCCTTCCGCTATGATGAGAATCTCTCTCTGGGTCCTGCTGAACACTCTGCCATGTTACAGCCCTCTATCTCTCTGGTCGAGTCTGGTCCTTTTCCCGTCCATTCTATCTCTGTCACATTCAACAATCTCACTCAATCTATTTCTACACACTCAACCTATCGTGATGCTATTTCTCATACCACATCACCTGCTCCTACTGATTCCATTCCTGTTATAGTTACACAAAGAACTGCCAAGCCTTACACATATCGTTCCATCGTACCTCCTCAAATGTACTCCCAATTATCCTTCAACCTCGCACTTCTGCCCCTCTCATTGCGGAATCTGCACAGAACATTCTAGTCAATCCCTGCTCCTTTAAAGCTCAAAAAGGCCTTGGACTTTTGCATTGGAACATCCGAAGCCTGTTTCAGCAAGACAAACTGGATCATTTAAAAATTTAAATTTCACAGGCAGATCCAGATATCTTGGTTGTTACTGAAACCTGGCTCAAGATAAGTGTCCAAGATTCTGATATACTTATTAACTCCTTTGCGTAGAAGGTCCCGCCGGCGGGACCTTTTTGCTCAACTGAGACATTCGTTGCTACTGCAGCCAAACTATTATTGGAAATCACAAACTCTGTGTTTTAAATTTATTGGTAGACGGTTTGTGATGATTTCTGCCGAATACGGTGTTTCTAAGTGTCACTATTTCCCCGTAGCAAGTCCATTTAACAAACAACCCCCCACCTAGTCTATACCTACCCATACGTGACATAGTGGACAATAGCATCTATATTTGAGTTCATAAATATATTTATTCATCATATAAAATTAGAATAACGTCATAGCAACGAGATAAACCCAACAATAGCCTGATCGTATGCCAGAAAAAGCCATGAAAAGCCCTGCTCACTCAAATGCAAAATAAACTGTGAAAGTACTGTTTCATTCTACCATGTATTCTACTATCAATATATGCTACTAAATATGAAATAAATATACAATCCTACCAATGGTTTTACACATTGAGATGTTCCTTTCAAAATTCAGTTGTCATTTATTGTCTGGTACAATCGGTTTGAGAAATATACAACACTTTATACAGCTATTACACTATCTGAAACGTCGCAGCGTAATACCCCCAATGCCCTGTAAGCCTGTCTCATTCATTACAGTTCATTCTGGTTTAATTGTTTACAGTTCATTCTGGTTTAATTTTTTATCCAATAGAGTACACTATAACCTTGGCAACGGCATATGCCATGTCTTTTTGGGTGCTTTGAGCAATTTACTACAGCCCAGCGTAACAGCAGTTTTCGTTTTAACTGTCTAGTATTACGCAAGCTCTATAGAATACGCTTTAGGGAGGGGAGATTCCCTTTTCCGATATGTAAGTATTTTTGCGTCTAAAATACCGTTGGTCTCACTGGCTACATATGTACGTTCGTGTTTCCACTCGAGCACTGTCTTTCCAATATGTTTGATAGCCCTATTGTTATTTTCGCATTTTGAGTGCAGTTCACATACTGTAGTGCAATCGTTAAATGTATTTTTGATGTAGGCTACCGATGTTCATTGAAGATAGAACATTTGGCAGCATTTTTCAGATGGTGGAATACTATTTTATGTTCATGTTATCGTACATAATATAGGCTATGGCGTATATGCTTGTCTCTTAGGGCATGACAAATGCTCATTCAAATTTACTATGCGCTGATATGTGGTAGATTAAGGTAAACATTTCCTTGGAGTCATTATGAATAGGAAAATGAAAAGAAACTACAGAAAAATGCAATCCCAGGACAAAAGTATACATACTGTAGAGTACAGGGACAAGTGATGTTTTATTGAGGTACAAGAGTGAATGATTAGGGAACATATTTAGGTGTATGTAACACTGTGATATCAATGTTTTTTATCTTAAGCCATCAGAAGGAGCAAATGTATATGCGTTATAATGGACAAAACTAATTTAATTCATTTTATGACATGTTTTGCATAGGGGTTTTGGACCCATAGATAGGGGGTCCATATATTGATGAAAATATAGTAATTCCCACTTGGAAATTATGCAAAAGTGAGTTTTATGAGCCAAAACTGTTGATTTCTGGTTAAATATATCATAACTTGTTTTTATTTATAGCAGTGCACAATTTACCCATTTGGATAGATTTGGAGAAACTAATGGACAACAGGATACACTGCTATATTTTGCATCATAGACCTTTAGTAGTTCTGCATATCATCCTTAGATTTTGTAAAACTTGTGGACATGGAGTTTATGATCCAGGAAATGTATATATATATGTTACCAATTTCACTTATGTAGCTCTCAGCAAACTAAAAAAAAAATATATTTTACTTAAAAAAAAAAAAAAATATATATACTTATATATATATATATATAAGTTTCTTTGCATTTGTGGCACTTTATTTTGACTTAAATTATGAAAATAAACAAATATAAGTTTGTATTGTAAATGGTACACCTGTCTTGTTTCATTTAAGCCATTTACCAAGTTTATGTGATGCTCACACCTGGAGTTATAAAGCCTTAAACAGAGCACCCCCTAAATAGGTGAAATTTGCCATCTGCGCCAAGGGGTTAATAACTACCGTCCTATTTCTAATTTATCCTGTCTAGCGAAAGTGCTGGAGTCATTGGTAAAAGAGCAACTCAAATCATTTCTTTCATTGGCCGCTGTTTTAAGTCCTTTTCAATCGGGTTTCAGGTCTAACCACAGCACAATTACTGCTACCTCTTTAGTTGTAAATTATATTGTTTCTGGGTTAGATAACAAAAAACATTGCGCCGCAATCTTTGTTGATCTATCAAAAGCCTTTGACACAGTTGATCATGTTTTACTATTGCACAAACTCTCTGCCTTAGGTTTTGACTCAACTGCTTTTAATTGGTTTCATAGCTTCCTCCTAGACAGATCACAATTAACAAAGATAAATGTTACTTTCTCTGATAAATCAGCTATAACTATTGGTGTTCCACAGGGTTCCATCTTAGGTCCTATTCTCTTTACTATCTATATTAATGACATAATTTTATCCCTATCTGATTGCTATGCTCATCTTTATGCAGGTGATACAGTTATCTACTGCATAGAGGATTTGGTGCAACAAGCGGTGTCAAAACTGCAATCATCTTTCGATGTCATGCAAAAGTCTCTAATAAATCATAGACTAGTCTTAAATCCACAGAAAACAAAGTGGATGCTTTTCACCAAAATACTGGTGTTAAAGCTTTTTCGCTCTCATCTTCATCTGGCAATGTAATTGAGAAAGTCAATGTTTATAAATATTTTGGAATTTGGATCAATGACGAATTATCTTTTAAATACCATATTGGTCATTAACCTAAGGCAGAGGGTGGGGTTTTTTTTTGTATAGAAATAAAATGTTCTTTCCTATGAGTTGCAGGAAAAGGATAGTTGAGGCAATGTTTTTATCAGTCTTGGATTATGGTGACATTGTTTATAGAAATGCTGCTATCTCCATACTCCACTCTCTGGATGTTGTGTATCACTCTGCCCTCTGTTTTATTTCTGGTGATTCTTATTTAACTCATCATTGCACCTTGTACTCTAATGTTGGATTGCCCTCCCTTTCTCAAAGACGCGATCAACATTTGCTTTTATTTATATTTAAAGCTTTAACTGGTAAACTCCCACACTATATTTCATCCCTCTTTGTATGGCAAAAAAATTATTATATGACACGCTCCTCGGATTACCTAATGCTTCAAGTTCCTCGTGTTAACACAGAACTTGGAAAGTCTGCTTTAAGTTTTAGTGCCCCTGCTACCTAAATTTCTGTACAACACTTTCCGAGGTGATTCTTAGGATCAAGCCGAGTCAGAAAACATCAGTCATAAGAACATTTCAGTAAAAATGACATTATAGGACTGCCATCTACTTTTGACTATTAATATTAATATTAAGCTATTAATATTGAAAATTTATATCCTAACTGTCTACCAGCAGCTAAAACACACGTAGCTAGCTAGGTACCTAGATCTGGTTGAACGTAGCTAGCATAACTGGCTTGCTAGCTAGATAATACATGAGCAATTCCTAGATTACGTACATAGGGAATATATTTGCAAAAAAAAATTCCCAGTAATACTTTCCTTAGCGCAAAGCAATAAAATGGCGCCAAAATGTAGTTCCGCTTGATACAACCGTAAACACACACGAAGATGCCCTCCGTTTATTGCGAATGGGATCACGCTACTCACATGAACCCAACTTTTAATACTTTAATACTTCTAGACATTTATAATGGTCTCCAAATCCAGCAGGTTGATAATTAATAAGCAGACAGTAGTGAACAGCATGCAGTCGCCTAGTGTGAAAGCTTTGTAGGAATGAAAGCATTCCCTTTAAATACATAAAAATGACATGGGTGTCAGCTGTATGTAAAAAAATATATTTAAAAAAAAAAATTGTTAATGTAGTCTATCCCATGATCTGAGATTTTATTGGTAATTATATAAAAATTATTTTCTACCCATTTTAAATTGGTGTTTTCATTGTAATCAATATCAGATGTTGTGGTATATACAATTTCTAACTTTTATATGACTAAAATGATAAACATTATTATTACTATATGCTGTATATTGGCCATCAGGTTTTGAAAGAAAAGAGATAATTTACAATACATCAATATATAGTGTACACAATACACTGTAAAATAAATTTTGTATTAATTCACTCAGAGACGTATTGAACTTCAGCGTCTTCAAGCTTTTATTAGCTGGACATTTAGCTGATTTAATCTAGAAAGTGTCCATCACATTACAGAAGTGTATCAATACAGACATTTATTCATTTGGCAGATGCGCTTATAAGAGCGACTTACAAGGCAAAAAGTGCATAAGTTTGCATAAAATAATAATAATAATAATAATAATAATAAACTTTATTTACATTAATTTGGCAGATACTTTTATCCAAAGCGACGCACAATAAGTGCATACCGAAGGTCAATGACATCAGTTCAGATAGAGCTAATTTCTTATCATAACATAGCAGCTATCCATAGTCATGAACATTGAGTATAGTAAGCTATGGCTAAGACAACAAGACATTATAAACTATAAAATCAACAAAGAATTAAGGAACAGGAAACAAGCGAAAAACAGTACTGGTACTAGATTTGTAAGTCAGTCAAGGTGGAGTCTGAAGAGGTGTGTCTTCAGACCACGACGGAAAGCAGGCAGTGTTTGATCAGAATGTAGAGGAGTGAAGAGTTTGTTCCACCACTGGGGAGCTAGGGTGGAGAAGCTCCACAGTCCGGACGAGCAGAGCGAAGTGTTCGAGCTGGGGTTTAGTGTTGTATTATGTCCTGCAGGTACGAAGGGCTTGTCCTTTTGGCTGCAGTGTAGGCCAGGGTCAGAACTTTGAACCTGATCCTGGCGGCGACCGGCAGCCAGTGGACTGACCTCAGCAGGGGAGTGATGTGTGAAAACTTTGGGAGGAGTAATCCAGGCCTGAGATAACCATGGTCTGGACGAGAAGCTGGGTCGAGTAGGTGGTCAGGTATGGTCGAATCCTCCTGATGTTGTACAGGAGGAACCTGCAGGACCGTGCTGTTGCCCTGATGTGCTCCATGAAGTCCAGCTGGTCATCCAGGACCATCCCCAGGTTCCTTGCAGAGCGGGAGGCAGCCACCATAGTACCGTCGATGGTGATGGAGAGGGCTTGCAGTGGGGAGGTCCTGTGAGGTATGAAGCACAGTTCCGTATTGTGAAGGTTGAGCTTCAGGTGATGAGTAGCCATCCACATAGAAATGTCAGCCAGGCAGGCTGATATCCTCTCCTTACCCTGTTAGGTAGAGGGGGGAATGAGAAATAGTGCTATATAAGAGAAATGTCCAATAAAAAAACAATGGTATACTGAAAAAAAAACAGTACAAGTCTAAATAATACATTAACCAAAATGTCAGTAACATGGCAAGTGTTGATGTATAAATCACTGTTAACATACCCCTAAAATGCTATTTCAAAAAGCAAGACTTGCATGCTACCAATTAATTCAGGGAGTCTTGAGTCTACGCCAGAAGATGGTCAGAAGGGCAGAAGGGCCAAGACCAGGGGCCTCATTTATAAAAAGTATTTTCGATCAAATTTGATCTTACGTGTGGCGTACGTAAAAAAACATGACAAAGTAGTGATTTATAAAATTTCAACGTGACTCCATTTGACCGTGGAAATGGTCGTAGCTCCACGTCAGGTCTTCACTTGACATACGCACATTACCTGCTGGTTATGCCGAAGTATTGTAGGCTTGAGAGCCGCGAGTGAACGCTTATTTGGCGTGGAAAATTATCGTTGTTGTTATCAGCCTACAAAATTAGTTTAATTCTAAATTGAAAAGGAAACTGATTACTGAATTTTAAGTCTTCCTTACATTATATACCATTATTATTGCATTTCTTCTCAAGCTTCTGGATTTGAGAATTTTTTTCATGTTCATTTTAATAATTCTTTTGTTTTATTTATCCATTGTTTTTATATATTTTACTTTAACTGTGTAATAGGCTTTTGCTGTAAAAAAAGCTTTAAATAAAATTGCATTATTATTATTATTATTATTATTATTATTATAAATAACAACAGTGCGTATTTTGTACATTCTATATCTGCTGTGTACCATGCTTGAGAGATTGTGTTGGCTTAAACTACCAACAAAAAAAAAAAATCTGCAAGTCTGCAAATAACAGGATTCCTAAATGCTTACGAAGGAAATCCCATATGCAAAAGGTCTGTAAAAATCACATATGATCATACTTGCAAAGTTTTATAAAAAGCATGTTGATTAGTAGCCTATTATATTATATATTTCTATACAATTCTTATACAATCTCTCAATGTTTTTTTTTATAAGGAGTACCATGTGTTAGGGAACTATTTAATTTTAGCATGAAATGTATATGCTAGCTCTCTACCACATATTTATTTAATTTAAATTTTGTATATGGCATATGTGATTTTTATAAGATTTATACAGACCTTTTGCATATGGGATTTGCATATAGCATTTAGGAATCCTGTTATTTGCAGACTGGCAGACTTTTTTTTGTTGGTTTTATGAATGAAGTTCAACCATCGAGATAAATAAGAAGAACTGGAGGCAGCTTCCGCTTACCGGTTCCATGGATTCCTATGGGAGCTGCTCATTGGGGCATGAAGCCAATTCAGTGGTCAACCCGTCACGTCTCTGGCAATACACACATACAGCGCACAGAATCATGGGAATCGCAGTTCATTACAGAAGTTAACGGGGAGACGCGGTTGTTTCTATTACAGATATGCTCGGTTTTCTCATGTTATACATCTCAAAAGAACCGAAAACGACACGCTCTGATGGCTAGCACACAAGCTAAATCCATTAAGAATCATATTGCAGCCTATGCAGTATGCACTGATCTGAACAGACCTAGCTAACGTCAGCTAGTATAATGCATTGCAAGTACAAGACTAGCCTATAAATAGCAACCCACACAGATAAAGCAGAGACGAAGAAGCTCGAGAATTATACATCATATTGCATTAAAATGCAATTACGAAATAAGAAAGGTATTCTATGAATGTACTATAACTATAAGTATAAACTATAAGTACAATACCGGCAACTTACCCATTCGCTTTATTTGACCGTGAAATAAAAATGGTGGATCTCCGTTTTGTCTCGTAATTCATCTGAGAATATCGTAAAGTCACGTGGTGTGTAATCTCTGATTCATAAAATATGTACGAATTTTCGGGGACTGGAATTTCGTAGAATAGATACGAATGGGCTGTGAGACCAGGTTGGTAAATCCAATGCATTTAAAAACCTGAGTGTAGTTGGGTGGTCAGCACTTTTCGGGTTGAGAATATAGTACTTTATAGTATTGTTCAAAAGACTGTCATATCTCTTCTAGTTTGTTACATATCTTATTAGTTCCGGGTTCTCTGATTTTGTAAATATTCCTTTCTGACTGCTGCTTCCTTATCCTCCATGCCAAAGTTTCTTTGCTTTTGGTCCATTCTCGTAGAACCTTTGTTTGATCAATTTCAGTTTTATCTCCAATTGGTCATCATATATTTGATTTATTTTCAATCTAGTTTATTTTATCCTATTGATTATATTCGGTTCATTGTGTTCATTATGTTTAGTCTCTAAATCTTTAAGTTCATCAGTTAGGGCTTTCAGTTGTTCTTGTTTTTTTTTTTTAGGACCAGCTAATGAGTTTACCCCTAATTACCGCTTTCGCGGCATCCCATAGAGTACAAGAGACACTTCTCCTTTATTGTTATGTTCCAAATATTCATTAAGTTCTGACTGAGTATATTCTTTAAATTGTGGGTCATTTAGTATTTGTGTTAAGTCTCCAAATTGTTTGTTTGGGTTTATTATCCAAATGTAAAGTTAGATATACTCCTGCGTCGTCAGAAATAGCTCTAACTCCTATCTGACAGTCTCTAATTCTATGCCTCTCTAAATCAAGCATAATGAAATACTCGATTCTTGAGTGGACTCTATGTGCTGAGGAGAAGAATGTAAATTGTTTTTCTAACGGGTGAAAATCCCTCCATATGTCTATCAAACCCATTTCTTTCATAATTTTTCTCATTATTATAGCTTCTTAACTAGTTCATTTTGTAGAGTTAGTGGAGTCAAGCCTTGGTTGCATCTGAATGTTCCAAGTCTCCCCCTTATTTATCCTGTCCAGGTGGTCTATATATATTAACTAATGTAACTTCCTTTTGGTTGATAAAATCAGCAATTTCTGAGGCGAATTGGAAATTTACTTTATTTGATATTAATATTGTGACCCCTCTTTTATGGCCCTCTTTATAGGAAGAGTAATATTTTCCCAATTTTTCATGCTCTGAGCATTTGAGGTGAGTCTCCTGCCAACAAAATTATTTGTTGCTTTTCTCTTTTCATCTTTGCTATGGGCTTACTTCTTTTGACTGGGGACAGTAATGTCACGTCCCGTGCCTCTGTCCCGATTCCCTGGTTTTCTGTTTCTATGTGCATTCCGTTCCATGTTTTCCCTCTCTCCCTCCATTTTATGTCTCCACTTCCCCGCACCTGAATTGTGTTTCCTCATGTGTTCTTGTCTCACCTGTTCCTTGTTGTCTCGTCAGTAATCTGGCATATAGTCTTCCCAGTTTCTTTGTTCTGTGCCAGATCGTCTTGTGCCCTGCCCTGTGCTTGTCATAGTACCTTCCAGCATATTTGTTGTTTCCTTCCTGTTCCCGACCTGCTCCTCGACCCTGTGTTCAGTCCTGTGTACCCATCCAGTTCATCTTCTCCTGCCTGTCCAGCCTGCTCCTGTACAGCCCGTTCCCGTCCAGTCCAGCTCCTGTTCTCCTGCCTGCCTTGCCTTCCTCGACCTAGCCCTGCTCCTGCCCTTCGCCCTCCTTATCCCCTGCTCTGACGGATTCCCCGGTTCTGACCCCTGCCTGTGCCTGGACTTCGCTTTAGCCTGTCTGCTGCCCTGTGTGGGTAGTCTTGCTAAATAAATACACTCCTTGGTGGAGTTTTTTTTCCAGTCTGTCTCAGAGTCTTGCGTTTGGGTCCAGTCCAGTACTCAGTCGTAACAAGTAACCCATTAACATTTAACATAGCTATTCTATATTCTTGGTAATGCATGGACCCTGTATGAGTATTGGAAGAACACAAACACAGATGTAACAGTATAAACGTACATTAACATTTTTAAACATTCATCAATACGGGGCGTTTAAATAAATTTGCGAGATAACAGCATCATTCGTAACATACCGACCCTCTAACTTAAACAATTCTTGATAATGAAAAATGATAATGTCCATTAATAAAGGGTCTTACCAGAGTCTTTCACGCTTTCTGGCATTTACAATTCATAATGAAGTCAGGTGGTTTGGACAGTGTCTTTTTGGAATCCTCGTAATTTGTCCCGAATCCTCTCCTGATGTGCATCCCTGCATCTACATCAGGGATCTCAAACTCCAGTCCTGGAGGGCCGCTGTGTCTGTTGGTTTTTGTTATTTCCTTTCAATCAGCAGCCAATTTAGGCCTTGGAAACAAGGTGTGCAGACTCTTTAGCCAATCAATGACTTAAATTAAACACTTAAGTGCAGGAACACATCGAAAACCAGCAGACACAGCGGCCCTCCAGGATTTGAGTTTGAGATCCCTGATCTACATGGTGTCGCTTCAACTGTTTCCCAACTGTTTCCCATTGGGGCAGAACCGTTGGCTTCTTTGTCACCCGTGATCAGTCCCCTTTTCTCCAAATCATCCCTCACTTCTGCTATGCTGCTGTAGGTAACTGCCCTTCAGGAAAATCAGAAGTTTTGCTGGTGGAGGCTTTTGGAATCTAATTCCCTTTTCCTTCAGTATTTTTCTGATGGGGGCGAATGCTCTTCTCTTCTTTTGGATTTCAGCTGGGTAGTCTTGGTCAAGGAAGATCCTTTTCCCATTGCAGTAAACTTCCTTCTTTTTCCACGCTGAGTGAAGTACCAGTTCTTTTGTTTTGAATTCAAGAAAATATACCACCATAGATCTGGGTTGTGCCTCTGGAGGTGGTTTGGGCCCGAGAGACCTTTGACAGCGTTGAATTCCTATGGTAGGCCGAACAGTTCAAAAGCCGACGCAAAGTAGACACCGTATATCCAGTTGGATAGCGCGCCGAACAGTTCAAAAGCCGACCCAAACTAGACACCGTATATCCAGTTGGATAGCGCGCCGAACAGTTCAAAAGCCGACCCAAACTAGACACCGTATATCCAGTTGCTCTGCGCTACCCAGTTTTTAAGCGAGATATATCCAGTTAACAAGACACTACCTATCCAGTCATCCTGCACCACCCAGTGGACATCGCGAGATACCCAGTGGACATCTCCACATATCCAGTTGGGCAGCGCGAGCGATCCAACTGGGTCGCGCGCGCTATCCAACTGGATATACGGTGTCTAGTTTGGGTCGGCTTTTGAACTGTTCGGCGCGCTATCCAACTGGATATACGGTGTCTAGTTTGGGTCGCTTTTGAACTGTTCGGCGCGCTATCCAACTGGATATACGGTGTCTAGTGTGGGTCGGCTTTTGAACTGTTCGGCGCGCTATCCAACTGGATATACGGTGTGTAGTTTGCGTCGGCTTTTGAACTGTTCGGCGCGCTATCCAACTGGATATACGGTGTGTAGTTTGCGTCGGCTTTTGAACTGTTCGGCCTATCTCTCTAGAATTAGCCTACCGGATATGTGTATCTCGTTTGGATTGTTAAACGAACAAAGCTTGAAAGAATTTGTCTAATCTATAAAAATAAAAAAAGTCTTCAACTACAATTTATGTGACGCCATTATATCATGTATATAGACTATTTACTCGTTGGTTAAATGTTTAGTTATGCTGCTTGTTAGCGGAGCTGGCTGGTCACCAGGGCTAGCTAAGTGTTATTGTGTGTATAAAGTGCGTAGGCCTATGTGTGTTTTGTTGACAGTAGTGTAGTTAGATAGCCACAGTAGAGCTATCTAGGACATGCAATATGTTTATGATGACAGTATTATCGCCAGTCCAGTATAGCCTAATACTTGAAGTCTGTACGTTTGAGTCAGTGTAATCCTCTGTGTACTGAGATTATTGGCTTGCAATAAAAGCAACGAGTGAATCCGCCAGGTCTGTCTTTAGATGCGGTCGCATTATATTATTAATGCATAGGTGTCAACCTCTGGAAATAGCTGCACTTATTTTCATCCCTGCAAAACTGTATATTCACTAAAACCGTATAGAACATTATCTATCGTTTATCTATTAAAATCACTAGCCACCACAGTTATTTGTCTGATTCAAGTTTATTTAATATAGCCTATTCCTGTATTTAGCTTTTCACATAATAACTGTGTAGCTACAAATTCATTAAGGTACTCATTTTAAAACAGGCACCCCCAAATGACTGACGCCACACACTTACAACCCAGTGCAGGAGAGAGATACATACCACCTTTCCTAAATTATGAAATAGTCGTGTTATTATGCACTTTTAATGCAGTTTTGCAATCTTACTAGCCTACATAACAGCTTTGATAGCCTAAGTAGGCAACGTTAGCAATAATGTAGCCTACATATGGTTATAAAATTAGCTCTCATCTTACTTTGAATAATTTTCTAGTAACAGTTAACATTAAGTTAGACGGGTTACTTTACAATGAAACTCGTTAAATTGAGTCATCCACCACATTAATACGTCATGGAACATTATCTAATTATCAAAATTGCATAAACATTAACATTGTCCAGTCATAACCATTTAACTGTTCGCTAGGTTAATTAACGTTAGATAGTTGATGGGTATCTTGTGGGCTACTGCGTCTTTGTGGTTGTCATAAATTACATTACAGTCCTGATGCCGCTAGGCTAGCTACTTGCTTTCCCCGCAGCGTCAGAAATCGAGAGTAGTAGCAGAGAGAGGGAGAAATAAAATATGATTGCTGCGTTTGAATGAATTATGTTGGAAAACGTTTGAAAACAAAAAACCTATATAATCTAGATTTCCGGTATCATAACATTATACGTCCGCATACCTTCAAATAGGTGGAAACCCATATTTTATACGGGCAAACCATAGATGGGTTGACAGTGAGTAGCCTACCCATTTCAGGCTTGGACAACACAGGCTAGAGAACACAATAGCAACATGGAAGCTAGCAAAATATATATGAAAGAACAGGGATTATTCTTTTAAATAAATTGCATATTTAGCCTGTTGTTAAATTTTTGCTGTTGTATTCCAACTAAAATATATTCCAAATTTGTTTTAAAAATACCAGAAAACTACGCTTTGAACTAAGTAGGCCTATTTCATTTTATGAATGTTATTAATTACACACTTATTTTATTTAAAACAATAGTGTTTGCTCCTTCATGTCTGCATTCATGTTCAGTGACTGTTTCCCATATTCCTAAACTAAAAATTGGTTAAGTTCTTCGAAATATCGTTCTATGTCTTTGGAATTACAGTGTGAAAATTAAAATGGCAAATAATGAAAAATTTTGATTATCGTTATGATTCAAATGACCCTACAAACATTGGTTTTACGTACATTCATTACATGTGAGAGATTAGTGAATTCCTGTCCAATCAGCGACATCAAATTGGGTATCTTCGAGCTATCCAGCTGGGTGGCATGAGCTGTCCAACTGGGCGGCGCGCGCAATCCAACTGGATATACTGTGTCTAGTTTGCGTCGGCTTTTGAACTGTTTGGCCTACCATAAATTCCTAATTCCGTTTCCATAAGAAACAACTCTGACTTAATGACTCCTTCGATAAATTCCTGGGCATTGCTTCCCTCAGTTCCATCAGGAATACCATATATCCGAATGTTATTTCTTCGGGAACGTGCCTGGAGGTCTGTAAGCTTGTCTTGTAAATTTTCTTGAATCTGTAAAGTCTGGCAGAGCGCCTCTTTGAGTTCGGAGTTGCTTTCTTCGAGTTCGGCTACCCTCTGCTCTGCTTCTTCGACCCGATCTGCCGTGGCCTTCAGGTCTGTGACAATTCCGCTTAACTTTTGATTGACTTCATCTCTAAAGTTTACCAATTCTTTTTTCACTTAATCTGTTAATGTGTCTCGAAAGCTATTTAGTTCGGTTTTAACATCGACCCGAATAGCTTTAATGTCAGTGTGGATGGCTATTATGCTAGCTAGCAGAGTCTCTGTGGTGTGAGACCTTTCTCCGTGTTGTCGTCGATTGCTGTTTCTATTGTTTTCTCGCTCTTTTCAGGTCTCGAATGTGATTTAGCCCTAGCCTTTTTTGTTTTATCCCCTTCCATGTTATTTTGTTTACTTTATTAAACTAATGTCAATTAAATAATGTGCTAAAGTAATTTATTTGCATGTCCTCCTCCCACTATTTAGCAAAATAACATAGGGAAGCACAAATTTGCATATTCATTCACGCTAACCTGCGAAAATGAAAAATCCATGTACCTTTCAATTTTAACACACGCAGTCCTCTTTACACCTCATTAGTTGATCACCTCAGAGGAATTTTCTGTGGGTGGCAACAGTTTTACATGCAAACCTTGAGTAAATTGACCCCATAGTGTATCTACAGTGCCCTCCACTATTATTGGCACCCCTGGTAAAGATGAGTAAAAAGGGTCATAAAAAATTTACCGTTTAGTGAATTAGCTTAATGTCACACTGAAAAAATGAGAAAAATCCAACCTTCAATTGAAGTAAATTTATTATGAGAAAAAAAATCCCTCATCAAGAAATTAGTATTTTTAACAAAACCACATGTGCCACAATTATTGGCACTCCTGCATTTATATATAGAATAAAGTAATCATTTTTAATATAATTCACATATCCTTTGCATGCCATGACTTCCTGATGTCTGTGACCCAACAACATCAAAAGACTCTTGATATCTTATTTTCTGGTACTCTTACAATCTCTATGGGAATTGGGGGTGGGACTAGATTTAACTGTAAATTATGCTGGAATAGTATGGAATACATGGTTGGTAAAATGGCTGTGAGTCATCAAGGGTCTGAGATATCAAACGAGCCTCAAACCATCACTCTGCTGCCAGATATGCATTAGATATGGATGGATCACTTTAAGGGTTGTTTCTCCTGACAAATTTTTCTATTGAACTCTATGGAAAAATAAGTTAGGAGAAGAAACCCTTCAAGTTATCCATCCATATCTACTGCATTTCTGGCAGCAGAGTGAAGGTTTAAGGCTTGTTTGATACTTCAGACCCGTGATGACTTAGAGCCATTTAGCCAACCATACATTTAGCCAACCATTCCATACTGTTTCAGTGTAATTCACAGCTAAGTCTAGTCTCACCCCCCAATTCCCATAGAGATCCATTCAAATGCAGAGACGTTATAGTATCGCTTGTAAGAGTACCAGAAACGGTGAATTTTTTATAACCCTTTTTACTTATCTTTACCAGGGGTGCCAATAATAGTGTAGGGCACTGTATATGCATTTAATTTTGAACCCAACATTTTGTCCTGGCTGTTTTCTGGTCTGGAAAGTTCTGCAACAAAGCAAACTGAATGTTTTTTTTCCTCATAAACTTTGTTCAACTGCTTAGTCAGTACATTGGTTGACTATTCAACAATTTGTCGTTAACAAGAAATCACTCATTCAGAAACTCTTAAAATAGCTGGTTAAACATTTACGAAAATAATACTGCCTGCATCAGAGGTGTGGTCTACTATTTCACTATAGCAACCATTGTTCTTGTTCAAGGAGAGGGAGGAGATCTTGAGGAAGATGAAGGCAAGATACAAAGCCCTCCCCGAGTGTCCCCGGAGAAGAGCACCCTGGGAAATTTTGCGGAGTGTTGTGAGGTTTGGACAAGGTCTGCATACAATCTTATATTTTAATGTGCAAGTAAATGAAACACTTACTACGGTAGACTCCTTTATATTTATTGAATATCAATTGAAAACAGCTGAACTATTGACACATTTTACAGTACAAATTTAACACTTCTGTTCAGTTTGTGTCAAATTTGCCTGTTTTAAACTTTTAGTAAAAGAGACACTTTTGAGAAATGCATTTCATAAGCAGTGACTAAACCAGTGTAAATTTGTGTCTTGTTTTGTGTTTCTATTTGTTGTTTATCATCTGTATTTGCTTTATGTATTTTTGCCTATATATTATGTCTTCTTTGAATATGATAAGATGAAGATGAAAAGTAATTGAGAATATCAATTCAAAACAATAAATATCAATAATCTACAGCATGAAGACCTTCACAGATAAACATGATTTATGCCCCCCTTGCCTTCATCAGATTTTTTAAATATAAATAGCATCTTTATCACAAATGAATGACACTTTCATTAAATGTGATCTATGCAACCATTAACCTATATGTATTGTTTATATTGTTTGGAATTGAGATAAAGATAATATATTCAAAATAAAATAAAGGTTCAGGACGGCACTCTACCTTTAAGATATTTTATTGAATCAAACAAAGACTGACGCGTTTCGGAGTCAAGAAAAAAACGAATTTGCATAATGAAATAGTTCAACAATCAAAGATGATCCGACATACCCGTGTGACTCACCGATCAGTTAATTAACAAAGTACATTTATACATAGAAAAAGCAATGTATATATAGGGACATCATGACAAACATATTTCATCAAAATTTTAAATCAGAGGGCAATAATTAAGTCCATCATTTAAGCCCAAAGGTGTTAAAGTCTGTAGGCGCAAGACCCAGTAAGCTTCCTTTTTAAGGAGTAGCTGAACTAGGTCCCCTCCTTTTTCAGAGGTGCGCACTTGCTCAATTCCTGCAAAGTGCAGGGCATGCGGAGAGGAGCCGTGTCTTGCCGCAGCATAATGTTTGGCGATTGAATAATCTAAATTATTATTGCGGATTGCCGCCTTGTGTTCCGCAATGCACATCTTCAGGGCACGTTTAGTCTGACCTACGTAAGTCATCCCAGTAACTCAAATCAGCATGTAAACAATCCCAGTGGTATTTGAATAAATCTGTTAATTTTTATTTGTTTGCCCAAGTGTGGATGAGAAAAGGTTTTGGTGATAGTCGTATTGGCGCAATGAACACAATAGCCACACTTGAAATTTCCACTAGGTGGCGTCAGCATCCACTTCAAAATTTAAGGTTTCAGAGATAAAGATTTCACAAGTATGTCTCAAATTTTTTGCCCTTTTAAAGAAAATCTTTGGAGGAGTTTGGCTGATTGAGTGTCTCAAAACAGGGTCACTGCTAAGAGCTGACCAGTGCCTCCAAATTATATTCTTTATTTGGGTGGAGAGATGGGAGTACTCCATAGAAAAATACATGGTTCCATCTGAGACCTCTTCAAAGTTGCATGTATTTTTGCAAAGTAAGGAATTTCTGTCAGTAGATTGAGCACGTTCAAGGGCAGTGGTTAATGCTTGGTCAGGATAACCTCAAATTAAAAAAAACATCATCGAGAAATCTACGCCAAACAGAAATAAAGGGATTAAATGGATTTGCATTGCTATGAATAAATTTCATTTCCCAGAGACCCATGTATATATTTGTAAAATTGGGTACACCGGCTGCCCTCATTGCAGTCCCTTTCACCTGTAAGAAAAAATCTCCTTCAATTATGAAATGATTGTATTGTAAACATAGCTCCAATAAACCTAGAATAAATTCAGTGGGGGGAGATGGATCAGATTTAGAGTTCATGAATGCGGCAACAATTTCAACACCCCCTGGATGAGGTATGTTGGTGTATAAACTGGTCACATCAAGTGATGCAAGAATGTGCTCACTAGAGACAGTACTGTCCTTAATGCAGTTCAAAATGTCCCAGGTGTCTGCTAGATAAGAAGGGAGAGTGTGCACCATTGGTTGCAGAAAGTAATCAATACATTTGGCCAATGGCTCCACTAAAGAAACCATTATATTAAATAATCGGTGGATTGATAGGATCTTTGTGAATTTTTGGGAGGCAGTAAATAACTGGCCTAATGGGGTAACAAAGTTTCAAAAACTCATATTCTTTTTAACTGATCCAATTGTTTTTGAGGGCAGTCTAAATAGAGCTCAATTTTGTCCGAAATTTCCTTTGTGGGGTCAGATTTCAATTTCTTGTAAAAGCTAGCATCTTCTAATTGTGACCGGACCTCAATTCTGTATTTGGTAGTGTCCCTCACAACAATTGCCCCTCCTTTGTCTGCATTGTGATGTCTTTGTTTTCCTGTAGTTGTCTCAAGGCTGTCAATTCACCTTGAGTGAGATTGGAGTGAGCGGGGCTTTTTTCTAATGAGATATGAGATGAGTCAATATCATGGTCAACTAAATTTGCAAATGCGGAAATTGTAGGGTTGACATTACTAGTCGGAACAAAATAAGATTGCTTTTTGAAAGGGGTTCGTGATTCGTGAGGTTCACTTCTTCGGGAGGTGGTAATAACCAAGGGGAGGGAAGGTTGGGGCTTAGTAGAGAAAACGTTTTTTAAATACAGCTGGCGAACCAACTTAAAGCAGTCTATTTTCAGCCCCAGTGTATTGATCTTGCTGGTTGGGACAAAGGAAAGGCCCTTGTTTAGGACCGATTCCTGGGCAGCAGTTAAAGGGGTGGATGAGATGTTGATCACCGCTGAAATCTTGGTATAGGATAGCGAAGTGATCGTCATGCGGGTTCCCTTTCTGCCATTCCTCCTTCGCCTTCTCATTCTCTTCCTCCACCTCTTCCTCTCCCTCTCATTCGGTCGGGGCCTCTGTGGGAGGACTGGTGCCGCTGTTCTAAAAAGTCTGGGTGAGCTGAGGTTTCTCTGTCGCTGACGTCACTGGACTCACTTTTCTCCCGTTTGGTTCTTTTCCTCATCCTGGGTCTTGGGTTGTGGACATTTCTCAGGTTGGCATACCATTTGTAGATAGCACCGTCCTTATAGTCTAAGATATCCCTATGAAATTTGCCCAATTTATATTCTTTCAACTCTTTTTGAAAATGTTCAAGGGATGTTTGCAATTTGGCTTGACAGTCTAAGAATTCAGGTTCATTCTGAGAAGCTTTGAGGTTGGTCATTGCTTTTTCCAATTACGTTTTCACAGTTTCCCTTTCCACTTTCGTTCAATTGTTAATAAAATTAAATCAAGGGAGCACTTATTCAAGATCTGTTCCTATTTCTTCAGGAAGTCAGAATCTTTAGTCCCAAAGGCTGGTGTTTTGTTAATTCTCAAGCCTCTGGGAATAATTTTATTCCCAGTCTCCAATATTCAGAAAGTGTTTTGGCATGCCACACGAGACGCATCTCCTTCTGTTTCAGAATCCACCGGGCCACCCGATTATTTAATCTAATGGTTCTTTAGTGGATCCATTGGCCTAATTTATTGATTACTTTCTGCAACCAATGGTGCGTGTGCACTCTCCCTTCTTATCTAGCAGACACCCGGGACATTTTGAACTGCATTAAGGACATTACTGTCTCTAGTGAGCACATTCTTGCATCCCTTGATGTGACCAGTTTTATACACCAACATACCTCATACAGGGGGTATTGAAGCTGTTGCCGCATTCATGAACTCTAAATCTGATCTGCAGGGACTGCAATGGGGGCAGCCGTTGCACCCAATTTTGCAAATCTATACATGGGTCTCTGGGAAATTTAATTTATTCATAGCAATGCAAATCCATTTCTTCCCTTTATTTGGCGTAGATTTCTCGACGATGTTTTTTTCATTTGAGGTTATCCTGACTATTTAACCACTGCCCTTGAACGTGCTCAATCTACTGACAGAAATTCCTTACTTTGCAAAAATACATGCAACTATGAAGAGGTCTCAGATGGAACCATGTATTTTTCTATGGAGTACTCCCATCTCTCCACCCAAATCAAGAATATAATTCGGAGGCACTGGTCAGTTCTTAGCAGCGACCCTGTTTTGAGACACTCAATCAGCCAAACTCCTCCAAAGATTTTCTTTAAAAGGGCAAAAAATTTGAAAGACATATTTGTGAAATCTTCATCTCCGAAACCTCAAATTTCGAATTGGATGCCGACGCCACCTAGTGGAAATTTCAATTGTGGCCATTGTGTTCATTGCGCCAATACGGCTAACACCAAAACCTTTTCTCATCCACACTCGGGCAAACAAATAAAAATTAACGGATATATTAATTGTAATACCACCGGGGTTGTTTACATGCTGATTTGCATTAGCGGGATGGCTTACGCAGGTCAGACTAAACGTGCCCTGAAGATGCGCATTGCGGAACACAAGATTATTCAGATTATTCAATCGCCAAACATTACGCTGCGGCAGGACACGGCTCCTCTTCTCATGCCCTGCGCTTCGAAGGAATTGAGCGAGTGCGCACCTCTGAAAGAGGAGGGGACCTAGTTCAGCTACTCCTTAAAAGAGAAGCTTACTGGGTCTTGCGCCTCCAGACTTTAACACCTTTGGTCTTAAATGATGGAATGAATTATTGCCCTCTGATTTAAAATTTAAAATCTATTTTGATGAAATTTGTTTGTCATGATGTCCCTATATATACAGTATATAAAGCTTTTTCTATGTATAAATGTGCCTTCTTAATTAACTGATCAGTGAGCAGTGTCACACAGGTGAATTCTGCCGAATTCGGCTTTTTCTTACTCTGACGAAGGAGCTTGACTCCGAAACGCGACAGTCCTTGTTTGATTCAATAAAATATCCTAAAAGCAGAGTGGCATCCTGAACCTTTATTAGGGGACTGAGCAGCGTAGCTGCTGGTACCCTATTGTATTTGTTCAGATTCTTTTTTTTTCTCCCCTTTCACCTAAAAAAGCTGGTTTGGCCTAGAATCACCAAACTTGGCACGCTTGTTGGGATTGCCAAACTCTTGGATCCTCTATATTATGACGCAGATTGAACACCTGGTGGCACTGTAGTGCACGTGACAAAATTTTGACATTGACAAGCCCACTGCCGACGCCCCGTTTCACCTAGAGTCACAAAATTTGGTATACAAGTCCCTTTGCTCAATCCAAACAAATTTGCCTCAAGGACCCATAAAGTCCGCCATATTGGATTTTTTGCTAATTAGCATTTTTTGTAAAACACTTAAAATGCTACACTAAAATGCTACTTAAAATACACACTCCTTAGACAATGCCTCATAAAATTTATATTCAGAATTTTGATATTTTAAAAGATGGCCGAATGACGAGCCAATGAATTTTCACTGGGCGTGGCTTATCACAAAAATGGTAATAATTCCAAAACGATTTAAAAAAAAAGTATTTTTAAAATGTATTTTCTTATTTAAACTCGAAGATCATTGAGGGCCACCCCTCATTTACAATGATGTTGAGTATACAATGATGAGATAAAATAAGATAAACATACAAGGTATAAAACAATTAAGACAAATCAATTTCAAAGAAAATAAGACGTATAAAAATCAAGATACAAATATAAAACAAATCAATTAAAACAGGTGCAGACAGAATTTAAGTGACTAAAAAGCAGTGGTTTAAAATGGGCCAGAAGTACCAGTGAGTCTAGTTTTTAAATGATCTGCAGGGAATTCCATGTCGAAGGAGCACAATATGAGAAGGCAGATCTTCCCAGCTCAGTTCGGACTTTCGGGATATTTAATGTAATCCAGTCACAGGACCGAGTATAATATGATCCCGATGAGCAAGCAAGCATAGAGTTTAAATAAGGTGGGGCTTTGCCGATAAGGGCCTTATAAATTAATAAATAAAAATGCTTGTCACGCCTGAGAGAGAGGGAAGACCACCCAACTTTATCATACAATGTACAGTGATGCGTACCATAGGCATCGCCAGTAATAAACCTAACGCCGCGTACACACAGCGAGCAACTTGGTTGCTGGGTCGGTCAAGTCTACTAGGCTGGGGGCGGGGCAAGAGCTTCCCGTTGTGTCATCCAAGTCAGCTCGTACAGCTACAAATTTTTGATGAAGAGAAACAACGGCGGTAGCCTACATATAAGAAAGACGTATTTGCGATGCAGCCTATTCTTTATAGTTATGTCATGACACTGATAATTATGTGTTCTCGCTAGCTAGCGATAGGCTATATCCATCTTCGTTGCGAGCTGGCGATCTTTATCTATCTATTATTCGGTTTTACAGTAAATGCTGGGCCAGTTTGGAGTGTAGCTAAGGGCATGTTAGACTGGAAAGCTGACCAACATCATGCTGAACTGTATACAAATAAAGAAGCTATACCGTCTTTCATCATCGAAACCGATTCAAGACCCTTTTATTTCTCGAACGTAATTGCAAGTACCGGCGGTTTTATACATAAATCTATCAATCTATCTAGATAGATTTATGTAGCCTAGCTATAAAACTCAACACGTAGTTTGGGATCAATGTGATATTGGTAAAACAAGCCACATATATCCTTTAAGGTTATGTTATGACGCTGATAATTATACAATGATAATATATAAATTATTCACTGTTACCGCTGCTAACCCTATTTCGCCTAGCTTAGTTTGATAGGCAATATTAGGCTACGTAGCTAGCTAGGTTACGGAACAATTATTCACGAAATGGTTATGTGTCGGTTGGAGAAATATGAAGCGCGGAATTCTGATTGGCTGTTACGGCCGACGTCGGCCAAAAAGTTAAACTGTGGGCAACATTTATCGGCCGATTTTGGTCGCTCAGTTTTCTAGTTGCTCAGGTCGCTGAACATCGCTCAGCTTCATAGAGAATGAATGGACTTCCGGCAACTGGGCGACCGAAGTTGCTCGCTGTGTGTACGCGGCGTAAGGGCAGAATGATAAACGGCGTCCAGAGGCTTGAGAATAGAGGCAGATGCATGCCTGTACACTACATCGCCATAATCCAATACAGAAAGAAAAACAGCCTCGACAATCCTTTTTCTACAAAATATTGGAAAATTTGATTTATTTCTATAAAGAAAACCAATTTTTTGTCTTAGTTTTTTGACAAGATTGTCGATATGAAATCTAAAAGTAAGTTGATTGTCAATCCAAATACCGAGGTATTTATAGACAGTGACTCTTTCGATACAGGATCCCTGCTTAGTAGAAATTTTTTAATCAAAGTCACTAGCATCTCTAGGTTTATAAAACAGCATAACCTTGGTTTTATTTGCATTTAAAACAAGTTTAAGGTCACTTAGTGCTGTTTGGAGAATATCAAAGGAGGTTTGCAAATTCTTTACAGCGAGATCAGCAGAATCTGCAATACAAAACAGAATTGTATCATCTGCGTACAAGTGGACATAACATTGAATTAGAGATGAGAGCATGTTAATTACAAAAAGAACTGGACCCAAAATAGAACCTTGCGGGACCCCCTTTGTAATCGACAAAAACTCATGGGCAGATCCAAAGTTCACTAACTGCTGTCGATCAGAGAGATAATTTAGGAACCAGGAATATGCACCAGGACTAAAACCAATCCTGCTCAAAGTATCCAAGAGCAAAGGATGATCAACAGTATCAAATGCCTTGGAGAGATCCACAAAGATAGCAGCACAATGTTTCTTCTCATCCAAGGCATTGATAATATTATTTAAAACAACAGTGATAGCAGACACAGTGCTGTGCTGGGGCCTAAACCCTGATTGATGCGGGCTTAAAACCGAATTGGCACTAAGAAATTCTTTAAGTTGATGGTTCACTAAGTGTTCCAGAATTTTAGCCAAGCAGGACAGCTTAGAAATTGGTCTGTAATTATTTGGGTCACCCCTGTCACCGCTTTTGTGCAGGGGGACAACATGAGCAGTTTTCCAGACAATAGGAACTACACCAGTTGAAATGGAGAGATTAAAAATATGAGCTATGTATTCAGCAATCAAAGGAGCAGAAATGCGAAGAAAGAGAGGGTCTAACATATCTTCACCGGTAGATTTCTTTGGATCGATTGCTTGAAGAGACTTCATGACTACACTCGGGTGAAAAGGATTTAAAATAAATTGAGAGGCAGCTTTCGTAGAAGATAAATTATTATTATTATTATTACAATTACTGCCAACATTATCACTGCAATTTTCATTATTGTCATAATTAACAAGGGGTTTGTCAGCATTAAATGGAGAAGAGCCCTGAGCTTTGTCATCAAAGAGATGGCCCGCAGTAGCAAATTAGAGCAAAGCAGAGCAAATCTCACTCTGGTCATGTAACAACCAGTCATCAAATTTGACATGATTAGGTAAAAAGGTAACAGAATTATTGTTGGGTTTAACAGCTTTCCAAAATACTTTCGGGTCTGAATAGTTACTGGAGACCAGATTAAGATAATAATCAGTTTTAGCCTTCCCAACAAGGGCAGTGCATTTGTTTCGGACTGTTCTAAAAAGACTCCAGTTTGAGGTCATGTGCGTCTAGCGAGAGACCAGGCTTTGTTACGCTCTATAAATAAAGCAGACAGTTCTGAAGAAAACCAAGGGCTAGATCTGTTTTTCACCCTAACCTTTCTAAAAGGAGCATGTTTATCTACAACTGAGATAAATGTCTTAGTAAAAAAATCCAAAGATAATTCAACGTCAGGAATACCAGAGTTGAGATGAATGTCACTATTAAAGAGATCGTTAAGAAAAGCTTGTTCATTAAAAATCTTAACAATAATTCGTAATGAGGTTTTCTTTGCGTGGGAATCTCTGATACAAGCAATCGGACAATGGTCACTGATTCCTAAATCAAAAACACCGCTTGCAGTGATTTTATCCATTCTGTTAGAGAAAATTAAATCAATTAATGTAGATTTTGAGGGTTCTTTTAAATTTGGTCTAGTGGGATCATTAATTAATTGAGAAATATTAAGACTGGAAGAAACCTCCTTTAAGTACTCAGAGGAAGCATTCAACCAATTAACATTAAAATCACCCAGAGCGATGATTTCAGAATTACTATAGTGGGAAAGTAGCTCAGCAAGGCGGTCTATGGATCTAAGATCGGCAGAGGGAGGTCTATAAACCCCGACTACAGTAATGGAATTATGAGTTCCAGTGATTAATTTCAGGGCAATAAATTCAAAGCACTTTGGCTCAGTGACAGCACACAAGACAGAAATAGAGAAACAAGATTTAACATAAATGACCACTCCTCCCCCTCTTCCAATTCTATCAATTCTAAAGATATTATAATTATCTATGGCAATTTCAGAGTCGTCAATGCTATTTTTTAGCCAAGTTTCTGAAAGAACTAAAACATCTGGATTTGACAGATAGTTATGAAACTTGGTAGGTCTGTTAAGAGTACGATCATGACTTGACCTCTACAGTTTTAACCCAATCGAGCCACGTGGTGGTGCTATAGAGTTCCGAATATAAACAAATATTAAAAAATTCACTAAAATCACTGTTCCTTTGCAGAGATGTAAAACTTGCTACAATGACAAAGACCCAGATTTGGGTCATAGATCTTTACTAATTTGGTGGGCGCCATCTTGAATTTGCCGACATTTTGGCTTAAATGTACTCGTTTATTACTTCTTTGTGTTTTTCCTTAACCGCTTGGCTGATTCTCATGAATGCGCCCACTGACGATGCCCCGTCTGACCTAGAGTCACAAAATGTGGTGTACAGGTCCCTCTGCTCATGATGAACAAATTTGCCTTATGAAAGTTATGAAACCTGGTAGGTCTATTAAGAGTAATATAAGGACTTGACCTCTGCAGTTTCAACCCAATCGAACCACGTGGTGGCACTATATAGATTCAAATATAAGAAAATATTTAAAAATTCACTAAAAATCATTGGCACGCCCACTGCATACGCCCCGTTTTATCTAGAGTCACAAAATGTGGTATGGAGCTCCTTCTGCTCATATTGAAAGAATTTGCCTCAAGGAACCATCAAGTCACCCATATTGGATTTTCCGCTAATTAGCATTTCTTGTAAAATACTTAAAATGCTACTCCTCCTACAAAATGTGACCAATTTACATCAAACCTTGTGAGCTCACTCCTGCTTCATAAAATTTATATACACAATTGTGATATTTTAAAAGATGGCCGAATGACGAGCCAATTAATTTACAGTGGGCGTGGCTTATCACCTAAATGCTAATAATTCCAAAACCATTAGATAGAAAGTTATGAAACTTGGGAGGTCTTTTAAGAGTAACATTTGGACCTGACCTCTCCAGTTTCAACCCAATCGAGCCATGTGGTGGCGTTATAGAGATCCAAATATAAGAAAATATTTAAAAATTCACTAAAAATCATTGACACGCCCACTGCCGACGCCCTGTTTGATCTACAGTCACAAAATTTGGTGTACACGTCCTGCTACTCATGCCCAACAGATTTGCCTCAAGAAACCATAAAGTCTGCCATCTTCGATTTTCCGCTAATTAGCATTTTTTGTAAAACACTGAAAATGCAACTCCTCCAACAGAATTAGACCACGTTTACATGAAACCTGGTGCACACACTCGATAGCCCATGCTTTATAATACAAAATTTATATACAGAATTTTGATATTTTAAAATATGGCCGAATGATGAGCCAATGAATTTCCAGTGGGCGTGGCTTATCACAAAAATGCTAACCATTAGATAGAATGTTATGAAACTTGGAAGGTCTGTTAAGAGTAAAATCACGACTTGACCTCTGCAGTTTCAACCCAATCGAGCCACGTGGTGGCGCTATAGAGATCCAAATATAAGAATATAGCTGCAAGCAGCGATTTCCGGGGACCGAGCGGCATTAGCGGCATTTGTCAAACACAGAAACTGCAAAATGGTAGACAACTCTAGACAGGGTTGACCCAAAATACAAATATTTGTTTCTAAACAGTCCTTTTGCCATTGTTGATAGTATCTTAATCCGATCCAGTAAGGGCTTGCGTATTAAGTCTTTTAAGTACGAGTGAAACAGTGAACAGTTAATACTGTTAAATTTCTTAACTTTTGCAATTAAAAGGTGTTTCTTATTGTGAAAACAACATTAAAAGAAGCATAGCATTTGCACAATAGTTTTGCCAAACATTAACCTAGCCATTGGTACCAAGCCGGAATTGAACCGCTGACCACATACATGGAAAGCCAATACTGTATCCACTAGGCCAAAGCAAGTTAACAGAAATGAGGAGGCCAAATAAGACTTGTGTGTTGCGGTATCAGATTGTTTTGGCTTACTGACTTCATAATTCAAACAGATAACAGGTAATATTGTAAAATTTCCTAGCCTTTGCAATAAAAAGAACATTCTTACAATGACATGCACATTGTGTGCCTCAAAAAAAACTTGGGAACAGGTGGGGATCGAATCACCAACCTACTACACGGCAGTCAAATGCCTTAACCACTAAGCTACAGGAACTTTCACAGTTGGTATAGTAGGTAGACGGCCTGTTAAGCAGAGATAGTGTACTTGGCGGATGGCATACCTGCCATCCCAATATTTGTATTTCTTTAGTGCCACCACGCGGATTAATTGGGTTAAAACTGCAGGGCTCAACTTAGGCCCATAACTCCCAATGGAGCATAGGCCATCGACGACTCTTCTCCATCCAGCGCGGCTTTGGGCTGTCTTCTCCGCCTCTCCCCAGCTGGTACCATGTCCCTTCAGCTCTGCCTCAGTGTCCCGCCTCCAGCTGTTTTTGGGCCTTCCTCTCTTCCGCTTCCCCTGGGGGTTCCAAGTCAGGGCCTGGCGTGTAATGGTAGCCGCTGGTGCAAGGTGTGGCCAATCCATCCCCACTTCCTTCTCCGGATCTGGCTCTCTAATGGGTCCTGACTCCCTCTCTGCCACAGCTCCTTGTTGCTGATTTTGTCCGGCCACCTGATTCTGAAGATGCGCCTCAGACAGCTGTTAATGAATGTCTGGATCTTCTGCATCGTCTTTTTTGTCATTCTCCATGTCTCTGAACCATAGAGAAGGACGCTTTTGACGTTGGAGTTGAAGATGCGCACCCTTGTTAGTGTAGCTATTTCCCTTGAGGCCCAGATGTTCTTCAGGATAATAAAGGCTGCTCTAGCTTTGCCTACCCTGGCAGTGACATCTCTGTCTGTGCCACCCTGTTTATTGATAATGCTGCCTAGGTAGGTGAAGGAGTCGACTTCTTTGATGGGTCTGTCATCTATGGTGACAGGGGTGGTGGTCGGGGTGTTAATCCTCATCAGTTTCGTCTTCTCCTTGTTTATCCTGAGGCCTGCTCCAAGGGATGTTGTTGATAGCTGTATGGACTTGTCCTGCATGTGATTATGGCTGTGTGACAGGAGGGCCAGATCGTCAGCAAAATCAAGGTCATCGAGTTGTGACCAGAGGGTCCACTGTATGCCCTTCTTCCTTCCTGTTGTGGTGGTCTTCATTATCCAATCGATAACGAGAAGAAACAGGAAGGGCGACAGTAAACATCCCTGCCGAACTCCAGACTTGACCTCAAAACTGTCTGACATCTGGCCTGCATGTAAGACCCTGCAAGACATTCCCTGGTAGGTGTTCTGGACCAGGGAGTGATCTTCTCCGGGACACCATAGTGCCTCATTAGCTTCCACAGGGTCTCTCTGTCCACACTATAAAATGCCTTTTCATAGTCGATGAAGTTGATGTATAGGGAGGAGTTCCATTCTATTGATTGCTCTACTATGATGCGTAGGGTGGCGATCTGGTCAGTACAGGATCTATTACTCCGGAAGCCTGCCTGTTGGTCTCGGAGCAGGGGATCAACTGCTGCTTTCATTCTCTCCAATAGAATTCTATTCAGCACTTTGCCTGGTACCGAGAGGAGCATGATTCCCCTATAGTTGTTACAGTTGGTAAGGTCTCCCTTCTTTGGTATCTTGATGATAACTCCCTCCCTCCAGTCTTCTGGTATTTTCTCTTCATCCCAGACTTTGGTGAAGAGGCTGTGAAGCATGTCAGTGGTAGTCTTCATGTCGGCCTTGATTGCCTCTGCTGGTACACCATCCGGTCCTGCTGCCTTGCCTGTCTTCAGTAGCTTCTCTTTCTTCTCTTTCCTTTCTTTCAGTTTCTGCAGTGTTTCTACGGAGACCCAATCTTTATGTTTTGTTGTCTTCTTCCCTAGTATTTCTTCTCAGGTGTCCAACCACATCTTTTTTGACTGTTGCCACTGTGTCTCTATATCTCCGTCCATGTCTTCAGACTGCTCCTGTAGTATCTGGTATCTGTTTCTAAGACTAATCTGAAAACTCTTCTCTACTTCTTGATTCCTGAGAAGTCTGAGGTCATATCTTGTTATTGTGTTTCTAGTGGTAGAGTGCCTTTTAAGACGTATCTTTGCAGTCATCAGAAGGAGGTGGTGGTCTGATGCTGCATCTGCTCCTCTCATCACTCGCACATCTTGACATGACCTCCTAAACTTTCGACTGATGCATAAGTGATCTATCTGGTTCTCTGTAACGTGATCTGGAGATCTCCACGTGGCCTTGTGGATTCGTTTATTGGGGAAGATTCTGCCTCCTATTACCAGCTGGTTAAGGGAGCACAGGTCTGCAAACCTTTCACCATTCTCATTCATCTGGCCCAGCCCGTGTGTACCCATGATGTCTTCATAGCCATTGTTCTCAGCTCCGGTCTTGGCATTGAAGTCACCCATGAGAATAGTGACATCTTTTGTTCTGAGTCTGTCCAGAACCCCCTGCAGCTGGTCATAGAAGTCGTCTTTCTTTTCCTCTATGGTATCATTGGTCGGAGCATAACACTGAATGATATTCAGCTTGATGTTCTCTTTCTGGGTGGCAAATTGGGCGGTGATGATTCTTCAGTTCACCGGTTCCCAGCCAATGAGGGAGCGCTGTGCCTCTGGAGCCAGCATAAGGGCAACTCCTTCTGTGTGGGGGGCACCATCTTCAGTGTGCCTGGAGTAGAGCACCCTCTCCCCTGATGATAGTCTCATCTGCCCTGCTTGTAGCCACCTTGTCTCACACAGTCCCAGGAGAGAGATGTTGTAATTTCTCATCTCCTGTGCTACCTGGACTGTCTTCCCAAACATGGTCCTGATGTTCCATGTGGCGATTTTGGTGGTGGTCCGAGGGGTTAGCAAGGGGGTCGGCCTTACAGCTTCCTTTCGGCTTTGGCTGCACTGCTTCATATACCTCCTCTGTGGAGGTCCTTCTTCCCCCCAGCCTTGTTGGTTTCGATTTGTCGTCAGTGCTTCTGTAACAGGGTGTTTTTTCTAGATAGGGTTGTTGGCCCTATGCAAACCCATTTAACCTCCGGGATGAGGTGGTCCAATTAGTCTATCCTCTACCCTTTGACCTGTCCAGCATGGGTGACCCTGCCAGGTGCTTATGCACCCGCTGGCATAGCTCTCTAGGTCACTGAGGCACGCAAGCCACCACCCCACGACAAGGGTTGGACCGTGTGGCAGCATGGGCTCAAGTCTTGATCTAACTCTCAATCAACCCACCAAGTTTCAGAACTTTATATCAAACGGTTTTAGAAGTACTAGCATTTGTGCGATAAGCCATGCCCAACACTTAAAATGCTACTCCTCCTACAGAATTAGACCAATTTGCACCAATCCTGTTCGAGGGACTCATCCCACATCCCTTCATAGATGCATTACTTTTCTAAGGCCAATGTCAAAAAATGGCCGAATGAGAAGCCAATGAATTTTGCATTGGCCGTGGCTTTTCACAAAAATGCTAGTAATTCTGAAATCATTTGATATAAAGTTCTGAAACTTGGTGGGTTGATTGAGAGTTAGATCATGACTTGAGCCCTGCAGTTTTAACACAATCAATCCGCGTGGTGGCACTATAGAAATACAAATGTATCCGCCAAGTACACTATCTATGCTTAACAGGCCGTCTACCTACCCTACCAACTGTGAAAGTTCCTGTAGCTTAGTGGTTAAGGCATTGGACTACCGTGTTGTAGGTTGGTGGTTTGATCCCCATCTGTTCCCCGCCATTTTTTTTGAGGCACAGAATATGCACGTCATGCTAAGAATGTTGTGTTAACATAAAACAAGTAATTTTTTATTGTAAAGGCTAAAAAATTTCACAAAATTACCTGTTAACTGTTTGAATTATTAAGTCAGTATGCCAACACAATCTGATACCGCAACATAAAAGTCTTATTTGGCCATCATGTTTCTGTTAACCTGCTTTGGCCTAGTGGATTCAATATTAGCTTTCCATGTGTCCGGTCAGTGGTTCGATTCCAGCTTGGTACCAATGGCTAAGTAAATGTTTGGCAAAACTATTGTGCTAATACTATGCTTCTTTCAATGTTGTTTTCACATTAAGAAACACCTTTTTATTGCAAAGGTTAAGAAATTTAACAGTATCAACTGTTAACTGTTTCACTTGTACTCAAAAGATGTAATACTCAAGCCCTTACTGGATCGGGTTAAGACATCAACAATGGCAAAAGCTCTGATTAGAAACAAATATTTGTATTTTGGGTCAACCCTGTCTAGAGTTGTCTACCATTTTTGCAGTCTCTGTGTTTGACAAAAGCTGCTCATGCCGCTCGGTCCCCGGGGATCGCTGCTTGCAGCTATATTTGTCATTGTATCCTTTCAATCCCCAAAGTGCTGTAGTACAGAACCAAAATAACAACCAGATAATCAGTGTTATTCACTTCACCTGTCAGTGGTTTTAATGTTGTGGCTGATCGGTGTATATCAAAACGCGTCATAATGGTTAATCTGAATAATATTGATTATACTATTGATCCATATAGCCTATTACTTGCACGCACTACACACGCACGAGCATGTCTGTTTCGCCATCCGCCAAGGTGGAAAAGCAGGCTTTTAAAGGGAATGGGATATGACATTTTGATTGGTTTATTGAATGTTACGCCCAAGACACACCTATAATTAATGAACAGACTAAGTTCAGTCCACTTAGTGGTCAAAAAACATGTATGTCATTCAAAGTAAAACATCTTCATGTTTTGTCTTTTTTCTTTCTTTATTCCAAGGTAATGTTCTGACCTCTTTCATCCCAAGCTACCCAGAGAAGTTGTGGATTGAGGAGCAGGCATTCTGCAATGTTTTCCCTTTTCACATCGTCTTTGATAAGGATGTAAGACTTACAGTACATCATAACATCAATTCCCAAAATATTATCACTGGAATAATAACATTATCTAAGATATGCAACTGATACTGATAGGCAGTGCAAAAGGCATATAACAGTTCAGAACCATTAACTTATTTGCAAATGTGGTCGCCCACAAACCTGGCCCTGCACTGCACAGCCATGTTAAGGGGGGTCTGTTGTGCTTCTCAGCTGAAGGTGAAACAGACAGGAGTGAATATCCAGAGGTTTGTCCCAGGGCTGCAGACTATGGACGTCAAGCTGGACGAGTACTTCAGCATCGTTCACCCCCAGGTAACCTTCAACATTGACAGCATCAAGAAGTTCATCAACAGCCAGTTTGTACTGAAGACACGAAGCCTGATGGTCCCACAGTCCTCCCAGAGCCAGTCCATGCTCAAACTGAGAGGTATGTGGAAATTTCACTCAAACTTCTACTAGAGTAAAAAACTAAGCCACCAGCCTGCAATCACAAATAAATGTACCAAGGTTATTATAGTTAACTGAAATTGAAACTAAAACTAAAAAAACGAACTAAATGTTTTATTTAACTGAAATAAAAATAAAAAATAAAATTACTTTAAAAACTAAAACGAAAATAAAACTGTAATGTAGTGTAATGGTTATACAGGGACATTTTGAGACTCTGGCTTTCTGATCATGAGACTGAGCCCCCTGCGGAGTCGTTCACAATTAACACTCCTGATCAACTGAGGCACAATTAGTGTCTTTCCCCTTCCTCATGTGACTCTGAGATGAACACAGACTGCTTGATCGATCAGGCGCCAGTTTGGGCAGGAACACACCCCCCCCCCCCCCCCCCCTTTTGAGAAGGAGAGGGGAGATTCCAATTTAACACACACACACACACACACACACACACCCTGAGGTGATTGCAAATAGCTGGTCCATCTATGTTTCATTGTTGGTTGTGTGTGTGTGGAGGTAACAGCCCACAGGGTGTTGTGATGCGTCTAGTGCAGTAGTGCAGTAGTTAGAGGGAAGGTGCATGTCTACTTCCCACCTGCTTGCAACCCTCTTGCTTACAGCTCGCTGCCGCTGGCTAGCCCCTGTGGTGAACAGGGAAGCAGCCTAGTGTGTAAGTCTTCCCTTGCCAGTACACAGCCTCTCCTTCACCAAGACTCCTGCCAGGCCTCCTTGTGGCCACACACGGTAACTGGGTGCCTTGCGGCCCCAGGCAAACTTGGCAGGGGATCTCGGAGCTGCAGTGGTCCCCAGAGGTGTGATGTGCAGGCCCGCAGTTGTGGACACGCCTTGGCGTCCACCAACCACTGTCCCGTTGCCTTGTGGGTAAGTCCAGAAAGACAAAGGCTAGGGGAGCACACCCTGAGAGAAAAGTGGGTGCTGGCAGGCGCGCCATAGGCGGTCCTCTGACAGACTGGAGCTCCGGCAGGCTCCTGCAGCTGTGAGGAGGTGCCGGTCGTCCTGGATTATTTCCTTGCCATCGGAGTACAACTCCCCACAGCGAAGAAGTGATGTTGGAGCAAGCGCATCCCCTTCGTCACTCTAAATAACCTCAACGTGCAGGTATCTGCTACTGTTTTAGTGAGTTCCATCCCCTGCAAACCTATGAAGTCTACTGGCAATGGGGTGCCTGGTGACGGGGGGCAGGACTGAATGATCTGGAAGGTCCTAGCTAGGTCCCTGCACAGTAGCGGCACAGGGCTATTTATGGTCGTCAGCAGCTGGGATCCTGAGTGGCAGCTGCTCCCGGCAGACCCCTGTGTGTCTGATCAGCCCTATTAAGGACCACACTGTTCACCCAAGTTGGGGAAAGGTCTAGAAAAGGTGACCTAAACATTGCCCACTCAGACTCTCCTGGATAGGATACCGCGCCTATCAGGACATTCCACTTAGCGGTCGAAAACAAAAAAAGCAAAACATATCCCTACGACTTGCAACATGGAACATCAGGACCCTCTTGGACTCTAGCCGCAACACCGACAGGCCCGGTCGAAGGACTGCGCTGATCGCGGCAGAGCTGAAGCGCTACAACATCGACACCATCTGCTTTAAGCGAGACCAGACTCCTGGGTGAAGGATCACTCAAGGAAGAGGGCGAGGGCTACACCTTCTTCTGGAAAGGTTACCCCACAGGAGGACAACACCTGCATGGTGTGGGCCTGGCCATCAAGAACTGCCTCCTGCCAAATCTCACAGAGACACTAACTGGCATAAGTGAAAGGCTTATTTCACTCCGCATCCCCCTCGTCGGAAAGCAATATGCCACCCTCTTCAGTGCTTATGCACCTACCCTTCCATCATAAGAGGATGTGAAAGACCACTTCTACGAGATGCTGGATGAGGCCCTCCACAAAGTCCCAAACAATGACAAAATCTTGCTGTTGGGTGATTTCAATGCAAGAGTGGGGAAGGATAGTGACATTTGGAAAGGCGTGATTGGACAACATGGCATCGGACACACCAATGCAAATGGGTTAAGACTCCTAAGTCTCTGTGCTGAACACAATCTCACCATTACCAACACCATATTCCAGATGAAAAATAAATACAAAACCTCCTGGATGCACCCCCGGTCCAAGCACTGGCACCTTCTGGATTACATCATCATCAGGCACTTGGATCTGAGGGATGTCCACATCACACGAGCCATGAGAGGGGCGGAGTGCTGGGTGGACCATCGGATGATCATGGCCATGCCCAAAACGAGGATCCTCCTCAGAAAGTCCACCAAAAAAAGGTTGCACTGTGCCTGGCTGCAGGAAACAGAGGCATGCAACAGCTTCCGCTGTTCCCTAGCTAACCAGCTGGAGAACATTGAGTCTCTCCTGGGCATGGAGGGGACGACCAATGACAAGTGGTCATCCCTAAGTGCTTCACTTTATGACACAGCAGGCCAATCTATCGGCTACAGCAGGAAGAAACACCAGGACTGGTTCGATGAAAACTCCACACACATCTCCACTCTCCTCAACAGCATGCATAAAGCCCACAAAGCCTCACTCAATAACCCATCTTCTGCAGCCCTTAATTGCTAATGGCAATACCAAAGGTGAGAGGTACAGCGTGCTCTGAGACACATTAAAAACCAGTGGTGGGTATCCAAGGCACAGCAAATACAATCCTATGCAGACAGATATGACATGCACAACTTTTATGATGCAGTAAAGGCCACTCATGGTCCAAGAACCTACACTGTCTGCCCCCTTAGAACTGCAGATGAATCTTCCCTCATTAAGGATCAAGCCATGATTGTCCAGAGATGGGGGGAGCATTTTGAGGCTCTCTTAAACCAGCCAGCCCAAGTTGACATCTCAGTTCTGGAAGAGCTCCCAACCCTACCCACCATCCAGAGCCTGGACGTTCCACCTTCCTTCTCCGAGGTACATGCCGCCATAAGGGCACTGAAAAACAATAAATCCCCAGGACCTGACTCCATCCCTGCTGAGATCCTCAAGCAGGGGGGTTACCTCTGCACCAGAGCAATCCACCTCTTCATCTCCCTAGTATGGCGGGAAGAAAGCATCCCCCATCAATGGAAGGATGTGAATATTGTCACCATTTATATATATATACAAGGGGGACAAATCCATCTGTGGAAACAGCCGGGGCATAGCACTCCTTTCTGTCGCTGGCAAAAATCATGTTCCACAGGCTTATCAATACCATCACTGAAGACCTGCTACCAGAATCCCAGTGTGGATTCAGGAAAATCCGAAGCACAGTGGATATGATTTTTACCTCACGGCAGCTGCAGGAAAAATGTCGTGAACAAAAACCAGACCTGTTCATGGCCTTTGTGGATCTCTCCAAGGCATTCGACACTGTACATCGTGACCTCCTGTGGAAAGTCCTTCTGCACTATGGCTGCTCAGTGAAGTTTGTCAACATCCTGCGGCAGTTCCATGATGGAATGATAGCCAAGGTTACAGTAGGTGGACTGGAATCTGCCCCCTTTTGAGTAGGTACTGGTGTGAGACAGGGATGTGTTCTTGCACCGGCCCTCTTTAACATCTTTCTCCTATGTGTAACGACACTTCTGCACAAGGAAATGGAAGATGGGAGTGGGGTGACCCTGGGCTTCAGACTGGATGGGAACCTCTTCAACATCAGAAGGCTCCAAGCTACAACAAAGCTCCAGTCTGTAAGCATACTGGAGCTCCAGTATGCTGATGACTGTGCCCTTGTGGCGCACACACCAGAAGCCCTACAGGCCACTCTTGCAGCTGCTGTGAGAGCATACAGCAGAATGGGACTGTCTGTTAACACCTCAAAAACAGAAGTCCTCTGCCAGTGGTCATCAGAACCCCCACAGAAACCACCTGTCTTCTCTGTCGCAAATTCCCAACTTACCATCGTTCCACACTTCAAATACCTTGGAAGGATCCTCTCAGCAATCTCCATCTACACACTAAAGTTGCAGTCTACAAGGCAATATGCATTTCCACTCTCCTATACGGCTGTGAGACATGGACCATCTACACCCGCCATCTAAAGATGCTTGAGTCATTCCACATAAAGTGCCTCCATCGCATCTTAAAAGTGACCTGGCAGGACCATGTACCGCACTCTGTGGTCCTTCAGAGAACCAGCTGCAGGAGCATAGAGGCCACCATCATGCACCACCAACTGAGATGGCTCGGCCATGTTATCAGGATGCCAGCCAGCCACCTGCCGCGCAAGACCCTGTACGGCCAGCTCCCCCAAGGCCGTCGTTCTGCAGGGGGTCAAAAAAAGAGGCTGAAGGACCAACTAAAGACCTCCCTAAAGAAGTGTGAAATAAAGCCTACTTCCTTGGAAGCTGCTGCTGCAGATCGCTCCTCCTGGCGTGGACTCGGAGTACAGCTGACAGAGGAGCACAGAATTGAACATCGTCTGGCAAGAAGCCAGAGAAGACAGACATCCATATCTGCACCTGTCCCATCGGGTCAGGCTTTCACTTGCCCTGTCTGTGGCAGACAGTGTGCATCCCGCATTGGACTATACAGTCATCAAATGACCCACAAACAGTAGTGGAAGTCATCATCGGTCACAATGGACTACCTTAAGCAAGTAAGCATTGTTGGTTCCAAGGGAATGAGCCAATCTATTGTATGGGTGCCCTAAAGCCATCTACCAATTGGGATCAAAGGGACTTTCCCAACTTTGCTCTGATGGTAAAGACGCTGTCTTACGCCTACCAGATGCACCACTGAAACCCTGACGGATTTCTGCATTTCCCAACCCGCATCTCGCCTCATCACGAGACTGAGTTAGCCTGTCACCGTCCACAGAATAAACCAAGCTGGTTTATTCTCAACAGCCGTTTTGAGGACACGTTTCTTCAAACTGTTCCTCTACTGTCTCCCTTGCGGCCGGACCCAAGTGGAGATCTGTGCACGTCCACGTCGACCTGACTGGAAACCTGTCGTGACCCGACTTCGGTGAAGAAGTCTCCAGGAGTCCACGCACCTGCTGGGACCTTGGACCAGCTGACGAGCTGACATCACTTACGGAATCAGGACTGGCCCTCCCTTTGTTACTGTTAAGTATTGAAACGCATTTTATTTAGCACTGACATCAATTGATAGGCTTGCATAAAACCTGTAATACACAGTTGAGGTTATTTTACTGCTGGTTCCTACTGTTGTTTGTATTTTGTTTTGCTATGTCTGTTTCGGTAGGGAATAGCCAATTTCCCTGACCTCATAGTTTTACACTGTTAAAACTTTATATGTATGAGACTGATAAAATGAGCTAACCACAAAATATACCCTGCCTGGCCAAAAAAAAAGTTGCCATTGCACTCGTCATGCATAGTGCCCACTGTACAAGTCTCTGGAGGCAGTGTTATGATCTGGGGTTGCTTCAATTGGTCAGGTCTAGGCTCAGCAACATTATGCAGCAATAAAATTAAGTCAGCTGAGTACCTGAATGTACTGAATGACCAGGTTTTCCCATCAATGGGCATATTCCAGGACGACAATGCCAAGATTCATCTGCCTCAAATTGTGAAAGAGTGGTTCAGGGAGCATGAGGAATCATTTCCACACATGAATTGGCCACCAGACCTTAACCCCATTGAAAGTCTTGGGGATGTACTGGAGAAGACTTTACGGAGTGGTTCGACTCCCTCGTCATTAATACAAGATCTCGGCCAAAAATGAATGCAACTCTGGACGGAAATAAATGTTGTGACGTTGCATAAGGTTGTCGAAACGATGCCACGACGAATGTGCGCCGTAATCAAAGCTAAAGGCGGTCCAACGAAATATTAGAGTGTGCGCCTTTTTTTTTGGACAGGCAGTGTAGTTTAGCATGTCATTAACCCATAACACAAATTAACCTTTGTTAAAGGTAGGACTGTTAGCTTCTATATATAGCCATCACATAATTTCCTCTGATTAAGATTAAGTTATAGAATGTTATCAATTGAATCAATGTGAATCAATTATTGTTTCTATTATTCACATATTCATAGTTGTAGCCAATAAAACATATGTAATTTTTCCAACCCATTGTCGTGTCTACGTTATTTCACTAAGTTGGGCTCTACTGACGTATAGAATTCTAATTCAGTGTTGAACTTAATTAATTCTGAATAAAAGTGACCAAACCTCACTACAGTAGTGTTGTAAAACTAACTGAAATAAAACAAAAATAACCATGAATTATTTTTAGTTTTAGTTTCTGATCCTCCTCATGACTGTTGATGGTACAGAACTTTTTTATTTGTATAATCCAGATTGCATATAGCGTAATTTGAAACATTCAAAACCAACATCTACAAACCCCAATTCCAAAAAAGTTGTGACAGTATGTAAAATGCACATAAAAGCAGAAAGCAGTGATTTGGAAATTCTCTTTTACATACAGTATATTTAATTGAAAACAGTACAAAGAAAAGGTATTTAATGTTTTATCTTATCAACTTTATTGATTTTTGTAAATATACGCTATTTTCCTATTGAACTCTACGGAAAAATAAGTCAGGAGAAACAACCCTTCAAGTGATCCATCCATATTTACTGCATATCTGGCAGCAGTGATGGTTTGAGGCTTGTTTGATACCGCAGACCCTTGATGACTTTAGCCATTTAGCCAACCATGGGTTCCATACTATTTCCGTGCAATTTACAGCTTAATCTAGCCCCCCCACATTCCCATAGAGATCCATTCAAATGCAGAGAGGTTATAGTATCGCTTGTAAGAATACCTGAAAATAAGATATTGTCTGGTTTTCCTTATCTAAAAGTGATGACTACTGATTTTATTAACGACTACCGAGATCCCTGTCCCGGTCTTATATGTTAACAGATCTTAACGCTACTACTGCCTACTAATTTCATGCTACCATCTCCTGTTCTGTTCTAAGGCCTTGGCGTGCCATAGGTCTTATCGTGCACACTGCCTAATGGTCTTAGTGCCGAAACACGAGCTCACAGTATTTCACTGAATTCTTGCTCAAAACCTGCCTATAATCTTTTAATCATAACAACTGTCGTGGATTTTTCCCTTTCAACCCACAGTGAGCAAGTCTGTCCAAACAGAACCACAACAAAACCATGTAATAGAATAAGAAAAAGAATTTCAGTTTATTTAGAGATAAACTCAGAATGAGAGAGAGTCTCATCAGAATCTCTCTAACCTGAAAAACAGCATACAGAGGAGATTTATACACAATCTATCATTGCTTTACTGATTTGCCACAAGGGGCGGTTTCTAAACATACAGAGACAAGGGTATCCATTTCTTGGTGTTTAGTCTATCAATAACCTTCAAACCAAGTAACGAAAACATCTGCCTGTCTCTGCAGATTGTGAAGGAGAGACACAGAGGGAGTGAACCACGGCCTACTCAGTGTTCACAGAGAATACATTGTTTAATTACTTAACTCAATATATAATTGATCTATTATATTAAATGCTTAATGATAATCATGTGATTGTCTCTATGTTAATACACACACATTGTAAAACCCTCCTTTCCCTCCTTTTATCATTTCATGATAACAAACAATTTTCTGTTACAATCTACCTAATATACTCAATCAATTAGTAAGTGATTCCTTTTAACCTCTTAATGCCAAACGCCCCCTAGCGGTAACGCGGGCGTGACGGAAATTATTAAATTATACATGTCATTAATTTAATAATATATAATAAACTGCTCACCTCAATATTTTGATTAAATATCCTTATGATATATCCATTCCTTCTGGGAAAGTGGTTTTTAAGCCCAAAACGTCGAGATAAAACTTTGTAAATAACGTTGGAAACTCTGACCTAATTCTCAAACATGTATTGCAGCTTGATGTCACACCATAAACAATGTGCTGGTAAACTGTTCTGCTTAATTGTATTTCACAAAACTTTGGTTTAAAAAATCATTATACCTTTAGGCTTCAAGAAAAAATACTTTAAAACTTTCATAAGGCTGTACATGATTTTTTTCCAATTTTAAACCGACTTGTGCTTTTTTGCACTTGATTACGACTCGTTCGGCTGTGTTCACTTTGGCGTTGTGAAACTCAGCCAGTTTCTGGAGTACCAATCCAACGGCTTAGTATATGTTAGCCAGAGTGGTTTTGAACTTGTTTGCAGAGAATTATGCAAAACCGTCGTCAATTGGGTGTATTTCTTTGACTGATAGCACAATAGGCCTATCTGAAGTGGGAAAAACTGTCTTCGACCTGCCTCCACTCCGAGTATTATTTGCTTTCCATTGGGTTTTAAAACTGTCTGTCAAATATTCCAGCCAATAGCCAAGACTCTTATCTTTCAAACGAGCCGTCATTCAACACTGTAGTCATCGTATATCAAGGATTTTTTGCCGTGCGTATAAGGAAGTAGCACTCACGCGTAATTATCGAACCAAGATGGCGCAGTGTTTTTACCTTGTAGCGTAGCTCGCTACATTCCGTTTAGCAAAGCACAATTAATTAGGTAAGGCCCGCAGTTACATTTTTTTACTTTAGAGTATTTTTGATACAGTTTTTGTGTAGTTATGTCAAGATTTTTGAGGCGTTTATCCGTGCACCAAGTGCTAGACGAACTGGATAAGCCAGAAGATGTTTTTGCCGAGGGAGACTCATCCTGTCTCAGTGACGCTGAATCCACTGATGACCGAGATGATGTTGCTGACATGTAAGTTGTTTTATCATTCTAACAGTGTTATGCTATAAACGCATTGTAGTGATGGGCAAAACAGTTCACTTCAGTGACACGAATCACTAGAATCAGTTCATTAAAAAGATTAGTTCAAAAGATTCGTTCACCGAATCGTTCAGTGCTTGGGCGGAGCTCCGACTGCGTACTGCGTAGTCCGACTCACTCAGTGAACTGACGGCCGAACAGTTCATGCGGAAGTGCTGTCGCTTTGACAAATGCGCCAAACTCCGTTTACAAATCTTGATATTTTAAAAGTTTCCTCGTTGAATATCAATATTGGAGGTGAACGCTGGTTTTCAATGACTTTTAAGTCTTAACTTGCTGGGCCTGATTCTGGCAGTTTGAGCCGCTGATTATCACTCAGGATCACGTCACGTTAACTCACTGTGTCTAGTAGCTTCAGTGAACGGATCACTGAACTTGCACCGTTACGTCACAGTTCGTTCACTCAGTGAACTGACGGCCGAACAGTTCATGCGGAAGTGCTGTCGCTTTGACAAATGCGCCAAACTCCATTTACAAATCTTGATATTTTAAAAGTTTCCTCGTTGAATATCAATATTGGAGGTGAACGCTGGTTTTCAATGACTTTTAAGTCTTAACTTGCTGGGCCTGATTCTGGCAGTTTGAGCCGCTGATTATCACTCAGGATCACGTCACGTCACGCAGTGAACGAATCAGTCCACTCTGCACGCTCGCTGCCTCGCTCGGCGCCCGCCCGCAAATTTTTTTTATAATTTTTTTTTTTAATATAAACTTTATTTCGAACAATTTAGGAAACAAATTAGAGAAAAAAAAGAAAAAAAAACTTTCTAGTATACAACACGCAAACACGGTACTCATTTCGGCTATACAATACTTAGAACAATATGTCCGAAATGGAATAGGAAGAAGCAAATGCGAATGATTCGTTCAGCACAGCAGAACTGGTTCGCAAGGGACGAATCACGTTCGCTCGCGGCAGTCCCTCCCCCTCCCTGCACGGTGCACGCTCGCTGCTGATCAGATCCGTTCGTGAACTGAACTGAACTGAGAAATGAACGGATCTTTTCAGTAAGTGATTCAGTTCAGTTCGTTCACCCAAAAGATTCGTTCTTTTGAACGAATCGTTCGCGAACGACACAACACTAACGCATTGAATTTCGCCATGGCAGGTAACGTCGTTAGGGCTGGTGGTATTACCGATTTTTCGATATACCAGTGTGAATTCACGCAATGCCATGCGGGTTCGTAATTACATTGTCAACTGTATTTTATTGTTTTTCATACAATTAATATTACAAATTGCACATTCCAAGGGTATCATAAATAATTTATGAAGTAAACTTAGGGTGTATTGTCTGTGTTGACAAACTCGCACGTGTTACGTGGCGTTGCCAACAACACAGATGTTGTAAGTTTGGTGTAAGCATCGAAGGAAATGTGCAATTTAGCTGCAATGCGTGAATCCCTGTGTTTCTTCTGTGAAGCTAACTAACCTTATATACTTATGCATAAAATCGGTCCCTCTCAGCTAAATTAATATAGATAGTATTACCTTTACAGTGGCAAGCTAGCAAGCAAAATTACAGGTAACAAGCAGCTAGCTATCTATTTGTGTCTGAGATGAGCTACTAAATCGATTTTTTTGAGTGTGAAATGGCTTCTGGAAGTGTTTAGTAAAGTCATTGTTCCACATGAGTAAATTGTTCTGTATGCAGTACAGAAGGCTGTGCAGGTAAACAAAATGGCAATTTATGCATGGTATGAGGGAGAGAACATGATAACATCAGGGAGTACTTGTTTATTATTATTATTGTTGATTGTTGTTGTATAAGGGGGACTAATGGGTATATCAACATGGTGGACAATTCCATGGACAGTGTTAGTGGGGTTTGTAATGATGCAGATTGCTCTCCTGAGGGAATGTGTAGTCTAAATGGCTTCTGTATGAATGGTTAAATAATCTCTCCTCACCCTCCACCCCCATGTTTTGATCCTTTGCCTTTTTTTGTTTTTAGTTCATTTTTTTTAGCTTTTTGGACCCTGCCATTTTGTACTTTCTTTGTGTAAATACGGTAACTTCAGCAATTAGAGGGCAAGGATCTTTTTATTTGTTACAGCAGGGGTGTTTTTATTTTTTATCTAGGAAACTGGTGGACTTTTGATTTTTTATCCACTGCACTTTTAGTAGTACACCTTAGTGCACTTGTATATAGTTGATATGTTTGTCATGTATAAAGTTTTGCCTCCTAAAACCCAACCCCAACGTCCCTGTCATAGGAGGTGGCAACAGAATAAAGGACAGGACTGGCTAGCAGTAATGTGTAGGGAAGTTTCATACTATTCCCATTATTCATTTGAAAACCTGTTTGCACATTCCTGGACTCATTTCTGGCTAATGGGGCTCTGGTGAAATACACAAGATTCACTGTGCTGCTACATGGGTTTTGACAGCTTTTTGTGACCTCGGGTAGTTAGTTGTGTAATATGAAGAGCAACAAGAACACGTCTAAAAATGAACTTTTATTGCCAATATTGACAAATTATCTCATTTTTTTGTAAAAACCTAAAAAATAAATCATATTGAGACCTTTCTGGAACATTGCCATTTTTGGCACATTTGGCACCATTTGGCACCATTTGGATAACGAAAAAGGTTCACCTGAAAAAAACCCTGTAAAATTTGAATGGTTTGAGATATTGACACCAGATTGTTACCAGAGGTAGGCAGCATATTGATGAATCAGATAGAGGAGTCATTTCCTTGATTGCATTTGTAGCTCCCCAGGTAAAAATTCTTAAACTTGAATGTAGGTACCCGTTTTTTGGTTTTTTATATTTTCTGTACATAAATTGTTGTAGTTAAGTATCAAAAGCTGGATTTCTATGAGTTCTCACTGCTTAGTCGTAACACTGCAGGTGTCTTCTTTAACAAAAGCCATGAACCATATTTGTACCATTTATAGTTTTTGAGATAACCACCTTTGTTTTGTAGTGAAAACAGGCGAAAATTGGCCTATTTTGCCCTCGGTAGGAAGAGGTTAATAACATCATAAATGATTACATGATTATACAGATCAAATACAATAATCTCGTGTGGATATGTACAATACTCCAATAATCCAGGGGGAATTGAAAAACCGGCAGATTCAGGACTTATATGGGACAAAACTAGCACAGAGCCAGAAAACCCAATCAGTTCCGGAAAAAATAATCCCTCCGATCCCCCTTAGGGCAATCAAGCGTCGCTTCCGGATATCAGCAATTATCGCACGTCATCCATATCTGATTAATAACAAGAATCAACATAGGAAAAATAAAAATATAAAAATTGAAATCATAGTGAATATAGTAACAGGATAGAATATAATTGAATAATAATTTTCACTATAATGTACTACTGATTATTTAACATATAAAATTACTACTATCAAGAGAAAGTCTGAAAGAAAAGAAAGATAAAAAATAAAAACCAATCATGTAATGGAGACCTTTCACAACTCCTGGAATGTCAACCTTTTAACTCTCTTCACATTACAACACTGTCTGTCTTCCCACCAACCATGTGACAGGGTGGGTACATAATTCAGGCCTATACTTTATATAGGGTCGTCAGTAAACTCAGGAAGTTGTCGGAGAAGGAATACATTATCTTGTTCAGGATCAGGAACATATTGCTGTAAGTACTGACCTATAGCAGCTTGAGTCAGGAATCACATATGTGGCAATGAGGGCGCAAACTCTACTCCAGTCAGGGGGGAGAGCTGAGTGCCCACAAAGCAATTACCAATCAGATAACAGTCGGCTCCCAAGGCAAGAGGATGGTATTATCCCGGAACAGTTTGCAGTTTGTTCCCTATTCCAAGGTAATGAGATTGCGTGTGACCAGTTCTTCCTACATATCTCATCAGCCATGTCAGGGTAGTCTCTGCAAGGACTATAGGAATCACTCAGACAGTCAAAACACTTATCAGGATGCATGGGCGGACAGTCACAGAAAACAGTTTTACACTGAACATTGTCTAATTGACCTAGTGCATTAGAGCCATTACCTATAATACACCTTCCAAACTTCATACTATGTTTAAGTACGACTGGACCGGGCATTCTCCATGACACCTGTGGCCATGCTAGGTAATCTTCCAGGAAAGAACAATCTGTATTGACTACTGGAGTACTCAAAAATGATAGATTTAATGGCACAGAGAAATCGGCTTTTTCCCACCGTATTCCCATACCTGGGTGAGAACTCAGTCCCACCAAACACGTTGAGAGGTCGTTCTTCAGATTCTGCACCTGAAGAAGAGGGCCTGCTGTGGAATGAGGCATGTGAGAGCAAACATAACAAGACTGGTTAAAGTGCTGTTTTGCAGTCCACTCAGCATAACGCCACCAAGAATTAGTAGCATAATGATGCTTCACAGTTCCTGGTGTCAGCCAAGCTTCATTCCCGGTGGTGACATACCTTTTAGTCCTATTAGTCATTACAACAGTACCGTTTAGTTCACTGGTGTTAATTGTGTAGAATGTCTCATGAATCAGGATAATGGGCAGAACAGTGATGAGTGTAATGAGGCCTAGTAGCAATAGGCCTACCTCCAGGCTGCAGCCTAATCTTCTCAAAGGGTTGTACCCCTCAGTGTTCCTGCTGTGGTCTGGCATGTTGGGAGCAGATATTACCGTCACGTGCTCCTTGAAGTGGTGGTTCTCTGAGTTTTTAAACTCCGTGAGAACTTAGTCGTCCCTGTGCGTCGGTTGAGGTGGGTCTCTCACCATTATCCCTCCTTTGGCGCTGGTGGAGCTCTTTTGCAGTGGCTGGCGTGGACCCAAGAAGCACGGCCTTCCACTCGCACGGCTGTGGGCGTGGTGAGTAGTATCTGGAAAGGACCCCTCCACCTGGCCTGGTGCCACTTCTTCCTTCTGAAGTCTTTTATCACCACCCAGTCTCCTGGCTGCAGGTCATGTAGAGGCCCGCTGGCTGGGTCTGGGAGAGCTGCTTTCACCTGTTGATGCACAGATCTCAGAACATTGGTTAGCTGAACACAGTAACTCACCATGCGAGTGTCAGCTAGCTCCTTGTCCAGCATCAGCCCTGGGGGGTGACATCCAGTCCTCATGGGCCGCCCTGTGATGACTTCATAGGGCGACAACCCTGTAGCAGCGTGGACCCTCCCCCGCATACCTGTAAGGACAATTGGCAGGGCCTGGACCCAATCTAGACCTGTCTCTGCCATCACTTTAGTTAACCGGTTCTTAATGGTTCCATTTGCCCTCTCTACCGCCCCTCCACTCTGAGGGTGGTAAGCACAATGGAACTTCAACCTGATCCCCAATTGCTCGGTCACTTTGTCCAGCACCTTGTTTAAAAAGTGTGAGCCTCTGTCTGAAGACAGCTTCCTCGGGATCCCCCACCTAGGAATAAGCTCTGTTAGTAGGGCTTTCGCCACTGCTGCAGCATCAGCTTTCCCTGTAGGAAAAACTTCAACCCACTTTGAAAACATGTCAACAAACACCAAACAATATTTCTTACCCCTGCATGGGTTAAGTTCAATGAAGTCCATCATCAGGTACTCGAAAGGCTCCTGTGGAGCCGGGTGGGCCACATTTGGAACCTTCTGGCCCCTCCCAGCATTATTTACAACACAGATAACACATTTTTTTGCATAAGTCGAAAATCCGCTTGTGTCCCAGTGTCTGGACATCAAAGATATCATCCCTCCTTTTGACACATGATCCAGTCCATGAGTCAATTTAGCATAATAGGGAAATAAAAAACGAGGTAAACAGGGTTTACCAGTAGGGCCTAGCCAGACCCCATCAGTGTAGGTGCCGTCCCGCTTCCATTTGGCCTTTTCCTGGGGTGTGGCCCCAGTTTGGCAGTCCTGTACAGAGGCCATTGGAGTGTCTGTGGGAACAGCAGCCTGTGTGAGCAGACTGAGAGTTGTGTTAGGGGGGGCGATTGCAGCTGCTTTGGCTGCCAAGTCAGCCTGTTCATTACCTTGAGAGATAGCATCAGTCTGGTTTGTGTGAGCGGAGCACTTACATATAGCAATGGCAGCAGGCAAAATAATTGCCTGTAGGAGGCAGCTCACTAAGTGTCCATTCTGTATAGTTTTCCCTGTAGAGGTAAGGAAGCCTCTATGCTGCCAAAGAGTTCCAAAGTCGTGCACAACTCCAAAAGCATATCTGCTGTCAGTGAAAATATTTACAGTTTTACCTTCAGCCAAATGGCAAGCGCGTGTAAGAGCGAACAGTTCAGCTGCCTGTGCTGAGAGGTGTCCAGGAAGGCGGGCTGACTCCAGAACCTGGTGATGTGTCACCACTGCATAGCCAACCTGACTGTCACCTGTGAGGGGACATCGACTGGCAGAACCGTCAACAAACATATCAAAGTCTGCATTTGAGAGAGGAGTGGTGGCGAGGTCAGGACGGGGGGGAGAGAATTTGATCTAACACATGAACACAATTATGCGGCTCCCCATCCTCAGGTGTAGGTAAAAGAGTAGCGGGAATTTCTGCTACCGCATGAGGAACAAGGACAGTGAGAGGACGATAAGCAACAAGTGATGCAGATGCAGTTACCGCCAAAGCCGCTGCTGAAATGGAGCGCAAACAAGGAGGAAGGCCCCTAGAAACAGCATCAAGTCGCTGAGAATAGTACGCCACAGGCCTGTGTTTATCACCGTGCTTTTGCAAAAGAACAGCAGACATGTAGCCGCCCTTCTCATCAACAGTCAAAAGAAAAGGTTTAATCATGTCAGGCAGGCCCAAAGTAGGAGAAGAGGCCAATTGTTGTTTCAACTTCTGAAAGGAAATTTCAGCAAGCTCTGTCCATGTGACATTATCATTAGCCGCTAGATCATGGCCATGTGCCAAATCTTGCAAGGGTTGGGAGATTTCAGCGTAATCAGAAATCCATTGCCTACAGTACCCTGTCATGCCTAGAAAAGACATTACCTGCTTTTTTGTAACCGGTTTAGGGAGGTCAAGAATCGCTTGGATTCTGTCAGTTCCCAAAGATTTGCCTTCTGCAGAAATAGTGTGTCCTAAGTAGGTAATAGTAGGTAACGCAAATTGCAGTTTCTCCTGTTTAACTTTGTGGCCCTCTGTGGCTAGGAATGTCAACAGTTTAAGTGAATCCTGAATACAGCTGTGCTCGTCTGGAGAGCAGACGAGGAGATCATCAACGTATTGAATCAAAGTACTTTGGCCTGAAGAAAACTGAAACTGTTCCAAGTTTTCCTGCAGCGCTGCTGGAAAAACTGCTGGTGATTCAGCATACCCATGGGGTAATCGAGACCAGGTATACCTTTTTGCCCTGAATGTAAAGGCAAACCAGTACTGGGAATTTACATCAACAGGAATACTAAAGAATGCATTCGCTAGATCGATCACAGAAAAATATTTAGCATTACCCGGGACCTGTGCAAGAATGGTAGTGGGGTTAGGCACAACAGGAGCGCGCTGTTGAACGGCGCTGTTCACAGCTCGTAAATCTTGTACGAACCGCCAAGACCCATCAGACTTTTTTACAGGCAAGATAGGAGTGTTGCATGGAGAGTCAGGACAGGGAACCACAACACCAGCTTCTAACAACGCATTAAATACGGGGACAATGCCATCTTCGGCTTCTGGGCGTAGAGGATATTGACGTTTACATGGTCTGTATTCAGATTTAGGGGTTACTTGAAGTGGAGTAACTCCAGCTATGAGCCCCACATCATTTTGGGACGTTGCCCACAATTGAGAGGGAATTGCACTGAATCTCGCGTCTGAGAAATGCAAATAGGCTTGGGTGTCACACAACAACTCATGAATGCTGCAGACAGCTGTCAGAGAGTTCGGAAACTGGTGCACAGTGACACGCAGAGAGGGAGAATATTTTGAAAATTCCCCTGTCTTTTCCCAGTCCGTGGTATTCAAACATAATTTCACCCATGGCCCTGTGTCCTCCCATTTTTTATTTGAGGCTTTGCACAGTGAAACATGGGGTGCACTTCCCGCTATGGAATAGAATTGCTGCTGTGCTGAGCTCAATTGTACAGACAATGCACAGAAATCGCGACCAACCAAAAACAATGTCGAATTTAATTTACAATCACCGTACCAATTCTTCTCAAATTCCCAATCTCTACCTCGACTAAAATGTGCTGTTACATGTAGTTGTAATTCTGTCAGTCTGTCGCCAGTGCCTGTCCACTCAGTTCTGGCCATTTGTATGGCTTTAGCTGTGACTGAGGATCTGTCCAGATCCCAAGTATAGTAAAACATTTCTAGAGTTTCTGCCGTAGCAGCTCTGTCAATAGTTAAACCGTCATCAGTACACTGCACACTCAGACCTAATTTGCACATTAAGTCTCTGCCAAGCAGGTTTACCGGACATACAGGGGAGAACAAGAACGCATGTTTCAAAGTAATATTTGAGCCCGTATTGAAATCATGCACCAGTAATGGAGCTGTAAATTTCTCTGTTGTGGTATTTCCACCAGCATCTTGGCTGAGCATGGTTTTACCACGAAAAAAGAGGAGGTTTTGAATCCCATGATTTAGCTGTTATTACAGACCGACCAGCTCCCGCATCCACAATGAAGTCTAATGCTCGCCCATCAACTTTTAATGACCAAAGTGGTAACGCATTTGGAGCCGTATGGTAAAGGAACCCAGCAAACTCACCCTCCTTGTCCGCATGCGTTTCCTCGTCCCCCACAAAACTTCATTGTCCAGGTAATCCAGTTTGACCCCCAGGATGTTGGAAAGTAACATTCCCTTGGGGTGCTGTGTCCCAATTATCAGCATTACCGGAAAATTTACAACCGCGAGCCCAATGTCCCTTTTTTCCACATTTTCGGCGAACATCATAATCCACCACGGTAGTGGGTCCCATGGAGTTGGGTCTCTGTCTGTTCCCTTGATTTCGTCCTCTACGTCTGCCGCGGCCTCTCCTTTGCTGCTGCTGTCCACCGGCACCGTCTCGGTTCCCCTGGTAGGACTGGAGCTGGGCCAGCTGCAGCTGAGAGATCATCTTGTCGCTCTTCTTTTTGTCTTTGTGTTGCTTGTCGTGGTCCTGTTCTTCGCAGTGAACAGCATAACGGAGAACGTCCTTAAGTCTCCGAGTCTGCCAGCCAACACAGGAGGTCTTAATAGCGGTTGCAAGGTGTTTATCCAATCCATCCAGGAAACAGTGGGTTAGCTGAGTCTCGTACGGAGTAAGAGTCTCGCTGTTTTCCGGTTTGTCCATTCCACTGTGTGCGTCGTACTTCTCTGAAAGTCTCTCAAGAAAATCATTAACAGTTTCACCAGGCTTTTGTTTAACCTGTCTGACTGCTTCCCAGTTCAGACGAACAGGGAATTCGGTTTTCATACTGGTTTCCAAAGTATCTATTTGTTTCACATACGCAGACGCAGCATCATCATTGTATGGATGGTAGGCATCTCTACCTCGTGCAGTTCGCCCTTGTGGGAAGTTACCTGTACTGTGGAATCTGGGCCTACAGAAGCTGCAGGTCTCGCTCTGGCCGCCGGCCCACTCGCAGATGGTTGTGCAGCAGCACTGGAATGCACTGCCTGGAGAGCAGTGGCTGAGGGATGTCCGTGAGCTCCTGCCGCTTGCTGTGGGATATAAGCTGGAGGACACGCAGGACAGTCCAAGTCCAGATTAATTTTGTGTACGCTTGCAAGCTGTGCTACATTGGGATACAAAGAGCCGCTGGAATGCACAACAAGAGATAGCACTGAATTACTTTGTTGGGATTTCTCCTCAGTATTTTTATTTTCTCCCTTGGTCTGTTTTCCCTGCCTTAATTTTGATTCCTTTTCCCACAAATCTACTACATCCCAGTCGGGTTGCCATTTATTTTTACGTTTACTATTTTTAACCTCATATGACCGCAGCCGCATTTTTAGGTTATCAATCTGATTTAGACTAAAAGAGCCTTTTTCAGGGAAACCTAACTTTTGCCATTTAACACGCTGGTGTGTGGTTGCCGGACCATATTTGTCATGCATTATTTTCATTGGACCCGTAAATTCAGAGTCCTGTTTCTTTGAATTTTTAGAACCCATTTTCGTGCGTTTGTCCCACAACCAAACTATGCCTTTTAATTTTAAGGTTTGTTTTTTTTTTTTTTTAACTAAAAAAAATTTTTTTTTCCTTTTAATTAGGCCTATTTTAGTCAGAATCAGTTTCAGATTCTGCACTATCCTCTGGATAATTGCCCTCACTTTCAGGGTGAACGTTTAGCCTAACTTCTATTAATTCTATTAAAAGTTTCCTTCTCTTTTAACCACTCACCTCTAGGTATAGCTACAACAGAAAAACCACTTCCAAATCCGTCAACCTCATTAAGTGTCTCGTACAGGTATAAATGACCATAATCATCTCCTCTGCAAAAATGCCTCTCCTGTACTAGTCCGTGTATATCATTTGCCTCTACTGACAATACATGATACCACATTACAAAAATGTTTCAGAGCTCATTACAAGAGAAAGAAAAAGAGAAATATTAGTCCATGGGTGGGAGCAGCATACAGCCTCCACAGTTTGAATCACTCCACAGAGTGACGGACCTGTCGGTCACTAATCAAACTTTTTAGAATTTGAGCGCAATACAGCCTCAAGTTACGTTTTGCTGTGGCAGCTCACCTGTGATTCTCTTTATATGGATTGCGTATTGATCACCCCAGAGAGACGTCTTACTCTCCTCGGTCCGGTCGCCGCCGTCCTTCCTCTAGGTGACTGGTTACAGTTACCTCTCTGTGAGAAGGTGGGTTGCGGTCTCGGTGTTTGAACTCCCGGCAGTGCGCACTGTCTAAGCCGTTCCGACTTGAGAGGAATCTGCGTAGGAGAAAACCAAGTTAGCAATCCTGCCGACTACGCCATATTGTCGTGGATTTTTCCCTTTCAACCCACAGTGAGCAAGTCTGTCCAAACAGAACCATAACAAAACCATGTAATATAATAAGAAAAAGAATTTCAGTTTATTTAGAGATAAACTCAGAATGAGAGAGAGTCTCATCAGAATCTCTCTAACCTGAAAAACAGCATACAGAGGAGATTTATACACAATCTATCATTGCTTTACTGATTTGCCACAAGGGGCGGTTTCTAAACATACAGAGACAAGGGTATTCATTTCTTGGTGTTTAGTCTATCAATAACCTTCAAACCAAGTAACGAAAACATCTGCCTGTCTCTGCAGATTGTGAAGGAGAGACACAGAGGGAGTGAACCACGGCCTACTCAGTGTTCACAGAGAATACATTGTTTAATTACTTAACTCAATATATAATTGATCTATTATATTAAATGCTTAATGATAATCATTTGATTGTCTCTATGTTAATACACACACATTGTAAAACACACAACATGTGCATAATACTTTAAGTCACATTACAAATATCAACAAACCATCTGATAAACACAAAATATATATATAAAGGGTTATTGGTTCACTTTCATCCTAACAACAGAGAAAAAGGAATTTCCATAAACTATTTGAGAGGGTTATTTAAATTGAACTCACCTCTCTTTTGGAGTCCTCCACCTCTGTAGTTCAGGATAAAAAATGTTTCCAATTCTACCGCTGCCACCAAAAGACTGTAGGGTTTTCCTTATCTAAAAGTGATGATGTTATTGATAATGTAACAAAATGACAAAGGAATTCCCATCTACTGTTGCAATATACACAATCGATTGCGGGAAGGTGTACAAGTACAAGCTTCAAAGAAAAATTACTTATATAGTTTTCCAGAGACAAAGAAACTGTGGTTTTAGCCTGTGTACTACACATTTCCCCTTACGTGGCTTCCAGCCACTATGCATGATGTCAACTCCTTTGTGCCAAGACTGCATAGAGTCGTCACTGGCCTGCCAAGAATTAAACATATAAGGAGAAATAACTCCAGTACAGTTCTTTTGTTTATCCTTCTTCACATACAATGGATAACGGGAAATGTAAGCAATTCCTAATCTCTGCAGAATAATTGGAATATACACCGATCAGCCACAACATTAAAACCACTGAGAGGTGAAGTGAATAACATTGATTATCTCATTGTTATTTTGGTTCTGTACTCTAGCACTTTGAGTTTGAAAGGATACAAAGCAGGTTGAAGTGCCGACTGTCAGCTTTAATTTGAGGGTATTTTCATCCATATCGGATGAACCTTTTGTACATAGTCCCCCCCATTTTTGGGCATCAAAAAATAATTGAATATTGAACTCTATGGAAAAATAAGTCAGGATTTATACATGCATATCTACTGCATATCTGGCAGCAGAGTGATGGTTTGAGGCTCGTTTGATACCTCAGACCATTCATGATTTACAGCCATTTTACCAACCATGTACATTATGCTGTTCCAGCATAATGTACAGCTAAATGTAGTCCCACCCCGCAGTTCCCATAGAGATCCATTCAAATGCAGAGATGTTATAGTTTCGCTTGTAAGAGTACCAGAAAATAAGATATCAAAAGTCAGGAAGTCATGGCATGCAAAGGATATACAACCAAATACTAAAAATGATTACTTTATTCTACATTATGTTAAACTGTCCAATATTTTTGGACAAAAATGGGGGGGACTATGTAACAAAGGTTCTATAATTTCTAAACGGTTCATCCGATATGGATGACAATACCCTCAAATTAAAGCTGACAGTCTGCATTTCAACCTCATTGTCATTGTATCCTTTCAAACTCAAAGCGCTAGAGTACAGAACCAAAATAACAATGAGATAATCAATGTTATTCATTTTACCTGTCAGTGATTTTAATGTTGTGGCTGGTCAGTGTATATTTATACAGGGGATTATATTACTGACTAGATGTGACGCGTGCTGGTAAAACAGTCTGCAAGTCACACTTCTGCAATTCACAGTAGAGCGCAAAATAGGGAGGAAAATAAAAAAATGGGTTTTTAGTTTTCTTTCCATATAACGAACGGTTACAACTGTAACCATGTTCTATGAGTTCCGGATGACCATTATGGTCGCCAATATGGATGGCCTTCTGGGGCCAGATGCATCAAGACTTTTATACCAGAATTTGTCATGGTACATGACCCCCACGTAGTGACGTAATTCCTCCCATAAAGGGGGGAGCGTCACTATGGATGTCCTCGGAACAATTTTTTCGCCCTTGAAAGGTCCCGAGTGACCATGATCCCTAATGGTCATCCGGAAATTATAGAACATGGTTACAGTCATAACCGTTCATTATATTTCATTCCTTAGACCATTAGGGTCGCCAATATGGATCACTTAATACCCAAAGTGTCAGGAGGGACCATCATCCTTACGTGGATGCCAAGGCTGCAGGTAAGACAGTTGCACCGACCGTTGAGCCTGGTGCCACATTGACGTAATAAAAACCTCAACAATGTGCAGGGGGACGCCCACGTCACCGTTTCAAAAATTTCTTTAAGAGGCACGCCTTCCAGGGCTGCCCATGCCCTTAAGTATTAAACTAGCAGCTTGAACCACTTAAACAAGGATTCAGAAAACACAATCAAGGGAGGTCACAATGAGGTAGGGAGGGGTGGAGAGAGGTGCAGCTTGAAGAGGTGAGTCTTCAATCTGCGCTTGAAGGTGGTCAGACTTTCTGTTGTTCTGACCTCCACGGGGAGCTCATTCCACCACCGTGGGGCCAGGACAGACAGACGTCGAGACCGGGTGCTAGTATGAAGTGGGGGGGGGTACCAGTCGTCCTGAGGAGGCGGAACGCAGGGATCTGGTAGGTGTGTAGGGTCTGATGAGCTTTTGGAGGTATGGAGGGGCTGATCCTCGGACTGCCTGGAAGGCGAGCACCAATGCTTTGAATTTGATGCGAGCCATCACAGGTAGCCAGTGGAGGTCAATGAGCAGGGGGGTGACATGGGAGTGTCGGGGGAGGTTGAAGACCAGGCGCGCTGCTGCGTTCTGGATAAGCTGAAGGGGTCTAATGGCCGATGCTGGCAGGCCAGCCAGGAGAGAGTTGCAGTAGTCCAGGCGGGACAGCACCATCGCTTGGACCAGGAGCTGGGTTGAGTGGGTGGTGAGGAAGGGACGGATTCTCCTGATGTTGTACAGGAAGAACCTGCACGCCCGGGTTACCACTGCGATGTTCTCAGAGAGGGACAGCCTGTTGTCCATCACCACTCCGAGGTTCCTGGCACAGGGCGTTGGGGTCAGTGGAGTGTCCCCTAGGTAAATGGAGAGATTGAGAGGGGGAGAGGTTAGAGCAGGAATGTAGATGAGCTCAGTCTTGCCTGGATTGAGCTTCAGTGGTTGTCCATCCAGCTCTGGATGTCTCTCAGGCAAGCGGACATGCGGGCTGACACCTGAGTGTCAGAGGGTGAGAAAGAGAGAAAGAGTTGAGTATTGTCAGCATAGCAGTGGTAAGAAAGACCATGAGCAGTGAAAGCAGGGCCAAGGGATTTAGTGTAGGTGGAGAAAAGGAGGGGACCAAGGACTGAGCCATGGGGGACTCCTGTGGTAAGGGGACGGGATGCCGATACTTTACCAGCCCAGGCAACCTGGGAGGAGCGCTCCGAGAGGTAGGACTCAATCCAGGCCAGGGCCGAGCCGCCGATCCCCGCTGCAGACAGGGACGACAAGAGGATGGAGTGATCTACGGTGTCGAAGGCGGCAGAGAGGTCTAGGAGTATTAGCACAGAGGAGAGGGAGCCTGTCTGAGCTGCGTGAAGCATCTCGCTGACGGAGAGGAGTGCGGTCTCCGTTGAGTGGCCAGGTCTGAAGCCGGACTGGTGGGGGTCTAGTAGGTTGTTCTGGGTAAGGAAAGAAGACAGTTGGTTAGAAACAGCACGTTCAATAGTTTTGGAAAGAAAAGGAAGAAGAGATTTTTGGATGTTGGAGGGGTCCAGCGTGGGTTTTTTCAGGATCGGGGTGATGTGGGCTCTCTTGAAGGATGAGGGGAAGCAGCCAGAGGTCAGGGAGGAGTTCACCAGGGAGGTCACAAACGGGAGGATATCTGGGGTGATTGCCTGGAGGAGAGATGAAGGGATAGGGTCAAGGGCACAGGTAGTGGGGCGATGGGAGAGTAGGAGGTGGGATACATCGGTATCAGACAGGGGAGAAAAGGTGGAGAAGCAGGGGGGGGGGGCACGGAAGGGGTAGAGAGAGGAGGAGAGTGGAAAAGAGTGTCCGTGAGGGGAGGGGGAGTGGGGAAACGGGGGGGGGGGGGGCATAGAGAGGGGCTGAGGGGCTGAAGGAGCTGCGGATGTCTGCGATCTTCTCATCAAAGAAATCTGCGAAGTCGTCTGCAGTGAACGAGGATTGAGGAGCAAGAGGGGATTTGCTGAGGAGGGAGGAGAAGATGGAGAACAATTGACGGGGGTTAGAACTGTATTTATTTTAGTGTGATAGTAAGTTACCTTGGCAGCGGTGACTGCCGTAGAGAACGCCGCTAGGAGAGACTGGTAGGAGGAGAGGTCTGATGCGTCTCTGGATTTCCTCCACATCCTCTCTGCTGCGCGAAGACCGGCCCTCGAGGTGCGCAGGGCATCGGACATCCACGGGCAGGGAGGAGATGGGCGTGTGGGCCTAGAGACAAGAGGGCAGAGAGAGTTAAGTGATGTGGAGAGAGCTGTGAGCAGGGTGTCGGATGCAGAGTCGATGGGGAGTTGAGAGAAAGATTTGAGAGGGGGGAGGGAAGCAGTGACACAGGGAGCAAGAGAGGAGGGTGAGAGGGAGCAGAGGTTACGGCGGACAGAGACAGTGGGGGTGGGGGGGGGGGGGGGGGCGGTGTGGAACAAGAGGAAGAGAGAAAGAAATTAAGTGGTGATCAGAGGTATGGAGAGGGGTAACAGTGAGATCAGAGCAGGGGCTGTTCCTCTGGAAGACCAGGTCTAGGAGGTTGCCAGCCTTGTGGGTTGGGGGGGGGGGGGGGGGTTGGAGGGTGAGGTCAAAGGAGCGGAGAAGTGATAGGAAGGCTGCAGACTGGGAGGCATCTAGATGGATGTTGAAGTCTCCCAGGAGCGCGGTTCAGCGCGGTGCCGTCCTCTGGGAAGGAGCTGAGCAGGGTGTCTAGCTCATCGAGGAAGCACCCCAGGGGACCTGGAGGGCAATAAACAACTATAATGTACAGGTTAATAGGGTGGTTGATTAACACAGAGTGGTATTCAAAACTAGTAATAGATATATCAGAGAGGGGGAGAACAGAGAATGACCATGAGGGGGAGAGTAGCAAACCAATACCACCTCCGCGACCAGATGGCCAGGGGGTGTGAAAGAAGGAGAAGGAGGAAGAGAGGGCAGCGGGAGTTGCCGTGTTGTCCGGTGTGATCCAGGTTTCGGTGAGGGCGAGAAACTGGAGGGACAGGAAGGAGGCATAGCCGGAGATGAAGTCTGCTTTCCGTGTGGCAGACTGGCAGTTCCAGAGCTCCCCTGTGACGGTGAAGTTCTCGCAGGGAGTCAGCGAGGGGTAGCGGAGGTTGGACGGGTTGCGTCGCCGTGGAGGGCCCCGTTGGTGGAAGCGGGTTCTGAAAGGAAGAGAGCAGACAGGGATAGGGAGAACACACATAAACTGGGACAGAGCGGCACTAGTGTTGCTCTTCCAGATGTCTTTTGAAATGCACACAGCTGATTGCAAGTGGTTAACAGCTGTGTGAGACACTTCGCAAGCACGGATAAATAAGTACTACCAATTAAAAAGCACAATAACGCGAAACTAACAGCCTAGTCAATCTAACAATCTAACAAACAGCCAATCGCGGAACAAACACAAACTAGCAATGCAAATAATGTGATCAGCGTTCAACAAGGTCTAATTAAAATCACGCAAACTGCGGCCAGTACGCTTAAAAACGACACTACCTTACGCGGGACGGTTAAAACAGCTCTTGATACGGAGGAAAGAAGATGCACTCTGATAAGTTAATGTGTAACTTCAGTCTATATAGCAGTCGTCTTCCAGATGTCTTTTGAAATGCGCACAGCTGATTGCAAGTGGTTAACAGCTGTGTGAGACACTTCGCAAGCACGGATAAATAAGTACTACCAATTAAAAAGCACAATAACGCGAAACTAACAGCCTAGTCAATCTAACAATCTAACAAACAGCCAATCGCGGAACAAACACAAACTAGCAATGCAAATAATATGATCAGCGTTCAATCTAACAATCTAACAAACAGCCAATCGCGGAACAAACACAAACTAGCAATGCAAATAATGTGATCAGCGTTCAACAAGGTCTAATTAAAATCACGAAAACTGTGGCCAGTACGCTTAAAAACAACACTACCTTACGCGGGATGGTTAAAACAGCTTCTGGTGGATCGGCCCTGGATATCAATAGGCGAGGGTTTAGCGCTAGCCTCATAGGCTGTGGCTACTGCCTTCACTACCCATCGGGAGAGGCTTTGAGCCAAGAGCGCTGTCCCTGTGGTCTTGCTGTAGCAAACAAAAGAGTTGCCCTGAACGTCTGTAGGAAGCAGTAGCTTCGATGTGAACATCGCAGCGTACGCGCTGGACATATCAGGTATGCGTTCCGCAGGTCCTCCTCTGGCGGGGGGCGAAGCGCCGCGAGCTTGATCGGCTAATTGATGTGAAATGCCAAAACGATTTCGGGCAGAAACAATGGATTAGGCCGCAATGTGACCCCTGAGTTTGCTGGCCTCCACCTTCGACAATCTGCGCTGATGGAGACAGCGTAGACCTCACCAAACGTGTTTTGCTGATGCCATCGCTAGCAGAAATGCCGTCTTTAAAAGAGAGAGCCACTTAAGGCTGATCATCCCGAGAGGCTCATAGGGCTGAACCGTGAGCGCTCTCAACACCAAGGGGAGATCCCAGGAGGGAGCTACCAGTGACTTTGCAGGTCTCAGCTGCCGGGCACCCTTCAGGAACCGGCTGACCAGGTAATGGCTCCCTGCAGGCTTGTTATGTACCCAGACATGCCTGCAGGATATGACAGCCGCATAGGTTTTCAGTGTGCTGGCTGCTTTCCTGTTATTAAGTAAGGACTGTAAGAAGTCCAATAGTACAGGAATCGGACAGTGTACTTAGTCCGCACCTTCCCGTAAGCACCATGTGTTCAATGGCTGCCACATATATCCATAGGCCCTGCTCGTAGAGGGGGCTCTGGGGTTAAGTCGCGTCCGCTGGACAGGGGAGCCGCACTCTGTCAAACAGTGCCGCTCTGTTGTGATAGCAGATCCTCCCGAAATAAAATTGTCCAGGGTGGATCGCAAACAAGGCAGAGGATTTTATTTGCCATCTGGGGGCTACCAGCAGGAGCTTGTGGTGGCTCATGCTGCCCCTGTCGCATTGATCAGCAACTCGGGTGGAAACGCATATAGCAGGCTGTCCGGCGCTGGGTCACTTCCAATGATCTGCGGGACTTTAAACCGCCTTGATGATTTACGTGATATACTGCTGAGGTGTTGTCCGACCTCACTATCACATGTTTGCAGCGTAGTACGGGCAATAAATGTCTCGGTACTAGAAATACTGCTTGGAGTTTGAGCACGTTGATCTTGTCCAACTGATGCTGTCGGGACCATAACCCCTGAGCTGGGAGGTGCTGGTAGACAGCCCCCCAACCGCTCAGTAAAGCGTCCGTCGTAACGACCACGCGTTGTGAAGGTATAACCCCCATCCGGACCCCTTCTTTCAGACGGCTCACTCGTCACCATGAGCGGAGTAGACGGCAAAATTGACTTGTTACCCTGATTCGGGCATGACGGTCCCACCGGGGGTGCAGTGACTTTGCATTCAACCAGCGTTGAAGTGGCCTGGCTGTCAGGAGTCTGAGAGGCACGATTGCTGAGGCGGCTGAAATTAGGCCCATAAACCTCTGAAAGTCCTCATTTCGAGGAACAGATTCACTCGGAACTGAGATACCACGAGCACAGTGATTATGCAACGGGGCGTCAGTGATGCTTTCATGCTTTTTTGAATCGAGCAGCAGAACGATGTATTCGATTGACTGTATCAGAATCAGCTGGCTCTTGCTGTAATTGACATTAATGCCTTAGAAAAATAACGAGCACTCGCAGACGATAAAACGTGGCGGTGGTCTTTAATGGGGGAAGCCGCAGCGAATCACGCATACTTCTGTCTTATGAACCAATCGATGTAGCATCACGCTCATCGATTGGAAACGTCTTACTGGAGATTTTTTGCTGTGGCCAGTAGAGACTTAAATATCAGTCACCAGAGCCGTAGCTCGTGGATTGTAAGGAATCAGATCTCACTGGGGTACACGCAGGCCCAGGTTCGATCTGGACAACCAAATGTCTTACTGCGGTGCCGCCGCAGACTTAAATTCAATCAACTGAGCCGCAGCTTGTAGATTATACAAAACTAATCCGTGGCTCCCCCACATCCAGTGCATAAGGCGCTCCCGCCTTAGCCACATAATGAGCACTCACCGATGATGAAACGTGGTGATGGTTTCTAGTAGGGGAAGCCGAGGCGGATAGTGTAAGCGAAGCACGCGCACTCTGTCCTATAAACCCATCGATGTGGCACCACGCTAAACGATTTGGAAGCCTCACTGGTGTGCCGCCGCAGCCAGTACCGAATTAGAATCAGTCACCGGAGCCGTAGCTCACCGCTTGTATGGTAGCAGATCTCACTGGGGTACATTTTCCACACCCAGGTTCGATCACTGGAATCTCATGCCTCAGCAAAATAAAGAGCACTTGCAGACGAAAAATGTGGCGGTGGTCTTTTAGTAGGAAACAAAACCAAGGCAGCTAGTGTAGCGAAGCATGCATACTTTGCCTTACAAATGAATCCATGTAACAGATCTCACTGGGGTATACTCTCCACGCCCAGGTTCGATCAACAAAATTTCGTACCTTAGTACCTGCAGACGATAAAATGTGGCAGTGGTCTTTAGTAAGGGAAGTTGAGGCAGGTAGTGTAGCCAATCACGCGCACTCTGCCTTATAAACCAATCGCTATTGCACCGCGCTAGCCTATTGGGAAGCCTTACTGGCGTGCACGCGGCAGCCAGTACAGACTCAGAATCAATCACTGGAGCTGTAGCTCATGACATTACATTACATTATAGGCATTTAGCAGACGCTCTTATCCAGAGCGACTTACACAACTTTTTTTATCATGTTTTTTACATATTATCCATTTATACAGCTGGATATATACTGAAGCAATTCAGGTTAAGTACCTTGCTCAAGGGTACAACAGCAGTGTCCTACCTGGGAATCGAACCTGCAACCTTTCGGTTACAAGGCCAGTTCCTTAACCATTATACTACACTGCCGCCTGATTGTGTCATGATTGTGTGGTAACAGATCTCAACAGAATCTCATGCGTTAGCAAAACAAAGAGCAACTGTTGATGATAGAACATGTTGGTGGTCTTTTATTAAGGAAAGTTGATGCAGGTAGTGTTGCGAATTACACACACTTTTGCCTTGCAAGCCAATTAACGTAACAGATCTCACTGGGGTGTGCTCTCCACGCCCAGGTTCGATCAACAGAATCTCATGCGTTAGCAAAACCGCAGAGCAACTGCAGATAGAACGTGTCGGTGGTCTTTTATTAAGGAAAGTTGATGCAGGTAGTGTTGCGAATTAGACACACTTTTGCCTTGCAAGCCAATTAACGTAACAGATCTCACTGGGGTGTGCTCTCCACGCCCAGGTTCGATCAACAGAATCTCATGCGTAGCAAAACCGCAGAGCAACCGCAGATAGAACGTGTTGGTGGTCTTTTAGTAAAGAAAGTTGAGGCAGATAATGTAGCGAGTCACGCGCACTCTGCCTTACAAAACAAACCACACTTGCTGATTGGGAAGCCTCACTGGTGTACTCGCGCAGCCAGTACCGGCTTATAATCAATCACTGGAGCCATAGCTCGCTGATTGTTTGGTAGTAGATCTCACTGGGGTACACTCTCCACACCCAGGTTCGATCATTGAAATCGCAGAAAGATACAAACCTGTACTTTACTGCATACAAACCTATTCACCACGTAACTTGCTTCACTAGAGTGAACGCAGTAGATGCGTAGCACCGCATGCCTACTTCTGCAGTATCCAAGAGCTGATATCCATGCGAAATAGCCAGGCTATTCACAGATGCCGCTCCTAAGTGCTTATCCTCGCCTCTGGAGTGTGACCGAATTCATGAGACGCTGTGGGATCTCACACAGGATACAAATAGTCTCAAGTCTCAAAAAAAGTGCATTGGCGAGAAAATTGAAAAGAACATCTGCAGTGATGCTCCCCCCTTTATGGGAGCAATTACGTCACTACACGGGGGTCATGTACCATGACAAATTCTGGTATAAAAGTCTCGATGCATCTGGCCCCAGAAGCCCATCCATATTGGCGACCCTAATCATCTAAGGAACGAAATAGAACGTGTGTTTTAGAAGTCGCTTAATATAACATACAACGTATTTATGATCTCTAAATACCTGTAATAAGTAACACAAATATGCTTGTTAAACCATGTTGTTTGCCGGGGACGGGCTTCAATTTGAGGGACAGACTATAATCAGCTGTCCATTAACACCTTCCTAGTTTCAATTGGCTCTGAGGTTCAGTATGCCTTGCCCATAAAGAGCCTACTTCTCTGAATAATGTAGCTGCCAGTAGAAGCATAGACAATGGAGAATTCATAGAATCCTTTACCCTACAATTCTGAACGATGGTAAAAAAAAAACGAACATGGCGTCATCATCAGCAGACAACAGAGACATGCTTATTTTAGGAACTGTATTGACATATATTAAGGTTAGGCTAATGATTCTGAAATGACTCAAACGTCATAGACTCCAAGTAAAACGAGTCGAGAACGTACACGATTCACAGTAGCTACTTGCTCCATCTGGACCTCTGGCTTTCGATATGAATATCTTCAGACAAAACTCCATATTACTTCATAGAAAAAAGCGAACATTAACTTAAGAGCCTATTTGTGGTTGAATGGAATCGTGTTCAGTAATTCTGTAGTTCTTACCTATTTTGGCACTTGTCCTCTCCACAAATCCCAGCCGGCTCAGGCAGGCTATGAACGGTTTGCCTGTAATCCATACTTTAAGCGAGCTATAACCGACAATTTCAATACAAACTAGTGACTTTTTCAATACCCTCAGCCAGCGGCTTCAGTGCTGAGCATATATGTTTCATTGTCAGAGCGAGTGTCCGTGCCATCCATGTAAATTTTTCACTAGTTTGTATAGAAATTATCGCCTATAGCTCGCTAAAAGTATGGATTACGGCTGAGATTTGTGTAGAGGACAAGTTATGTAAGAACGTTCAGAATAAGTTACAGCGTTCGCTTTTTTACATGGAGCTCTATCTGAAGATATTCATATCGAAAGCCAGAGGTCCAGATGGAGCAAAGTAGCTACTGTCGTTTGCTGTGAAACCTGTCTGGTTTGTAACGTTACTCGGGTAAGTTTGGGTTTTTGCTATCAATCTGTCTGTTAGTCCAGCTGTGTCCGAATCTACTGCGTCCTCCTGTGTAGCCTACTAGAGCCTAAGGTAGGCTAACGTTACTGCTTACAGCGTACTGTTTAGTGACGTACAGTAGCCGATGTGAAAAATATCCTCAATACTATTATCAGCGAAATCCTAAGCATAATAAGTATATCATTTGCGGATTTAAAGTACACTACTTTTAAATAACATTTTGCCTACTTAACAACTTTCTCACAGCTAGCATACACAATAGTAGCCTACAGAAGGGCGTTGATTCAGACCGATTCGGACACATCCTTTGTTTAGCAGAAACCAAGTTAGCTATCTAGCTAGCCGCACATCCAAATAATGTATCATTTTCAAGCATTTTCAAGATATTCTTATCTGTCTGTCTTTGTTTAACACAAACCAAGCCCTTGCTCACCACGCTAACAGTTAGCTTTCTAGCTAGCCGCGTGTCAAAACAATGTATCTGCAAGCGTGTTCGTCGTGATTTTTTAACAGTCTTTGTTTAGTATAGTGTTGTGTCGTTCGCGAACGATTCCTTCAAAAGACCGAATCTTTTGGGTGAACGAACAGAACAGAATCACTTACTGAAAACATCCGTTAATTTCTCAGTTCAGTTGAGCTCTCGAACGGATCTGATCAGCAGCGAGCGTGCAGGGAGGGGGAGGGACTGCTGTTCTGCTGTGCTGAACGAATCATTCACAGGCGGGCGGGCGCCGAGCGAGGCAGCGAGTGTGCAGAGCGGACTTCTGCGAGCGAACGTGTCGTGATTCGTTCACTGAAGGCTACTAGACACAGTGAGTTAACGTGACGTGATCCTGAGTGATAATCAGCGGCTCAAACTGCCAGAATCAGGCCCAGCAAGTGAAGACTTAAAAGTCATTGAAAACCAGCGTTCACCTCCAATATTGATATTCAACGAGGAAACTTTTAAAATATCAAGATTTGTAAATGGAGTTTGGCGCGTTTGTCAAAGCGACAGCACTTCCGCATGAACCGTTCGGCCGTTTCAGTTCACTGAGTGAGTCGGACTATACAGTACGCAGTCGGAGCTCCGCCCAAGCACTGAACGATTCGGTGAACTAATCTTTTGAACTAATCTTTTTAATGAACTGATTCTAGTGATTCGAGTCACTGAAGTGAACTGTTTTGCCCATCACTGTTTTGCCCATCACTAGTTTAGTAGCACAAGCCTCTGAAATCCAGTCTGATACTCTAGTGGGGGAGTGGTTGGGGGTGGGGTTAGCCAGCTACTTTTCATGCCCATTAAGTTTGCCAGGCTGAGGTGTGAATCTTTGCAAATCTTTGAGAGCTGTTTTCTGTCCTTATTTTGTTGACTTGTTAATTTCTAGGTGAGAACTCGATAAGCTGCTCTTGGCTTTTTAATCTCACCTGCACATTCTGCTATTTCTTGTCCATTTTAATTGTTTGTTTTTTATCTTTTATGTTCACTTTGTGCAAATCAATAAAATCTAAAAATCTCAGGAAAGTGTTTTAAGGTGTACCAACATTCAAAGAAGCATATCTTCTTCAAATATCTGCATATTGCAGTGTCTGAGATGTCATTTGAAAGCTCGGGATCTGTACTTTCATAAACTATAAAAAATAGAAAAATGACCCCGTACTACTTGTGGACCGTTTTACCAGCAGCAGTCACATATCAGCAAACAGTTAAAAAATTTTTACTTTAACCCATCAATATCAAGAGCCTTTTGATATCTTTTATACCCAGTCATGATAGCATCACGTGTTTACCTGTGGAATGTTCCAAACAGGTGTTTTTTGAACTTCTCAGTTTTTTTTAAACTTTTTTTTTTTTGCCCCGTCCCAACTTTTTTGGAACGTGTTGCAGGCATCAAATTCGGAATGAACGTATATTTACAAAAATCAATTCCAGCGAAATATAAATCAACAATTTAATTTTTCTTTGACATTTCAGTGTGGTAACGTTAATGTTACTGAGACCACAAAGTAGTTATTTCTTAAAGGGATTGCCAACGCTGCTGAAAAAGTGGTTTTCTTTATTACTCCTTGTGATTAAAATAATCATCCACAAAGATTTCAGCCTTTAAAAACATCTACAGCTGAAAGAAATGAAGATTTAATAGTGTCACTTTCTGCCGGCTATGCAGTTTTCAGGACTGGGTGGGCATGAAAGCTAGTTAATATTCAGGCCACGTCCAAGAGCGTCTAGGCAAGTTATGTGCAGACTCGGAAATGCAAACACCATTTAGCAAAACAAACGATAGCTAAATAGCCTAAAAAAGAAAGTGTGTGTTGCAAGTTGCAACCGTACCATATGTTTGAGCCACTGAACTAAAGAAGATCCGTTCACATAATAATACTAACGTTAAGCTCAGAGACCCACGTTTTTCAAATAGTGACATTACCGGCACAGCGCAGCATGTGTATTAGCTAACCTTAGCTAGCTAGCTATCTGGGCTACTAGACCCTTCTCCTTTAAGCAGTCAATCGGCAATGACTTCAGCCTTCCGACTTCGATTAGAAAGAATGATGGCCCGCATCCACCGGCGAATCGAGTACAGAAAGTCTCAATGACAGTGAGTACCGATTTGTTAGCGTTCTAATACTACAATTATTACGAGCCCTATCAGTCACATGTCGATTTTTGTTTTAATACGAGCCTACAAGATTATTAGATGTAATAATTACGTCACATAATAATTTTGTATACAGTTTTACACTATCAATATAATCATTTACCAAGCCAGTCATTCTCCTGATTGCAGTATACACATAATGAGAAAAATAAACCCTCTGAAAATGTTCTAGTTTCCCTGAATACCAGAATGACTTTATGTGAACCATAGTTATGTTCTGTTTGCGGGGCTGTCTTTTGGGGGGGGGGGGGGGCAACCGTTGCGACCGCCCCAGGCCCCGCACTTCACAGGGCCCCACGGTGAGAGGGGAAATTAATTTATATAGGCTATATATAAAAATAACAATTTCTTTTCTCTTTTTAAAAAAAAATAAAATACATTTTTTATTTTATTTTATTTATTTATTTTTTTCTTCCAGTCGGGTGTCAACTGGCAAAGTGGCAAACTCAAACATTAGAGACTGAGACAAATTCAGAAAGTAGGCTACAGCTCGGGAGCGTAAAAAATAAGAAAAATAAAAGAGATTAATTAAATGTAAAATTGAAAGGTTCCTTGGATAGATTCGTAAAGGAAAACGTGAAGGAGGAGGAGCAGGTCAACGCTGCTGAAGCAAGTGTGCTGTTTTTCGACTCCGGCTTTTGTTTTGCTCAATTTGCTCAATGAAAAAACGATAATACTGTGGATTGTGGTACGAGCATAGCGATGAACCACAAATTGTAGATTGTCCTATTGATTGTGGTGGAGCATAAAATAATTGCAAAGAGTCATGATGCTGAACATTTTTTTCATTGTAAAGAGAGGCAAAAGACAGGCAGAGGGTGGGATATCATTCAAGTGTCACGAAGCGAAGTGCAAGGTCTGACACCGCAACACAAGAAAATTACTCTACAACGTTAACACGTCGAACACATACAGTATGTCTTCACAAACATTGTCATAAACATAGGCCTACTATAATAGGAATAGTGACTAGAATCATCCGGAGAAATATGCGTGAAAAAATGCTGAATCAAATTCTGGTCGGTGCGACTTGCTGCAATGCATCTCATAATGTCAGTATTTATAAACTTTTATTTATATATCCCACCCGTTGCCTGTTTGTTTTTTTACCTCTTTACCATGAAAAAGCTAGTGTTCAACATTGTGAACTTTTGCAATTATTTTATGGTCGACCTCAATCAATAGAACAATCTACAATTCATGGTTCATAGCTATGATCGTACCACAACCCACAGTATTATTGTTTTAATTTTAATTAAGTAAAAGTGTGGCGAGTTGTTTTTGTTAATTACAATATTTTAATTCAAGGGCAGAGTAATGGCATAGCCTACTAATTCTTCAATTGGTTGGCTGTATATGGTTCGTTTGTTTGATGTTGTAGCCTGTAAATCCTTTTCGTTCATAGTTAGATACTATTTAAGCCTATGACGGGTTAGCTATGATGTCATCGCATTAACAGCTGGGCCCCGCCTAGGTTGACTCGCCCCGTGCCCCGTCCACCCTTGAGACGGCCGTGTCTGTTTATGCCACTTATCAGCACACCACATTCTTTTTCTCATTTCTACCTACATGTGTAGTGACTATAGCCTCTTGTTGTCTCTCCAGATATTATTATTTAGCTGGCACATGGTGTAGAGTGGAAGTGTATTTTATCATTTTACCTTATTTTTTTTCTCTTCCAACAGGCAATCCTGTGGACCCTGCAGGGGCAGAGTATCTGCTGCCAGTAATGCACACAGGTCCATGTGTAGTTATACAATGAGACCAAAAAATATATAGTTTTATTATATAATGTAATAGTTTAATTGTTTACGCTCTGCATTTTAGTTAGTGCTTTATTTGAGATGAAACACTAAATGTATTATTATTAGAAGTTGATTGATTTGTGTTAATGCAAGACAATCCTCAACCATTTCCTCACATCTGTACTCAAAGGGCTCTATTTTCCGGCTGGCGCATGGCGGGTGGCCAGCCAGCGCATTGGCAAAGAGACATTTTCGGCATGTATTTTCATGCTCCTGAGGCCGTTTGACTCGCCGTGCACCGGAAGTGGGCGGAGAGTCGCTGGTAAAGGTGTGTCAGTCCAGATCGAGCAGCAAAACTGCAAATTTGGGGCTCTATTTTCCAGCCGGTGGCGAGCCATCACTGGCGAGGTTGCAATTTCGTCACGGATTTGCACGCGTCTGAGCCCGTTTGGTATAGAGCCCGAATATTGGGCTGTTATTTGTGTTTCTGGACTATACTGTATCGGTAGTCAAGGATGACATGTGGCCGATATGAACGACCGATATAGGCATTTCTTTTACACTGACAAGTGGGCGCTCCTAGCACTCCATCTAGTGGTTCTTGCCACAGAACTATAATAGTGGCCGTGTTCGAGTAGACATCGAGCAGTTGGCTTGCCTGCCTCAGACAATGACAAACGCCTGAGCAGATCGAACTGGGACAGTTTCGGACGTTTCTGAAACCGGCAGGGAGAAAAACAACATGGAGGAGTTAGCCGTGTTGTTTGCGGTTGCGGAGGACTTGGAGGCGACAGAGATGTCATTTTTACTTCAAAATCTTGAAGAAATGGAGGAGAACGAGAGAAGGTTGTTTTAATACTGACCTACATTATTTTTACCGACTTGTATTGTTAGGGTAGTCAGTATTTTTCTTTTGCTACGTGACTGCTGTAGTGCTGTGGTGAAAATACGACACCAGTCGGCCAGCACTAACGACAACACAGTTTATGGCCGTAAGCTTAAAGCCATCATTAATAGCAAGTTGGAGCGTATGGGCATAGCAAGGACTTGAATCCCAATCCAAGTATTCAGTGTTGGCGAGGACAACATTACTGGCGTTGTCATGTAATAATAATAATAATAATAATAATGCATGGCATTTATATAGCGCCTTTGTAGATACTCAAAGCGCTTGTACACGTGCAATTACTTTTCCCAATTAATAATATAATGGCAGGTAATGGTGACAAGATTCACTGGTAAGTGCCGTCCATGCGTCTGTGGTTAGAGCCAGCTTTGGGACAGTTGATAAGCTTTTGCAGAGATCTTGGGCAGTCTCCGCATAGAGCTTTTCAATTCGCGTGGTAACCGTTTTATGGGACGGGAACGTGTATTCAGGTTCTGCAAATGCCATGAGTGCACGGAATCCCTCTCCTTCCACGAAACTAATTGGCAGCATGTCCTTCGCTACCATCTTTGTGATTAGCGCCGTGGTTTCTTCTGCACGCTTGTCATCACAACGACACGACCTCACAGTGAAACTAGTAATGGACGGCTGTTGTGAAGTCTCTTTAGCTATCTCTGTTGGATGCTTCGCCTTCAAATGCATGTGCATTGTTGTTGTTGATTTGTGGTAGGCCAACTTGGCGTTGCACAGCTTGCATTTGACTTCGCTTGGTTTTGTTGAAATAGTTCCACATGGAACTTTTCATGCATGCCATTCTCTCCATGTTTGTAGGCTATCGTTAAATGCGCTGCGCTGTATCGCCCTCTCACATGAAAGGTGCGTGTACCGTTGGCTGCGCTGCTGTATCGCCTTCTCTTCACTCCACTCAGTTTAAATTTAAATATTCAACAGCCGGCGGTGTGAACAATAAATCAATAGCCATTTACTGTACAGTAGTATTAGCCTATATTTTGGTTGTAACAACCATTGATTAAATAAAATAATAATAATATTTTTATTTTTTTTCGACTCTGGCATGAAAATCGAATGTGGAGACTGGCACGACTATTCAAAAATTTGAACTCATCCCTAGTCCGCAAAGCTTCACTGATCGTACGGATGTCTTCTCCAGCCGATTTAGTTTCCGTGGTCAACTTGGGGAGTTCTTGTTTCAGAGAGTCAAGTTCCTTTTGAGTAAATTCTAAACTCATTTTCAGTTCTTGCTGCTCCTAGAATCATCCCATCTTTTGTTTGATGAGTTGATGATAAACTCCACGAAAGATTTGTATGTTTTTTCTTGCTGTTGCACAGGGTGCGAATTACACTGTGACTTTCAGGGGGGTCTCCTATTTTTCAGCAAAGGCCCACAGACACGGAGATCCACTACATCATACGCATGCGCGTGCTTCAGTGAGATGAAGTCTGACACTGGGTACGTTTACATGCACACTAATACTCCGATCTGAACCCGGTTATGGCAATACTCTGGTTACTGAAATGGTCATGTAAACACCTTTATCCGATAATGTAAGGTCATAATCCGTGTTTTGGAAACCCGATTTACACCCCTGGTTTTTTGGACAAACTTTCGATTTTTTGGAGCATGTAAACACCTTTCTCCGGTTTCTTTCGGCTTTTCAAAACTACGCATGTCAGGCAGAAGAGGCGGTGTAACGTCAAAATGATTCCACCCGTCAACATTTGCTATGCCTGGGGTTCCTTCAGCATCTCACTTCCAGAATTTTATTATTAAATTTGCATTTCACCGGTGAAAATATATTGTTCAGTGTTACGTGCTTGTGTTTGTACTAGCTAGTTTGTGGCTAGCACATTAAATAAGTGAAATTTTCGGGAAATTCGCCAGATTTAGAGATCGGTAAAGCTAGCTAGTACAATAATATAAATCTACTAGCAATTAGCTATAAATAAGTAGCTATAATAATTACTAGCTAGCTATAATAATAATAATAGCCTAACGTAAATTTTTGACGGGCGGATCATTTTTGTCCTTACAACGGGAAGCAGTTAGTAGCTACGTTTTCCACAGACCTGATTATGGAGAGAATCATGTAAACGCGGCTTTTGGAGTAGTAATCACATTTCTTATGTCCATGTGAACGCAATAAGTTAAATACTGGCGTAAGCTGATCGTTTCCAGTAATCGGATATTGCTGTGCATGTAAACGTACCCACGAATTAAGTCTAAGCACCAGAAACGTTCAAACTATATACAGTAGGAGCAGTAGGACACTAATTCACTCATTCAGGAGCCCATTTACACTAATCAATGCAGACCTAGCCACAGTAGCAGCAAATAGTGTGCTAAAATTTCAGTCTGGCCAGAAGCTACACAACAGATAAAAAACGGTGCTGCTCACACCAGTGCTGACTGACAAAATGCGCTACAATGTCAACACTGAGCAATATGTCAAACGGAGACGCCGTTTTCTTCGTTCAAAACCAGTGAATAGTTAATGAAATAATTACATGTTAAAGTATTTTTCTTTGTGTGACAAGGAAAACGATTTTTACCAGACGAGGAAAAAACATGCACGCGCTTGCTCTGTACATAGCGCCTCCCTAGGGTTGGGTGACAACTACAGTACTCGAGGAAAAAATGGAATAATCCACCATGGGGGTGCTAACATTTGTAATACACATTTTATATACAATATTCTGCCACAGAACAACATCTGAATATTTAAAATCTAATTTAAACAGATTTTGTTTTGTAAAGACCCCCCCAAGAGTTCCCCTGGTGTATCTCCAGTGGGGCTCTCGTCACATCCGGGGGGGTTTAGCCCCCCCTGACCCCCCCGTAATTCGCACCCTGCTGTTGCAACATGTCCAAAAATAATTCATTCTGCTGCTGTAGCAGCTCGCACACCTGACTGAGGGTGACGGTATCCTCATCGCTTTTCTTCGGCCCCATGGTGTGGATTGTCCGTGACAAAAATGCAGTCCCAGCCTCGAAAGACTAACCACACCGCGGACAGAACTCACACCAAGCGTAGCACACAGAGGCCTGAGGAGTGTGAAGAAATACTTGCTTATAAAAATGGGTTTATAAAAACTAGGGATGCACCGATTCCATATTTTTAGGGTTCGGCCGAATCCCGAATCCACCAGTTAAGATTCGGCCGAACCCCGAACCGAATCCCGAAACCCGGAAGTAAAGGAGTAAAATAAATAAAACAATTATATTCCTTGTTCAAATACATAGACTATTTTCTATTTTCAACAGAACATTTCAGCATATGTGAAATTAAAACATCAACATGCATATTAAATTCAAATAAATATATTGTTTTTATATTATTTTCTTTGTCTTAATAATTCATGCGATGGCGCAAATAGTTTACCATTGGCTGCACTGTCTTCTCAACGCCCAGTAGCGTGATAGCTAATTGTGTCACTCACTTCTCTCAACTGTATCTTAATACAATGTAGCCCACTGTATTAGTATTTTAGGAGGACTGCAGCAAAGTTGTCATGCATGGCTTCATCAAATTAAAACCGAAGTAGGCCTAATAGATGGTAGTTGAAAAGGGACGTGAGAGTACGCAACAGCCAGAGCCGTCTCGTTAATAAACTGCATAGGCTAATCTTGCAGTTTTAATGAAAACATATGGAATCTTATGCTGAGATTTGGCATAGGCTATGGTTTGTTACATTACACCATGTATAGCCTATAGGCAAACAGACTATACATTTTCTTTCATAAATCAATTAAAACTGCGAGAGAATGTCACCAGTGTTGCTTAACAGCCTCTTAACTGGCACAGAGGTTGGCTCACCGTAAAAATAGCGAGCGGTCGTTTATGAATGGAACTCCAGCGACATTGTCCGCCTCAAATGAAATGTGAAGTGGCCGTTTTAATATCATAAAATCATAAAACATAGCTTAGCCTACATGATTGCCTTTTCAGTTGGATAGACTACACGGGCAATAGTTCTCAGTTTGGTGACAGGTTGATGTTGGAACCTGCAGGGCATTGCTGCCATTCGCACCTCCGCCGGTGCCTAAGTACCAGCTGCAGGGTCGTCAGCTGGGAGCCATCCTTCACAGATGTTTCGCCCCTTTCATCCCAGAACATCTCAGGATGGTGGGGCAGCGGTCAGGGACGTCTCCCTGCTGCTCCCTGCAGCTGGATTTAGAAAATCAGGTTGTTCCACTATGTGGTTTCTCAGTTACCCCAGCTCTTATCTCTTCTTCGTAGCCAGAGCCAAAAACTTCCCTTTTCTGCTCCTTCGGAGAGATCTTTAAGGACTTTTTTGACTTTCGCTGACGTGAAGCCAATATCTCTCAGGAAGCGCTTAGTTGAGAGGCTCACAAAGCTATGGCAGCCGACTTCCACTGGATAGGTTGTTGCTCTCCAGCCTCTCTCTTGGCATTCTGCCACTAGCTCAGCATACCGCAACTTTTTCCTTTCATACGCTTCCTGGATGCCCCCTTCCCATGGAACTGTCAGCTCGACTATCAAGACACGCTTCTCAGTTACTGACCACAGGACGATGTCCGGTCTCAATGTGGTGATGGTGATATCAGTGGGGAACCTGGGCCATTCCGCACAGGCCACAGTTCTCTTCTGAGCCGAACCATCATGTCAGATTGGCTGGGCTAGGAAAGGTGTCATACGTGGCTCTGATTAAAAAGCTCAGTCTTGCCTGGGGGATCTTCCACAGGTCACTCCATCCCATTGGCCTTCCCACTTTGTCCACTGTCCTTGTTGACATTGACTAATAGACTTAACTAAGAACCTGTATTCTCCAATATTCTCAATATTATTTAGATCTGTACAGTACGCTTGTAAATACTTCACAATCACTGTTTTTGAGACACTGTCTGTTGTAGCCTCATGTCAAATTTGCTTGCTAACATTAGGCTAGCCGACATTTTAGATTCAGCCAAACCCCAAATAGAATCCAGAATCCCAGAAGTAAAAAGTGAAATAAATAAAACAAAGGTAACGCAAGTCCGTGAGACACTTGCGTGTTTCTATGGACACATTCTAAAACAGTCCCTAACAACCAAGGGATTCTGGCACAATCAGAAAGTTAACAGCAATAGAATTGGGATGGCAGGTATGCCATCCGCCAAGTTACGGCTTGGCGGGGCATGCCCTATACCTATACAATGCAGAGAGTTTGGCACTTTTCAGGGTTTCCTACAGAAGTAACCACAATTACCATAGACTCTCAGCCCTTAAAAACTTTAACTTCTGTATGGTCTGACCTCCTGTAACCACACAGCATTCAGATACAACTTCACACATCCACACAATAAAGCCCCAAACTTGGGTTATTTTGCCGTTTTTCTCCTTCTTCTTCTTCCTATTTTTCCTGCCAAACTGCCTGCCTCCGTCGCGATGTTATCCAATGGGGAGAATTATTCTTTGAGGGTATGGTCTGTATACCTGCTCATCAAGCTTATCGCCCAATAATAACGCTTCATACTAATATTTTTTAATGTCAATATAGCTAATGGCTTCACTCTTTCCAAGAAGAAGCTACTGTGGCCTAATGGTCAGAGTTGCTGTCTCTGACACAGAGGATTGTGGGTTCGAGCCCAGCAGGGCACATGCTTATTTTCCACAAAAACAATGTGCAACTGTTAAGTACTTTTCATTTATTACACTGTTATTATTTTCATATTAACACATTCACGTAGTTTTATTGCAAAGGCAAAAGAGGTTTCCAATATTAACTGTTCAATTTTTCACTTGTATTTCACTTGTACTATATCACACCCTCCCCAAACCCTCGCTCTTGTCTGGTTTGGGGAGGGTGTTATGCTCTGCTCTTGCGGTCATGACTGACTGAAGTCCGAACCTCAACGTACCCTTGCCTCGGCCAACATTTCTTTATTCATTAATTTCTTAACTTCAGCTCTGTTCACTTTATCCTTTTCACACATAACACAATGTCACCATAAAATGAACTACTAGGAAAATTAAGAATTTATGATAATACATTAAGATTCGACGATAGCCTACTATAAGCTGCAATCTCTTAAGACATCGGATTTATAAACCTCCAATTCCCCAAACATATCTGATTCATGGTTAGTCACTTTTAAAAAATTACTATAGCCTCCGAACATTGCTCTAGTCTACGCTACTCTGCAGACAATGTAGCTTACTTCAAACACTTTTAATTATAATAATAATAATAATAAGAAGAATAATCTCTGGTAAGCTACTTTCTTAGTAGTATCTATTGTTTTCTTTCTGGCTAAAATGGTTAGCGTCAAGCCTTAGTATTGCGAGAGACGTGGGTTCGTACCTCGCCTGGTTGATATTAAAGTGTAATTTCATTTTGGACTCAAACAGTGTGCACACGTACTGGTTTTCTCATGCAAGAATGTTTTTTTATTGCAAAGGCAAAGACACGTTTACAATATTAACTGTTCACTTGTAGCCTGTTAGTTAAACAATTCAGTCACTGGACACCAGGACAGTAATGCAATGGGCTAGCTAACTTTATGGGAACAGGCATCCCATGGCCATTTGTCAAGCAAAGAAAAAAGTTTCAACGTGGAATATCATCTGGTTAACATCGTGTTCTTGCATTAATGTAAAAAATTAATTCTATAAATAACTGTGCCATTGGCTACATGTTTTAATCTCACACAAATGACGACAAAAAAATTTGTCTGTGTGGAGCCTGCTGTCCTCTTCCGCTGCGGTCATGTCTGACTCTGGAAACCGAACCTTCAACGCTCGCCTTGGCCAACATTTCTTTATTATGTCTTCATTCATTTCTTCACTTCAGCTCTGTTGAGTTTATCCTTTTCACACAGAACACAATGTCACCATAAAATTAACTAGTAGGAAAATTAAGAATTTACGATAATACATTAAGAATTGACGATAGCCTACTATAAGCTGCAATCCCTTAAGACATTGCATTTATAAACCTCCAATTCCCTAAACATATATGATTCATGGTTAGTCACTTTTAAAAAATTATTATAGCCTCCGAACATTGCTCTAGTCTACGGTACTCTGCAGACAATGTATCTTACTGCAAACACTTTTAATTATAATTATAATCAGAAGAATAATCTCTGGTAGGCTACTTTCTTAATAGTATCTATTGTTTTCTTGCTGGCTAAGATTCCTGGGAATTATGCGTTGTCCAATTAAGCTTGTTAGCCAATGTTAGTTTTGCCACAGAAACGTCAGTCAGCTGCTAGTCAGGAAGCAGGTACAAGCTAGGCTACTACGAAGCGAATCAACATGCCTTACATCCATTGCACTACAGAAAACTAAACTAAACCTAGCTACATGGTCCGGTACCAAAAGATTTCCCGCACACAACGTTAGACTACACTACCGGGAAAACAAAAAAATGCGAAGGTATTATGCTGTGCTTATGAAGTTCGGCAGCTCGTAGCCCAGACATGGAAGCTTGCAGTTACGCATCCGACAAGCCAGTGTTGAATAGCCTAACGTTATTTCTATAGAATACTAATACGCCTATTTTACAACTGTATTTCCATATTTTAGGCTGTATGTATTTCTTTCAGATACAATGTGTTTGCGTCTAGCCTATTGTGCATGCATGTCTCCATATAGACTTGGGTAATTAATTTATTCATGATCCATAGTTCAGGTGGTGCTGTTCATTGTATTTCATTAGACATTAAATACAGCTCATCTACAAACTCTTTTAATGTAATTGTAGGCTATCGCTAATAGGAGAAATGTTATCATATTACGCGAATGTCTGCATGCATTTATTTGGAATGCATATACTATTCTGTATGCATGTCTCTCTCAATGTCATTATCTTCATGCATTGTTCATCATTAGTTAGCTACCAAAAATAAGTGATATCTGAACAAAAACGTCTCCAACGTAAAAAAAAAAAAGCCAAGTTACTCACGCATAGCTTACAGAGCGCTGTCTATACGTCCTTAATTCCAACTTGCAAAAACTAGGCCTGCCTTTAAAAGTATTGATATCAAAATGTGGCCAAGTTACAACTAACAATATTGCCTATCGTAGCTCACACTAAATAAACTAGCTGTATTCTAAAGCAATGGTATCCAAACCTTCCTAAATTATTTAATGCAACTTGGCCCTGTGTTTCTTCATCTTACCATCTCAAGAGAATGTGGTCAATGAAACTGTATGTTCCACATCAAACTGCAAAATTACAATAATTTATAGTGGAAATACTCTGATACAGATGTGTTGCACTTAGAAATTAAACAGAATAATTACGACACTATATGGCATGTTTGAATAATTGTCTGCATCCACTGCTTTGGGTCTATGAAAAGCACAGAATGAATAAAATGTATTAAAATTATTATTATTATTATTATGTATTTATTGATTGATTTATTTGGAATATTTGGATTTCTATCAAAACCTGTGTGGTCCTACAGAGCATAGATATCCTTGTGTTCACAAAATTCTGTTTGCAAATATCATAACTATTATTATGTTAAGAAAATTAGCACTATTACTTATTTTCCATCATCTGACCCACAAACATGGATTCTGGATGCGTTTGTAAAAATTCTATATGTACGCTATTTTAAAAATATTACTTATTTTTATCTGCATTTATTTATTCATCCCCCCTTTCTCTATTGTATATGATGTTTCTTGATATAAATGTCTGCTTGTGAATTGTAAAGAAATCTGTAGCAGCAGTTAACATTTTAAAACCTGTACATTTTCTAAAGTAAACTTGCCAACGAAGTATAACCATATCATTTCTGGAGTGTAATTATTCATGAACTGTTAGAAACATTAATTGAAATCATATGTTGTTCCATGAGGTACAATCTCTTCGTATGCTAAGATGAAGAAACACAGGGCCAAGTTGCATTAAATAATTTTGGAAAGTTTGGATAGCATTGCTTTGGAATAGAGCTAGTTTATTTAGTGTGAGCTACGATAGCCAATATTGTTAGTTGTAACTTGGCCACATTTTGATATCAATACTTTTAAAGGCAGGCCTAGTTTTTGCAAGTTGGAATTAAGGACTTATAGACAGCGCTCTGTAGGCTATGCGTGAGTAACTTGGCTTTTTTTTTACGTCGCAGACGTTTTTGTTCAGATAAAACATAACCAGGCATAACCACGTCCCCATCACAATAAATGAAGGTAGCACACAATATAATACGGGCTACGCTATAGGTGCCAGGCAGCAGAAAGAGTGGGATTTCAACTGAATACAATGTATCGTATCAGCGCTCAAGCGCAACACTGCAACAAAGTTAAAAAAAGATGGGACAGACACGTCTTCAATAACGTTCATCATGCTTTGTTATATCAAAAGCGTAAATACAAGTAGCCTAGCCTATAAGGCACATTGTTAACTCATAGGAAAGTGAAATTAAGCACTAGCACTAGTCCCCGCCGCCGGGGTTTGCATGATCTGATCACCACCATCCTGATTTTTAACGCTTGTGGCTCTGATGTGTTTGAGGATTACATTGTTTATTCATCCCATTAAATAAGAAAATTCAGCGTCACACCCTGCGCAAATTTAACAGCAGCTGAGCTGACTTGGTCCACCACGCTGAGCTGGTGCCCTAAACACAGTGCTTGATCTGTGTATAGGGAGGGGCGGGCCTGTTTAATACTGTTAATTAAATCCACGTGGGATTCGGATTCGGTCCAATTTTTGTGAAGGTTTCGGCCGAATCCCGAACCCGTGAAAAAGGACCGAATCCAGACGAATCCGAACCGAATCCTGGATTCGGTGCATCCCTAATAAAAACTCAAACTAATCAAATACGCACAATACAATCCTGCAACAAACTTTCCCAAACACTCTCTCACGCTACCACCGGAAGTAGCACTGACACAGAGGACTGGAGATCTGGCAGGAATTAGAATCTGGCAGGGATCGAACCCAGATCTCTCGCATCGTAAGGCTTGACACCTACCACTACACCAAAGGTTCTTGCATATACGTATATATGTATACTGTATATAGATTAAATGATGAGCCAATTACAGTACCTTAGTTTCACATGTAGCCTAAATCAAAAATAGCACAAAGAGACTGAAATGATTAAGGAATAAGTAATAAGGAATAAGTAAGATTCTATAATAATTTTATTTAATTGGGCATTGATAAAGTTGTCCTCCATAAGGGAGGGGGGGTATGGCTAAAATATAAATGAAAATGATGAGCCAGTTACAGTAACGTAGTTTCACATATAAATAGAAAATAGCACAAAGAGACTGAAATGAAGAAGGAATATAGTTCATCTTTAATATACTTGTTTCCATATAAGATTAGATAATGATTTGATATTATTGGGCATAAATAAAGTTGTCCTCCTATAAGATGAGGGGGTGAAAGCATCTCAAATCTCATCTAGGGCTTTGAAGAAAAAAAAATCTTCAAAATGTTCATAAATTAAACATTTTATTTTTGAAAATGCCCTGTGTGAGGTTGTGAAATGCAGGAAATTAGTTTTAAAAGGCTCTAATTGTTCTGAGGGAAGGACCCCCAGACCCCCCGCTACTTCATTCCCCCCTTGTGCCCCAACAATATCTCTTCATGCCCCCCCATTCAAAGCAGTCTAGAAACGACCCTGCTGCCATCCCAATTTAATATCTGGGAAAGTAATACGGCCATATTTTTCCAGGGGTGCATCTCAATACTCGAAAAGTGCACCCTCCTTTCGTCCACTACCACCTACTCTCCTCTGTGCTGCAGAAACGGATCTTTGTGTTTTAATCTAATGTTGCCTGTTACATCGTAATTAAGTATTAATGGTTACATATTAATTAATGTCTGGACGCAAACCGCAATGCCAGGTACATTGTATACTGTACATGCAAATACTTGTACTCTAAACATTCAGGCAGTTTTTCATACTTCTGGGTAGGAGAGGAGTGGTAGTGGAGGAAAGGAGGTGGGGAGTGAAAAATATTGGGACGCACCCCAGGTGTCCTCAATATGAAATCGTTATTGAATAATGTAGGCTACAATTACTCAATGGAATAATGTTAACACTGACTATTAATAAAACCTGCGTGCGGTTAACTATCGTTTTAATAACGTTAATAAGTCACTGTTATCATATGGCCTTTAATTGCTGTTTTAGTCATTGTTTTGCTAATTTAGTAAATAAACAGGCTTAACTTCAAGTTCGTGACAATGACCAATCAATCAATCAATCAATATTTATTTATATAGCGCATTTCACAACAAGTTGTCACAATGCACTTCACAGCAAAACAGCAAAACCCAGCCTAAACTCCCCACAAGAGCAAGCCAAAGGCAACAGTGGCAAGGAAAAACTCCCTGGTGTAACTAGGAAGAAACCTTGGAAGGAACCAGACTCAATGGGGGAACCCATCCTCCTCTGGTCGGCTCAGGGTCTAGGGCTTAAGGACCAACAAGCTATAAAATGTCCATTCATGACGATTATATTGTAGGAGCTCTCTGAACATAACGCATTTTAAATCTCCAGTATGTTATCAAATTCAATTTACTTCATTTGGCTGTTAACTTTTGCTAGATAGCTAACGTTGCCTAATGGTAGAAGGGTGATATTAGACGTCAACATTAAATAACGTTAGCTTAACAAGAGGCAACAGCGTCCAAGACAGCAACTTAGTTACAGAAAGTAAATTAACTAACGTTAGCTAAGTTTGCTAGCTACATCTAAAACATAGTTAACGTTACATGAAAGGTCATGTTAAAACAAATGGAAAAATATATATTATACTGGAATTCATGATGATTATCTTAATGTACCTTATTCAAATCGCTTGTCATGGCTAACGTTCATCCAGTCAATTTAACTTAATCCCTTAGCTATTAGATAGGTAACGTTAACATAACGTTTGATGGGTGACAGATTGCTTACCAAAAACTGTCCAAGAATGCAAGTATCCTACATGTAACATTAGCTACAAAATATTTAAGTTACAGTACAACATATTTTCAAAGTTATTATGAATAACATTATGTATTGGCCAGTGCTGGAAATGGCAAAAATGTACTGGGGGGCAGTGGCGCGGGAAGGGGGTGCTGAGGGCGCTGCAGCACCTCCTAGCTGCAGGCAGGAGGTGCTCAAAGTTAGTAATTTTTTTAAGTATATATATATATATATCGTCGCTGTCGGGTGAAAACCACGCATCTCCATTTTTTTCAAATTAATTTTTTTTCCATAAATCACTACTATTTTTCATCCTTTACGTCTGTCTGTGGGTTTTAAGACGATTTGACCAATAGAAAGTATTCAAAATAGCTTGTGATTAAAACCCATATCTCCATTGGCTCTTCAACTCGTCGACAAAAACCTCCTATGTCCATCCCGCCTCATTCGGACAAAGTGCGGGAGCTACTTTTAATCTGAGGAAAGCTTTGTTGCAAGTTGTGTGAGTTGATCGTATCTCATCTACTACTAACATTACACCTGATCTTTTAATGGCTGGTGGAGTGCCACTATGAATTCTTAAATACATGCTTAAATACGTTTTCAAAAAACATTGTCTGTCCAGCCTATGTAATAAAATAACTAATAAGTGCACACTATGCTAGATTATGAAAAAACACATCACATTGACTGCATGATTGCCAGTAACATAATGTTTGATTGTTGTCTGACTAGAGCTAAACCATTTAGCAAGTGAATTAAACTGAATATCCTTTATCAAACAAAATAACTAATCATGGTGGGCCTAGCCTAGCCATTGATCTCAGTTATTAATCCTAGGTAAAGATGTTTGATTCTGTGTGTGTACTTAAGGTCAGCTGGTAGGCTAGTATCGGTTTAACTATTCCTACGACGAGTCGAAGTGGATTGTGTGTTTATTAGCGTAGTCGAGACACAATCAGGGAGGACAAGCTGATAAAATATTTCAGATTTCTGATAAAATAACAATTTTGACACGTGAGTATCTGACCTTGTATGTAGAAAACATACAAACTTTCACAACGCTGTGTTTATTCGTTTTGAAAATATAACATTTTTTTCATTTCCTGAAAATTAACGGTTTTGGAGATACGTGCTTTTCACCCGACAGCGACGATATATTAAAACAATATAATAAATAATTTTGCTTTGGGGAAAAAAATAGATGATGAAAAAATGTGTTTGTTAGTTTTTAGTGATCAGGCATGGAGATCTTGCTACGGGGTTTACGACGGCGTGATCGGCATCGCATCAGTACGGAAGTTGTCACAATTCCAAACGAGTTGGCTAACGAGTGAAGTAGCCATGGCGCAAAAATGCATTTTGGATTTTTTTTAATCCAAAGACTTCTAAAACACCCAGGAGGACCAAAGATGACGCACCTGCACCTGTTACTTTGCCCACCGTCACCGACGACCACCAGCGGGTCAGAGCAGGCTAACATACACAAGCTAACGTTAGTGAACACAGACCAGGAGGAGCTGCAGCCGCGTGTTCCAGCTAACATTATATGATTTGACGAGCCGTGTCGACCAGACATACGTTTTCCTGGGAGGAAAATTGGAACAGAGACCACCAAGCGGGCATTTCAGAAAAGCTTGTTTACCAAGTGGAAATGGTTGCATTATGCACTTTAGAAAGACAAGTTCATTCACAGTAGGAGGCTTTTGTAACTGGCGTAAAGCAACCACAAAGTTTAGCCAGCACGAGTTGTTTGACATACATTCAGAATTGGTGAGAATGCTTGCTTCGCTCAACAACACTCCCATTAATGCTCTACTGCCGGACATTGTTGAGAAAGAGCAAAAAACGGCCAGAACAGTCTTAGAACTGATATTAAGATCTATGAGATTCCTTGGCAGTGAAGGGCTTCTGTTAAGAGGCCATAACAATCTAGATGGAGTGCTTTGGAAACTTATGATGGAGCGAACATATGCATTGCCAAAATCCTGCGAGTGGCGAAGAGACAACTGGATGTCTGATACAATTCAAAATGAAATACTGGAAATCTTCGCTCATGCTGTTCAAAGAGAAATCATGTCCAAAGCGAGAGAGCATTATTTCTATGGTCTAACTGCAGATGGGACCACCGATGTAAGTACATCAGAGAAATTTTCCTGTAGTCTGCAATATGTGGATTCAAAACTCGAGGCAGTGAATATTTTCCTCGAGTCTTACAGTGCGCCTGATTCAACTGGAGAAACCCTTTTTTCCTCCATTAAAGATGTTTTTGTGCGCCTGAACTTGCCACTGGAGTGTCAGCAAAACTGAAAGAGCAGTGTCCAAATGCACTTTACGTGCACTGCAGTAACCATTCACTAGATTTGGTATTACAAGAAATGGGGAGGGAAGTTTGTGTTGTTGCAGACACGTTAAACTTTGTACGGGGTGTCTCAGTGGTGATAGGGGAGTTGTCAAAGCGTAAGACGCTGTTCCAGTCTATATTTGGTGATGATGAGGTGGTCTGCAACTTGTTGTCATTATGCCCGACTCGATGGGTCGTACGCACAAGGGCTATTTCACGGGTTTGCTCCTCATATACAGCCCTTTTGGAGATACTGAAGATGCTAGAGCAAGACAAGACAGTCAGGGGAGATACTCGGGCAAACATATCTGGTCTATACAAACAAGCCACAAAAGCCAGAACATACTTTGGCCTTTTGAGCTGTAAGGCTCTTTTTGGACCGTGCGAGGCCGTAGCCAGAACTCTCCAAAGTGAGAAGGCGAGGGGGGTACTGGAGTGTGTGAGTGCGCTACGACAGCGCATGCATGCACTGAGAGATGATGGATTTGTCCAGGAGATGACTTCCAAAGTGACCGCTTGTGCAGAAAGAAACAATCTTAAAATGCCCCTTCCTCCACGAACCAACAGAACCCCTGCCCGTTTAAGAAATACAGAGGAGACTGAGGCCATCGTGACTGATGTAGGAGAGCAGCAGTGGCAACGTGAGTTCTATGAGGCCTTGGATCTTGTGACAACCGAGCTGGATCGCCGATTCGGCCAAGAAGGACTGCAACTCACTGCCCAGAGAGAGCAAACTGTTATCGATGCCGCAAATGGAGACTACTCAGGGTTGAATGAGATCACTGCTACACAGCTCTTCGATCAGTTTGACAAATCTCATCTACATATGGAGCTCACATTGCTGGATGACCTCTCCAAGACAAAAAGACTCAAGTCAGCTCAAGATGTTGCTGGATTCGTCAGAGCACTGCATTCTCAAACAAGGGAGCTACTGACAGAGTTGAAAAGGTTTGCCTATGTCTACCTGTCTCCACCGCTTCCTCTGAGCAGTCGTTCTTGTACGAGTGCTCTAAATCTAACCATCTAATATTTCTGTCTTTTCTATCCTTTATAGTTTTGACTTTTTTCTGTTTTAATTACAAAGCGCGTTAAGTCTTGAGGGGTTGTAGGATTTTCGTTCCCGGGCGGCTGTGACCAGTGTTTGGCTGGGAAACATGACTGCCCTGGGACCGACTTTTGAATCACTAACAAGACGCCACGCAGTTAAAGTGGCATCCGCGGTGAGTGTAAAGGTATGTAGCCTGGCAATTGGAGACGTGGTTGGACATGAGTGTGTTAGATCAGCCTCGAGAATGAACAATGCTATTGTTATTTTTTTAAGTGCAGTAGAGAAAGCAAATGAGCTTGTGGAAACAGGGGTAGTAATCAAGGGTTTGCTGACTCCGGTGCTGCCTCTCTCGACTCCTTCTAAAAAGGTAACAATGTCCCCGTTTGTTAAGGATGAATTCCTGAAACAAGCGCTCTCTCGCTATGGTAAACTGGTTTCTCCAATTAGGAAAATTCCAATAGCGAGCAAGTCAGAAAAAGTTAAACATGTTATGTCTTTCAGACGATATACACACATGATCTTAAATGATAGCGAAACAGAACTTGATTGTTTATTACGGTTCCGTGTTGAGGACAATGACTACGTAGTCTTTGTTACAACTGAGTCAATGAAATGTTTTGGTTGCGGGAAAAGGGGGCATCTTATTCGTGCGTGCCCGAAATACAAGGAGGGAGATAGACAGTCGAGTTTGAATAAAATCTCTGGGAAAAGTGGCGAAAATAGTGAGGGTCAAATTACCAGCACTGCTAAGTCAAAGGTGCAGACAAAGACAAAATCGGACGGGGACGTGCCGGCCAATGGAACTGCTGGGCCAACCACGGCAGGGCAGGCTGAAACAGAATCAACTGGGGAAGGACCGGCAGCTAAACCAAATAAGGTATGGCAGACTAGGTTAGAACCGACCGGGGCCAAATCGGCTTTAATACAGGACGAGCCACACTTTCAACCGTGACGGATAAGGTCAGAGGAGAGCCAACCACGGCGGGAATCGCTGTGGAGCGGTCGACTCTGGCCAAGGCCGGTAACCTGGATGCCAAATTTAAAGGTAGGCCTGCCAGCATAAACACAAAGTCAGAGATTAAAACTTTAGTACAAGTGGAAGGTACACAGTCCATTAGTATTACAGATGCTTACACTGAATTGGTGTTGGAAAGCTCAGGAGAGAACGAAAACTCTGAAATGGATATTGATCGGACCGTATTTAAAATTCCTCCAAAAATTAAACTGAGCAGTAGTGATTGTGCTACTAGACAGGGGAAAAAAGTGGAAAAGGGTGAAAATGTTCAGATGAAACAGGGAGTGAAAGTGATATTTCCGATTGTGCGTCTGTCAGTTCCCAAGGTGGTGTGAGTCGGGGTTATGGTGTAAATTACATAAAATTGTTTCTTAGAGTGACCAAGAATAAGAAAAAGGTGAACATGGTGGAGTATTTCCCAGACCTTGATCAGTTGAGAGTACCAAAAATCTAATGAGCGAGGGTCGCTTCACTGATACAGAAGTGTTTAGACTGAAGAAGTTTTTGACGAAGATCAAATCTAATAATAGTCATGGCAGTAAAAAAGCATAGCGCTCTTTCATTTGTTTTGTTCTTTCTGTATGGGTGTGTTTTGCCTTTTTTTTTCTTTTTCTTCATGTGCGATATTCATTTGGCATCTCTAAATTTGAACGGTGCGAGAGAAAGTAAGAAAAGGGCGGAGCTTTTTGAATTGGTGAAGCAGAAACAAATTGACGTTTTATTTGCACAAGAAACGCACAGCGATGCATGTAACGCTAGTGACTGGGCTAGAGAATGGAGCGGTCTCTCTGTTTTGAGTCATAACACCTCAATCAGCGGGGGTGTTGCCATTATCTTCTCCAGAAGTTTCACTCCAGTTTCCTTTGATGTAGAAGAGGTAATAGTAGGCAGACTTTTAGTCAGGGCTCATTTTGAAAATAAACTTTTTGTTTTTATTTGTGTGTATACCCCTACTTTAGTGGTTGACAGTTTGGTGTTTTTAGATACACTATGTGCGACCTTACAGAATTGTAAAAGTGATGAATATTTAGTTCTTGCTGGAGATTTTAATTGTACTGAACTGAACTTGGACAGAAATCATGTAGAGCCCCATATGATGTCTCATAGACAGCTCATTCAGCTTATTAAAACGCATGAGCTGAGGGATGTGTGGAGAAACCTTTATAAGAACCACAGACAGTATACATTGGCACATACCCGTGACAATTTAATTTCTTTAGCAAGACTTGACAGGTTTTACATTTTTAAGTACCATGTCAGCATCTTAAAGGGGTGTTTTATTACTCCGGTCAGTTTCTCTGATCATAGTATGGTGCAATGTGCAATTGCTTTAGGTTCAGTCAAACCAAGAAGTGCTTACTGGCATTTTAACACTTCTTTATTAGGTGATAAATATTTTAGAGATACCTTTAATTTTTTTTGGACTGATTTTAGAGATACCTTAAATTCTTTTCTTTTTTGAACTAAGAAACCTACTTTTCAATCTATACAACAATGGTGGGATTTTGGTAAAGTACAAATGAAACAGTTTTGTCAAGAGTACACTCACAATATTACAAGAGACTAAACCCGACTGATGAAGGCCTTAGAAAGTGAAATTGCGGCTTTACAAGATTTAGTTGCTTTAACAGGGAATCAAGGCCATATCGAGGCCCTCAGTATAAAAAAAAACAGGTTTAGCTGACCTTTTAGGATTGACTGCACAGGGGGCTCTGGTTCAATCTCGTTTTCAAGGTGTGAATCAGATGGATGCTCCATCCAAGTACTTCTTTGGGTTGGAGAAAAAAAATGGACAGAGGAGGTTCATACACACTTTGCGCTCAGAGACAGGGGTCCTGTTGTCTGACCCCACTGAGACACACAGGAGACCAGTTGGCTTTTATAAAGAGCTATATACAAGAGTGAATTAAACTGATTCTGCAACTGAAAACATATTTCTAGAAAATCTACCCTAAGTGTCCAAAGAATCGTTCCCTGAACTTGACAGCGAATTGTCATTGGAGGAACTACACAAAGCCCTCCAAGGGAACGTGGGATACCAGGGATAGATGGGCTGCCAGTTGACTTTTATAAGTCTCTTTGGTCAGAGGTGGGAGAGGACCTGCTTGCAGTGCTCAGTGACAGTTTAGCTAGAGGGCTGCTGCCGCTGAGTTGTCGGAGAGCCGTCCTCACCCTCCTACCCAAGAAGGGTGACCTCACCCATATGAAGTGCTGGAGACCAGTGTCTCTCTTATGTATGGATTATAACCTGCTATCCAAAGTGTTGGAGTAATGGAGCAGGTTATCCATCCTGATCAGTCCTACTGTGTACCTAGCAGATCAATCTTTGATAACATAGCCCTAATTCGGGATATTTTAGATGTGTCTAATCTTTTCGGACTCGATACTGGCTTGATTTCAAAAGATCAAGAAAAGGCATTCGACCGTGTCAAACACTTATACCTCTGGAATACTTTAGCGGCTTTCGGTGTTAGTCCAGATTTTATTGCAAAGGTAATTAATGGTGACTTATGTGCTCCTTTTAAAGTGTGTAGGGGTGTCAGGCAAGGATGCTCTGTCTGGCATGCTCTACTCTCTGGCGATTGAGCCTCTTTTACAGAATTTAAGGTCCAAGTTAAGTGAGTTGTGGATCCCCAATTGTAGAAATGTCTTTAGTTTATCCGCCTACGCTGATGATGTGGTAATAATGACCTGTGGGCAGAGGGATGTGGATATATTATTGAATACAGTGCAAGAGTTTGGTTTTTATTCCTCTGCTAAGGTAAATTGGGCTAAGAGTGAAGCCTTACTTATTGGAAAGTGGATGGGTGGGGCGCCAATATTACCAGGGGAGTTACCTTGGAGTAAGGTTTAAATATATGTGAGTTTTTTTGGGGAATAATACAGTGGTACAGAAAAACTGGGAAGGGGTCATTGAAAAAGTAAAAGTTCGATTAGATAAGTGGAAATGGTTGTTACCGAAAATGTCTTATAGGGGACGTATACTCATTATTAACAATCTTTTTAGCATCTTCTTTGTGGCACCGACTAGCGTGTGTAGAACCTCCAATGTATGTGCTTGCAAAAATTCAATCAATATTGACAAACTTTTTTTGGGATAATTTACATTGGGTTACGCAAAGTGTCTTATTTTTACCCAAAGAAGAAGGTGGGCAAGGGCATCTGCAAAGCAGAATGGCAGCCTTTCGTGTTCAGTTTATACAGAGGCTTCTTACTGGGTCAACTGACTCAGGTTGGAGGTCTGCAACTGTGGGGGATTGGGGTGGGATAAGTCCCTTTTCCTAATGAACCCTCAAAAAAAAGACACTTCTCTGATGCCAGTATTATACCGGAACCTGTTTAAAGTCTGGAACCTCTTCACTGTGCAGAGGACAGGGAGCTCAAACTCCCTTCACTGGCTTCTGGAGGAGGCTCTAATTTACGGGGCATGTTTGGTTGCAGGATATGCTTTTTCTGCACTCACAAGATTACTAATTAACACTGGGATTATAACGTTACAACACCTTCTGAACTTGGCTGGGCCAAACTTTGAGAAGGTTGACGAGGTGGCTGCGCATCTGGGGGTGAGATCTATCCGATTGACTGACCAGTTTCTTGCAAAGTGGAAGTCTGTTCTCACAGTGGAAGAACAGAAGATGCTCGTGGATTATTATGAAGGGGTGGTGGAATCAAATAGAGAAGACCCCTTTCATTACATTACATTACATTCATTTAGCAGATGCTTTTATCCAAAGCGACTGGATAAAAGCATTTTTCCTAACTTTCCTAACTGGGTCCTCACATCCAAGCTTGATGAATGTGATGGTTTCTTTTTAGATTGTGAAAAATTATGTATGAATTTAAGTAATGCAATTGGAAAACTGTGGTATAGAGCTTGTGTTAAGGTCCTTAATAAAAATACTTTAGTTAAAACGATTGACACACCTTGGCGTATCATACTTGGGATAGGTGAAGAAAAAAGAACAGAGTGGAGAGCACTTTATAAGCCACCATTAACAAAGAAAATAGCTGATCTGCAATGGAGAATCCTCCATGGGGCAATTGCTGTGAATGCTTTTATTTCTGTTTTAAATCCAGAGGTTGGTCAAGAATGTCCTTTTTGTTTTTTAAGAGAAACTGTTTTTCATGCTTATATGCGGTGTAATAGATTGAGGTCATTGTTTAATGTTTTACACATTAAACAAATGACAAATGACAAGACCTGATCGGGTTAAGATATCATCACCAATGGCAAAAGCCCTGATTAGAAACAAATATTTGTATTTTGGGTCAACCCTGTCCCTACCATTTTGCATTTTGCAATCTCTGTGTTTGACAAATGCTGCTCATGCCGCTCGGTCCCCGCGAATCGCTGCTTGCAGCTATATTTAGGGGAACGAGCAGCGTAGCTGCTGGTACCCTATTGTATTTGTTAGGATTCTTTTTTTTTTTCTCCCCTTTCACCTAAAATTCTGGTGAGCTGGTTTGGCCTAGAATCACCAAACTTGGCATGCTTGTTGGGATTGCCAAACTCTTAGATCCTCTGTATTATGACGCAGATTGAACACCTGGTGGCGCTGTAGTGCATGTGACATCGACACGCCCACTGCCGACGCCCCGTTACAAGAGTCACAAAATTTGGTAAACAGGTCCCTTTGCTCATTCCAAACAAATTTACCTCAAGGACCCATAAAGTCCGCCATATTGGATTTTTTGCTAATTAGCATTTTTTGTAAAACTCTTAAAATGCTACTCCTCCTACAAAATTTGACCAATTGAGATGAAACTTGGTATACACACTCCTTAGACCATGCCTCATAACAGTTATATTCAGAATTTAGACATTTTAAAAGATGGCCATCAGCTACGCTGCTCGGTCCCCTAATAAAATATAAAAAAATTCACGAAAAATAATTTACACGCCCACTGCCGACAGTCACAAAATTTGGTGTACACGTCCCGCTACTCATGCCCAACAAATTTTCCTCAAGAAACAATAAGTCTGCCATCTTCGATTTTCCGCTAATTAGCATTTTTTGTAAAATACTCAAAATGCTACTCCTCATACAGAATTTGACCAATTTGCACCAAACCTGTTCGAGGGACTCATCCCCCATCCCTTCATATATATATTAGACCTATGTCAAAAAATGGCCGAATGAGAAGCCAATGAATTTTCCATTGGGCGTGGCTTATCACATAAATGCGAGTACTTCTCAAACCGTTTGATATAATGTTCTGAAACTTGGGGGTTGATTGAGAGTTAGATCAAGACTTGAGCCCTGCAGTTTTAACCCAATCAATCCACGTGGTGGCGCTATAGAAATACAAATGTTGGGATGGCAGGTATGCCATCTGCCAAGTACACTATCTATGCTTAACAGGCCGTCTACCTACCATACCAACTGTGAAAGTTCCTGTAGCTTAGTGGTTAAAGCATTGGACTGCAGTGTAGTAGGTTGGTGGTCCGATTCCCAACATTTTTTTTGAGGCACACAATGTGCACGTCATCCTTAGAATGTTCTTTTAACATAAAACAAGTTATGTTTATTGCAAAGGCTAAGAAATTTCACAATATTACCTGTTAACTGTTTGAATTATTAAGTCAGTATGTCAACACAATCTGATACCGTAACACAAAAGTCTTATTTGGCCACCACATTTCTGTTAACCTGCTTTGGTTAAGTTAATGTTTGGCAAAACTATTGTGCAAATGCTATGCTTCATTTAATGTTGTTTTCACATTAAGAAACACCTTTTTATTGCAAAGGTTAAGAAATTTAACAGTATCAACTGTAAACTGTTTCACTTGTACTTAAAAGACATAATATTCAAGCCCTTACTGGATCGGGTTAAGATACCATCAATGGCAAAAGCCCTGATTAGAAACAAATATTTGTATTTTGGGTCAACCCTGTCTAGAGTTGTTTACCATTTTTGCAGTCTCTGGGTTTGACAAATGCTGCCCATGCAGCTCGGTCCCCGGGAATCGCTGCTTGCAGCTATATTTTTGTTAAAATAACATGTAAACAACTGCGACATGACTTTAGACCAGGTTTGTGGTGGTTTTAGCACAAACACTTTCTGCTGGCTCTAGATAGCAATACGGCAAAAATAATCCTGGCCACTCCTCATCTTAAGACCAACACGCCCAGTTCACTCGCAAGGGGTGCAATAATACATGGTATTTAAACAACGTGAGCGCTAGGCGATATAATGAACCCTGAACGGGGTGTAAGATAGCAAAGACACTTGCGTTTGGGTTAGCTCCGGGTGTAAGATAGGGCCCCAGGTCAAACTGAAACCAAATTAACGGTCAATATTTCAAACCCTTTTTAATGAGAGCTCGTCTCGTGGAGGTAGGCTCCTGCCCTTGCACCGTTAGACATAGCTTGAGTTATCTTTCATGCTTGAAGGCTACGCTATGTTATAGAACAGTTGGTGAGGACTTCATTGTTAATGTCCAACCCAAAGTTCTACAAAAGTTCTGTCATGGTTTTGCAGCTCGCCTGTTCTGTGCTGCGGATGTTGCTTTTCCATTCCGCGGGACGGTGCTCCTGCTGCTTTTCCGTTGTTTCGGCACTTAGTGAGCGCACATATTCAGGTGTCCTTCTGGCTTCATAAGTGCTGTGTGAGACTGTTTTCTTTGTTACCATTTTCACATTACCTCCTTATTATTTGCTCTTCTTTTATTACAGAGCTAGAGGGAGTTTTCCTTTCTGCTCTCTACTACTGCTCGAGTCTACGAGATTGTCTGGGTTGCTATCATTTCATCGCTCTGCGCCCAGTTCGGTCAGTGACCTTGAAGAGGTTTATTCCCTGCTTGACCAAGGTAGCTCTGCCTCTGTCTTTGAGGAGGGGAGGGAGAGCTTAGCCTGGGACTCACTGGCCGACAGGAACTCTCTTTGGGGCGTGGGTTCACTTGACAAACTTTCTGAATCCGAGATTGCGTGGGACCCCTCGTCTGATTCATTTCCTGATTCTCAGAGCATTGAAGTGGTAAAAAAGTGGGGCGCTTGATTTTTCCTTGCCTGCAAATGTACCAGTTGAGTACACGGACCTCGCTGAGGTCTTTAACCTCTTGCTGCCAAACGCCCCCTAGCGGTAACGCGGGCGTTACGGAAATTATTAAATTATACATTTCATTAATTTAATAATATATAATAAACTGCTCACCTCAATATTTTGATTAAATATCCTTAAGATATATCCATTCCTTCTGGGAAAGTGGTTTTTAAGCCCAAAACGTCGAGATAAAATTTTGTAAATAACGTTGGAAACTCTGACCTAATTCTCAAACATGTATTGCAGCTTGATGTCACACCATAAACAATGTGCTGGTAAACTGTTCTGCTTAATTGTATTTCACAAATCTTTGGTTTGAAAAATCATTATACCTTTAGGCTTCAAGAAAAAATACTTTAAAACTTTCATACGGCTGTACATGATTTTTTTCCAATTTTAAACCGACTTGTGCTTTTTTGCACTTGATTACGACTCGTTCGGCTGTGTTCAGTTTGGCGTTGTAAAACTCAGCCAGTTTCTGGAGTACCAATCCCGTGGCTTAGTATATGTTAGCCAGAGTGATTTTGAACTTGTTTTCAGAGAATTATGCAAAACCGTCCTCAATTGGGTGTATTTCTTTGACTGATAGCACAATAGGCCTACCTGAAGTGGGAAAAACTGTCTTCGACCCGCCTTATTTGCTTTCCATTGGGTTTTAAAACTGTCTGTCAAATATTCCAGCCAATAGCCAAGACTCTTATCTTTCAAACAAGCCCTCATTCAACACAATGCCATCGTAAATCAAGGAAATACAGCCCTGCGTATAAGGAAGAGGCAACCAAGCGTAATTATCAAACCGAGATGGCGCAGTGTTTTTACCTTGTAGCGTAGCTCGCTACATTCTGTTTAGCAAAGCACAATTCATAAGGTAAATGTGCTGTTTATATTTTTACTTTACAGTCTCTTTCATACAGTTTTTGGTTAGTTATGTTATGTTAGGTTATTCAGGAGTTTCTCCGTGCAGCATGTCCTAGCCGAAATATGGTTTTGCGGTCTCATTGACGCAGAGTGATATAAGGTAACAGATTATTTTGCCGGTATACCAGTGCAAATTCACTGTTATGTATGAAACGAATCCCTCTGAATTAAATGAATATAGCTAACATTACTATATTGTAACAATGGCAAGCTAGCCAGCAAAATTACACATAGCAGCTAGCTATCTATTTGTGTCTGAGACGAGCTGTTCCGAGTTTCTTTTGAATGCAATGGCGTCTGAAGGGTCTGTTTTGTTCCACGTGAGTAAATTGTTCTGTAAGCAGTACAGCAGGCTCTGCAGGTAAACAAATGAGCAATTTATGCATGACCTAACACGAGCGAGAGATAACATGAGGATGAGTTTGTTGTTGTTGATTATTATGCAAGGGTTTATTTTATCTAGCGTGGACATTTGATTTTATATACCTGGACTCATTTCTGGCTAATGAGGCAAGCTTTTTGGGGACCACGGCTAGGCTAGTTAGTTGGGTAATATGAAACACACCAAAAACACATCTAAATTAACTTTTATTGCCAATTATCAGATTTTATTGTAAAACTTAAAAAATTAATTATATTGAGACTTTTCTGGAACCTGGGCCATTTTGCACAATTTGGCACAATTTGTGCCAACTTTGGTAACCGAAATGGTTCACCTGAAAAAAAGCTCTGTAGAATTTGAATGATTTGAGATATTGACACCATATCTTTAGCAGAGATAGGCAGCATATTGAGGAATCACAAAGAGGAGTTATTTCCTCCATAGCTATTGTAGCTCATCAGGTAAAAAATCTGAAATTTGAATTTAGGTACCCGTTTTTTGTTTTTTCACAATTTCTGTACATACATTGTTGTAGTTAAGTAGCAAGAAGTGTATGTATATGAATTATGACTACTTAGTCATAATAGTGCAGTTCTCTGTTTTAATAAAAGCTATGAACCATATTTGTAGCCTTTACAGTTTTTGAGATAAACAGCTTTGTTTGTCACTAGTAAAAACAGGTGAGAATCTGCTAAAGGTATGGTGTAAATATCTCAAAACATTCAAATTCTACAGAGCTTTTTTTCAGGTGAACCATATCGGTTACCAAAGTTGGCACAAGTTGTGCCAAATTGTGCAAAATGGCAAGGTTCCAGAAAACTCAATATGATTTCTTTTTTACAATAAAATTTGATAATTGGCAATAAAAGTTCATTTTTAGATGTGTTTTTGGTGTGTTTCATATTAGACAACTAACTAGCCTACCCGTGGTCCCCAAAAAGCTCTCCAAACCCATGTAGCAGCACAGTGAATCTTGTATTCCACCAGAGCCCCATTAGCCAGAAATGAGTACAGGTATATGCAAACGGGATATAAAATCAAATGTCCACCAGTTTCCTAGATAAAATAAACCCCTGCATAATAATCAACAACAAACTCATCCTCATGTTATCTCTCCCTCATGTTACGTCATGCATAAATTGCTCAGTCGTTTACCTGTACAGCCTGCTGTACTGCATACAGAACAATTTACTCGTGGAACAATAACTACTAAACAAACACTTCAGACACCATTTAATTCAAAAGAAACTCGGAACAGCTTGTCTCAGACACAAACAGATAGCCAGCTGCTATGTGTAATTTTGCTGGCTAGCTTGTCATTGTTACGATATAGTTAATGTTAGCTATATTCATTTAATTCAGAGGGATTCATTTTATACAGTGAATTCGCACTGGTATACCAGCAAAAAACTTTCTTATCTTACACCACTCAGCGTCACTGAGACAAGATCGCAAAAACATCTTCGGGCTAGGACCTGCTGCACGAAGAAACGCCTGAATAACCTAGACATAACTAACCAAAACTGTATGAAAGACAATGTAAAGTAAAAAGATGAACAGCTGCCGTTACCTAATGAATTATACTTTGCTAAACGGAATGTAGCTAGCTGCTACAAGCTAAAAACACTCTGCACCATCTTAGTACAAACATTACGCATAGACGCCTCCTCCTCTTACGCAAAGTTCTATCTACGTGACTTCCGAGGGCATTGTGTTGAATGAGGGCTTGTCTGAAAGTTAAGAGTCTTCGCTATTGGCTGGAATATTTGACAGACAGTTTAAAAACTCAATGGAAAGCAAATAATACTCACAGTGGAACGCGGCTCGATGCAAGTTTTTCTCACTTCAGATAGGCCTATTGTGCTATCAGTCAAAGAAATACACTCAATTGACGACGGTTTTGCATAAAATTGTGCAATAAAGTACAAAACCGCTTCGGCTAAAATATACAAAGCCACGGGATTGGTACTCCAGAAACTGGCTGAGTTTCACAACGCCAAACTGAACACAGCCAAACTACTCGTGATGAAGTGCAGAAAAGCACAGGTCGGTTTAAAATTTGAAAAGAATCATGTACAGCTGTATGAAAGTTTTAAAGTATTTTTTCTAAAGGTATAAGGATTTTTCAAACCAAAGTTTTGTGAAATACAATTAAGCAGAACAGTTTACCAGCACATTGTTTATGGTGTGACATCAAGCTGCAATACATGTTTGGGAAAGTTTCCAACATAATTTACGAAGTTTTAACTCGACATTTTGGGCTTAGAAACCACTTTCCCAGAAGGAATGGATATATCTTAAGGATATTTAATAAAAATATTGATGTGAGCCGTTTATTATATATTATTAAATTAATGAAATGTATAATTTAATAATTTCCGTAACGCCCGCGTTACCGCTAGGGGGCGTTTGGCAGCAAGAGGTTAAGGCAGAGAAATGCTTATGCCACTCCAGCTCCGTTTCCTTCTTGGGATTCATCGTAACGGAGGGAAAAGTCCAAATTGATCCCGATAAGGTTACGGCGGTTATGAACTGGCCTACTCCGCTGTTGTTGAAACAAGTGCAGCGTTTTTTGGGCTTTGCTATTTTTTACTGCCGGTTTATCCGCAACTTTAGTGTGGTAGCTGCTCAGATTACAGCCCTCACAAAGAAAACGTCACCTGCGTGCTTTCATTGGAACCCTAAGGCTGAAGGGGTGTTCACGGAGATTAACCCCTTGGCGCAGATGGCAAATTTCACCTATTTAGGGGGTGCTCTGTTTAAGGCTTTATAACTCCAGGTGTGAGCATCACATAAACTTGGTAAATGGCTTAAATGAAAGAAGACAGGTGTACCATTTACAATACAAACTTAGATTTGTTTATTTTCATAATTTAATTCAAAATAAAGTGCCACAAATGTAAAGAAACTTTGGGGGGAAAAATTTAAAAAATATATTTTTTAATTTTGCTGAGAGCTACATAAGTGAAATTGGTAATATATATACATTTCCTGGATCATAAACTCCATGTCCACAAGTTTAGCAAAATCTGAGGATGATATGCAGAACTACTAAAAGTCTATGATGCAAAATATAGCAGTGTACCCTGTTGTCCATTAGTGTCTCCAAATCTATCCAAATGGCTAAATTGTGCACTGCTCTAAATAAAAAAAACTGATATATTTAACTACAAATCAACAGTTTTGGCTCATAAAACTCACTTTTGCATAATTGCAATAGTAAAAGTGGGAATTACTATATTGTCATCAGTATAGGGGGGTAGATATCTATGGGTCCAAAACCCCTATGCAAAACATGTCATAAAATGAATTAATTAGCTTTGTCCATTACAAAACAAATACATTTGCTCCTTCTGATGGCTTAAGATGAAAAACATTGATATCACAGTGTTACATACACCTAAATATGTTGCCTAATCATTCACTCTTGTACCTCAATAAAACATCACTTGTCCCTGTACTCTACAGTATGTATACTTTTGTGCTGGGATTGCATTTTTCTGTATTCTTTTAATCTTTAAAATTTTCCTATTCATAATTACTCCAAGGAAATTTTTACCTTAATCTACCACATATCAGCGCACAGTAAATTGGAATGAGCATTTGTCATGCCCTAAGAGACAAGTATACGCCATAGCCTATATTATGTATGATAACATGAACATAAAATAGTTTTCCACCATCTGCAAAATGCTGCCAAATGTTCTATCTTCAATGAACATCGGTAGCCTACTTCAAAAATACATTTAACGATTGCACTACAGTATGTGAAATGCACTCAAAATGCGCAAATAACAATAGGGCTATCAAACATTGGAAAGACAGTGCTCGAGTGGAAACACGAACGTATGTATGTAGCCAGCGAGACCAACGGTATTTTAGACGCAAAAATACTTACATATCGCAAAAGGGAAATTCCCCTGCATAATGCGTATTCTATAGCGCTTGCCTAATACTAGGCAGTTAAAACGAAAACCGCCGTTACGCTGGGCTGTAGTAAATTGCTCAAAGCACCCAAAAAGACTTGGCATATACCGCTGCGAAGGTTATAATGTACTCTATTGGATAAAAAAGCAGACAATTAAACCAGAATGAACTGTAATGCATGAGACAGGCTTACAGGGCATGGGGCTATTACGCGGCAACGTTTCAGATAGTGTAATAGCGGTATAAATGTATATTTCTCAAACCGATTGTACCAGACAATAAATGACAACTGAATTTTGAAAGGAACATCTCGATGTGTAAAACCAATGGTAGGATTGTATATTTATTTCATATTTAGTAGCATATATTGCTAGTAGAATACATGGTAGAATGAGATAGTACTTTCACAGTTTATTTTGCATTTGAGTGAGCAGGGCTTTTCACGGCTTTTCTGGCATACGATCAGGCTATTGTTGGGTTTATCTCGTTGTTATGACGTTATTCTAATTTTATATGATGAATAAATATATTTATGAACTCAAACATAGACGCTATTGTCCACTATGTCACGCATAGGTAGGTATAGACTAGGTGGGGGGTTGCTTGATAAATGGACTTGCTACAGGGAAATAGTGACACTTAGAAACTACGTGTTCGGCAGAAATCGTCACGAACCGTCTACCAATAAATTTAAAACACAGAGTTTGTGATTTCCAATAATAGTTTGGCTGCAGTAGCAACGAATGTCTCAGTTGAGCCGGCACCACCTTCTGCGCAAAGGTGTTAAGAGAAGGTTTAGCTCCAAACCTATCATGATAACTCCCAATCCCTCCCTCCCCTTTGTGGTACAGGTAGACGCCTCGGAGTTGTGGGTAGGAGCCATCTTATCTCAGCACTCTCCCTTGGACTGTAAAATGCACCCGTGTGCCTATTTTTCTTGTGGCTTGACACCTGCCGAGAGAATTTATGACGTAGGGGACCAGGAGTTGTTGGTAGTGAAATTGGCGTTGGAGGAGTGGCGCCATTGGTTAGAGGGGGCTGAGCACCCCTTCACTGTATGGATGGACCATAAAAACCTGGAGTACGTTCAGCAGGCCAAGAGGCCCAACTCCCGGCAAGCCTGTTAGGCATTGTTTTTCGCCAGATTCAATTTCCTGCTCACCTATCGCCCGGGTCGAAGAATATTAAGCCAGATGCACTGTCACACATTTTCGACCGCATCGACGGGGACCCGTCTCTGGAACTCTGGCCCCAGTTATGTGGGAGATTGAGGCGGCCGTTCAGAGGGCGTCGTGCCTGGATCCGGGCCCAGGTGGGGGCCCTCCTCAGTCTTTTCGTTCCTCTTCGGATGAGGTCTCGGGTTCTCCAATAGGGTCACTCTTTCCAACTGGTGGCTCATCCAGGCGTCCACCGGACGAGGGAGTTCCTGTCTCTGTGCTTTTGGTGGCCTAATATGGAGAGAGACGTGCGGGAGTTTGTGTCTGCCTGTTCGGTCTGCACCCGCAACAAGGGCTCACGGCTCCCATCCTCTGGGCTGTTATGCCCCTTATCCATCCCCAGCTGTCCTTGGAGCCACGTCGCACTAGACTTCATCGCTGGTTTGCCTGCTTCCCAGGGAAACATGGTGATTCTGGTGGTCGTGGACAGGTTCTCCAAGGCGACACATTTTATTACCCTCCCCAAATTACCAGCAGCACCCAAGACTGCTCAGCTGGTGGTGGACCACGTTTTTTAGGCTGCATGGCCTTCCCCAGGATGTGGTATCGGATCGCGGTCCTCAATTCACCGCTCAGTTCTGGCGCTCCTTCTGCGCTCAGCTAGGGGCGTCCGTTAGTGTGTCCTCTGGCTTCCACCGGAGGTGCCGATCTGTGTGGAGGCACATTCAGGCGTCGTGCCACAGGTAAACAAAATGTTTTAGCCGACAGGCGTCGCCGTCTGGCTCCTTCCTACCAGGTCGGGCAACAGGTTTGGCTCTCTACACGGGACCAGCCTTTGTGGGTAGAGTCTCGTAAAATTGCCCCGCGCTACGTGGGCCCCTTTAAAATAATTCAGAGAATCAACCCCCGGTTACTGTGTGTCTGCAACTTCCGTGTTCCATGTGCATTCACCCTACGTTTCACATCTCCTGGTTGAAACCGGTACTCGTTAGTGCTCTCGCTCCGGCAGACAAACTGCCACCTCCTCCCCAGTTTGTGGGAGGAGGCCCGGTGTATTTTAGCCAAGAGACGCGTGGGCAGATGTGCCCAGTTCCTTGTGGACTGGGAGGGTTATGGCCCTGAGGAACGCTGCTGGGTCCCCTCTAGGAACATCTTGGACCCAGAACTGATTAGGGCCTTCCGCAGAAATAACTGAGGGATTGTCTGAGGTCGTCCCTAAGAGGGGGGGTCCTGTCATGGTTTTGCAGCTCGCCTATTCTGTGCTGCAGACGTTGTTTTCCATTCAGCGGGATGGCGCTCCTGCCATGTTTTTCAATTGTTCCGGCACTTTGTGAGCGCACCTGTTCAGGAGCTCTTCCGTCGACCACTTCACTTTAAAGCTATGCTCTAAAGTAACTTGCCTTTAGTTGCGTTAGAGTTTCCTTTTTAGGATTTTGCTTTCTCTTTTGCACTTGCTGTCCCTCGTCCCGGTTTCCTTTTCTGTCTCTCTGTTTCCTTTGTTACCGTTTTCACATTACCTCCTTATTTTTTGGTCTTCGTTTATTACAGAGCTAGAGGTAGTTTTCCTTTCTGCTCTCTACTACTGCTCGAGTCTACAATTTTTTCTCGCCCATTTGTCTGGGTCGCTATCATTTAGTTTCCTTTCCTTTCGCCTCTTTATTTGCTCTCCCGTAATTTTGGGAGCAAGAGGTATATTTTCTTTACTTTCCTTCTACTGCTCGAGTCTGGGAGCCTTTGCCCACTTTTCCTGGGTTGATTTTCTTTTGCTGCTACGCCGGGATTATTCCCTATTCTTTATTTTTTCCTGATCTGTTCGCGGACATCCTTCCCTCATTTGTGGTGATTCCACCCTGTGGATCACTTTAAAGTCATCCTATTTAATATTTGGTTGCATATCCTTTGCATACCATGACTTCCTTATGTCCCCAATAACAGCTAAAGACCCTTGATATCTTATTTTCTGGTACTCTTACAAGTGATACTATAACCTCTCTCTGAATTTGAATGGATCTCTATGGGAATTGGGGGGGGGGGGGGGGCTAGATTAAGCTGTAAGTTACGCTGGAACATGATCACATGGTTTGCTAAATAGCTGTAAGTCTACAAGGGTCTGAGGTATCAAACGAGCCTTAAACCATCACTCTGCTGCCAGATATGCAGTAGATATTGATGGATCACTTTAAGGGTTGTTTCTCCTGACTTATCTTTCCATAGAGTTCAATAGGAAAATAAGTCAGGAGACTACTCTCCAACACTGCCTGCCAGGCTATTCTGTCAACACTAAAAAACCTCTCCTATTCTCTGTCTGTATTCACATTCTCAATTTAGTCTACATTCTTGCAGGTCGTCAGCTGTCCGGTTGCCCAAAACACTAGTTCTTTATTTATTTATTTGGCTGTAGCTGTCACTTTGTTTGGCAAGCCATGGTAAAAACGAACACCAATCCAGATATGCCAACCTATGTTTACCAGAGTAATATGCAACAATACGATACAGACGTTATAGGCGATTAACATACACTACTCACAAAAAGTTAGGGATATTTGGCTTTCGGGTGAAATTTATGGAAAATGTAAGTTCACGCTACAGTGATATTATACGTATCATGAAAGTAGGGCATTTAAGTAGAAGCATGCAATGGTGATTTCCTCATCTCAAACAATTTATTGAAACAAAAGCCAACAACAGTGGTGGGTATACCACAACAAAAATGTCAATGTCTCAATAACTTGTCATGTGCCCTTGAGCATCAATTACAGCTTGACAACGACGTCTCATGCTGTTCACAAGTCGACTTATTGTCTGCTGAGGCATGGCATCCCACTCTTCTTGAAGGGCGGCCCTCAGGTCATTGAGGTTCTGGGGTACAGAGTTACGAGCCTCTACACGGTGAGTCAGCTGATCCCATAGGTTTTCTATGGGATTCAGGTCTGGAGAAAGTGCAGGCCACTCCATTTGAGGTACCCCAGTCTCCAGCAGCCTTTCCCTAATGATGCGACCTCGATGAGCTGGAGCATTGTCGTCCATGAAGATGAAATTAGGCCTGTGTTGTTCATGCAGGGGCACAATGACTGGATTAATGATGTTATTCAGGTAGTATGGGCTTGTCTCTGTACCATTCACAAAGTGTAGGGCAGTTCTGTATTGACTAGACACACCTGCCCACACTGTAACACCGCCACCACCAAAGGGTCGTCTGGTGACAACAGTGGCTGATGCATAGCGCTCTCCTTGACGTCTCCAACATCGTTGGCGGCCATCATTTCTGCTCAACGTGAATCGACTTTCATCAGAGAACAGCACTGAGGCCCACTGGTCCCTCGTCCAGCGTAAATGCTCCCTGGCCCATGCAAGACGATGACGCCTGTGCCTGGTGGTGTGGTCAGGTACCCTTGCAGGTCGTCTAGCACGCAGACCACGCTGATGTAAACGGTTTCGAATGGTCTGACGTGACACTTGGGTGCCTCTCACCTCCCTTAAATGTGCCTGGAGTTGAGTGGCATTCATCATCCGGTTCCGCAGGGCACTGTTCACAATGAAGCGGTCATCAGTGTGGGATGTGGCCAAAGGACGTCCACTTCTATGCCTTTCTGTGACTCTTCCAGTCTCTCTGTATCTCTGTTGCAACCTGCTGATGACACTCTGTGACACTCTAAGCTCAGTGGCCACTTCCCTCTGAGAACATCCTGTTTGAAGCCTCGCAATGGCGAGGTACTGTTGATCAATTGTTAGGTGTCGTCTTGGTCTCATGATGTCAAAATGTGAACAGCATGATGAAGAGGACTGTTTAAATACCAATTCTAATTGAACCAGGAAATGTATTGGTCGATTCATGGATCAAACACCTGTTGTGAATTTTGCCGTTCAGCTCCTTGTTAGAGAAAAGCAAGTTGTGCAAAAAGTACTGAAACATTGAATAGTTGGACATGTGCATTCAAAAGTTTAGAGAAGGTCAAATTAATTTCACCTGTAAAGGTTATAGTGCATTTTAGGTTCATCCTGAAATTTCACCCGAAAGCCGAATATCCCTAACTTTTTGTGAGTAGTGTATGTTGTACAGGTTCCGATAACGACAATGCAAAAATAAAAAAATAAAAAGAACTTGAAACAAGTCTTCAGCTGCTAACTCCAAACGCAGTTAGAAAAACATGTGGTTTATTTACTTTACATAAACCGCTGCAGCATGGAGCCAAAAGGGCACTTTTGCTCTCTGAGGGCAGGGGGCATGTGGTATTATGTTGGTGTCTATCTGTGCATGTGCCTGATTCTGTGTATGTCATTTGACTCAGATGTGTGATGTGTTATTTTCAGTCAGGGTAATTGTGCCCTTCCGTTAAAATTAGTGGTGTTTTTGGTGTGATTCCTTTAGGGCAGATGGTGTGGATGGAATCTCTGGGCTGCATGGTGTACTTGTGCTCACCCAAACTGCGCAGCCTGGAGGAGATGCAGGAGAGGGGCTTGCATATTGCTGACATCGCACAGCACGACACCACGCGTGACCTAATACTGCTGAACCAGCAGCGTTTGGCAGAGATTGAATTGTCCAATCAGCTAGAGCGTAAGAAGGAGGAGCTACGAATCCTATCCCGCAACCTAGAGGTGGAGAAGAAGAAGACTGAGACACTGCTCTACGCCATGCTCCCTCGTCATGTCGCCAACCAGCTCAAGGAGGGCAAGAAGGTGGAAGCAGGTACAGCGCCCCCTGGTAGCAGAGTTCCCTCAAACAGGGGTTCCCAAAATTTTACGTCTGAAATGGCCACCCTGTGGCTGAGTTCCCCTAAACAACAATAAAATGCAGTGTTTCCCCTATAATTGTATTCAGGCCTGGTGGTATACACTGAAAAACCCCTAAACAGACACAGCATGTGGGGTGGCACTGGTGTGCAGGCAGTCTGGGGCGTCCGTTAGTGTGTTCAAATTTGGGAAAACTTCAAAGAGTACCCCCCAATATTATCATGAAAAATAGGCATAGATCCAGTCGCCGTTCTGTCATAGTTGAGGGGCGGGGCCAGTTCTGAATAGGGACACATCGTAGATCAAGCTAACTATCGTTATTATTTTATTATAATGTCAGAAAATTACATTGACACGTTGTTTCCTAAAGATATTTTGGCAAAATAAACCAAACAGTAGGCTACTGTGGCCTCCGGTATCATTCCCTGACATCTTCTGTCTCATTTAATGCCCTGGTAAGGAACCATGTCAACTGCATTATGATAGTGGCGTACCGTCGGCTGTAAAATAGGCTAACATTACATTTATACGGATATTAATCTCAACCTGTTTCCATAGGTCTTAATTACCAATCAAGCAATTAACTGAATAACAAATAGCTATCAATGAATAGAGCAAGTTTTTCTGTGCTAGCATTTTTTTTGTGTCATAAAATGTGTAGCACTGACTTATTACACGCCTATATTGATAGCTGGTGTGCTGGAAAAAGCGGGGTACAGGCTACAGCATTAGACTTGTTTCCATTTACTTAGCTTGAGTAATTAATTTGCTTAATAATCAAGACCAATATGTATCTATAATGATTAAAGGGATAGTTCGGAATTTTGGACATAATGTCTCAATTAGGACTTACCCATGATGTAGTTGATTGATGGAAACCATTTTCAGATAATTCCATGCTGTCCCTTCTTTTGGACATACACACATTGATAATGCTAGCGCAACTCTAAGGTATCGAGTAGCATCCACTACCAAATGCACTTAAACACTCCACAGTGCACCCAAAGCAAATAAAATACGACGACAGTCTATCGGGGTTATTTTCAGTGATTATACCATCATTTTTCAAGTCAAACTATCATTGAATCCTTTACTTTGTGCTCATCTAAATTCTTAGTGCACGTCGGAAGTAAATTCCCCATTCATTTAGAGTGTAGACATTAACTAAAGCTTACTTTTAAACCATTTCTACTGATTATGTCTTATCGTAAATTTCCCGGATTGTTCAATATAACGCCCGTTCGCAATATATGTAGTTTTTCTGGACCAGCTTCGAGTATATTTTACGTTTTTGTATTTTTTTTGTGAACATACCAGCGCTGGGACTGTTTAAAATCTCCACGTCCCATAATTCCCTCCGAACGTGCAGCGTTGTCTCCAGACGTTATATAACGTACATATAACGTTAGCCAGCAGTAGCACACAGCTCCGTTTAAAAATTTTTTTTTCTAACGTTAGCTAGCTAGCTTGAAGGACTAAAAGCTAGAATTGCTTTATGTGGTTAACCGTAGCATAGTTTCTGACCTCGTCGGGCGGGCTTCTCTACTTAGCAAGCTATCATTAGCTCATCTTGAGCGGCAGTAGCCTACTCCCATCTGCCACAGAGCAGACAGATGAGATGATGATATCCTATTGGTCAAGAACCACCTGTGCTTTGCAGTACTGGATATGCAGTCCGTTAAAGTGGACTACAAGTCGAACTACAATCATTAATGCATTACTTTAAAAAATAAAAATTGGAACATGCGATATATGGTCTATATCCTTGTACCACACAGGCTAATCCAGGAACGTTTCAGCTCATTCTATAAACCAGATTTCAAGAAATAGTCGATAGTCTCCGAAGCGCATTCTATCTTCCATAGGGAATTCCGAAACCAGACTCCGCCCACGACTAACGTACTCACTTGAGTAATCTATAAACTCAGTCTTGAAAGGACTCAGGATTGTAGGGGTGTGGTCTAAATCCACGCCCTCAACCTGAGTGCCATCGACGTCATCCAGCCCTACATGTCTGAACCACAGAACTGTTCTTATACAATTCTGTGGTTTGAACCATATGAAAGAACCCGGCGAGGAATTAATGCAATCAATTCAAAGTAAAATACAGTGCGGCTGCTATCAAGAGATAAATATCACACGCAAGCTCGCAATAAAAGTTAAGTTAACAGATGAGATTAGGTCAAGTGCACTTACGCCTTTAGTGCACTGAACAATTCATACAACATAGTCTCAAGAGCTGCACTTATGCCCTTTTTTCACTGAAAATAACATTGACCAAATGCATATTGGCCCATGCTAACTGTTAGCTAGGCCTACTAATAGCTAGCTAGCCTTTAGCCCTGTTACCATGTTACTTTAAAGGGATATTTCACTTTTGTGTTACATAAGTCATTTTTTGGGGCCTACCCAATTGTTCAAACCCCAATTACAAATAAGTTGGGACAGTATGTAAAATGCACATAAAAGCAGAAAGCAGTGATTTGTAAATTTTCTTTTACATAATTTAATTGGAAACAGTACAAAGAAAAGATATTTGGGCTCTATTTTCTGGCTGGCGCATGGCGGGTGGTGAGTCAGAACACTGGCGACGTGACATTTTCGGCATGTATTTTCACGCTCCTGAGCCTGTTTGACTCGCCATGCGCCAAAGTGGGCGGAGAGTCACTGGTGAAGGTGTGTCAGTCCAGATCGAGCAGCGAACGTGCAAATTTGGGGCTCTATTTTCCGGCCGGTGGTGAGCCATCACTGGCGAAGTTGCAATTTTGTCAGGGATGTGCACGCATCTGAGCCCGTTTGATAATTTGGTGACTCGCCATGTGCTGAAGTGGAAGGGAAGCCGCTGTTGGGGGGTGTGTCCGTCAAGAGGGAGCAGCCCAGTTAAATTTTAGTGCAGCGGAATGGAATTTTGGGATAAGATTAGACTGCGATTCGCGTCGGCACTGCCCGCCAGTAGAAACCACGTTTACGCCGCATATTGCACCATAGCATGTGGCGAGTTGCTAATTTCAGGGCTTTCCCGAGCAATGCATGCAGAAACCTATTAAAAAGCCAATCAACCGTTTCATGGATCATATACGGTCCAATCTGATTTTGAAATAAATCCCCCAAGCAGGAAAAATGTATACTTTGCATTTATTGTTCGTTGTCTTTTTTATTTTTTATGTTAGGCTAATCCCTGTATTTATTTATGTATTTAATTGTGTATGGCTGTTCGTATACTGCATTGTGGTACCAGTGGTACTGTATTCTTTCTTACCCGTCTGTAATGAGAAGAATGACAAACTTGGTGCATGCATTAACTCTTATTGCACGTATAGCGTTAAAACCGTACCTCGTAACTCATATTACATTAAATTAAATCAATGCATAATAGATAGCCTATCGTCTTCCGTCTTCCTATCGTCTGAAATTGACAGTGGGTGGACTCGTTCTGCAAGCGGGAGACCTCCTGACCATGACCATGGGTGTATTTTGCGATCGTTTTTCACTGAACCACATGTTGCGGGATAACCCGAAAATAGCTAAATTCAGTAGACACACCCAGTGCGCCATACGCTACGCCATTGATTATGATGGCTCACCGCATGCCAAGCGCTTGCCAGAAAATAGAGCCCTTAATGTTTTACCTTATCAACTTGATTGATTTTTGTAAATATACGCAAATTCCAAATTTGATGCCTGTAACACATTCCAAAAAGGTTGGGTCAGAGGCAAAAAAAAAAACACTGGGAAGGTCAAAAAACACCTGTTTGGAACATTCCACAGGTAAACAGGTTATGCTATCATGACTGGGTATAAAAGCATATCAAAAGACTCTTGATATCTTATTTTCAGGTACTCTTACAAGCAATACTATGACCTATCTGCATTTGAATGGATCTCTATGGGAATTGGGGGGTGGGACTAGATTAAGCTGTAAATTACATGGGAATAGTATGGAACCCATGGTTGGCTAAATGGCTAAGTCATCAAGGGTCTGTGGTATCAAATGAGCCTCAAACCATCACTCTGCTGCCAGATATGCAGTAGATATGGATGGATCACCTGAAGGGTTGTTTCTCCTGACTTATTTTTCCATAGAGTTCAAGAGGAAAATGAGTCAGGAGAAACAACCCTTAAAATGATCCATCCATATCACTGTGACACTGTGAATGATATGGCGTTGTGTTTTTGACTACACAATATTGGTAACAATACCAATATTGGACGTTGTTACCCCTAATTGCCTCGTCTGAGATTGTTTTAATTTTCTGGCGAAAATACTACAACGCAGACACGGCGATTTGGGGTCCAGATGATCCAGGCAATGAAGCTGCCGGTTTCGTAGGCTACAACTCAGACGCAATCTCAGTTAGTTGATTATCGCTTAATGACTAAACTAATGACCCAGGTTAGTAGCTGGCTAATAAGTTTAGGTAAATTAGCAGCTGGTAATTAGTCACATTAGACATTTGCAATGTAGAGAACTGGATTGTAGGAGCAAGGACAGGGGGGCATAGCCTACTACGAAGCAGGATTACTGAGTTGGATAGCTGGGTAGCTGGAGTAAAACCCGGAACCCTGCCAATTCTGGAACATGGACTTAAGTAAAAAGAGCTGTTCCAGGTTTTACTCGGTAAAGACTAAAGTCTGTAGTAGAGCTGCAGAACTCCACATAGGCCTGTGGGATGTGACTGTGGCCTGTAGATCTATATAAATATCAATATACAGTATATTGTGATAAAATCGATATTTATTGCGATGATATGGTGCCAAGTGAAATTTCAATGCAAACAATATAGTTGTTCCAGTCTAAATACATACAGAAAAACACAGAGCCTAGTTCTTTAGGATTCATGTAGACAGAAAGTTGAAACAGATATGAAAAAGTATTGTGATAAAGATGTTGTCCATATCGTCCAACCCTAGTCTGTAGCATTGCTGTAGGCAATGAAGCACAGGTCAACTGAATTGATATGATGAAATACAATAGTAATAGTAAAAAATAATTTAGAATATAATGTTTATACATACAACGTTGTTAATAACAATCAAAAATAAACATTTAACTTATTTTGGCTTGTTACTCTGTCTCTGCTCCAGTATCACATATTTTCTGAATGTCACTTATGCCTTTAAGAACAAAGAGAAAGTAATGAAATCTTGGTGCCAAAAAGGCGTAAGTGATGTTTTGGCTAAAATGTCATTGTTAATTTTTTTTTGTTGCAATTATCTTCTAAAATACTCATTCACCGAAACCTAATCTTTACAAAAGTATAGGTGGTCCAAATATGTTGTTGTTAATGAAATAATTACAATCAATCAAAAGTTTGTTTTTGCTCTCCTGTAAAATTCTGAAAATGTCACTTACGCCCCTTTTGCTCCAAGCCCTCGATATATGAAATAATTTAATATATTACGAAAAATGGAAACTCTGCCAAATTTCCCCCCTGCCCTCTCTTGCCGACTGGATCTATGGGAGTTTTGTGTCCTCAAAAAGAAATCCTAAAGAAAATGTCTTGTTTGTTGTCCCACACAAAGTTTAATTGAGGTCTACGTCCTTGTTTGTAACATATGCCTCGTTATAATTAAGACTCCACAATTGCATACAGAGCATCTTTAACAATGTTACAAACTTCAGTGTGACAAAGAAGATTTTTTGGAACATTTAATGAAAATGTATTAAGCGCACCAATGGGGAGTGACAACCTACATTGGTGTGCTTAATCCTGTTAAGTTCACAAACAGTTCAGTTGTAAAAAAAGTGAAAACCGCATTCTACAACCGTAGTCACGACGGAAATTTTCCGGTATTGACTACCGAATTTCAGTTCGGTTGTGGTTAGTCTGTGCATTGTGTACCAGAATCGCACTGGACAACTAGTTGTTAAGTGACGTAGCCTACGTGCTAACGTTACGCACACTCCTATGCTGCTCCCTCCTTCTTCTTTATCGAGTGCTACAGTCATGACCTATTTTTGTAGGCCCATTAGGAGGTTTCTTCTGGGCATGGGTTCCCTCAGCAGATTCCCAATGCTTTTTTCCCATAGGGATTTTGATGTTGTGCTGAATATAAGCCTAAAATAGTTTCACGTTTTGTTAATCAAGATAATCCTCACAAAGAAACACACTTTTGCGATTTTTGAACCACACACACAATTAATATAAGTAGAAATATAACGTTATGCTAAAGTGAACGGCATTACTACAGCAATCAGTCGCATTCCGCCAACGTCACTCACCACTCAACAGTTTTCCTAGCCTGCCGTCCTTCCACGTTCAACTAGCTAGCTAACGTTAGTGGAATGCTTTGTAGCCTATTTACTACCTCCTGGAGCAAAGCAAATGACCAGAGCTGCCAAGACTGCTTATATACTACATGCGCGACTTGGGCTTGTCCTTTCTGATGTCGCAGGTTGCTTTTTTTTAGGGCTTGTTTTTAAAAACTCTGGGCACTACTATTGTTCAAAGACATTCGCTAGCTTATCACTTTAGATATTAATTTAGCTATTCCACCCCCTCCTGTCCGCAATCGCCCTACTCCCCCGTTTGTTTGGGCGTGTTTTTGACAGGGAGGTTGATTAACTTTGTCTGATTAACCGAGTCTGAGTTGGCAACCGAGCCATGCTTGGCAATGCTGGGTTAGCTAGCTAGCAAGCTAACGATAACTTATGGCAAGCCATTTTAATTCAACAGTTATTCGACTTCCATAGCTAGCCTTAAATTAGTCCTAACTAGCTGCCCAATGTCCTAGCTGGCTGGCCATATGAGTTAAAGATATGCAATGTAGTTTCAGAACACTAGATGGTGACATAGAGCACGTAGGGGCAAATGGTTAGACGAAAGTTGTGTATCACGTGTTCTTCTCAGACACGCACTATGACGCACAAGCATTGTGGTGACGTTTTACACATATTTTCCCTGACCGGCGGACCGGGGGAAGCGATGCGAGAGGAGAAAAAAAGAAAACCAGGCCGAGACATGGAATGGAGAAAACTAATGGAAAAAAAAAAATACGTAAAATAAATATAGGTGAAGAGGCTTTTCCCAGGTGGAGAAAGTTGAAGTGGGAGAGGGGATTCCATACAGACGCTGAGATGGCATTATTTCTACTGGACTGGTAAGTCACGTTTGCTGGCTCACAACAACTTAGGTAGACATTACTGTAAGGTTAGCTAATGTTTTAACATTGGCAGTAACTACAGTTTGCTTCCCATTTCATTTTTTTCTAAGCAGAAGGTTTTATCTTTTGTATTGTTTTTGTGCTGTTTTTTACTAATTGTTAGCTATGAACGAGAGGGCCAGGCGTCGTCCACTCCGTTGAAGCGGTACCGCCCATTCATGACGTTTACACAATTTTAGCTGTCTCTGGCTTTAAAAATGGTGGCGGGATGTCAATAGTGTAGCATTCAAAACATTAACAAAAAAACACTTTGCGAACGACTTATGAGGTAGGAAATACATTAAACCTGTTTATTAGACCACAAGGACACATACAATGTTTTTGGGGAGAAAATTTGAATGTAGATAAAGAACGAGTTGTTTACATTGAAATTACATTGCATACCTTTAAGTTAGCTAGCTACCGTGAATGCCTTGCTACTAGCCAGCTGCTCCAACTAGCTAGGTCCTAAGTGCAGCTAGTTTAACTACAGCGTTTTACTTTGCTTACAAATAAAACGTAGCCACAAACGGCAGCTAGCTTGCTAGGCAATTGTGGTAGTTAGTTAAGTCATATATGGGCAGCTAGCTCGGAAAATAGGCAGCTAATTGGGACTAAAGGTAGCTACCCAGTAAACAATTTTTGTTGGCCCAATGTTGGTCCACTGTCATTTTCCAATGTTGGCCAACGGTTGTTTTTGCTCATCGGTTTGATGTAGGCTCAACCATGATGGCCCAACGTTGCACTCCTTTGTTCTTACGATGATGGCCCAACCGTTTATCTGCACAGATGGCCGAACGTTGCCAGCCAACTATAATCCCTATGCTATTCTGCACCGATTATTGCATTTAGTTCTAGAGCGTTGTGCCTGCACTGATGGCCCAATGTCAGACCCCATTATTCTTATGATAACCCAACCATTTCTCTGCATGGATAGTCTGTTGCTGCACAACCAACAAACTGACGATTTATTGCATTACTTTACGACCATTGATTATAATAAAAAGTAGCCTATTGTCAATTAGTGATATATCCCTCTTGCAATTATTGGTAAGCTATTTAGTGTTTTGATGTTTCACAATCACAACTCCATATGTTGTTCTGGACCATAAACAAGCTATATTATGTTAAACTGAATACATGATGAACGAGATAATAAATCAATGTTTTTATTAATAAACAACATTTTAATCAAACATTAACACATTTTTATAGGCTAATAAAAAAAGAAATAGGCCTATCAACATTAAATTAAAATGAATTGTTGCCTCTGCAACACTGATAATCTATAAAATAATGTCTACATTAAAACACTAATTAAGTGAGCATATGTAATAAAAGTAGGTAGATTAGCCTATAACTGAATTAATTAAATGAAATACAGTTTTTTAATGTAGGCAAATTTTTACAATCAGAAATGTAATTAACCCCTTGGCGCAGAAGGAAAATTTGGTCAATTCTCACCTATTTAGGGGGTGCTCTGTTTACGGGTTTATAACTCCAGGTGTGAGCATCACAGAAACTTGGTAAATGGCTTGAATGAAGTGTACCATTTACAATACAAACTTAGATTTGTTTATTTTCATAATTTAAGTCAAAATAAAGTGCAAAGTTTGCAACAAAATACTGAGAGCTACATAAGTGAAACAGGTAAATCTATACATTTCCTCAATCATAAACTCCATGTCCACAAGTGTGCAAAATCTGAGGATGATATGCAGAACTACTAAAGATCTATGAGGCAAAATATAGGCAGTGTATCCTGTTGTCCATTAGTGTCTCCAAATGTATCCATATGCTCTGCTCTAAATAAAAATTTAAAAAAGATATATTTAACTACAAACCAACAGTTTTGGCTCATAAAACTCACTTTTGTATAATTTTTAAGTGGGAATGACTATATTTTCATCAGCATAGGGGGGTAGATATCTATGGGTCCAAAGCCCAATCCACAACATTACACCTCCTTCTGATTTTTGTACTTAGCCTTGCTTTCAAGAAGCTAAGGAACAGACTACAAAACCAGACAGGAGGTGTCATTATGACTCTCATGGGCAATTAATAAGCATTAACCTCTTGCTGCCAAACGCCCCCTAGTGGGGGTTATGGTAATTATTAAATTATGTATGTATATAATAATATATAATAAACTGCTCACCTCAATATTTTGATTAAATATCCTTAAGATATATCCATTCCTTCTGGGAAAGTGGTTTTTAAGCCCAAAACGTTGAGTTAAAACTTTGTAAATTACGTTGGAAACTCCGACATAATTCCCAAACGTGTATTGCAGCTTGATGTCACACCATAAACAATGTGCTGGGAAACTGTTCTGCTTAATTGTATTTCACAAAACTTTGGTTTGAAAAATCCTTATACCTTGACTTCAAGAAAAAATACTTTAAAACTTTCATACGGCTGTACATGATTTTTTTCAAATTTTAAACCGACTTGTGCTTTTCTGCACTTCATCACGAGTAGTTCGGCTGTGTTCAGTTTGGCGTTGCCAGTTTCTGGAGTACCAATCCCGTGGCTTAGTATATTTTAGCCGAAGGGGATTTGTACTTTATTGCAGAGTTTTATGCAAAACCGTTGTCAATTGGGTGTATTTCTTTGACTGATAGCACAATAGGCCTATCTGAAGTGGGAAAAACTTGCATCGACCCGCCTCCACTGCTAGTATTATTTGCTTTCCATTGGGGTTTGTCTGTCAAATATTCCAGCCAATAGCGAAGACTCTTATCTTTCAGACAAGCCCTCATTCAACACAATGCCCTCGGAAGTCACGTAGATAGAACTTCGCATAAGAGGAGGAGGCGTCCATGCGTAATGTTCGTATCAAGTAGGCGCAAGTGTTTTTAGCTTGTAGCAGCTAGCTACATTCCGTTTAGCAAAGTATAATTCATTAGGTAACGGCGGCTGTTCATCTTTTTACTTTACAGTCTCTTTCATACAGTTTTTGGTTAGTTATGTCTAGGTTATTCAGGTGTTTCTCCGTGCAGCAGGTCCTAGCCCGAAGATGTTTTTGCGATCTTGTCTCAGTGACGCTGAGTGGTGTAAGGTAACAGTTTTTTTGCCGATATACCAGTGCAAATTCACTGTTATGTATAAAATGAATCCCTCTGAATTAAATGAATATAGCTAAAATTACTATATTGTAACAATGGCAAGCTAGCCGGCAAAATTACACATAGCAGCTGGCTATCTATTTGTGTCTGAGATGAGCTGTTCCAAGTTTCTTTTGAATGAAATGGCGTCTAAGGTGTTTGTTTAGTAGTTATTGTTCCACATGAGTAAATTGTTCTGTATGCAGTACAGCAGGCTGTGCAGGTAAATGAATGAGCAATTTATGCATGACATAACATGAGGATGAGTTTGTTGTTGATTATTATGCAGGTTATTTTATCTAGGAAACTGGTACATTTGATTTTATATCCCGTTTGCATATACCTGGACTCATTTCTGGCTAATGGGGCTCTGGTGGAATACAAGATTCACTGTGCTGCTACATGGGTTTGGAGAGCTTTTTGGGGACCATGGGTAGGCTAGTTAGTTGTGTAATATGAAACACACCAAAAACACATCTAAAAATGAAATTGTATTGCCAATTATCACATTTTATTGTAAAACTTAAAAAAATAAATCATATTGAGACTTTTCTGGAACCTTTGTTTGGCACAATTTGTGCCAACTTTGGTAACCGAAATGGTTCACCTGAAAAAAATAATTTGAATGGTTTAAGATATTGACACCATATTTTTAGCAGAGATAGGCAGCATATTGAGGAATCACAAAGAGGAGTTATTTCCTCCATAGCTCTTGTAGCACATCAGGTAAAAAATCTGAAATTTGGATGTAGGTACCCGTTTTTTATTTTTCTTCACAATTTCTGTACATAAATTGTTGTAATTAAGTAGCAAAAAGTGTATGTATATGAATTATGACTACTTAGTCATAATAGCGCAGTTCTCTGTTTTAATAAAAGCTATGAACCATATTTGTAGCCTTTACAGGTTTTGAGATAAACAGCTTTGTTGGTCACTAGTAAAAACAGGCGAGAATTGGTATATTTTGCCCTTGGTATTAAGAGTTTAATTGTGTGTGTGCAAGCAAGCGTTTCTGTATCAATCTGACACAAATGACATCCTGTCTCATATTAGGATTTTACTGTTCCTTTCTATGGCCAATATGCTAAACATCCCTGACCAGAGTATTATTCTCAAAATAGAAGCACAGTCACCACTTTATTAATTACCAAACTCATCTCTCTTAATATACCCATGTGCATACAATGGTCATTGAGAGACGTGCAAAGGAATCTTAGGGTGAGGGAGATTAAAAACACAAAAAGAGGTCAAGAAAAGCAGACACCCCCTGCCAGAGGTATCGTGTCAAGGTCACCAAAACTGTAAGGAATTTTAGGGTGAGAGAGATTATCACATTGCAGCACCACACTGTAAGAGATATCCTGCACACCGCACCAAGCTTTAAGGGAAATTTTATAATTATGGGTGAGAGAGACATTATGAAGTCTTGAGAGGACTGACTGTATACCCAGTGTTAACCTGGTGCATATGCCTTGGTGCTAAGAAGTATACCTGTGTCTCTGAGCTTTGGCCCTCCCGCTGACTCTCTCGGGCTCTGGTGTTGGACTTGTTTTTAGATGTGCGTGAAACTCAGAAGTTTAAAACTTGTTACTGGCTAGATTGCATAGACCTTAGGACCCAGTTCCAGCATCACAGAAACTCAGAAGTTCTGCAACATGATACCTTGCACCACATTTTGCAGATTCCTGATGGTCTCAAGACTTGAGGGCTTGAGACTTGTATCTGCTGTGATGCCCAGCGGTCCTTCAACAGTTACATCGGGCGCAATATGCAGGGTCTTGCGACCACTGATACTGGCCTCGATCTCTGAAATATAGAGGTGTCGTTCCCCAGATCAGATTACAGATAGCCTCGATACTTGTTGCAGCCAGTGGCTGCACTATCAGAGGGCTTGAGACCTGCACCTGCTGTGGAATGCATGGATCTGGCGGCCAGCACCAGATCCAGCATCAGCAGTCATCACACTTCAGCTTCCGATACTGGAACATGGAGTTCCTAGGTTTTGCATCTGCATCTGTACTCAGTGGTTAAATAACTTAGATCCTACTGCTAGAAACTCAGAGGTCATGGGATTTCTTTTCGGAGCTACAAATTCAGAACTAACTCGTAAACTCAGAGGTCTTGGGACTTTCACAGGTGTTCTGACTCCGAGACTCAAGCATATATACCACAGTGCCTGGAACACTGCACATCAGACCATATGCTCTGTTTAAGTATTTGTGAAGCTGCAAAAGGGTTAAAAAGGAAGATGCAGATGAAGTGAAAACATGATGGTTTATTAATGGCAATAATCACTGGTTAAGACTGAGAGCAAATATGAACACATTCAATACATATAGCTATTAGCTAAACACAGAATAACATGAAGGCTAAGGCAAATGAACATGAACAAGTTCACCAACAAAGTACATAACCAAATGATTCCGTACGGCATGACTATGGTACCAGGAAAACTGTTGCAGATTTTCCGCGAGTGTCCCTTTGGGCTTCCCTCTACAGAATATATTCTAAGGGCCGGATTCAGAGATGGGCAACTTGAGTCATGCGCTTAACCTCTTAATACCAAACGCCCCCTAGCGGTAACGCGGGCGTTACGGAAATTATTAAATTATACATTTCATTAATTTAATAATATATAATAAACTGCTCACCTCAATATTTTGATTAAATATCCTTAAGATATATCCATTCCTTCTGGGAAAGTGGTTTTTAAGCCCAAAACGTCGGGATAAAACTTCGTAAATAACGTTGGAAACTCGGACCTAATTCTCAAACATGTATTGCAGCTTGATGTCACACCATAAACAATGTGCTGGTAAACCGTTCTGCTTAATTGTATTTCACAATACTTTGGTTTGAAAAATCATTATACCTTTAGGCTTCAAGAAAAAATACTTTAAAACTTTCATACGGCTGTACATTATTTTTTTCCAATTTTAAACCGACTTGTGCTTTTTTGCACTTGATTACGACTCGTTCGGCTGTGTTCACTTTGGCGTTGTGAAACTCAGCCAGTTTCTGGAGTACCAATCCCGTGGCTTAGTATATGTTAGCCAGAGTTGTTTTTAACTTGCTTGCAGAGATTTATGCAAAACCGTCGTCAATTGGGTGTATTTCTTTGACTGATAGCACAATAGGCCTATCTGAAGTGGGAAAAACTGTCTTCCACCCGCCTCCACTCTGAGTATTATTTGCTTTCCATTGGGTTTTAAAACTGTCTGTCAAATATTCCAGGCAATAGCCAAGACTCTTATCTTTCAAACAAGCCCTCATTTAACACAATGCCGTCGTAAAAAAAGGAAATCCTGCCCTGCGTATAAGGAAGTGCCAACCCACGCGTAATTATCGAACCAAGATGGCACAGTGTTTTTACCTTGTAGCGTAGCTCGCTACATTCCGTTTAGCAACGCACAATTAATTAGGTAAGGCCCGCAGTTACATTTTTTTACTTTAGGGTATTTTTGAGACAGTTTTTCTGTAGTTATGTCGAGATTTTTGAGGCGTTTATCCGTGCACCAAGTGCTAGACAAACTGGATAAGCCAGAAGATGTTTTTGCCGAGGGAGACTCATCCTGTCTCAGTGACGCTGAATCCACTGATGACCGAGATGATGTTGCTGACATGTAAGTTGTTTTATTATACTAACAGTGTTATGCTATAAACGCATTGAATTTCGTCATGGCAGGTAATGTCGTTAGGGCTGGTGGTATTACCGATTTTTCGATATACCAGTGTGAATTCACGCAATGCCATGCGGGTTCGTAATTACATTGTCAACTGTATTTTATTGTTTTTCATACAATTAATATTACAAATTGCACATTCCAACGCTATGATAAATAATTTATGAAGTAAACTTGAAGGGTGTATTGTCTGTGTTGACAAACTCGCACGTGTTACGTGGCGTTGCCAACAACACAGATGTTTGTGGAAATGGTAAGTTTGGTGTAAGCATCGAAGGAAATGTGCAATTTAGCTGCAATGCGTGAATCCCTGTGTTTCTTCTGTGAAGCTAACTAACCTTATATACTTATGCATAAAATCGGTCCCTCTCAGCTAAATTAATATAGATAGTATTACCTTTACAGTGGCAAGCTAGCAAGCAAAATTACAGGTAACAAGCAGCTAGCTATCTATTTGTGTCTGAGATGAGCTACTAAATCGATTTTTTTGAGTGTGAAATGGCTTCTGGAAGTGTTTAGTAAAGTCATTGTTCCACATGAGTAAATTGTTCTGTATGCAGTACAGAAGGCTGTGCAGGTAAACAAAATGGCAATTTATGCATGGTATGAGGGAGAGAACATGATAACATGAGGGAGTACTTGTTTATTATTATTATTGTTGATTGTTGTTGTATAAGGGGGACTAATGGGTATATCAACATGGTGGACAATTCCATGGACAGGGTTAGTGGGGTTTGTAATGATGCAGATTGCTCTCCTGAGGGAATGTGTAGTCTAAATGGCTTCTGTATGAATGGTTAAATAATCTCTCCTCACCCTCCACCCCCATGTTTTGATCCTTTGCCTTTTTTTGTTTTTAGTTCTTTTTTTTTTAGCTTTTTGGACCCTGCCATTTTGTACTTTCTTTGTGTAAATACGGTAACTTCAGCAATTAGAGGGCAAGGATCTTTTTATTTGTTACAGCAGGGGTGTTTTTATTTTTTATCTAGGAAACTGGTGGACTTTTGATTTTTTATCCACTGCACTTTTAGTAGTACACCTTAGTGCACTTGTATATAGTTGATATATGTTTGTCATGTATAAAGTTTTGCCTCCTAAAACCCAACCCCAACGTCCCTGTCATAGGAGGTGGCAACAGAATAAAGGACAGGACTGGCAAGCAGTAATGTGTAGGGAAGTTTCATACTATTCCCATTATTCATTTGAAAACCTGTTTGCACATTCCTGGACTCATTTCTGGCTAATGGGGCTCTGGTGAAATACACAAGATTCACTGTGCTGCTACATGGGTTTTGACAGCTTTTTGTAACCTTGGGTAGTTAGTTGTGTAATATGAAGAGCACCAAGAACACGTCTAAAAATGAACTTTTATTGCCAATATTGACAAATTATCTAATTTTCTTGTAAAAACCTAAAAAATAAATCATATTGAGACCTTTCTGGAACATTGCCATTTTTGGCACATTTGGCACCATTTGGATAACGAAAAAGGTTCACCTGAAAAATACCCTGTAAAATTTGAATGGTTTGAGATATTGACACCAGATTGTTACCAGAGGTAGGCAGCATATTGATGAATCAGATAGAGGAGTCATTTCCTCCATAGCATTTGTAGCTCCCCAGGTAAAAATTCTTAAACTTGAATGTAGGTACCCGTTTTTTAGTTTTTTATATTTTCTGTACATAAATTGTTGTAGTTAAGTATCAAAAACTGAATTTCTATGAGTTCTCACTGCTTAGTCGTAATACTGCAGGTGTCTGCTTTAATAAAAGCCATGAACCATATTTGTACCATTTATAGTTTTTGAGATAACCACCTTTGTTTGTCACTAGTGAAAACAGGCAAAAATTGGCCTATTTTGCCCTCGGTAGGAAGAGGTTAAGTGCAGCTCCTGCGCGGGTGATCTACTCCATATTCTAACCCACTCCGCGGGTGCTTATCTCAAAATGTGGGTGTCATAGGGCATGATATTCTAATGACCTGTTTCTTGTACCTGCCCCCTGGATTGCCAGCTTTCTACTCAAAAAAAAAATGTTTGTGGGGGATGCATTTTCAACGTGACAGTGGCAGTGCCTTTAATAACCGCATTTGCCTTTGTAAAATCCTGCCTTTGGGCATTGTAGTTGCTCTTACGTGGTGGGGAAGGCAGTGAATGTATTCATACATTGCATTGATTAAATGTTCATAACTCTTAGATATTGATGACTGGGATATACCCATCACACACAAAAAATAATTGTTGGATAGTGCTTGCACGCAATATTATTAAGTAAACAAATAAATCGTTGGATTTACCTTTCATCGAGTTATTCACTTCGCCGTTTCAGTGCTAAAATTAAATGTAATCAACTGTCCAATCATAGTCACAGGGATGTGGGGAAGTCAGGGCGTGACAGAGCCTCAGTCTGCCCTCGGTTTGAGTGTGTGAACCATTTTGCAAGTGTACGAATGATTAGGTTAAGTAGTTACCTTGTGATTCGTGCTGTACATGCTTTTTTATGATGTAGGGGAGAACCAGCACAATTGTAACAAACACATTTTCTTACACAACATAAGCACGGACACGGAAATGCGTTACACAAGATAACTAGCTAACCTAATCAGTCTTAGGCTATACTTGCAATATGGTTCACACACTCAAATTGAGGATGGCTGACTTATTCGCTCTGTTTCATCTCCACGCCTGGATATCCCCAGACCCCCCCTGACTATGATTGGACAGTTGATTGCATTTCATTTTGGCACCCTATGCTCACAGAGCTAAATGCAATGGGCACGTTTACATTTAATTGTGGCACAAAAACCGTGCCCTGCCATTGAAAAACGATACACCCCAAATTGTTTTTACAGAACACCCAATGAAATACAATGCAATATGCGTTTTGTTCTTAATTATGGCATGATAAATGCGCGTTATGTAAAACCAAATGCAGATATGTATTACACTTCACAATGTGTCGCTAAAGTGATTGCATTTAATTAAGTCACTGAAAATCTTCCATAAATTACCTGCTTTTCTTCTTTGTAAAATAATGATGTCAGCTCTGTGTCTGTGTTTGTGTGTGTGTCTGATTGTGTTTGCATTTATGTGTCCTCTGTATTGAAATATGTGCACATCTGCACATTATGTATGTGTACAGTTGGGAAGTTATCTGTGTGCCTGAGTATGCAATCGTGAATATGCAAAAGTACATAATATAATTACCCCCAGGTTGAAGACCAGCAGACACCAAGGAAGACCGGTCATAAGACTAACATGAATCTGTTTAAAAACCAGAGAAGTTCACAGTACAATGTAAATGGGCCATTTTGACTGTAAGAAACTGACATTAGAATCTGTCTTTAAGTTATACCATTCAAGTGATGATAAGCTATTGTGCCAAATGTACTTGCCTTGAACTGCTTAAACTGATGCAGTCTCGGTCCTGGACCTATTTATTTAAACGTAAGTATTAAAGCGGCAGTTCACCCAAAAAATGCAATTTTGATATATTTCTACGTACCCGGGGTGCTATCTATCCATCCAGGTAGTTTCGCTAAGAACTCACTAGTTTTGTAGTTATCTGCTGCAACTCACCTTGACATTACCTCAATATAACGAACCTCAACAAGCCAGAGCGTTGCAGCGAGGGACGCTATTGAATTGAATTGAACTTTTGTTTTCCCGTTTGGGAACAGCACACAAACAAACATATCAAATAGACATTCAATAGAATCATTTCATTAATCAAGTGAATTAAAGTGGAATACAGCCATGCTGCCATGATTAAAAATAGCCCCCGCTGTCCCGAGATGTCCAGTGGCATAGCAGGCAACAACAGTAAACAACTTTCTTGTTCAATCTGTGCTTTCCTCAGGTTTCTCTAACACAAATGTCATGGCAAAAGAAAAACTGTTTGTGTAGCTCGAAGCGTCCACGTTTGCGAATTTGCGTGAGGTATGTTTCTGCCCTTACTCATTAGCAAGATGTTTTCAGCTGAGGAGGTAACAATATCATTATAAAAATAGCGACCATACACCTAGCTAAGGCTATTGTCGTGATGTTTGTTTATTGTTGACAATAGTCTATTTATCATGTTTTTTTAAATATTTTTATTTGTTTCTGATTTTTTCCCCATTTTTTCTCCCAATTTAGTAGCCAATTGAACCCTATTCTAATTCAATTGCCCCGTGTAACAACCGCTAGAGAATCACCGCAACGCAACCCCGTCAGCCGGCGGTAGGACGGGAGGGCGCCATGTCCTCTTCAGGGCGCGACTCCTCCTAGCTCCTGACCGTGATTCCAGCCCGCCCAGGGCCGCTATGCGATTCTCTCCGAGCCCCTCCCCCCACCCGGAAGCAGCCGCCAATTGCTGCTCCCACAGGGCGCCGGCCATGCTCGGATCTGGCAGGACCGGGGCGCGAACCCCGATCCTTGGAGCACAACTGCACCGACTGAAAGTCGGCGCTCTTACCGTTGTACCACCGCAGCGCCCCCTATTGATCATGTAAATGGAGACTACGTTAGTAATATTAGCTATTGCTCTGTAAATTTGACCACTGTTCATTTTCATAAAATAATTCAAAATCATCATTTTGTAATTCTGCTCGGTTAATTCTGTAGCCATCAACATCCAGTGGTCGCGGCCCCAGAGTAAGGAGGAGAAACATTGCCATCTCAACGAAGTTGAGACAGAGCTGCACTTTATCACAAAATGCAAAAAATACAGAAATAAATATTTTCCCAAAATAAATCAGAGATACCCTCAATTAAAAAATTTAACAGACATCCAAAAACTCCCCATCCTCTTAGAAGAGGAGAGGACATGCTGTGACCTGGCAGCACAATATAGCTATACCTGCCTGCCATAGTCTTAGGGACAGTGTGACAGAGATCATTATAAACCAATTTTTTATATTTATTATATTCACTTTATAAGATCATATGTGTCATTCTCATCATCATTATTATCATTTCTATTGATAATTATTATTTTTAATTGTACTTTATTATTTTACATTATTGCTATTTCTAAATCCATAATCAAAGAAAAGTTCTTGTTTTCATGTATGGTTACTGTTCATTCGTTTCTAGTCTTTGCTGTTTTGTATTGTTCAGTGTTAGATGTATGTCTTCAACTGTTTTAATGCAGTATGCTTTGGCAATACAGATGCAATGTATTGTCATGCCAATAAAGCAAACTGAATTTAATTGAGTCCACAGTCAGGGAAAATATGTGTGAAACGTCACCTCAATGCTCGTGCGTCGTCGTGCGTGTCTGAGAAGAACACGTGATAAGCAATTTTCGGGGAGCCCTTTTCTCCTACGTGCTCTATATCGACATCTATTGTTCTGAAACTACATAGTATACCTTTAAAAAAAAAATTTTGACTTTAGAATATGTGTAGAAGGAGGGGTAGACATGTAAAAAATTGCACTGGACACTTGGGCCACCAAGTCAACGAAGCTGGTGGCCAGAATGTACAGTGAGCACCATAATTCATTGGACAGTGACAATTATTTTGTTATTTTGGTTCTGTATGTTAGCACAGTGAGGTTGTAGTGCAGACTGTCAGCTTTAATTTGAGGGTATTTTCATCCATATCGGATGAACCGTTTAGAAATTATAGAACCTTTTGTACATAGTCCCCCCCATTTTCGAGCATCAAAAAATATTGGACAGTTTAACACAATAGAATAAAGTAGAATAAAGTAATACTTTTTTATATTTTGGTCGCATATCCTTTGCATGCCATGACTTCCTGATGTCTGTGCAAGAATGTAGATATCCAGGATTTTGAAGAAGTAATGGACTCAGTTAGGATACCTATAGTATGGGTAGGAGATTTTAATGCCCATAATCCTGTTTCGGGTAGTAAAAGCAGAGATAAGAACGGGGAAATTATTGAGGAATTTTATTATTGAGGAAGTACAATCTATTGGTGTTGAATGATGGCAGGCCAACAAGATTTGACATAGAGAGGAGTAGGATGTCTTGTTTGGATTTGGCTATTGCAACAATTTCAGTAAGTAACCCGGAAGTAAAAACCGAAAAGACATAGAGCGTATATGCATATCTATGGTACATATTACAAACTAATCTAAACTAATAATTACAAACTTTTTTTATTTTTGTTAATTCTATCGTCATTCATAATCTACACTTTGTAACAATCATAATATGTTAACTGATTGATATTCTCAATAAAAAATATTCTCACTAGTTTGGAAAGAGTTTTGCGGGATTTCTTTCGCACACTGCTTGCAAGGTGAGGGGACAGGGCACATAGTAGACAGGAGTCTGAGTGGACAGGGGACAGTGGACAGGGAACAGGGGTCGTATTCGGACACAGCCCAGGAGGAGCAGTTCTAGTGCAGTAAGCTTCAAGACTCACATTAAACATATAATATTGATATAGAAGTTTAGGAAATAACCCCGAGTTCTAACATTAGAAGCTATACTTCTCTCTTCAGAGTGAGACTGTGAGAGACGGTCTCTCTCAGTCTGGCACATTTTCAGTTTAATTTAAAAAAATGTTCACTGGTCTGGATATGCCATAAGGTTGTATCTTGGTTGGTCTATGATTAAAATACGACGGTTGGGTTAAAATCACAATGCCAACAGTGTGCCATTGTTGGTTCAAGACGATTATTCGATGGTTATGTGGCCAAACTGTTGGGCAGTCACATTCCAACAGTGTGCCAACATTGGCAGGAGACGGTGACCGTCGCCAACCATAACGACTATTAGGACCTGACGTGTATTTATTATGACAAGTTGTAGTTTGAATATAGAAAATTGTTAGCAACATACTTTTTAAAACCATATAAAAGCCTCAAAATTCATGGTTAAGATATTAATATGTGTAATTTATGTCGTAGAACAAAACGTGAAAATTCTCTTTGGCTTATATTAACCACAGACCTTATATTCGGCACAAATCCGAAAACCCTATGGGGGGAAAGCATTGGAAATCTGGTGAGGGAACCCATGATTCAAAAATGCTAACTCCTGGGTTTTAGGACTATAACCTGTAGCACTCATTCCCAATAATATCTAGAGGGAGAGAGCGAACAACTAACAGCCATTTCTAACAGCTCATAAAAACAAGAAACTGCATGACCTTGCAAATTTTTAGGATTTAATAGAAAAAATTTAGTTTACCTAACCAGCTACATTCTGCAACTAGCTCTGGTGCGATCAAGTGAAAAGTTTAGTTTTATGGTGATAATAGGCTACAATGATGGAACATATGGCAATAGAAACTAGGCTATATGTTGCGTGTAGGCTACATAGGCATGCATAGCACAAATTCCATCGTAATAATTTGTCAGACAAACTCATGCCTCGCAAATTATTTGCGAACCAATTGTCCAAAGTACACATTGCTATGGTTACAGATGTTTTCGCTGTCATCTCGAGAGCGGGGCGGAGAGTGATTTCTGAATTCACTATGCTCTGCTGTTTGTACAGTTCACAGGGAGTGACAACCGTAGTCACTCTCATCAGTTAATAGGGTAGTCACTCCTGAAAACTGGCAGTGTGTAGTCTACATAGCCAGTGTCATAGATGCAAAGCAGTAATATTATGGAGTCCCATTAAGTGCCAGAGTGGGTGAAGTAGTGTTCAATAAGCTACAGTAGCCTATATGCATATGTGTTCAGTAGCTATAAGGCTTGCTGTTCAGCTCTGAATGTTGGTTGCAAGCAGAGGCTGTAGAAACTTGTATTGTTGATGAATAACAAAGGTTACGACTGTAGCCATGGTTTTATGAGTTCCGGATGACCATTAGGGTCGTCAACGTTACGAATATAATTTTTTCTTGCCGGATGCATCGAGAATCTTATACCAACAATTTGTCATGGCCGTGACCTCCACATGACCTCAGCTAATGAAGGGTCAGGCTACTCAATGGCCAGACCCAGAGTTTCATCCTGCTCGGTAGTGGATGCCATACAGAGCCCCTCCTCTGAGACAGCAGGTCTGTCTGGATCGGGAGTCCCCAGGGCGATCCGCAAAACAGGCAGAGGAGCGTCGGGAACCACGGTTCCATTAGCCACCTGGGGGCAGTGAGTGGACTCCTGAGAGGCGAACAGGTCTGTTTGAGCATGACCAAACCGTCACCACACTAACTCCACCACATCAGGTTGGAGACGCCAATCGCGGGGTGGATCACCTGGCGAGATAAAAAGTCTGCTGCCTTGTTTCAGACACTCGGGAGGTGAATGGCACGAAGAGAGGCTAACCTGGGAAGAGCCCAGATTAAGAGATTGGCTTTGCGAATGGCTTTGCGAGTGGCTTTGCGAATGGCTCAAAGACCGGCGAATGGGTCACCCTCAAAAACCAGCGGGACCTTACTCCGCCCTGGTGGTTTATGTGATAGACTGTCGAGGTGTTGTCTGACCTCACCATCACATGCAAGAAATGCCTTAATGCCAGAAAAAACTGCCCAAAGTTCAAGAACATTGATGTGGTCCGACTGATGCACTCGCGACCACAATCCCTGGTAGGTGATGACAAACAGCTCTCAAACCGGTGAGTGAAGCGTCCGTCATCACCACCGCACGCCGCGATGGTATAGCAAAATCGATGCGTTACTGTGATTCGAACGTGACGGTCCCACTTGGGGACCACCGTTCAACCACATTTGAAGTGGCCTGGCTGCAAGGAGTCCAAGAGGCACGACCGCTCTGAGGCAGCCACAATCAGGCCCAGAAGCCTCTGAAAAACCCTCATCTCGAGGACCCGCTTTGCAAGTGACTTTGCGAATGGCTTTCCGAATGGCTTAATAAGTGGCTTTACGAATGGCTTAACGAGTGGCTTTACGAATGGCTTATCGAGTGGCTTTGCGAGTGGCTTTGAGAATGGCTTTACAAATGGCTTAGCAAGTGGCTTTGCAAATGGCTTTGCGAGTGGCTTTACGAATGGCTTAGCGAGTGGCTTTGAGAATGGCTTAGTGAGTAGCTTTGCGAATGGCTTTGAGAGTGGCTTTGTGAATGGCTTTACAAATGGCTTAGCAAGTGGCTTTGCGAATGGCTTTGCGAGTGGCTTCACAAATGGCTTAGCAAGTGGCTCTGTGAATGGCTTTGCGAGTGGCTTCACAAATGGCTTAGCAAGTGGCTCTGTGAATGGCTTTGCGAGTGGCTTTACAAATGGCTTTGTGAATGGCTGTACTAATGGCTTATTGAGTGGCTTTATGAATGGCTTAGCGAATGGCTTTGCAAATGGCTTAGTGAGTGGCTTTGCAAATGGCATTGCGAATGGCTTTACGAATGGCTTATCAAATGGCTTTGCGAATGGCTTTGCGAGTGGCTTTACGAATGGCTTAGCAAGTGGCTTTGCAAATGGCATTGCGAATGGCTTTACGAATGGCTTATCAAATGGCTTTGCGAATAGCTTTGCGAGTGGCTTTACGAATGGCTTAGCGAGTGGCTTTGAGAATGGCTTAGTGAGTAGCTTTGTGAATGGCTTTGAGAGTGGCTTTGCGAATGGCTTTACAAATGGCTTAGCAAGTGGCTTTGCGAATGGCTTTGCGAGTGGCTTCACAAATGGCTTAGCAAGTGGCTTTGTGAATGGCTTTGCGAGTGGCTTTACAAATGGCTTTGTGAATAGCTGTACTAATTGCTTATTGAGTGGCTTTATTAATGGCTTAGTGAATGGCTTTGCAAATGGCTTAGTGAGTGGCTTTGCAAATGGCTTTACAAATTACTTTGCGAATGGTTTTGCGAGTGGCTTTAGGAGTGGCTTTGCCAATGGCATTGCGAATGGCTTTGCAAATGGCTTTACGAATGGCTTAGCGAGTGGCTTTGCAAATGGCATTGCGAATGGCTTTACGAATGGCTTATCAAATGGCTTTGCGAGTGGCTTTGCGAATGGCTTTACGAATGGCTTAGCGAGTGGCTTTGCGAGTGGCTTTTCTAATGGCTTATCGAGTGGCTTTATGAATGGCTTAGCTAATGGCTTAGCGAGTGGCTTAGTGAGTGGCTTTGCAAATGTCTTTACAAATTACTTTGCGAATGGTTTTGCGAGTGGCTTTGCAAATGGCATTGCGAATGGCTTTGTGAATGGCTTTACAAATGGCTTAGTGAGTGGCTTTGCAAATGGCATTGCGAATGGCTTTACGAATGGCTTTGCGAGTGGCTTTGCGAATGGCTTTGCGAATGGCTTTACAAATGGCTTTGCGAATGGTTTTGCGAATGGCTTTACGAATGGCTTAGTGAGTGCTTTGCAAATGGCATTGCGAATGGCTTTACGAATGGCTTATCAAATGGCTTTGCAAGTGGCTTTGCAAATGGCTTTGCGAGTGGCTTTGCAAATGGCTTTGCGAGTGGCTTTACTAATGGCTTATCAAGCGGCTTTATGAATGGCTTAGCGAATGGCTTAGTGAGTGGCTTTGCGAGTGGCTTTGCGAATGGCTTTACTAATGGCTTATCGAGTGGCTTTATGAATGGCTTAGCGAATGGCTTAGCGAGTGGCTTAGTGAGTGGCTTTGCGAATGGCTTTACGAATGGCTTTGTGAGTGACTTTGCGAATGGCTTTACCAATGGCTTTGTGAGTGACTTTGCGAATGGCTTTGCGAATGGTTTTGTGAGTGGCTTTGGGAGTGGCTTTGCAATTGGCATTGCGAATGGCTTTACGAATGGCTTAGCGAGTGGCTTTGCAAATGTCTTTGCTAGGGGTGTGCAGCGATGCCATTATCTGTTTATGTATCTGTATCTGTTGGACCATCAAAATGATCTGTATCTGTATCTGTATCCGGATTTTTTTTTGAACCGAAAGTGGGCGGGGCTTCGACCGGAAGTTGTGTTACATATAGGAAATGTCATATTTTCTTGTCTAAAATTTATTGATATTGCAATTTATGAGTATTCACCCCCCTCCTTGTCTTTTTTTCTTTTCAAAACCTTTTTTGAACTATATTCTGGACTTTATACTTATTTATCTATACAATGTACTCATTTATTACTTCTTTGAGTTTTTCCTTAACTGCTTGGCTGATTCTAATGAAACTTGGCAGTTAGTTAGAAGTTGTCATCTCACAAGTTCACACCAAATTTTGTGGCGATAGGCCAGTTGGTGGCGCTGTAGTGCACGTGTAAATATTGTGACATTGACACGCCCACTGCCGACGCCCCGTTTGACCTAGAGTCAGAAAATGTGGTATACAGGTCCCTCTGCTCATGTTGAACAAATTGACCTCAAGGATCCATGAAGTCAGCCATATTGGATTTTCCGCTAATTAGCATTTTTTGTAAAACACTTAACCCTATTTACTTTGGCCCATTTGGCCCAATTTTCGCCTAGTTTTTACTAGTGTCAATTAAGTGCCAATATCTCCAAAACTATTCACTGGTTGAAAGTTTCAATGAAAGAAGAGGCTTGTACCATTCAGAAATGTGGAACAGAATAAATGTATGTCAAAGTGGTCACATACAGTTTATACAAAATACACATAAGAATACAAAAAAAAGTACAAAACGCCTTGTGTTTTTATAGTTTATCACTGAATATCTCAACTTCAAAGTACTGGAGCAAGCCAGAATTGTTTATACTAGTGCAGTAATATGTTGTCCACTTGGGTATACAATTTGGTAAAGATATCTACAGGCTTTCCTTATGCATTGGTATTTTTACCAAAACGGGGCCCGGGTGTCCCAAAACGTTTCCAAACCTCGCCAAATATAAAACATGTGCATATCTTTCTGTCTAGGCATGTCAATCATCAGAAAACTTTATTTTTCTTTTAAAACATTTTTTGTAATACAGAAAGTGAAGACAATTAACCTACACATGTTTTGTATTTATGTGTATGAGGGTATTCTCTTACAAAGCATGCCCAAAAGTGCCCAAATACCTCTCCAAAAAGGATTACTTACCCTAATGTTATCCAACCAATCTGCTTTACATTTAAAATGGCACTGTACTTCAAAATTAGATTTACCAGAGCCCCATAAGCCAGCAGAATAACAGGTTTATCTATAACAAGCCTTCAACTTGACTTTTTACAGCAAAAGTAATGAATTATACATCACTATTTGGCAAACCTGTCTGTTACCACCTCCTACGACAGAGGTGTCAGGTGGGGGAGGGGTGTCTTCACTGTCCTCCCTGAAAAAGACAGATTCAAGTACATTACTAAGTAGAATCACTAAAAAATGAGAACACAAATTATCTCAAAAAGACATATGGCAAGTATTACAATTAAGTGGAAAAAAAAATTTATTTTATAAAAAAAAAGAATATATATATATATATATATATATACATATACACACACACACACATATATATATATATATATATTATATATATATATATATATACGTTAAAAAATCTTACATCCACAGTACGTCTGATATTAGCTCCAACATAATTAGCAATCGTAGCTAACTAGGATTTATGAATTAGTTTGTCAGCTTGCACGAACTAAATTACATTATTATAATACTGTAATGTCTTGACTGAACCGTGAAATAAAGTACTGAGAATGGATGTCGTTTCATGCGTAAATTCAACAACTAGCCCTTGTGTTGGTTGCTGCACAAAGAAACTGCGAATGAACGCTAGAAAACAAACAAACAGTAGGCGCTCCTTACCAGCCTGTGTCACCATAGAAGCTAACTAGCGAACTCCTGCGAGAATCCATTTATCACCAAACTAAAAATACTCTAGATAATAGCGCTCCATACTGTTGATGATTATGATGATGATGATAATAACAATAATAATAATAATTTCTATTATATATTTTTAAAAACACTTACATGTCCAGGCACGGGTCCATGCCAGAGTCATTGCTCTGCCAGAACACAGACTTCTTCGCCTCTGGGACACTTCTTCACCTCCAAAACCTGAGCAACCGTGAAATAAGCGCTCTTCTTTCCACCATTGATTGCCACGTTCGCGTATAAATGTATAAAATAATCGTAAACTTTGAAGCAGCAAAGACATTACCAGCGCAATTGCACCATACAGCTGCCCGTGTCTGCGTACAGAGAAAGACGTTTTTTCAGCTCACAAAAAAAGCCACACATTGCTAAATACATCTGGATAGTCTAAAAACGTACTTGTAACAGCAATTCAGTCCATCCCTTCCAGGATAAACTCAGTAAAAATAGCCACAGGCGTCATCTGATGCTGTCGACAGTCAGGAGCGCACAGCCGATTGCCCTATGGGCTGTCGTTACGCGTGGATACAGCGCCGTTCACAGTCGCTTGAATATGACATATTTTACTTCGTTTGAAAGGGCAGGAACCCCCGTAGAAGATAATCTACGTGTTTTACGTCAGATCATTCCTGTAGCAGTCTAGTAATGCTTTTACGCAACGATAGTAACGTAGTACAAACGCAAATGCGATGGGTACGCACTGTGGAAATTGAGACTTTCCTGGATAATGGATAAATGGGTTACGAAAAAACATTGAGGATTCTTCAGAAAAGGGTTATAACTGCATAACCAGGTATCGTATTTGGTTGCTTAAACATGTTTATCAAGAGAATTTGTAGAAAATAAAATGTATTTATACAAAACCGGAAGTATATCGGTTGTATGCATACTGAAGTGAGCACGGGAAAAAAACACCTAATGTTTATTTATACAACTTTTCAATAATATACAATTGTTCCTGAATCGGATCTTGATTTTTTAGCGTGTTGAAATGGTACCAAGAGCTTTTGTGATATGCATTTTATTGCCTGTGACTGCGGCGAGGTGAAGGCTGTAAACAAATAAAAAAAGTGGGTTGGGCTATTAGCACCCTGCTGCTTTATGGCTCTGTAGTGTAACCTGAGAGCTGATAAGCATATAAACGAACGTGTTCGTAGGCTGTGACTGTTTTTAACAATTTTGCGTCGAAAGTTCCGTGTTTTATTAACGTTATAATTTAGAATTTAAGAGAAATATGAACACTATACAAAATTGGAGCGCATGTGTCTCACCACTAGGGGGCCAAAGCCTATAGGGTTAAAATGCTAGTCCTCCTACAGAATTTGGCCAATTTACATGAAACCAGGTAAACAAACTCCTTAGACCATGCTTCATAAAAGTTATATACAAAATTTTGGCCGAATGACAAGCCAATGAATTTTCAATTTCACAAAAATGCTGATAATTCCAAAATCATTTCACAGAAAGTTATGAAACCTGGTAGGTCTATTAAGAGTAACATGAGGAATTGACCTCTACAGTTTCAACCCAATCGAGCCACGTGGTGGCGCTATATAGATCCAAATATAAGAAAATATTTAAAAATTCACTAAAAATCATTGACACGCCCACTGCATACACCCCGTTTTATCTAGAGTCACAAAATGTGGTATAGAGGTCCTTCTGCTCATACTGAACAAATTTGCCTCAAGGATCCATCATGGTAGCCCTATTGGATTTTCAGCTAATTAGCATTATTTTAAAACACTTAAAATACTACTCCTCCTATAAGATTTGACCAATTTACATGAAACCTGGTAAACACACTCCATACACCATGTTCTGAAACTTGGTGGGTTGATTGAGAGTTAGATCAAGACATTGAGCCCTGCAGTTTTAACCCAATCAATCTGCGTGGCTGGAGGGGGGTGGTGGTTCTTCCTTGAGACGCCGAGATGGCGGCTCGTTCAGACGGGGAGTTTTTGACTCTTCGATAAGGTGTGTGACTGGTAGTACCGCGTCCGTGGAGGACGTGCTGGTTGCGATAGCGGAGCAGGTAGGAGGCGGAAATATTGACTCTGCTTCACGAATGAACAAGGCAGTAGTGGTATTTTTAAAGAACGTATCTTTGGTAGCTAAACTTGTGGCAGGTGGGATATGGGTTAAAGATGCGTATGTACAAGTAACTCCCCTGTCGGCCCCGGCATCAAAGGTTACTATTTCAAATGTTCCTCCATTTATAAAAAATGAAGTGATTGAGAAGGAGCTTTCTCGATTTGGGAAGTTTGCTGGAGCTATGAGGATGATCCCCTTGGGCTGCAAGAACAGTAATTTAAAACATGTTCTGTCTTTTCGCAGACAGGTATATATGTTCTTAAATTCTGATTCGCAAACACTTGACGTGTCTTTTAGGGTAAGAGACGGGGAAAGCTCTTTTGTTATTTTCGCTAGTACTGAGTTTGCGGTGCTTTGAATGTGGAGATATCGGTCATAAAAAATTTTCATGTCCACATAAGAAAGGTGAAACTGGTTCAGGAGGAGTTTCTAATGAGAGGACAGTTGTGGTGCCCAGTAAGGATGTAGCAGACGGGTCTGGTGGGGAGAATGAGGGCGCTACAAAGGAGCCGGGAGGTGTGGTGCCAGGAGTGACTTCAGGAGAAGAGCGGCCCAGTGAGGCGGCTGTAACGGGGGGAGAGACAGTCGAGCAGGGCAGCGAGGGTGAGTTGGAGGAAGCACAACTTGAAGGTCCCCAAGAGGGAACTAGTAAGCAGGTAGTTTTTCCTAAAGCGGGGAGAACAGGGAGATCTGAGTGCAAGCGCAGATCTAGCAGCGCATGCAGATCTAGGAGCGAGAATGCTCAGTCTAATGAAAGAAAAAAGGGTAGAGTTGAAAAAGCAGGCATGATCCTCAGGGAAAAAAATTTAAAGGAGGTGGATTGTGGGGTGGCTTCCAACATAACCGATCTCCAGTCGATTCACCGTGCAAAAGACAGAGCAGCACTACCCAAGGGGAACGAGGGTGTTGACATTACTGATTTAGACAATGAAGGGAGCAGAGAAAATATAAATGTGCAGGAGGAGGACGGGGAGATGTCAGACTCTTCTGTTTTTTCAAAAGCTTTGGCAAGTCAAGAGGGAGGGGATAAGTGTTACTCCCTTGAGGAGATAAGCTGCTTTCTGGATGCTACAAAAGGGAAAACGGCTAACGTTTTAAATTTTTTTCCCGACGGGGAAAAATTTGTGTGTTCAGCGAGGTATTTCATGAGAAATACTAATATGGAAGAACTAAATAGTCAGAAGAGGTTTCGTCTCAAGAAACACTGTTAGAAAGTTGTTGTCCACTTCTAAAATGACGAAATAAATGGGTTGGTTGTTCTATGCACTTTTTTTCTTCTTGTCTGCACCCTGTTATTTCTGGTGGTTTCTCTTTCACCTTTCCACTTGCGGAGGGAAGTCCTTTACTCTCTCCTCATTAGGTTCAATTTGAGATGGGTTTTTGAGTTGAAGAATTCTCAAGATGAAGATGAAGGAAATAGCAGTCTTCTATTCAGTTTAACCATTTATTAAGCATTGACGCCAACGGGAGGTCCTATACCCTACGCAGAGGATTAGGAGTTCCCCGAACAAAAACAAACATTAGTTTATATAATATCATAACTCCTCCTTTACGTAACTAATACACTAATTATATGTGGTGACACCCTTTCATAATATCTTATTTTATCCAATAACAAATTAGGCAAAAAATAAATATGTTATATGACCTGTTCCTACCCTATGCACTTGGGGGCACTCTTGATCTATCAAATAAAATTGTTTGTGACCTTTCCTCCTGTGCCTTTTAATCAGACCATGAAATTTTCCTTAATTTTTTATTCTTCTCCCACCTGTTCGGTCAGCATGATCTATCTTATCCATTGTTATAAGTACAACTCCTGCTTAGTTATGGAACACAGGAGGAAAACATTCCTGTTTTGACTGGTGTGCTAGATGCCCTGGTCCTTGCTGACAGAGAACTATCCTGCATCCTCTCGCCACCCCCCATCTCAGTACTTTTCCACTAGATCTTGACTGTATTATTTAATTATTTATATAAAAGCTTGCTTATGAGGCTTTCTCGGGCCTACAGAACAGTTTCACAAAACAGCTTACGTTTGATATGTCCATGGCCCTTCTTGTCGTACTACAGCATATCCGGCTCTCCTTTTTCCTGTGCGGGGATCAATGGATGATGAATCGTCCATAAAGAACACGTGGTCCGGAGCCACCAGTGGTTCTTGGTGTAGGTCTTCTCTTGCTCTTGCTTCTGCTTCCACCACTCTTTCACATTCATGTGGTTGGCCTTCTTCTGGGGTCATCATTAATTCCACTGGGTTCACAGCTTTGCATCTGATAATGGTCAATCCTGGCTGTGTGAGTAGGATCTCATATCCTGATACTCTCCGATGAGTTAGGGACGATTTCCCTCTACTAAGTAGTGCTTCTACTGCATGTGACACATACAGGGTAATTTCATGCCCTGCCGTTATTGGCGTTGCCTTCTCTACTGCAAAGGCGGCTGCTGCCAGTCCTTTCTCACATGTATGGAGTCCTATTTCTACTGCATCTAGTCTCGTACTGTAATAGGCAATGGGTTTGTATCTTTCTTGCTCTTTTTGGGTCAGTACTGCTGTGGCTGTGGCCGTTTGTTGTAGTCTGGGAGTCCCAGAGTTGGAGCTGTTTGTAATGCTTGCTTAAGTCCAGTGAAAGCTGATTCTGTCCCTGGGAACCACTCAATTTGGTGTCTTCCTGCTTTATTTAGGCACAAATCTCTTAGTGGCCGTGCCATTTCCGCATAGTCACAAATCCACTGCCTGCAGTACCCCGTCATTCCTAGGAATCTCTGCATTTCTTTCACCGTTCTCAGTCTGGGCACCTTTGTGATTGCTTCAATTCGTTCTGCAAAAATACTTTTGCTCCCTTCCTTAAGAGTATGACCCAGGTACTGCAATTGTTCTTGGTAAAACTGTAACTTTGACTTAGATACTTTGTGGCCTTTTAGTGCCCGTTCTTGTGGCAGTTTCTTACTGTCCTATTTGCATGCAGTCATACTTGGGCTGCATCGGAGAAGGTCGTCCACGTACTGGATGAGATTGCTTCCCCCCTTCTGCCCAGAGTTCTTTTGGGACATCTTGTAGGTACTCCTCTTGTTCTTTTGTGAGCGTCATTATTAGTGTGTGTTTCTCCATGCGTACTGGAGTCTTTAGGTCCATGATAAGAACTAATCTGTGGGGCAGACACCATTCAACAATCCGGGTATGTTAGTAGGGAGATACTGCTGCTGCATCATTCTTTTTACCATCGGTCCAATGTCTTTTGTTTCAAATCCTGGGTTGACACCCAACGTTACATGAGGAGTTGCTTTTTCCCCTATCATGTACCATTGCTCTTTTGGTAAGTTCTTCTCCCCCAGAGCTATCATAGCCCCGACCTCTTCTTTTCCGATGCCTCTTGCATGTATCACTCCCTGTTTTCCGTCTATCTCCTTGAAGTCCTGTGCGTACTCTTCATCTTCTTCCGTCCGGTCGAAGAATAACGTCATGTGGAGCTGATCCCTGATTTCTGTCTTGCTGATACTTTCTTTCAGTACCGGGCATGTTCTTGTCCATAGCTTCCAATATTCATTCAAATTATTTTCTTGTGGTAACTGTCCCCAGTAGACTTCTGGTCTCCAAATGGAGGCGTGGGTTCACCCTGTTCCTTGTTTAACATGTCCATCACATATTGTCCAGATGATCCAGGAAATGCAAATCAGCCCTTGTGGCGTGCATGAAATGGTGGCATTCAATTTGCACAGCAGATCCCTTCCTAGCAAGTTTACGGGTACGTTAGGGGTATATAGGAGTTTTGCCGCAATTTGTTGCTCCCCCACTATCAGTTTTTGCTTTAATATGTTGTGTTGTATGTGGCAAGTGTGCTCCATCCAGACCAGTACAGGAGTAGGTTGCCCCAGTATCTATTAAAAAGTTGCATGTTTTCCCTCTTATGAGAATATCAATTTGTGGTTCATTTGTGGCACAGCTGGATGTTATAGATAGCATTTCCCTTGCCTCACACTCTCCCTCTGCTCCTAGGGGTGTGGGATTCTCAAGGCATCCCTATTGATGGGGATTCTGATGGGGACTCATCCCCCATTGTTGTTGTGGCTGCCATCCCTCCTGCTACTGCCCAAACATGTTTTGCTGTGGGGTCATTGCTATCTGGTTCTCGGGTCCTTGATGTGATGGCATTGTCTGGGGCCACCCCCCTGGGGTTGCTCCTTGGTTCATGCGGCCTCTTGATTGGAATCCTCCCCTTCCTCTTCCTCTCTGACAGTTTCTGGCCCAGTGTCCCATCCTTCCGCATTTCCAGCAGTCTCCTTTCTGCTGCCACTGGCCGCCCTGGTTTGTCCATGGGGACACTGGCCTTTGGAAATTTGGTCCTGCCCATTAGATGGATGGGCCCTGTCCTCCTTGGACTTGTTGTGAGGGTGGGGGTGCCTGTATCTGCTGGGTTATCACTGCTGCTTGAATTCCCTGTTCTTCTTTCTCCTTTTCGGCTATCTGGAGAAGTAACAGCTTCTTCTTTAGAGATTTATTCTGCCCTTCTGAGTTCTTCATATTTTCCCTGTGCAGCTTCATGTGGTGGACAAGATGGGCTCTTTGTTTATCCCAATTCTCCTGGGAAAGCCCCACAACCTTGCTTAGGGCCTTTATCACTGGATCGGGCAATGCTTTACACAACATGTGAAAGAACATTGTCGGTGTTCCTTGCGATGCATCAAATAGCTGTCCCATATTTGTGTTCCATGTCTCCTGCATTCTGTTGATAAAATCATAGATGTCCTCTCCTTCTTTTACTTCTGCACTCGTTATCTCTGCAAGGATTGCTTTATGTGGAAACAACTCCCTCAAAGCGGCCCACACACCTGGTCTGTTTCTGTTGAATGATTCTCCGTCTATCTTGTGGGTGTCCATAATTCCTTTCAGGCCTGCCAGGTCCATTATTTCCGCGACCTTGTGCCCCACACATCTTGCTAGTAGCTGCTTAACATCTCCCATGCACAGGGGCAGGTTAGTCGTCCTCATCTCTACCCTCGCTATCCATGGCCCTGCTCCATCTGTTATTCTTGGTAAATCCTTAACTATGTTCTCCAGGTCCATTGACGACCATGGGGTGTACTTAGTGAGTGGCTGTTGTCTCCCTGGTTGGGGTAGGACTTGCAATGGGGCCAGGAAGGTTTCTTCATCCTCTTCATCTCCTTCTTCCCCTGGGATGTATCGATCAGGTGCTCTTCTTCTTCTGCCGCTCCTCCTGAGGATTTTGCTGGCACTGTTCTGGATATCACTACTGATATCGTAGACCTGCTTTAATTCTTGAACTCGTTGCTGCGAGTACCCTCCTTCATGCAGGAATGCTTGTTCTGCCTTTTTCACCTCCTTTAGGGTTTGTTTCAGCATTTCCTTTGTCACTTTCTTTTTCTTCCTTGTTGTACTGTCATCTGATTCTTCACTATCAGAGGAGCTTGATTAATCTCTGGGAAGGGCAGTTAACCTTAGTTTCACTTTCCATTTCATGTCATATTCTCCTCTCCTTGGGTCTCTTCCAGCTGTTCTTGATTCTCTTTTCGGTTTTGTTTCTTCTTCTCACATTTCTTCTTCATTTCTTGTTCTCACATCTCACATTCTCACACCTTCTCACTTCTCACATTCTCACACCTTCTTCTCACTTCTCACCTCCCTCTGCTTCTTCCATTGCCTGTTGATATCCGGTGGCACATCCTAGCTTGCTGCTCCTTTCAGATTCACGTGCCCCCGACGACTTGACTGTTTCTTTCTTGCAACTTGTCATTCCCTGATTCTCTGGCCCGCCATGAGGTGTGTGGAGGCGTGGGCATGGTGTGCTATTTGCGGGATTTCCCTCGTTTCCTCGGCTGTCACTCTGGGCTGTCTCTGATTCTCCTTCCTCTGGGCCACTTGCTGTAACTTTTGATCTTATTAAAACGGTTTCCAAATTACCTTCTACTTCCAGGGTCGCTTTCACTTTCACCAACTCTGGCCTCATCCTCACAGTAGTCTCAGGCCCCTGGCTCAGATCCTCGTTTCCCAATGTTGTTCAATAGGGGATACAGGCCTGCAGCCTTAATGGCTCCATTCGCCGGCCGCCGTTCGTCTGGTGGTCGCTCTGATGGCGCTGGTTGCGGGTCCGCCTTTGGCTGGTGCTCCTCCTTCCTCTCCACAGTCGCTCTCCATCTGAAAGACTCATTCTTCCATTGATTTAGGCTCTGTGAGTTTGCAACTTTCCTTTCCAGCCCTTACTCTCCTTGTTTCCACTGATTGCAGGCATTGAAGCCCAAAAGTACCTTCCTTAGGTCATACCAAGGGACCACCTCTTGTCCACTCTTCCCATTTTCTCATGGTATGCCCATAGTCTGTTTGAAATAACTCACTCATGCAGGAGAGAACTGTCTTGGGTTTAAAGGCTCACCCTTCCGGGTTTTCAAATCCTTATTTTTCTTTAGCCCATGCAAGCTTATTCTAGTTAACTGAAAGTGAAACTAAAACTGAAAATAAAATAAAAAAAACATTTTAGTTAACTGAAATAAAAATAAAAACTAAAGTTACTTTTAAAACTAAAACTGTAGTATAGTGGTGCAAAACGAACTGAAATAAAATAAAAATGAATCATGAATTCTTTTTAGTTTTAGTTTCTGATCCTCTTCCTGATCTGTGATCTGAAATCTGGATTACATATAGAGTAATTTAAAACATTCAAAACCAATATTTAATTTCTCTCCCTCTAAATTAGAAAGTGAAATTAAAAACTAATAAAAATAAAAACTAAATGAAGAACTTACAAATATAATAACTTTGCCTCCATGTTTTTTTTTTTTTTTTTTTTTTTATAATTCAGGGGACCACTCTGTCCTTGGTAGCCACGCTTTTATCTTTAACCCTATTAGGTCCCACTTAGTGACTGTGACTCGCGTAGCTCCTCCCCTTGAATGCCCCTGAGCTGACTTCCCCTCTACCTCTTCAGTTCTCAATTCCCTCAATGGAGTACACACCAGCCAAACATCTCCGTCTGCCCACCAGTCTAAACATATTTCAAATGTTTCTCCTGTTTCTATGGCCGTGGGTAGGAATTTATCAATCCCTGAATGGCAGCACAGAGATTTCACTCCATATAACTGTTCTTGTGTTAATTATTCTCCCACTGTATCTTTTCCCACAATAAAATACACAATAACATACACATAATATTTCCACTTTTCTAGTGGAGTACTAGTGGAGTGGATCTATCTAAGTAAAACCCTGTTATTTACATAATTTCCTTCAGCATTATATACAGCATCCAAAATACAACAAATTCTCATATAATGTTAGCACACCTTATCATTTTTCTATTGTTCTCTTGTTACAGTATTGTTTAATCGATTATGTTCAGTTTGATTGTACAACCCGTGCAATGGATCTATGGTAAAGGCTAACTAGCCCAAACTTATTGTAAAATACAATAATAGCACAACCCAAAGAACTATCTTGAGGTACACTTCTTGGAGGCGGTATTTGTTCTAATTTGATTAATTGAGATATATGTATATACATATAGTACTATTTACAAAAAATTATAACAAAGATTATAGTATTATTAACAATAGTAAATTATTTGGCCACACAACATAACTTTTTTTTAAAAGAAATTTTTTTATTCACAACACTGCTTCCCTAACTGTCCCTACCGTAATATAGCAGTGGCAGTATCTTTCGACTGCTTCACTCTATCACCGTTTGTGGCGGAATGTTTGAAGGGAAAGGCGTCCCTTTACACACAACCTCTACGCGGCCCACAACCCGGAAATTCTCATTATTTCAGAGATTTTGGTTAGCTAACTTGGAGCTCTATTGCTCCCCACAGTGTTGTAATATTTCAATAATCCGAGCTCAACTTTTTCAACACACTTTTTCAACACAATTTTTCAACACACTTTTTTTTCAACACTCAACACTCCTGCTTATTTCACTTCATCACAATTTTTCTACCTATTTATCCTATCCTATTTATTTAATTATTAAATTATTTTGTTTTTTTTCTCCACTCACCCACTGGAGCCCTGTCACCGGTGGAAGACTACACTTGGGGCCAACGGAGTGCGGGTAATTCCTCTCTGGAGACTTTTTTTGAAAAAGGTGTCTGCTTACCTCTCACTATTGACCGGTCTCTAACCGCACACCGTTGGTTCCCTCCTGCGGTCCTTTCCGGGATCTTGGACTCCTGGCTGGCTCACCAAATATGCGGAGGGAAGTCCTTTACTCTCTCCTCATTAGGTTCAATTTGAGATGGGTTTTTGAGTTGAAGAATTCTCAAGATGAGATGAAGGAAATAGCAGTCTTCTATTCAGTTTAACCATTTATTAAGCATTGACGCCAACGGGAGGTCCTATACCCTACGCAGAGGATTAGGAGTTCCCCGAACAAAAACAAACATTAGTTTATATAATATCATAACTCCTCCTTTACATAACTAATACACCAATTATATGTGGTGACACCCTTTCATAATATCTTATTTTATCCAATAACAAATTAGGCGAAAAATAAATATGCTATATGACCTGTTCCTACCCTATGCGCTTGGGGGCACTCTTGATCTATCAAATAAAATTGTTTGTGACCTTTCCTCCTGTGCCTTTTAATCAGACCATGAAATTTTCTTTAATTTCCCTTTTTTAAAATTCTTCTCCCACCTGATCTTATCCATTGTTATACAGTCAAGCCGGAAAGTCTGCACACCCCTTTCACCTTATCCACGTTTTATTACATTACAGACTTATACTACAATAGATTGAGTTAATTTTTTGCCTCAAACATCTACACACAATAGTCAGTAATGACGAAGTGAAAACAGGTTTTTAGAAAATATGCAATTTTATTTTACTGACAAAAATAGGTTATTTAGGGGTTACATATCTGTACACACCCTTAGCCTAATACGTGGTTGCGATTACAGCTTCAAGGCATCTTCGGAAAGAAGCTACAAGCTTGGCACACTTGTTTCTGGACATTTTTGCCCATTCCTCTTGGCATCCTTGCAAGCTCTGTCAGGTTGGATGGGGAGCGTCGGTACACAGCCATTTTCAGCTCTTTCCACAGATGTTCAATTGGATTCAGGTCTGGGCTCTGGCTGGGCCACTCAAGGACATGCACAGACTTTCTCCGAAGCCACTCCTTTCTTCTCTTGGCTGTGTGCTTCGGGTCGTTGTCATGTTGGAAGGTAAACCTTCGCCCCAGTCTGAGGTCCAGAGCGCTCTGGAGCAGGTTTTCTTCAAGGATCTCGGCGTACTTAGCTGCATTCATCTTTCCCTCTATCAGGACTAGTCGCCCCGTTCCCGCTGCTGAAAAACATCCCCACATCATGATGCTGCCACTGCCATCCTTCACTGTAGGGATGGTATTAGCCAGGTGATGAGCGGTGCCTGGTTTCCTCCAGACGTGACGCTTGGAATTCAGGCCAAAAAGTTCAATTTTGGTTTCATCAGACCAGAGAATCTTGATTCTCATGGTTTGAGAGTCCTCTAGGTGCCTTTTGGCAAACTCCAAGCGGGCTGTGATGTGCCTTTTACTAAGGAGGGGCTTCCGTCTGGCCACTCTACCATAAAGGCCTGATTGGTGGAGTCCTGCCTGGATGGTTGATCTTCTGAAAGGTTCTCCCATCTCCACAAGGATACGCTGGAGCTCTGTCAGAGTGACCCTCAGGTTCCTGCTCACCTCCCTGGCCAAGGCCCGTCTTCCCCGATTGCTCAGTTTGGCCGGGCGGCCAGGTCTAGGAAGATTCTTGGTGGTTCCAAACTTCTTCCATTTACGAATGATGGTGGCCACTGTGCTCTTTGGGACCTGTAAAGTTGCAGAGATTTTTCCGCACCCTTCTCCAGATCTATGCCTTGACAAAATCCTGTTTCTGAGGTCTGCAGATAATTCCTTTGACCCCATGGCTTGGAGTTTGCTCTGACATGCACTGTCAACTGTGGGACCTTATATAGGCAGGTGTTGGCAATCCCCAATCATGTCCAATCAATTGAATTTATCACAGGTGGACTCCAATTAAGTTGTAGAAACATCTCAAGCAGTATCAGTGGAAACAAAATGCACCTCAGCTCACTTTTGGGTGTCATATCAAAGGGTGTGCACACTTGTGTACATATGATATTTTACATTTAGATTTTTAATAAATTAGCACAAATGTCTAAAAACCTGTTTTCACTTTGTCATTATGGGCTATTTTGTGTAGAACTTTTAGACAAAAAATGAACTCAATCTATTGTAGAATATGTCTGTAACGTAATAAAACGTGGAGAAGGTGAAAGGAGTGTGCAGACTTTCCGGCTTGACTGTAAGTACAACTCCTGCTTAGTTATGGAACACAGGAGGAAAACATTCCTGTTTTGACTGGTGTGCTAGATGCCCTCGTCCTTGCTGACAGAGAACTATCCTGCATCCTCTCGCCACCCCCCATCTCAGTACTTTTCCACTAGATCTTGACTGTATTATTTAATTATTTATATAAAAGCTTGCTTATGTGGCTTTCTTGGGCCTACAGAACAGTTTCACAAAACAGCTTACTTCCACACACTATGGAGACATTATACGTGGGTTCTCTTAATGTGAATGGTGCTAGAGACCAGGTAAAGAGGGGGGTTAGTAGCAGAGGTGGCAAAACAAAAAAGGCTAAATGTTCTATTCCTACAGGAGACCCATAGTGATGTAGATAATGAAACTGATTGGAATTTGTGGTGGGAAGGGGATTGTTATTTGAGTCACGGGACCAATTTGAGTGCAGGGGTTGCTATTTTATTTTTACCTGGCTTAGATGTCAAATTAATATCTAAGGAGGAAGTTATTAAAGGACGATTGCAAATAGTGAAAGTAGAAATATTGGGGGTTTCTTTTGTTTTTATTAATATTTATGCTCCCAATGGGGGGTCTGATAGAGTCTCTTTTTTTGAGCAGCTGCATCAGGAGCTGCTCAAATTATCAAGCACTGACACTTTTGTTGTTTTGGGGGGGGGACTGGAACAGTACAGTAGATTTTACTGTTGATAGGAATGGAGAGGAACCCCATTTTAAATCTGCTGAGGTCCTTAAGCGACTTTTAAATAATCATGGCCTGTGTGATGTGTGGAGGGAGCAGCATCCCGGTGTGCGGCAGTACACATGGGTCAAATGTACATCAGATAGAGTATGTGCGGCCAGACTGGATAGGTTTTATATTCCCAAATGTGAGAGAAATAGGGTCCTAAAAGCTGGTATTTCTCCAGTGGGTTTTACGGATCACCATCTGAGTTTTTTTTAGCAATATCTATTAAAAAGGATTTTAAGACAAGCTTTTATTGGAAATTTAAAGTAAAATTGTTGGAAGACATATTTTTTTGTGCTAGTTTAAAAAAATTCTGGCAAAAGTGGAAGGTGGAAAAACCTAATTACGAAACACTTAGTCTTTGGTGGGATGTAGGCAAGGTGCAGATCAAAACCTTTTGCCAGCAGTACACAGCCTACAGTACTGCTGGAATAAGAGGAGCTGTACGGGATCTGGAAAACGATATTGCTCTAATAGAGGAAGAGATGACCGCTAAAAATAACACTAGGTTGGGGCAAATTCTTAACGTGAAAAAGAGAGATCTGATGACTATTTTGAATGGGAAGGTCAAGGAGGCTTTGATTAGATCGAGATTTCTCTCTCTAAATAACATGGATGCTCCTAGTGTTTTCTTTTTTAATTTGGAGAGAAAGGTGGTAGAACGCAAAGGAATACATTGTTTGAAGTTTCCTGAGGGCAGATCGACAAATGATCCTGGGGAGATCCGGGATGCTGTGGTCCATTTTTACACTGACCTTTTTAAAGCAGAAAAATGGACATGGATCAGGTTGCTGTGCTTCACATGGACCTTCCGAAGCTCACCCCAGGGAAGAAGGCAGAGTTAGACTCAAAGCTCAGTCTGCAGGAACTAACTGAGGCAGTGGGACAGATGTCTCCTGGCCGTGCACCGGGTATCGATGGACTGCCTGTTGAATTTTACAAGAAGTTTTGGGGATGCATTGGAGAGGATTTTTATGAATTGGTGATGGAGTGCTTTGAGAAAGGGGAGCTTCCACAGAGCTCTCACCGGGCAGTGCTCGCTGCCAAAGAAAGGAGACTTGAGTCTACTCAAGAACTGGAGACCTGTGGCACTTTTATGTAAAGATTTTAAAATATTTTCGAAATCCATTGCAAATAGGTTGAAGACAGTTTTATCAAGAATTGTCCATAAAGATCAGTCCTACTGCGTTCCAGAACGTACAATCAAGGATAATTTGTTTTTAATTAGGGATCTAATTGAATTGGCAAATATCTATCACCTTGATTTTGGCTTGCTCTCCATTGATCAGGAAAAGGCATTCGATCGTGTTGACCATGGCTATCTAATGAAGACTTTAGAAGCGTTTGGGTTTGGGGATAGAATGGTTTCCCTGGTGAAGCTGCTCTACTGCAATGTGTCGTGTTTGACAAGAGTTGCAGGGGGACTTAGCAGACCAATAAGGGTACAGCGGGGCATTAGGCAGGGATGCCCTTTGTCAGGGCTGCTGTACACCTTAGCCATTGAGCCACTGTTATGCCTCATACGCAGTAGGTTGAGGGGTCAGATTGTGCCAGGGCCACTACCCAGTGCTGCAGTTAAAGTGTCAGCCTATGCTGATGACATAATGGTGGTTGTCAGTAACCAGAAGGATATATTGTAGCATCTCTACAGAAATGTATCCAGACCTATGAGCAGGCCTCCTCTGCCACAGTTAACTAGGAAAAGAGTGAGGCTTTGCTTTGTGGGCCATGGCAAGATATACCTCCTCCCAGGCTGCCAGGTAGGCTGGTCTGGAGGAAGGAAGGGCTGAAAGTGTTGGGGTTACACCTGGGGAATGCAAAATATATGGAAGAAAACTGGGACGGTGTGCTTGAAAAGGCGTGTGCCAGGATGTCAAGGTGGGAAGGTCTTCTTACACAAGTCTCATTTAGAGGACGGGTGTTGATTTTAAATAACCTGGTAGCTTCAGCATTGTGGCACAGGTTAGCAGTGTTGTCACCACCTGATGAGCTTCTTAAAGCACTCCAAAGGTCACTGGTACAGTTCTTTTGGTCAGGGCAGCACTGGCTCCGGGCAGCAGTACTGTATTTACCCCTGCAGGAGGGCAGGGGCTCATTGACCCAAAAGCAGAGTTAGAGCTTTCCGACTGCAGGCAGCTCAGAGGCTTCTGTACAATGCAGATGTGAGCTGGAGAGAAACTGCTTGTGCACTGCTGAGGAGAGCGGGTGGGTTGGGGCTGGACCGGCACTGGTTCCTGATGGAGTCAGAGTGGAAGAATACAGTGGGCCTCACTGATTTTTACGCCTCTATGATGAGGGCATGGGGTGACATACTCTGCATTCAGCGTGAGCGACTCTGGTCAATAGAGGAACCACTGTTTTATAATCCGATGCTGAGACTGCCCCCTCTGATCATGGCCCATTTGAAGGGCCCGTTCATAAGGGCAGGTATGATGAAACTGGCCCATTTGAGGAGGGTGGGTGGTGGGGGCTGGAGAGCTGCAGAAGACATTGCTGCACAGGCAGGGGTCCATTCTGTGAGGGTGGTGGAGAAGGTGATGGTGGGAGTTAGGGCACTTTGGCCCTCCCTGCATCACGAAAATGATGGTGCAGATTCCACGCAGGCTTCAGGGGCCCCCTTTTTCCCAACAGTCCACATACGGCCGAAAGTGGGGGACTCGCAGGAGGGGGAGGGACGGCTTCTGACTTTCAAGACCCCAGAGCTCTGGGATTTTGAAAAAGTGGGGAAAAAGGCCTTGTACATTATCAGTATAAAAGTCCATAACTTGCGTGTACTGGAAGGGCAAAAGGCAGGGGCATGGCAGGAGGAGGGGTTTGCACCTATGTCCAGAAACTGGGGATTGCTGTATAAACCTCCTTTACCAAAGAGATCTGGTGACCTTCAATGGAGGCTTATACATGGAGTTCTTTCCACAAATAGACACCTGGCACATATTGACCTTGCGCAGGGGGAGGGATGCCCCTTCTGTGGGGTGGTAGAGTCGGTATTCCACACTTTTGCTCACTGTAGCCGTCTGACCCCTCTGTTTTTATTACTGGAAGACCTATGTGGGAGAGTTGGGGTTCCGTTTGACATGGGAGTATTTGTGCTTAGAACTGGTTATACGGCACAGAAAAAGCACATATGGGTGCTCATTAATTTTCTGGTGGGGCAAGCTAAGCTGGCAGTCTGGTTCACTCGCAAGAACAAGAAGTGGTGGTGTTCAGGGGGCTGGTGTCTGAGCGCTTAAAAATTGAATATGTGTTTTACAATGTCATGAATAACTTGGATGGTTTTAAAAGAATTTGGTCTGTTAATGATGTAATATGTCGAATGGGCGAAGATGGTTCTTATGAATTGCTGTTTTAGTTAATTTTGTTTATGAAATGCGTAGGATGTTTTTCTTTTGTGGTTTTGTTTTTAAAAATACAAGCACTGAGAAATAGTATTTATTTTAAATGGTTTTGTGAAATATGTATTTTTTGTTTTAGCTTTTTAAAGAGAAATAAGCATTGAAAAATATTTATTTATTTATTTATTATAAACATCTTGCACATAGTGGATTTGTATTTGTTAAAATATACATGAAACGATTCACGTCTTGAACCCAAGTAAAATGGGTTAAATAAAGAGATCTTAAAAGTCAAAGTCAAAAGTCTCTCTCTCTCTCTCCCGAATCCGAATATTAACGAGCAACTTCGTGTAGAAACAAAATTCTGTTCCAACGCATTATTTGTGCTTTCCCGAATACGGTATTCGGCTCCGGATACACCCCTAGTCTTTGCGAATGGCTTTACGAATGGCTTAGCGAGTGGCTTTGCGAATGGCTTAGCGAATGGCTTTGCTTTGTTTAGCTACTTGCTTAGCTATGTGCATTAGCCTACTACTGGTTCTGCTACTCGCTTAGCTAGACTACTGGTATTGTGAATGGGGCTAAATTAGGTTGCAGACCCATTTTCGGCACCGCTTTTGACAGAGAAAACATATTTGAGCCGGGGAGAAATTAGACTGGTTGAATAGAGGAGGACCCTCTCTTCAAGAATGAGGGGCAATATGACTGGCCAATACTAATAAAGCCTCTAAAAGCTGCCGATATCGCTATGGACCGCATAAGCATTCACCGTAATAAGTCCAGAGCTGCGAATAAGAAACCAAATTCAGCCTAATTTTTTATTTGTTTTTGAGCATGAAACATGTAGGATACTGGGCTAGACAGAAATAACTTACTTCATACAAAGTATAGCCTATGTATTTTTGCATTGATATAATGTGTGTAATGTGCGGCCTAAGATGATTTAAGCCTTTAAAACCCTTCTGAATCAGCCTGTGAAATTGCGAACAAGCAGCCGCAAATAAGAAACCAGTTCCGAAAATTTAAGGTGGAATTATGAATAAGAAGCTGCGAATAAGAAACCAACTTCAGCCTCTTGCTTTAGTTTTGGTCTAATTTTGTGTTTCTATGATTTCTCTGCACTCTAACGGGTAGGCCTACATTAAACTAAAGATGAAAAAACACAGGGCGAAGTTACATTAAATTATTTAGTTAGTTTAATTTGTGTGAGTTGCAACTTGGCCACATTTTGATATCAATAGGCTACTATGTTTAAAGGCAGGCCCAGTTTTTGCAAGTTGTAATTAATTACTTAGACAGTGCTTTGTTGGCTATATGCTTGAGTAACTTGGCTTTTTATTTTATTTTTTTGTATAAAAAATATTTATTTTTTATATGATAACCCTTTTTGTTTAGATGCGTTTTACAATGCGACTGGTTTTGCTAGTTGCATTGTGCGGTGCTATCTGTTTTGCTACTTACTCGGCCACTTGCATTGTGCAATGCGATTGGCTTTGCTTCTTACTCAGCTACATGCGTTGTGCAATGCAATTGGTTTTGTGACTTGCTGGGCTACCTGCTGAACCACTAGCTGAGCTAGCTGTGAAGCTAACTGCAGAGCTAGTTGTGAATGACTTAGCGAATGACATAGCGTGACTTAGCGAATGGTTTTGCTATTCGTTTGCTACTGGCTATGTGCATTACTCCTGGTTCTACTACTCGCTTAGGTACTGGATATAGCCTACAAATGGTAGCCTATTGTGAATGGTTTAGCTTTGGTATTTGTTCTGCTACTCGCTTTGTTTTGCTAATGTAATTGAATGGTTTAGCTGTTGGTTTACCCTTAAGTCATTTGTTTCCATCCTTGCGAGTATAGAATAGAATAACTTTTATTTTACCATTTAGGAACTTCAGTTGTAGCCACAACAAAAATACATAGACAGTGGGGCAGACCCACAACACACAAACAAACATATCAAATAAAGACATTCAATAGAAAATCATTGCATTAATCAAGTGAATTAAAGTGGAATACAGCCATGCCGCCATGATTAAAAATAGCCCCCCGCTGTCCCGAGATGTCCAGTGGCATTAAGCAGTCCAACACAGAAAAGAGTAGATACAGTGTACGATAGAATTAACGCTGATTTTAAAATGTGTTAGCTATGTTATCAAATGGGGTATATGCATATTGTGTAGCCCAATTAGTGATTGTGTGCCATGTATGAGACGGTTTTTACGCACATTGCCGTTTATAGCCAATGCTGTATCACAATGAAATGGATGTCCAGTGCTTTATAGGCTGCTTATTAATTTAAGTGCTTCATCGTTAAGTCAAGTCAAGTTTATTTCTATAGCAAATATTCATACAACTGAATTCAATTCAAAGTGCTTTACAGAATAATGAAAAAAGAAAGATTGATTTGACAGTACAATTAAAACTATATATAAATATATTAAAAAGTAGTAAAAAATCAATCAATCACCCTCCGTTTAAAATCAGTTTAAAAAGATAAAAGAAAATATAAAAAACATCTATTAAAAAGATACATAAAAAAAAAAAAAATAAATAAATAAAAATAATAAAAGAAGATAAAAAGTGTAGATAAGAGTGCATTGCAGCGCTTTAAAAAGCCAAACAGAACAGGAAGGTCTTGAGCCTACTCTTAAAAACTGCTATGGATGGGGCCGATCTAAGATCATCTGGTAGTTTGTTCAAATATTTGGTTGTATAGAGGGCAAATGCTGCCTCATCATGTTTAGTCCTAACTCTTGGAACAATTAAAAGGCCACCCTCAGATGACCTTCATCCAGCCATCTAGTGGGTTCATAAGGTGCTAACATGTCGGAGATGTATTTTGGTCCCAAACCATTAAGTGATTTGTAAACACGGAGCAGGACTTTAAAGTCTATTCTGTAAGTACAGGCAGCCAGTGTAGTGATTTAAAAATGGGAGAAATGTGATCCGCCTTCCTGGTATTAGCCAGGACTAGCAGCAGAATTTTGAATAAGTTGAAGCTGTCTAAGTGCCTGTTTGGAGAGCCCCGAAAAAAGGCAGTTGCAGTAGTCTAGTCTGCTGGATATAAAAGCGTGGATCAGTTTCTCAAGATCGTGCTTGGACATGTAACCCTTAACTCTGGCTATATTTTTGAGATGATAGTAGGCTGCTTTAGTTATTAACTTGATGTGGGAGTTGAAGCTTAAATCTGAGTCAAGAATGACACCGAGATTTCTGACCTGGTTTTTACATATTAGGGAGTGAGATTGCAGGTGAGTGCTAACCCCTAGCCTCTTTTTCTTAGCCCCAAAAACTATAGTCTCAGTTTTGTCTTTATTTAGTTGTAATAAATTCTGACACGTCCAGTTATTGATTTGTTCCATGCAGTCCAGTAGGGAGTCTACTGGTACAAAGTCATCTTGGGAAAGGGCTACCTAAATTTGTGTGTCATCAGCATAGGTATGATAGGCAATGTTGTTATTCTGAAGAATTTTGCCTAGTGGGAGCATGTATAAGTTAAATAGGAGTGGTTCAGATTGGACCCTTGAGGGACTCCACACGTCTTGTTTGTATGATCAGAAGTAAAATTACCAAGTGAAACAAAGTAGTCCTTATCCTGTAGGATCTGAGCCATTGTTAAACTATATCAGATAGGCCTACCCAGTTTTATAGTCTGTCCAGAAGTATTTCATGGTCAGTGGTGTCAAATGGTCCAATAGCACTAGGACTGAGACTTTCCCCACATCAGTGTTTAAGTGGATGTCATTTAAGACCTTAATAAGCACCGTCTCTGTGCTATGATTAGGCCGAAATCCAGATTGAAAGTGATCGAGAAGGCTACATGAAATCAAGAATTCATTAAGTTGTTTATAGACCGTTTTCTCAATTATTTTACCTATAAAAGGCAGGTTAGAAATGGGCCGGTAGTTGTTCATTTCAGAGGAATCTAGGCTGCTCTTTTTTAGTAGCGGTACAACCACAGCCATTTTTAGGGCTTTTGGGAAAGTGCCCGATTGAAGGGAACCATTTACTATTTGCAATAAATCAGGTGCAAGGGAGCTAAATACTGTTTTGAAGAATTTAGTGGGTAGAGAATCCAGGTAGCAGGTGGAGGTTTTAAGATTAAGCACCGTTTCTTCAAGAGCCTTGAGATCAATGGTGTTAATCTGTGACATGTTGGTGATGCTACTGTTGTGTGCAACTACAGGGGGAACCTTGCTATTTGCCATAATAGATTGTCGGATTTTTGTTATTTTGTCACTAAAGAAGGACGCAATTTCATTGCATTTTTCAGTGGAAAGAAACTCTGGGGCTATTTGAGTCGTCGGTTTGGTCAGTCTAGCAACAGTGGCAAAAAGAATGCGCGGATTATTTAAATTGCTGTTAATAAAATCAAAGAAGAATTTTCTGGCACTATTTTACTCAACATTGTACGAGAGCATTTTCTCTTTGTACAACTGAAAGTGAACATGCAGTTTAGATTTTCGCCATTTGCGTTCAGCTTTCCGACACTCTTTTTTTTGCAAAGCGACTGAACCAGCATTTCTCCACAGAGCTCTTTCTTTACCAGAGATTAACTTAGTTTTGACAGGTGCAATATCATCTAAAATATTTGCAGTCTTAGTGACAAAAGCATGTAGGAGGTTGTTTACCGGGGCAGGCATGAGACTAGGGGACGACAGCATGATTTCTATGAACTGTGTGCCAGTACTTTCACAGATATACCGTTTCCTTTGAGCTTTGACTTCTTAAGAATGATCAAGAAAAGACTTAGCTCAAAGAAAATGCATAAGTGGTCTGACAATGCAAAATCAGGAGTTACGTTAAACAATGCTGCCTTAATGGTTTTCGATAGCTGCTGTGGGGGGGTACTAGACTGCTTTAGGGGGGGGCTGCGGTGGGAGAAGGAACTCTCCATCTGGGGGGGGTGGTGGTGATGGTTCAGGGCTCGATGAGACCTGGGAGGTGGCTTAGGAGTGGGTTGTGGAGCTGTAGGGGGGGCTGCGGTAGGAGAAGAAACTCTCCTTCTTGGGGGGGGGGGAGGGGTCTGGGACTGGCAAGAGAGGGAGTTAGTCGTATGTCTGCAGACACTAGCTGATTCATCCTCAGGGTGAAGGCCAGAGGGGAGGGGGGGGGGGGATTAAAAGAACCAAAGACAGAGGATCCCTCGCTGTCTTCAGAGAGTGGTGAAGGGGGGTGGGTAGAGCTGTCATCTCTGTTCACGCAGGGGGCTGGGCAGAGCCATCAGTGACGGAGATGGGCAGCTGGGCCGTTTTCTCAGAGGCAGCTGATGTGTGCACATGGTCAGAGAGTGGAGCAGGGGGCTGGACCATTTTCTCAGGGGCAGCTGCTGTACACATCCCAACTTCGCTTTTTGGGTCAGTGGGATGTGCCTTAGTCTGTGTTTTCTCAAAGGCAGTTGGTGTGGGCGTCCTGAGCTTGCTTTTTGGGTCTGTGTTATCAGAGACACAGTGTTCTGGGCTGTTTTGTTTGTTTTGATAGTGGAGAGGTGCAGTAGATAGCACAGGCTGAGCTATCGAGGACAGTGTTCTGGGCTGTTGTGTCTGCTTTAAGGGCATGGTGAATGTTCAAGAACAAAATCTTTCCACCGGCTCTGTTCAGCTGAGATCCGTTTTTTCCAAAAAGGTGGTGTTGCTTCCAGAAATGGTCCAAGTTGTCAATAAAGTTCATTACATTACACATTACTGTAGCGCCCCCTATAGACCGATTCTCACCAAATGTTATCCTCTAGTACATGATTAGTAGTAGTACATGTCTACCAAGTTTCAAGTTGATTGGCCCTCATTAAGTCTGTGCAATGAGTGCTAAAATTTGATTGGCTGATGGCGGCCATATTCTTTGAACTTTCTTCAATGGCTTGTCTGTATCTTTGAACACGACCGTGCGTACGAAAATGCAAGTTATTTGGTCATGTGGTTCATGAGTTATGGCCATTTTCACATTTTACCTTGCAACAGCGCCACCTATTGAAAAAACCAAACGATATTGCACACACAGCCTTTGAGTTATATAATGAAAACACCAATAAAGTTTCGTGCTGATCAGACATTGCGTTCAAAAGTTATTAGCATTTTTGTGATTAGCCACGCCCACATTGGTTTTTATTGGCTTGCTGCGGCCAGAGTTTTTGATGTAGAAACTTCGTTTATATAACTTTTAAAGATATTCGTTAGTAGATGGTTCCTGCCAAGTTTCATTCAATTTCGTCAAATCGTCTAGGAGGAGATAGATTTTGAAGGTTTTTCACAAAATGTAAATTAGAAAAAATTTCAATATGGCGGACTTTAATGATCCTTGAGGCAAATTTGTTTGGGAGGACCTAGGGAATCTTGAAAAAAAATAATTTTGAGGATACTCCAAAGGGTTCAAAAGTTCTAGCCCAAAATAGGTCAAAAATTGCACTTTCTTCCTGAGATTATTAGAATTTCTTCTACTAGAGCAGGGGGTAAATTTGTTTTGTTGTATTGATTTTTGATGTGATAATGGATTTAAGTTGGTGATATTGAAGAAATGATTTGTTGCCAATATCGTACTTCTGGACCAGGTCCTCAAATGTCATAAAAGTGTTGTTTTGAATAACGTGCTGAAGTTGTGTAATGCCTTTTTGTTTCCAAGCTGTGAAATTTACTGGTTTTCGCTCATGTACAAAGTGAGGGTTATTCCATAGTGGGGTGTATTTACATGGTGCCATTGTTGAGTTAGTGACTTTGTGGGCTTTCCACCAAGCTGTCAGTGCCGTTGCTGTAGTGGGGCTTTTCAAACAAGAGGGTTGATAAATGGGAGGTCTGAGATTTTTATTTCTTTGCACTGTCATTGTTCAATATCTATCCATGAGTTACACTGTTCTGTGGGGTGGATCCAGTTGGTGATGAATTGTAGCTGGTTCGCTAGAAAGTAATTATTGAAATTTGGTGCTTCAAGACCTCCTTGATATGTCTGCTTCTGCAGGGTGGTTAATTTAATTTTAGGTTTTTTGTTTTTCCAGTAAAATTTAGTTACTATTGAGTTTAGGGAGTTGAATCAAGTGAGTGGTGGCTGAGTTGGGATCATTGAAAAAAGATCATTTATTTTAGGTAAGATCATCATTTTGATAGTTGCTATTCTGCCTATTAGAGATAATGGTAGATAATGGTATTCATCCATCTATGTAGATCAGCGTCTATGGTTTTGAACAGTGGATTGAAATTTAGATGGGCCAGGTCTGACAGCTTGGTGGAAATATTAATACCAAGATATGTGATAGTGCCGGTGGATAGGGGAACAGGTGGCGTTTGGGCTGCCAAATTCCAATTATCTTTGCTAAATGGTAAAATTGATAGAATAATTTGATAGAGTAATTTGATATTTTGGAAAATGTGTTTATTAGTTTGATGACTTCTTGAAGTGAGATTTGTGGGTTTTGTAAATAAAGCAGTATGTCATTTGCATACAAGCTGATTTTATGGTGTGTGTTGAGAATTTGTATTCTTTTGATATGATTATTTTGTGGTATTGCAGCGGCTAATGGTTCAATAAAAATGGCAAATAGTGATGGAGAGAGTGGGCAACCTTGTCTGGTCCCCCTTTGTAGTGTGAAGCTTGATGATATTAACTCGTTAGTTGTGACTGTGGCCATTGGTGAGTTGTATAGCGCCCTTATCCAATTAATAAATGACTCTCCAAACCCAAATTTCTGTAATGTGAAAAAAATAAATTTCCAGTTAACTATCAAATGCTTTTTCTGCGTCAAGGGTGATTAAAATTTCTTCAATTTTTTTCTGTGTTGTGTAATGTATGAGGTTGAACAATCTGCATGTATTATTGTAAGAGTGCCTTCCTTTGATGAATCCGGTCTGGTCAGGGTGAATTAGGAATGGCGTAATGATTTCAATTCTGTTAGCTAGAGTTTTGCTTATTAAGTCTGTGTTGATTAGAGATATTGGGCGGTAACTAGAAGGGAGTGTGGGGTCTTTGTTGGGTTTTAATAATACTGAAATAAGAGCTGTATTCATGTGCGGCAGGAATTTGGAATTATGTTTTATTTCTTGCGTCATTTTGATAAAAAGAGGTGAAATGATTTGCCAAAAAATTTTTAAGAATTGAATAGGGAAGCCGTCTGGGCCTGGAGCTTTATTATTAGGCATTTGATTGAGTGCTTTATGAAATTTGTCTAGTGTTAGTGGTCTGTCTACTAAGTTAGCTTGATCATTTGTTAGTTTTGGAAGGTCCACATTATCCAGAAATGAGTGTATGTACATTGAGTCAGGTTCATTGTCAGATGCATATAATTTGTTGTAAAAAGTCTTAAATATGTTGGTTATCTCTTGTGGTGAATGTATGGTCTTCCCTTCTCAATTTGTCATGATAGGAATAATTGTTTTTTCTTTCTTCTGTTGTAGTTGGTTTGCAAGGTATTTTCCGGATTTATTGCTGTATTCCAAGTTTGTGTGTCAAAGTCTTTGAATTAGGAATTGTGTTTTTTTATTTATTATGTCATTAAGTTCAAATTTATATTTTCTAAGTTCATTGAAATTGTCGTGTGGGGTTTTCGCACACGTTTTTTCTAATTCTTTAACGTTTTGTTCTACGTTATTTTCATTTTCCATTTCTTGTTTTTTCTTGATGAAAAAACAAGAAAGTATGAGAAGAGTATGAAATCATTTTTCCATGTAGTACTGCTTTTGCCATTTCCCATAGTAGTGTTGGTGAGGTATCCGGAGAGTCATTTGTTTCCATAAAGGATGCCCACTCTTCAGAAAACTGTCAAAAACAGGATCTTTAAGTAGAGATGTGTTAAAATGCCATCTAGTCAGTGGTTTATGGAACTGATTGTTGTTTAAGTCTAGGGATGGTGTTCAAGTGTTGGGAGATGAAAAAATAGAAGGGGAAAAACAAATACAACAGTCGTTGCAAAAGAGCCATGGGGTGATTTTAGTCCTTCAATGTACAATTTGTCAACAATCAGGTTGGAGCGTTTGTTCTTTTGCTGCTTTTCTTTCAGGATGGGATACAGTATTTTGCGTCGTTCGAAAAAATTCTCACGGGTATTGGTCGTTTAATCCGAATTTGGTTCCTTTTAGTTCCTTTCCTTTACTTTTAATCAGTTCTTTTTTTTTTTTTTAAATGTTTTTTTTAAGTAATGGATTAATGAGTGTAGTTCGGCTTGTAGTCCACTTTAAGGGACTACATATCCATTACTGCAACGCACGGGTGGTTCTCGACCAATCATCAGCTCGTCTGGACATTTTTGGCAGTGCTCGAGTGCTGCCGCTGAAGACGAGCTAACGTTAGCTTGCTAAGTTGAGAAGCCCGCCCGACAAGGTCAGAAACTACGCTACGGTTAACCACATAAAGCAATTATAGCTTTTAGTCCTTCAAGCTAGCTAGCTAATGTTAGAAAAAAGTGTTTAAAAACGGAGCTGTGTGCTAGTGCTGGCTAACGTTATATGACGTTTGGAGGCAACGCTACACTACGGTTGCGCATATGGAGGGAATTATGGAATGTCAACTTTTTAAACAGTGCCAGCGCTGGTATATTCACAAAAAAATACTAAAACATTAAATATACTCAAAGCTGGTCCAGAAAAATTACATATTGGGTGTTATATTGAACAATCCAGGAAATTGATGCTAAGACATAATCACTAGAAATGGTTTAAAAGTAAGTTTAATGGTCTACCAGTGTGAAGTAGTCACTTGAGTACTCTATTTAGTTTCACTTGACATTGACTACATACGGTATTTTATGTCATGTTCATGTACAGGTAAGCCTAGGTCAGATGTATAGATGGCTAAGAAAACTAATTATTTTGACAATGGACTGCATGATTTTGTGACAGGAAGATGTTTCGTATTTACAGGGTAACAGCCATTTATTTTCACCTGTATTTTATTTATTAATTGTTAGTCCGGTAGTGTTACGACTGCAGGTAACAGTACAGAACTGGAAAAAAACAACAGTACACATCGAGCTATGTTATGGCCTTGTGGTTAGCTTCTCTGACTCTGATGCCCGGGTTTGAGGCTTGCCTCAGCAAATAATTATTTTTAAAAAAGTTTTACATTTGCAACAAAAAGGATGTGCATGTTATGCTTTTCACACATATGAATGTGAGCTAGATGCTTACATCCTACCTCCCAAGATGTCTCTCCTCATGGACAACACGGGCCCTATCTTACACCCGGCGCAAAGCGGCGCTAACGCAAACGCAAGTGTCTTTGCTATCTTACACCCGGCGCTAGGTCCATAATAACGCCTAACGCTTACACCGTCAAACTAGCATGTTTGACGGCGTAACTCTTGCGCCATCATTAGTGAACTGGGCGTGTTGGTCTTAAGATGAGGAGTGGCCAGGATTCTTTTTGGCGTATTGCTATCTTGAGCCAGCAGAAAGCGCTTGCGCTAGAACCACCACAAACCTGGTCTAAAGTCATGTCGCAGTTGTTTACATGCTATTTTAACGGCGCATATAAGTGCGTCTACATAGGCGTGTGCACAACGCGCATACCCTCCTGTCTGTTACACACAGGGCGTGCACAGGCATGACTAAAATATCTAGATCACAATGTGAAATATTATTATTGTGTAGGCTATATCAAAAATGCATACTAATAAAAGGTTCCATAGGTCCACATACCTTTCCCTCAGCGAAGGGAAACAATGCCACATTACATTGCTCTCAGCCCACTCCATCAACATCCAGGCGATGTGCGATGCTACGGGACAATGGCTATCCATTAAAAAGGAGCTGATAACACCTATAGCTATCAAGCCTAATGCGCGAATTGTCTTTGCACCTAATGCGTGAATTGTCATTCAATGGAAAACTCGCGCACGGCAATAGACGGACATTTAAGTTCTGAAAATGCGCTTCAGATGTCATTACAATACAGCTCTGTTTATCTATGAATACAGCCTGTAAGTAAATAGAATGGTTTGTGACTGAAAAAAGTTCAAAACCTTGTCCAGTGAATATTGCATTTATTGTTTTTCAAATAGCCTAGGCTACAGCGAATTCGCTGTGCATAAGGTTTTTTTCGATAGCCTATGGTTAAAAAACGGAGATGTCACCATGTTAACTAAATTGTAACCTTAGCTATTCTTCGTCCTTCATATTTTTTTAAATTACAGTGACCAGGTTTCCATACTCTCACCGTTTAAAACCCAGCTGATTTCACCCGTTATTTATTAACTGAACAAAACGATTTTAAAGAGAACTAAGCGTCTAATTAGAAACTAAAACAAATTTGCAGCACGTTACACAATTAATTCACAATTAATTTTAATGCCATTCTCTGCACGTGAGCTGCATGTTCTGTTTCCCCTGCTGTAAGTCGCACGTTTAACGGTCTTCCTGGGAAAGTGGATTGTTTTAAAGGATTACGCTACGAGTAAAACAGGTTGGTCACATTTCCATAAACAGGACATTATTAAACAAGGGGAAATATGCGTGAACTTATGGGTTGCGAACCTGACAGCTTTATTGTATGGCTATTTAGTGTCATCATTAAGGCAAAATAACGGTATGTATGTTATTAATCAATATTAGCCTACTATGCAGGTAGCCTAATGAACTTTGGATGAAGCTTGAACTTCGAGAACTCCATGAGAACAGCCTCTTGGAATTGATGTTTGACACTTTCATTGCATAATCAAACGAAATTCGCTGAACAAGCAGGCTAATTTGGCGTTTTCTAAGGTGAGACTGAAGCCATTGATAGCTTATTCTCAGCTGTTGCAGGTCCTTTTAACGAAATTTAACCGCACATATTTTGTAAAATAACAGCCCTGTCTGGAATTACCGGGAACTCATAGGCTAATGGTTAGTCCGAATAATATTGATCATACTCCATTTAGCCTATTCCTTGATCACACTAAACACGCACGAGCATGTCTGTTTCGCCATCATAAGCAATCCGCCAAGGTGGAAAAGCAGGCTTTTAAAGGGAATGGGATATGACATTTTGATTGGTTTATTGAATGTCACGCCCAAGACACACCTATAATTAATGAAGCGACTAGGTTCAGCCCAGTTGCGCCATGCGCCGTGCTTAGCGCCAAAAAAACACGCCGTTAAAATAGCAAAAGTGGACTTGGACACGCCCTAAATGGACTTAGCGCCATGCGCTTAGACTAAGCGCCAAGATCGCCAAGATAGGGCCCATAATGTCCACCATTTCGCCATTTTCAATTTATTGAAAAACCTGTAAAAGACATCTCCTGCTAGACCGTTTGACAAATTGACATGGAACTTCCACTAATTTGTTCATTCGTACACATATCTTTTTAAAAATAACTATAAAGAAAGCGGATATTTCAAACTGCATCACTGCACTAGGCCAATAAAAACTGAAGTGGGCGTAGTTTAGCACAAAAATGGTAATACCTCCAAAATGGATTGAAGGAAATTGATGAAATTTGGTAGCTACGTACTGTAACTTTATGTATCATGATAACATACTATAACAATGACGTTATGTTATGTGGTCAGCTGTAGGCTACTTATTAAGGCTACTTATTAACAGTAGCCTACAGTAACATAAAATTGGCTACTAAAATATTTACTAGGCTATCTGAAATGCCCTTCTGTCGTTTTGATTCTCCCACTGGCCCTCTAACATTTGTCAACCACATTTACACTAAATTGCCTACGTTGCCTTTTCTCAGAAAATGTTTTTGCCTCTTCTCAGAAAATGTTGTTGCCTCGTTTAACTCTAATAAACCACTACAATGCTGTTACATGTAGAACCCCCTTGTCTTACATACGCTACGCATGGTGACTTCGTTATTCGCTAATATGCCATAATATTGCACTTTCATTTATTTGTCATTCATAGTAAAGGACAGAATCCACACCTATATCAATGCATGTGCATTTGCATGTCTTGTGTGTCCAGGTCTCTCTAAATTTCCTCATTTTATGAGTCAAACATGTATATATGATCACTTAGCTACTCTAGTGTAGCTAAGTGATGATATATAAATGTGCAAAAAGTATCTGATCAAGATATTTGATCAAGAGATGTTTCCAACGTACAAAAATGCCAAGTTACTCATGCATAGCCTACAAAGCAGTGTCTGTAAGTCATTGATTAAAACTAGCAAAAACTAGGTCTGCCGATAAAAGTATTGATATCAAAATGAGGCCAAGTAACAACAAACAGTATTGCCTATCGTTGCTCACACAAATTAAACTAGCTCTATTCCAAATCAATGCTACCCAATCTCTTCTAAATGATTTCATGTAATTTGGCCTTGTGTTTTTTCATTTTACAATCTGAAGAGAATGTGGTCACTCAAAGTTCAGATGTCAGCTACCAAAAATTGTGTCATGGAAGAACACTTTATTTAAATGATTGTTTTACACAGTTGTATATAACATTTGAATTGACAAACAGACATTTATACCAAGGAACATAATTTACAATTGAGCAAGGGGGGATTCATAAATACAGGTAAAAAAAATGTAATATGTACACCTAGTAAATATCCTAAATATTTTATGTAACAGACCTATCCAGACATATGACCCTTGAAAGTAGCCTACTGCATGTTTGTGGATCAGATGAAGCCAAAAAAACGGAGATGTCACCATGTTAACTAAATTGTAACCTTAGCTATTCTTCGTCCTTCATATTTTTTTAAATTACAGTGACCAGGTTTCCATACTCTCACCGTTTAAAACCCAGCTGATTTCACCCGTTATTTATTAACTGAACAAAACGATTTTAAAGAGAACTAAGCGTCTAATTAGAAACTAAAACAAATTTGCAGCACGTTACACAATTAATTCACAATTAATTTTAATGCCATTCTCTGCACGTGAGCTGCATGTTCTGTTTCCCCTGCTGTAAGTCGCACGTTTAACGGTCTTCCTGGGAAAGTGGATTGTTTTAAAGGATTACGCTACGAGTAAAACAGGTTGGTCACATTTCCATAAACAGGACATTATTAAACAAGGGGAAATATGCGTGAACTTATGGGTTGCGAACCTGACAGCTTTATTGTATGGCTATTTAGTGTCATCATTAAGGCAAAATAACGGTATGTATGTTATTAATCAATATTAGCCTACTATGCAGGTAGCCTAATGAACTTTGGATGAAGCTTGAACTTCGAGAACTCCATGAGAACAGCCTCTTGGAATTGATGTTTGACACTTTCATTGCATAATCAAACGAAATTCGCTGAACAAGCAGGCTAATTTGGCGTTTTCTAAGGTGAGACTGAAGCCATTGATAGCTTATTCTCAGCTGTTGCAGGTCCTTTTAACGAAATTTAACCGCACATATTTTGTAAAATAACAGCCCTGTCTGGAATTACCGGGAACTCATAGGCTAATGGTTAGTCCGAATAATATTGATCATACTCCATTTAGCCTATTCCTTGATCACACTAAACACGCACGAGCATGTCTGTTTCGCCATCATAAGCAATCCGCCAAGGTGGAAAAGCAGGCTTTTAAAGGGAATGGGATATGACATTTTGATTGGTTTATTGAATGTCACGCCCAAGACACACCTATAATTAATGAAGCGACTAGGTTCAGCCCAGTTGCGCCATGCGCCGTGCTTAGCGCCAAAAAAACACGCCGTTAAAATAGCAAAAGTGGACTTGGACACGCCCTAAATGGACTTAGCGCCATGCGCTTAGACTAAGCGCCAAGATCGCCAAGATAGGGCCCATAATGTCCACCATTTCGCCATTTTCAATTTATTGAAAAACCTGTAAAAGACATCTCCTGCTAGACCGTTTGACAAATTGACATGGAACTTCCACTAATTTGTTCATTCGTACACATATCTTTTTAAAAATAACTATAAAGAAAGCGGATATTTCAAACTGCATCACTGCACTAGGCCAATAAAAACTGAAGTGGGCGTAGTTTAGCACAAAAATGGTAATACCTCCAAAATGGATTGAAGGAAATTGATGAAATTTGGTAGCTACGTACTGTAACTTTATGTATCATGATAACATACTATAACAATGACGTTATGTTATGTGGTCAGCTGTAGGCTACTTATTAAGGCTACTTATTAACAGTAGCCTACAGTAACATAAAATTGGCTACTAAAATATTTACTAGGCTATCTGAAATGCCCTTCTGTCGTTTTGATTCTCCCACTGGCCCTCTAACATTTGTCAACCACATTTACACTAAATTGCCTACGTTGCCTTTTCTCAGAAAATGTTTTTGCCTCTTCTCAGAAAATGTTGTTGCCTCGTTTAACTCTAATAAACCACTACAATGCTGTTACATGTAGAACCCCCTTGTCTTACATACGCTACGCATGGTGACTTCGTTATTCGCTAATATGCCATAATATTGCACTTTCATTTATTTGTCATTCATAGTAAAGGACAGAATCCACACCTATATCAATGCATGTGCATTTGCATGTCTTGTGTGTCCAGGTCTCTCTAAATTTCCTCATTTTATGAGTCAAACATGTATATATGATCACTTAGCTACTCTAGTGTAGCTAAGTGATGATATATAAATGTGCAAAAAGTATCTGATCAAGATATTTGATCAAGAGATGTTTCCAACGTACAAAAATGCCAAGTTACTCATGCATAGCCTACAAAGCAGTGTCTGTAAGTCATTGATTAAAACTAGCAAAAACTAGGTCTGCCGATAAAAGTATTGATATCAAAATGAGGCCAAGTAACAACAAACAGTATTGCCTATCGTTGCTCACACAAATTAAACTAGCTCTATTCCAAATCAATGCTACCCAATCTCTTCTAAATGATTTCATGTAATTTGGCCTTGTGTTTTTTCATTTTACAATCTGAAGAGAATGTGGTCACTCAAAGTTCAGATGTCAGCTACCAAAAATTGTGTCATGGAAGAACACTTTATTTAAATGATTGTTTTACACAGTTGTATATAACATTTGAATTGACAAACAGACATTTATACCAAGGAACATAATTTACAATTGAGCAAGGGGGGATTCATAAATACAGGTAAAAAAAATGTAATATGTACACCTAGTAAATATCCTAAATATTTTATGTAACAGACCTATCCAGACATATGACCCTTGAAAGTAGCCTACTGCATGTTTGTGGATCAGATGAAGCCAAAGAACTAAAGTACTAATTGTTTTAACGTGTTTAATAATAACAAATGTTATTTGTGAACACAATTTTGTGAAGGCTCTGTAGGACCACACAGGTTTCTATTCAAATACAAATATTACAAATAATAATACAAATTATTTATTATTATTAATATTATTATTATGCATTTTATGCATGCTGTGCTTTTCATACACCCAAAGCACTGCATGCAGACAATTGTTCAACTCAAACACAGCCTATGCTGTACTCATGTCCTTACATTTGTAAGTGTAACACACTATTTCCACTATAAATAATTGCCATTTTACACTTTGAGGTGCCACAAAGTTTTAATGACCACATTACCACAGATTCACAGATAGTAAGATGAAAAAACACAGGGCCAAATTACATGAAATAATTTAGGAGAGATTGGGTAACATTGATTTGGAATAGTGCTAGTTTAATTAGTGTGAGTTACGATAGGCAATACTGTTTGTTGTAACTTGGCCTCATTTTGATATCAATACTTTTAACGGCAGACCTAGTTTTTGCAAGTTTTAATTAATGACTTACAGACACTGCTTTGTAGGCTATGCATGAGTAACTTGGCATTTTTGTACATTGGAAACGTTTTTTTGATCAGATTATATATTCCTGAATGAATAGGCATTATTTTTGGCATTTAAAAAAAAAAGGATTTTGTTGGCCTGGCGGGTGATCTCGTTGGCCTGGTGGCCTGCCAGCCCAGTACAATTATAGGGGAAACACTGAAAGGGTGAACTCTACATACCGTTTTAGAATGCAGTGGCAATTAGCACACTTTCACATGGAAGCATATCAAAATTGTGATGCCATTATATTGTGGATCATTATAAGAGATGTAGTCCTTTAGTACAATATGACTATTTATATATATATATATATATATATATATATATATATATACAGTTGAAGTCAGAAGTTTACATACACTTAGGTTGAAGTCATTAAAACTCAATTTTAACTACTCCACAAATTTCATGCTAGCAAACTATAGTGTTGGCAAGTCAGTTAGGACATCTACTTTGTGCATCACACAAGTAATTTTTCCAACAATTGTTTACAGACAGATTATTTCACTTTTAATTCATTATATCACAATTCTAGTGGGTCAGAAGTTTACATACTCTAAGTTGACTGTGCCTTTACATTTTTAATATTTGGTCGCATATCCTTTGCATGCCATGACTTCCTGATGTCTGTGACCCAACAACATCAAAAGACTCTTGATATCTTATTTTCTGGTACTCTTACGATACTATAACATCTCTGCATTTGAATGGATCTCTATGGGAATTGGGGGGTGGCACTAGATTTAGCTGTAAATTATGCTGGAACAGTATGGAATACATGATTGGTAAAATGGCTGTAAGTCATCAAGGGTCTGAGGTATCAAACAAGCCTCAAACCATCACTCTGCTGCCAGGTATGCAGTAGATATGGGTGCATCACTTTAAGGGTGGTTTCTCCTGACAAATTTTCCTATTGAACTCTATGGAAAAATAAGTCAAGAGAAGAAAGCCTTCAAGTTATCCATCCATATCTACTGTATTTCTGGCATCAGAGTGATAACTTAAGGCTTGTTTGATACATCAGACCCTTGATGACTTGGAGCCATTTAGCCAACCATGTGTTTCCATACTGTTCCAGTGTAATTTACAGCTAAATCTAGTCCCACCCCCCAATTCCCATAGAGATGCATTCAAATGCAGCGACATTATAGTATCGCTTGTAAGAGTACCAGAAAATAAGATATCAAGAGTCTTTTGATGTTGTTGGGTCACAGACATCAGGAAGTCATGGTATGCAAAGGATATGCGACCAAATATAAAAAATTTAATGGCACAGTCAACTTAGTGTATGTAAACTTCCGACTTCAACTGTATATCATGATAATGCTCTCAGTATTACCAAGCTCTCCTTCCACAGGAGAGTTCAAGGTGTGCACCATCCTGTTCAGTGATGTGGTGACCTTCACCGATATCTGTGCAGCCTGTGAGCCAATCCAGATCGTAAACATGCTCAACTCCATGTACTCTAAGTTTGACCGGCTGACCAATGTGCATGACGTCTACAAGGTAAGGCTGAGCAAGGACACCCTGGGATCAGGATTCAGTTTGTACTGGTAAACTGACCTAACAACAGTGGTGTAGTGGTGCCTGGAGAAGTGGGTATACTCTAATTTTGCCAAATAATGTCAAGGTGGCCCGTGCCGTAAAGGACCAGCGCCCTGTATTAAAAATTCTCAGAAACAGTGACATGTACTATGAATGCTGCCAAAAATGATATTGTCTCATATACTTGAAGTGATGCTTTACTCAAAAATGGAAAATAGTCAACTAGTTTCTTCTAAGAACTGTATGGGCCAGTATTGGTTGAAATGTCACTTGACTTCTGCTGCAGCTAACACTTAAGGGACAGTGTGGGATCATTATCAAGAGAATATTAAAGCCCCAAAAGATAAGCAAATTTTGCGATCAATACTGGCCCACAGACAATAGGGTGAGATCACTATAACAGAATTGTTTTTTGGGTGAACTATTCCTTTGAAGGGATAGTTCACCCAAAAACGAAAACTGGGCAACTATCTTCCCCTGGGCCAGTAGTTTTTTGTAAACTGCTGATTTGCAACAGTTCATTTTTACTTAATAATGGTCATACACTTAAGCCAGAGTGTAGCACCAACCATTAAAATACCATGGCAGTAATGATTTTAAATATAACAAAATATCATAATAAAGATAATAGTGTTCTCTACCTTGCACAAAGAGTAATTTCAACATAGGAATTAATTATTTTTGTATTTTATTTTTGTACACTTTCTGCTGAAATTCTCATTACCGCAACACGTCCAGCTCTGTCTGAATGTATGTTAAGTTGTAATTCACACAGAGTAAAATGAGAATATTCTGAAATAAATAAATGGATGTCCTACTAGATGTTTTCAAATGACAGAAAAATTGTTAACTGAATATTCATGTATAATAATAATGAAAAAATTGTGGAAAAATGAAGTGTCCATGACTGATGTTCTCATCCTCCGCAACATTTTTGAAGGACTGTTTGCACACACACAGAATTTTAAATAAAGTTTGATTTTGAATGAAGCAACACATCTGCCAGTACCTTCAAGATGGCTACCAGGTAAGCATATTTCTTTATATTTCTCCAGTTAAAAGTTAAACATTCTCTTGTCAGACTGCGTACACAACAGTATTGATTATCTGTGACGGAGATGGGTCGGAGGACCAGACCGTGAGGGGATCAATAAGTTACCCACAAGATGTGGAATAACCACTAGATAAAAGGGAGGAAGAGGAATCCTCGAACGGAACAGAGAAAATAAACAAATGGGAAAAAACTCCCGGCGTAAAGCCAACAAAAAACAACCCAGAAAAGAGGGCAAAATAGGCTTGAGACTCAAGCAGAAAAAGAAAGGAAAGACCTCTAGCTCGATAATAAACAAACGAGCTCCATGATGAGGGAATATTAGAATGGTAGAAATTTGCAACAGAATAAATTTATGTCAAAGTGGTCACATACAGTTTATACAAAATACACATAAGAATATTTAAAAAAAGTACAAAACGCCTTGTGTTTTTATAGTTTATCACTGAATATCTCAACTTCAAAGTACTAGAGCAAGCCAGAATTGCTTATACTAGTGCACTGATATGTTGTCCACTTGTGTCTCGAATCTGGTAAAGATATCTACAGGCTTAACTTATCCATTGGTATTTTTCCCAAAACGGGGCCCAGGTGTCCCAAAAGGTATCCAAACCACTCCAAATATAAAACATGTGCATATCTTTCTGTCTAGGCATGTCAATCATCAGAAAACTTTATTTTTCTTTTAAAACTGTTTTTGTAATACAAAATGTGAAGAAAATTAACCTACACATGTTTTGTGTTTATGTGTATGAGGGTAGTCTCTTACAAGGCGTGCCCAAAAGTGTCCAAATACCTCTCCGAAAAGGATTACTTACCCTAATGCTATCCAACCAATCTGCTTTACTTTTAAAATGCCACTGTACTTCAAAATTAGATTTACCAGAGCCCCATAAGCCAGCAGAATAACCGGTTTATCCATAACAAGCCTTCAACATTACTTTTTACAGCAAAAGTAATGAATTATACATCACTTTATTTGGCAAACCTGTCTGTTACCACCTCCTACTCCTAGGTGTCAGGTGGGGGAGGGGTGTCTTCACTGTCCTCCCTGAAAAAGACAGATTCAAGTACATTACTAAGTAGAATCACTAAAAAATAAGAAAACTAATTATCTCAAAAGGACATATGGCAAGTATTACAATAAAGTGAAAAAAAAATATATATATATATATATAATATATACACACACACATATATAATATATATATATATATACACACACACACACACGTATATACAGTATATACATTAAAAAATCTGACATCCACAGTACGTCTGATATTAGCTCCAACATAATTAGCAATCGTAGCTAACTAGGATTTATGAATTAGTTTGTCAGCTTGCACAAACTAAATTACATTATTATAATACTGTAATGTCTTGACTGAACCGTGAAATAAAGTACTGAGAATGGATGTAGTTTCATGCTTGAATTCAACAACTAGCCCTTGTGTTGGTTGCTACACAAAAAGAACTCCAAATGAACGCTACAAAACAAACCCCCTTAGCAGCCATGAGCTCCTCTCCAGCCTGTGACAACATAGAAGCTAACTAGCAAACTTCTGCGAGAATCCATTTATCACCAAACTAAAAATACTCTAGATAATAGCGCTCCATACTGTTGATGATTATGATGATGATGATAATAATAACAATAATAATAATAATAATTTGTATTATATATTTTTAAAAACACTTACATGTCCAGGCACAGGTCCATGCCAGAGTCACAACTATGCCTGAGGACTGACTTATTCACCTCCAGAATCTCTGCGGTGCAGCACCTCCAAAAGCTATAATAAACGCTCTTCTTTCCACCATTGCTTGCCACGTTCGGGTATAAATGTATAAAATAATCATAATCGTTGAAGCAGCAAAGACATATGACCAGCGCAATTACACCGTACAGCAAACCACATACGCGTAAAGAGAAAAGCTAGCCTATGATGTACAGTACCAGTCAAAAGTTTGGACACACCTTCTCATTCAATGGTTTTTTATTTTTATTATTTTCTACATTGTAGATTAATACTGAAGACATCAAAACTATGAAAGAACACATATGGAATTATGTAGTAAACAAAAAAGTGTTAAACAAACCAGAATATGTTTTATATTTTAGATTCTTCAAAGTAGCCACCTTTTGCTTTGATGACAACTTTGCACACTCTTGGCATTCTCTCAATCAGCTTCATGAGGTAGTCACCTGGAATGGTTTTCCAACAGTCTTGAAGAAGTTCCCAGAGGTGCTGAGCACTTGTTGGCTGCTTTTCCTTCACTCTGCGGACCAACTCATCCCAAACCATCTGTCAGATGCGTAGCAGATTTCTTCAAAGAGGCTACAGTATTGTTGACGTTACTGCCGCTATTGACCGAGCCCGCCATACTGATAGGAAGTCCCTCCTCTGTAAAAAGCCTAAGCGTGCTACCCGTCCTCGTATTTGCTTTTCCACTGAGTTCAGTCCGGTCGCTGGAAGAGTTAAAAACATTGTCCGTAAACACTGGCCCATTCTCCAGAGTGACCCTCTTTTAAATAAATTTACTTCCGAACCTCCGCGTGTGTGCTTTAGAAGGCCACACAACTTAAAAGATAAGGTGGTTCACAGCATGGTGAGTAGTCCGCAGACAAAACCCTCCTGGCTACCTACGCCCCCTAGAGGGTTCTATCGCTGTGGACACTGTGTCCATTGCTCTAACTCTAATGACATTAAAGTCTTCTGTCATCCACGTTCGGGCAAGGAATTTAAAATAACCACTTTTATTAACTGCAACACTACCCATGTTATCTACATGCTGAAATGTATATGCTCCAAAATCTACATCGGACAGACTAAGAGAGCCCTCAAACTTAGAATTGCTGAACATAAGACCGCGATCCGGTCTAAAAATATGGACTATGCTATTGCGCGACATTACGCTGAAGCCAATCATGGTTCTGTCTCTTCTCTAAAATTTTGGGGTATTGAGAGAGTCACTTCATCATCCAGAGGCGGAGATATTATTAAGCAACTGCTCCGCAGGGAGGCGTACTGGATACATACACTCAATAGTGTGGAACCCAATGGGTTAAATGAGTCGCTGAATCTTTCATGTTTTTTGTAACTTGTGTACAGGCTTTTTGATTTTCATTTTATATTGTTTTATGCCATGTTCACAATAGACAATTATTTAGTTAATTTACCTATGACATTTATCGTTCTTCTCTTTATCCTGTTAAAGAAGATAACATTGTATATGTGGTATCTATGACGAGATTTATTAGTCCTACACATGCGCACCTTATTTTGTGTAATTGATGGGAGGGTATTTATATACCTCCCGGTGCATTTGTCTGTATTTCCATTTTGACTCTGAAGAAGACGTCGTTGACGTCGAAACGTCAGTCGTATTAAAATATTTTGTTTTGCTCTGAGCTCTGTGTGCTCCAGTCCTCCTTATCTCGGGTTAGTCCTAGCGAAGTAGTCCGGGTTTGGTATTCTCTTCATCCCAAACCATCTCAATTGGGTTTAGGTCGGGTGATTGTGGAGGCGAGGTCATCTGACGCAGCACTCCATCACTCTCCTTCTTAGTCAAATAGCCCTTACATAGCCTGGAGGTGTGGTTGGGGTCATTGTCCTGTTGAAAAACAAATGATGGTCCCACTAAGCGCAAACCAGATGGGATGACATGTCGCTGCAGAATTCTGTGGTAGCCATGCTGGTTAAGTGTGCCTTGAATTTTGAATCACCAACAGTGTCACCAGCAAAGCACTCCCACACCATCACACCCCCTCCTCCATGCTTCACGGTGGGAATCACACATGCAGAAACCATCCGCTCACCTTCTCTGCGTCTCACGAAGACACGGCGGTTGGAACCAAAAATCTCAAATTTGGACTCATCAGACCAAAGTACAGATTTCCACTGGTCTAATGTCCATTCCTTGTTTTTCTTGGCTCAAACAATTCTCTTCTTCTTGTTGTTCTTCCTCAGTAGTGGCTTCTTTGCAGAAATTTGAACATGAAGGCCTGATTCACGCAGTCTCCTCTGAACAGTTGATGTTGAGATGTGTCTGCTACTTGAACTCTGTGAAGCATTTATGTGGGCTCTAATCTGAGGTGCTGTTAATTTGCGGTTTCTGAGGCTGGTAACTCTAATGAACTTATCCTCTGCAGCAGAGGTAACTCATGAGAGCCAGTTTCATCATAGCGTTTGATGGTTTTCGCGACTGCACTTGAGGATACATTCAAAGTTCTTGAAATTTTCCGGATTGACTGACCTTCATGTCTTAAAGTAATGATGGAATGTCGTTTCTCTTTACTTAGTTGAATATAATTCAATAATAATAATTCAACTTGCCATAATATGGATTAGAACAGTAGTCGAATAGGGCTATTCACTGTATACAACTGTGTACCAACCCTACCTCTGCACAACACAACTGATGGTCTCAAACACATTAAGAAGGCAAGAAATTCCACAAATTAACTCTTGACAAGGCACACCTGTTAATTGAAAACCATTCCAGGTGACTACCTCATGAATCTGATTGAGAGAATGCCAAGAGTGTGCAAAGCTGTCATCAAAGCAAAAGGTGGCTACTTTGAAGAATCTAAAATATAAAACATATTCTGGTTTGTTTAACACTTTTTTCTTTACTACATAATTCCATATGTGTTCTTTCATAGTTTTGATGTCTTCAGTATTAATCTACAATGTAGACAATAATAAAAATAAAGAAAAACCATTGAATGAGAAGGTGTGTCCAAACCTTTGACTGGTACTGTACATACAGCTAACAAAAGCGCTACACATGGCTATATATCATCTGGATAGGCTAAAAACGTAATTGTATAGCAATCCAGTCCATCCCTTCCAGGATAAGCTCAGTAAAAATGGCCACAAACGCAATCTTATCCTGTCTGCAGTGTCATGTGGCCAAGTGCACACACCATGATTGCCCTATGGGCTGTCGTTACGCGTGGACACAGCGCCGTTCTCAGTTGCTCGAACATGACATATTTTACTTAGTTTTAAAGGGTAGAAAACCCCGTAGAAGATAATCTACGTGTTTTACATTAGATCATTCATGAAGCAGTCTAGTAATGTTTATACGCAACGGTAGTAACGTAGTACAAACGCAAATGTGATGGGTACGGACTGTGGAAATGGAGATTTTGCTGGACAATGGATAAATGGATTACGAAAAAACATTCAGGATTCTTCAGAAAACAGTTATAACTGCATAACCAGGTATCACATTTGGTTGATTAAACATGTTTATCAAGAGATTTTGTAGAAAATAAACTGGAAGTACATTGGTTGTATGCATACTGAAGTGAGCACGGGAAAAAAACACCTAATGTTTATTTCTACAACTTTTCAATAATATACCATTGTTCCTGAATCGGATCTTGATTTTTTAGCGTGTTGAAACGGTACCAAGAGTTTTTGTGATATGCATTTTATTGCCTGTGACTGCGGCGAGGTGAAGGCTGTAAACAGTGGGTTGGGCTATTAGCACCCTGCTGCTTTATGGCCGTGCAGTGTAACCTGAGAGCTGATAAGCATATAAATGAATGTGGTCGCAGGCTGTGACAATTTTGCGTTGAAAGTTCCGTGTTTTATTAACGTTTTAATTTAGAATTTAAGAGAAATATGAACACTATAAAAAATTGGGAAGCATGCGTCCCACCACTAGGGGGCCAAAGTCCATAGGGTTAAACTAAGAAGGTTCCTGCGTTTCTTTCAGACACAAAAGGAATGCAGGCATCCGGCTATACAGTTTACCTGGCTAGCGTGCAAAGAATGACACAAAAGCATGGATCAGAGAAAAAAAACGCCCTGCTTAAGTAGAGTCACGCACCTGAAGCCAATTAAGACAAATTGGTCTTCACGAGGAAAAGAAAAAACGATGCGAGTGCCCTCTTTACACCAACCCAGAACTACTGGAAGAGTACAGAAGGAAGGAGAGAGAGAGGTTAGGGGTTGGAGAGGTTACAGCAAGAGTAATTAGCATATACAGTTAGGTCCATAAGTATTTGGACAGTGACACAATTTTTGTTGTTTTGGCTTTGTACTCCAGCACATTGGATTTGAAATGGGACAGTGAATATGAGGTTAAAGTGCAGACTTTCAGCTTTAATTTCACGGTTTTTACGTCCATATCGGGTGAACAGTGTAGCAATTGTAGCCATTTTTATACATAGCCCCCCATTTTAGGGGACAAAAAGTAATTGGACAAATTAACATGAACTTTAATAAAGTTATCATATTTAATATTTGGTTGCATATCTTGCATGACTTCCTGATGTCTGTGACCCAACAACATCAAAAGACTTGATGTCTTATTTTCAGATACTCTTACACGCAATACTATAATCTCTGCATTTGAATTGATCTTTGTGGGAATTGGGGGGTGGGACTAAATTTAGCTGTAAATTACATGGGAGTAGTATGGAACACATGATTGGTTAAATGGCTGTGAGTCACCAAGGGCCTGAGGTATCAAACGAGCCTCAAACCATCACTCTGCTGCCAGATATGCAGTAGATATGGATGGATCACTTTAAGGGTTGTTTCTCCTGACTCATTTTTCCATAGAATTCAATAGGAAAATAGGTCAGGAGAACGTTAAAGTGATCCATCCATATCTACTGCATATCTGGTAGCATAGTGATGGTTTGAGGCTAGTTTGATACCTCATACCCTTGATGACTTACAGACATTTACCCAACCATGTGTTCCATACTATTCCTGTGTTATTTACATCTTAATCTAGTCCCACCCCCAAATTCCCATAGAGATCCATTCAAATGCAGAGAGATTGTAGTATCACTTGCTTCCAAACCGCATGCCACCTCCGAACGAAAGAGCCTGCGGACGGGACCTCTACATTTCTTTCTAGCTCAGGGAACAAAGGAGGTTGTTACCCCAGCTGAGCCTTGAAAGGAGAGAGGCCTGTGGATGCATTGAGTGCGCATACTCCGCCCAGGCGAGGTGGCGACTCCAAGAGGTAGGCTTGGAGGCGGCCAGACATCGGAGAGTGTTTTCCAACGTCTGGTTGGTACGCTCCATTTGGCCGTTAGTCTCTGGAGCGCCAAAACCGAGCGCCGAATTGCGGACCCCAATCCGACACCATGTCCTGCGGAAGGCCATGCGCCTTAAAGACGTGGTCTACCACCAGCTGAGTGGTCTCGGGAGCTGAGGGTAGTTTAGGGAGAGCAATGAAGTGTGCCGCCTTGGAGAACCTGTCCACAATAACAAGAATCACCATGTTGCCCTGGGATGCAGGCAAACCGGTGATAGAATCAAAAGCAATGTGGCTCCAAGGATGGCTGGGAACGGGTAACGGGCATAAAAAACCCAAGGGTGGGAGTCGTGAGCCCTTGTTGCGGGCGCAGACCGAACAGGGATGCGTTTCCCAAAAGCATCGTTAGGCTAAGACGTCGTAAAACCCTTCGTACGAAGCTTCTTGAACTTTGGGTGTGTTTCCCAAAAGCATCTTAACTTAAGACGCTCTTAGAAATATAGTGATGATATAGAAATATAGCTTATAGTGATGTTAGATGCAACATACTTTATTTAATTTTTCGTGTTAGTGTTCATTTTATCTTACGGTTACCATAACCACTGATTGTTTTTTTATAGTGATGTTAGATGCAACAATATTTATGTTTATTTATATATTTTTAATTTGCTTATTTTTATATATTTGGAAATTACCCGTAAAAGCCATTCCTTAAATAGCCCTATAAATAAATAAGTTTGAGACAAGTAAAATAAGTGGGAAAAAGATTTTATTTCAAAAGAAACTTTGACGTGCCTAACTGGCCATGTATTGGGCATCACAATGGGGTTCACGTCTCCCAATCTATCGCCCCTCCTCCTCTCGTATCAGCAGCACCACAGACAGAAGTACAGAGATGTAAAATCCAGGGATCAGAAAGGAAAAGTCCTGCTATGTGTTTCTTCCACCTATGAACTCAGCCAGCTGATTTCACTAATTAGTTCTACCTCCTGGCTGAAGAATTGTGCAAATTAGCAAATCCAGGTGATTGGAAGTAAATACTGGGGAGGACTTTTTACTTTCTGAACCCGGATTTTACACCTCTGGTTAAGTAGCACTTAAGAGGTGACTGCGTGTTCACGCTTTAAGAACTGTTTTGGGAAACGCATGTTACAAATTAAAGATCCATCATAGAATCGCTCGTTGAAATCGCACTTAACCCTAAGATTGATCATTATCGGGAAATGCACCCCAGGCTGAGACACATCTCTCTCCATGCTGGGCCACCAAAAGTGCCGAGACAGGAAGTCTCTAGTACGATGGACGCCTGGACGGGCCGCCAACTGGGACGTATGGCCCCATTGAAGAACACGGGAACTCATCTGCAGGGGACCGAAGAGACAGTGGGGAGGACGCCCACCAGGGCCCGAATCCATACGCAATCCATAGGTGTTAAGGCACAAGAGAAAAATCTAGGGTCTAACTTGCGGTCCAGCGGAGAATGCTGAGATAAAATAGCCCCTACCCCTAACTCCGAGGCATCCACCTCTACCACAAAGGGGAGGGAGAGATTGGGAGTAATGAGAATAGGTTCGGAGCTAAACCTTCTTTTTAGCTCCGTGAAGGCTGCAGAAATCGTGAAGGTGAAACGGTTTTTTGTGAGAGCTGTAATGGGAGCAGCTACTGCACTAAAATTCAGAATGAACCGCTGGTAAAAATACGCAAAGCCCAGAAAGCACTGCACCTGTTTTACTGAAAGCGGAGTAGGCCAGTTTTTAACAGATGAAACCTTCTCGGGATCCATCTGGACCCTTCCCTTAACTACAATAAATCCCAGGAAAGAGACCGAGTTGGCATGAAACAGGCATTTCTCGGCCTTTACAAATAACTGGGCCTCCAAAAGGCTTTTTAAAACCTGTCTGACATGGCTGATATGCTCCGAAAGATTGGCAGAGAAAATCAAGATATCGTCTAAATAAACAAATAAAAATTTCTCTCGCATCTCTCTGAGCACATCGTTAACTAGCGCCTGAAAAACAGAGGGGGCGCTAGTGAGCCCGAACGGCATGACCCGGTACTCATAATATCCGTTATGAGTAGTAAATGCCATCTTCCACTCGTCCCCCTCACGCATACGCACCAAAGTTGTAGGCGTTCCGGAGGTCGAGTTCTGTAAAAACCGACACCCCCTGGAGACGCTCAAATGTTCATGAGCGGAAGGGGATAACGGCTCTTTATGGTGATGTCATTTAAACCACGATAATCGATACATGGCCTCAGACTCGCATCCTTCTTTTTAACAAAAAGAAAACTGGCCCCTGCCAGTGACGTAGAAGGTCTAATAAAGCCATTGGCTATGGCCTCCTTGATGTATTCCCTCACAGCCGCACTCTCAGGGGCAGACAAGGAATAAAGGGAGCCCCTGGGAGGAACCATGCCTGGGTATAAATCGATGGTGCAGTCATAGGGTCTGTGAGGCGGTAATGTGGTGGCGCTGTTTACTAAAAACTTAGCAAGATCCGTATACTCGAGCGGTACATTAGAAGGCAAGGGAAATTTGAGCGCCCCTCCTACTCTAGTACTCTCCAAACCAGAAGGAGAGTCAGGTAATTAAGCTCGTTAGATATTCAGTTCCTACCGTATGCGCTTGGGGGCACTCATGCTCCACTAAATAAAGTTGTTTTGTTACTTGTCCTTGCATGCCTCTGCTAAAATCGGATCGGACCATGTCTTGTTATTCATATTTCCCTATTTCATCTGGGTCACAATGATCTATCTATGTTATTGGTATATCCCATTGCTCAGCCTATGCAATGCATGAACTGTCCTATCTCTGTTATCACAGTCTGGGAGACAGAAAACTCCTGCCTCCCTTGACCTCTGTCAGTGCTCTTCCACTCATATTCCATATGTGCCTTTTTAGCCTAAAAACAACTTACTCCCTCCTTTGAGAACATTCGGTCTCACATTCCCTTGTTGATGTTTCTTTTTTCTATGGGAATTGGGGGGTGGGACTAGATTTAGCTGTAGATTACACTGGAACAGTATGGAAACACATGGTTGGCTAAATGGCTCTAAGTCATCAAGGGTCTGACGTATCAAACAAGCTTTAAATCATCACTCTGCTGCCAGAAATACAGTAAATATGGATGGATAACTTGAAGGGTTTCTTCTCCTGACTTATTTTTCCATAGAGTTCAATAGGAAAATCTGTCAGGTGAAACAACCCTTAAAGTGATCCATCCATATCTACTGCATATCTGGCAGCAGAGTGATGGTTTGAGGCTTGTTTGATACCTGTAGTGGGGAGTGTAAGGTTCGGAGAATCTAGAAAGATACGCCATCTAGAAAGATATGCCACAAAAGCGGAAGTAGCCGCACCAGGACGGAGATAAAACAGGATTGGGAGCAAAACTTCCCTAGCACAAGGTAAAACAAAGCAACCTCAAAAACGGAGGCGTATCTCGATAAACAGCGAGAATAAATAACAAAAGAACCTCACACTCTCAAATGAGGAGCGATAACAGTAGGTCAGAGGAAAACAAAAGAAAAACCCTGTATAAACGGGCGAGAGAATGAAAATGAAACTAGAACCTGTTACCTACAGCTCTAGGTGAGAACGAGCTGAACAAAAAGGTAACTGGTAGAGGAGTATAAAGGATAAACGGTGGCTTGTCAGCTGGGGCGAGAGCGCTACCGAGCACCGGTTTCAAGTAAGAGACATGGAAAATGGGATGGATGCGCATAAAGGAAGGTAACTGAAAGCGCACAGTAACCGAGTTTAAACGGACCCACGAACCGAGGCGCGCGTTTACGAGATTCAACTCGCAGAGGTAGGTCCCGTGTGGAAAGCCACACTAGTTGCTCCACCCAGTAGGCAGGAGATGGACGGTGGCGCCGGTCGACCGCGACCCTTTGTTCGGCCGTGGCACGCAGAGGTGCAGCACGAACACGCTTCCCAGAAAGACTGGGGGTGGGTAAAGGGCGTAAAGAACCCGAGGGTGGGAGTCGTGAGCCCCAGTTGCGGGCGCAGACCGATACCTTAACTGGCAGGGAAAAATCGGACGCCCCAACCATTTCGACGCTCTCCCTCCTTTTCTCAGAGAGAGGGGCGGAGCTACCTTGATCAAACTGGGAATTAGCCTCCTTGAGGTCACTGACAGGACTAAGCCCCGAGTGATGGCCACGGCCGCGAGAAGCGAAGGGAACTGTTAGCCAATAGCGAGAGCCACATTGGGAACCCCATTGGAGGATGACAGCCTTGTCACCACCCCAATCAATGTGTGGGCTGTGCCGGGCCAGCCACGAATGCCCCAAAACAAGCAGATAAGCTGGGGAATCAACTAAAAAGAACTGGATCAGTTCTGAATGACCCTCGTGGAAGGCGCGCATGGTCAGGGCGCGCATGGTCAGGGGACCCATGGTCTCTTTAATGGTCCCGGTGCCCAACGGGCGACCGTCGAGGGCAGTGACTAAATGGGACTGAATCAGGGGGTGTATGGGAACTTTATGTTCCCGGGCCCATTTGGCATCCATCAGGCAATCGACTGCTCCGGAATCGATAAAAACGCCGACATTAGCTGAGCACCTATTCCAGGACAGCTGAGCCGGCAATAACGTCCGATGGGCAGTGCAATCATGTCTCGCTAGGGTACCCTGCTCCCCCAGCAAAACCCTCCATTTCCCCCCAATTTACGGCAGTGATCTTTCAAGTGCCCCCTGCGCCTGCAGTAACGGCACCACTCTTCTCGCGGCTTAGCTTGTCTTGGCTTGCACAAAGAAGCACCGTCAACCTGCATGGGCTCCTCCCCATCAAGGGAGTAGTGGGCGAAAGAGGAGACTGGAGGTGCTACTGAAGAGGGAGAGAGTGCCAGCGGCAAGGGAGTATGACGACCAGGACTGTGTCTACGCCCCCGCTCACGCTCCCTGATATGGTTGTCCAGGCGTATAGCTGTGGTAAACAGGTCACTGAATGTGGCAGGTGGTTCGAGCATAGCCAAAGCGTTCTTTATAGGTTCTGATAACGCTTTTAAAAATAAAGATCTCAGCGGGCCGTCCGGCCAACCTGTCTCCCCGGCTAAAGCTCGAAATGCGATCGAAAAAGCCGCTACAGTGTCAGTTCCCTGGCGTAAGCTGGTCAATCTCCTGGCTGCTTCCTCGCTTGAAACCTCATGATCAAAGACCAGTTGCATCTCCTTCATTAGCCGAATAGAATCGCGAATACAGGGAGCGTTTCCCCGAATTAAAGGGTCAGCCCAAGCGAGAGCTTGATCATTCAGGAGGGACAAAATAAAAGCTACGCGGGATTCTGATGTGGTAAAACGGGAGGGTTGTGCTTGAAAGGAAATAAGGCATTGTGTCAGAAAGGGGCATCATTTACCCGGCTCGCCACCATACCGTGGTTGTAACTGGAGTTTGGGCTCCATAGGTACATAGGTACGGGAGGAGTTTGTGCTTGTGCAACTGGGGGAGCATTAACTGCCACAGAACGTCTATGGAGGCTCTCTGTTAGTTTTTTCAGGCAGTCTCCCTGGTTCTGCAGTTGTTCCATCAAGTGGCTTTGTTGAATTTGCAGAAAAAAAAATAGCCTTCTCAGAGGTAACATTTGTAGCGCCCTGGCTAGGCAGCATTTTGTATGAATCGGTAGAAGTCGCTGGTTCTACCATTATGACTTCGATATTCTGTAAGGGGGAGTGTAAGGTTCGGAGAACCGAACGCAACCGATAAGGATTTCTAAAAGCGTATCTAAAGAGATACGCCTCAAAACGCGCAAGAGGCCGCACCAGGACTAATACAACACAGGATCGGGAGCAAAACGTCCCTAGCACAAGGTAAAACAAAGCAACCTCCAAAAACTGAGGCGATCTCGATAAACAGCGAGAATAACTAATAAAAGAAACTCACGCACTAAATAATTAGGCATAACAAGAGGTTGTGAAACAAAACAAAACTCGATAAAACGAGTGAAGGAAGAGAATATAAAAGACCTGTTGGCCATAGCTCTTGTACAAAAGAGCTGAACACAACTGGCAACAGGTGAAAAAAATGAAGGATAAAAAAAGATTGGAAAGGAAAGAGAAAACCAATCTAATCTAAATCTTATAACCGGACTTGCTGCGTTTCCTATTCATACGAACCAGAAATGCAGCGACCGAAATTCCTTTACCTTACCGACTTTGTTTGTCAACATAGCAAAGACGATATCGAAGTGCGGAAATGCAGAAGTCCTGAGGTATAAAAAAAATCAGATAGAGCGTCCTGACGACGCCAAAAGGAAAACCAAACGCAGAAACAGCAGAGGCTGCTAGAAACCATGACTGTTTTAATAATAAATAACTCTACTCATGTTTACTTCTTGACGCACAAAATGGAGAATGCGAGGGCAGTGAATAGGCTTGTTTGCTCGAACATGCAGGACGGCAGTTGCGTAGGCTAATTGCACTAAATTGTCCGCAGGTGGGTTTCTCTGCACTCAGGCTTGGGGTGTAAACGAGACGGAGCTAATTGTTTTCATTAGCGTCTTAATTAGCAACTCCAATTGCATAATTTATTCATTTTTTCCTCTCAATTGAATAATTAGTATTAAAAAATAAATAGCAGCTAGGAGCATTAACTTCCCATTGCCAAGTTGTCCAAGTTATTAATTGTGTGATTGAAGTTTTTGAAACCTATTAAAAGTAGCCTACCTATAAAATCTCTGCACATCCTTAAATAAATTAAGTGACCATCATTTCACATCATTGAACTTTTACTTCTTTCAACTTGTTGGAATTTCAACATAACCGATGCATTAGTAATAAATAACTACTCACGTTTACTTCTTGACGCACAAAATAAAGAATGTGAGGAAGAATGCGAGGACAGTGAATAGGCTTGTTTGCTCGAACATGCAGGATGGCAGTTGCGTCGACTAATTGCACTGAATTGTCGGCAGGTGGGTTTCTCAGCACCTAGGCTTGGGGTGGAGACGAGACGGAGCTGGGCTTTTGCAGCCGCCACATGTACTATGTCAACTAATTGTTTTTATTAGTGTTTTAATTAGCAACTCCAATTGTATAATTTGTTTTATTTTTTCCTCTCAATTGGATAATTATTCACTTGATTGTGCCATTTGAGTGCTGTGAGAGCCCCACTGGAGTATAACAGTTGAATTACGAGTTTAAATCCCTGCGAGTCATGTGGTTAACCCCTTGTTGAAGGTGGCAAATTGCACCTATTTCGGGGGTGCTCTGTTTAAGGCTTTATAACTCCAGGTGTGAGGATCACATAAACTTGGTAAATGGCTTAAATTAAACAAGACAGGTGTACCATTTACAATACAAACTTAGATTTGTTTATTTTCATAATTTAAGTCAAAATAAAGTGCCACAAATACAAAGAAACTTCAAAAAATGTTTTTTCTTTAGTTTGAAACAAAATACTGAGAGCATAAGTGAAATCGGTAATATACAGTCAAGCCGGAAAGTCTGCACACCCCTTTCACCTTCTCCACGTTTTATTACGTTACAGACTTATACTACAATAGATTGAGTTCATTTTTTGCCTCAAACATCTACACACAATAGCCAATAATGACAAAGTGAAAACAGGTTTTTAGAAAATATGCAATTTTATTTTACTGACAAAAATAGGTTATTTAGGGGTTACATATCTGTACACACCCTTAGCCTAATACTTGGTTGCTGCACCTTTGGCAGCGATTACAGCTACAAGGCGTCTTGGGAAAGAAGCTACGAGCTTGGCACACTTGTTTCTGGACATTTTTGCCCATTCCTCTTGGCATATCCTTGCAAGCTCCGTCAGGTTGGATGGGGAGCGTCGGTACACAGCCATTTTCAGCTCTTTCCACAGATGTTCAATTGGATTCAGGTCTGGGCTCTGGCTGGGCCACTCAAGGACATGCACAGACTTTCAACGAAGCCACTCCTTTGTTCTCTTGGCTGTGTGCTTCGGGTCGTTGTCATGTTGGAAGGTAAACCTTCGCCCCAGTCTGAGGTCCAGAGCGCTCTGGAGCAGGTTTTCTTCAAGGATCTCGGTGTACTTAGCTGCATTCATCTTTCCCTCTATCAGGACTAGTTGCCCCATTCCCGCTGCTGAAAAACATCCCCACATCATGATGCTGCCACCGCCATGCTTCACTGTAGGGATGGTATTAGCCAGGTGATGAGCGGTGCCTGGTTTCCTCCAGACGTGACGCTTGGTATTCAGGCCAAAAAGTTCAATTTTGGTTTCATCAGACCAGAGAATCTTGATTCTCATGGTTTGAGAGTCCTCTAGGTGCCTTTTGGCAAACTCCAAGCGGGCTGTGATGTGCCTTTTACTAAGGAGGGGCTTCCGTCTGGCCACTCTACCATAAAGGCCTGATTGGTGGAGTGCTGCCTGGATGGTTGATCTTCTGAAAGGTTCTCCCATCTCCACAAGGATACGCTGGAGCTCTGTCAGAGTGACCCTCGGGTTCCTGTTCACCTCCCTGGCCAAGGCCCGTCTTCCCCGATTGCTCAGTTTGGCCGGGCGGCCAGGTCTAGGAAGATTCTTGGTGGTTCCAAACTTCTTCCATTTACGAATGATGGTGGCCACTGTGCTCTTTGGGACCTTTAAAGCTGCAGACATTTTTCCGTACCCTTCTCCAGATCTATGCCTTGACACAATCCTGTTTCTGAGGTCTGCAGATAATTCCTTTGACCCCATGGCTTGGAGTTTGCTCTAACATGCACTGTCAACTGTGGGACCTTATATAGGCAGGTGTTGGCAATCCCCAATCATGTCCAATCAATTGAATTTATCACAGGTGGACTCCAATTAAGTTGTAGAAACATCTCAAGCAGTATCAGTGGAAACAAAATGCACCTCAGCTCACTTTTGGGTGTCATATCAAAGGGTGTGCACACTTGTGTACATATGATATTTTACATTTAGATTTTTAATAAATTAGCACAAATGTCTAAAAACCTGTTTTCACTTTGTCATTATGGGCTATTTTGTGTAGAATTTTGAGACAAAAAATGAACTCAATCTATTGTAGAATATGTCTGTAACGTAATAAAACGTGGAGAAGGTGAAAGTCTGCAGACTTTCCGGCTTGACTGTATATACATTTCCTGGATCATAAACTCCATGTGCACAAGTTTTGCAAAATCTGAGGATGATATGCAGAACTACTAAAAGTCTATAATGCAAAATATAGCAGTGTACCCTGTTGTCCATTAGTGTCTCCAAATCTATCCAAATGGCTAAATTGTGCACTGCTCTAAATAAAAAGAATTATGATATATTTAACTACAAATCAACAGTTTTGGCTCATAAAACTCACTTTTGCATAAGTCTCAAATGGGAATTACTATATTTCCATCAGTATAGGGGGGGTAGATGTCTATGGGTCCAAAACCCCTATGCAAAACATGTCATAAAATGAAATGAAATAAAATGATAAAAAAGGTTTGTCCATTATAAAGCATATACATTTGCTCCTTCTGATGGCTTAAGATAAAAAAAGATTGATATCACAATGTTACATACACCTAAATATGTTACCTAATCATTCACTCTTGTACCTCAATAAAACATCACTTGTCCCCGTACAGTATGTATACTTTTGTCCTGGGATTGCATTTTTCTGTAATTTATTTTATTTTCCTATTCATAATGACTCCAATGAAATTTTTACCTTAATCTTGTTAGGGTGTTCAGGACAGGGACCCAATCACAGACCAGGATGAGGCAAAATAATAGTTTAATCAGTCCAAGGTCAGACGCCGGGTGAACAGAAAGACAAAGTACAAAATCAGTAGGCAGGCGAATAGTCAACATTACATTACATTACATTTATTTAGCAGACGCTTTTATCCAAAGCGACGTACAGTAAGTGCGTACAGAGACATCATCATCATTACAGAACAGACGAGGCAAAGCACATCCTTTGCATAATGTAGCAGCTATCCGTAGCAATGAACGTTGACTGTAGTTCACAGTAAGCTGTGGGCAAATCAGTAACACCACACTTCCATTCCAAATACTATTATAAACTACTATTATAAACCATTCCAAATACTATTATAAACTATGCTATTATAAACCATTCCAAATACTATTATAAACTATACTATGATAAAACATTCCAAATACTATTATAAACTATAATAAACAGACAGGAAAACACAGGGAACAGGGAACTGATATTCCTAGGTGAGGATATCAGTCAAGGTGGAGTCTGAAGAGGTGTGTCTTCAGGCCTCGACGGAATGCAGGCAGGGTTGGAGTAGAACGTAGGGGAATGGGAAGTTCATTCCACCACTGAGGTGCTAATGTGGAAAAACTCCGCAGTCGGGACAAGCGAGAGCCTTTGACACAGAGGGGGGGAAGTGCCAGTCGCCCTGCTGCAGAAGAGCGAAGTGGTCGAGCAGGAACATAGTTCTGGATTAAGTCCTGCAGGTAGGCGGGGCCTGTCCTATTGGCTGCAGTGTAGGCCAGGGTCAGAACTTTGAACCTGATCCTGGCTGCAACTGGCAGCCAGTGGAGAGACCTCAGCAGGGGGGTTACGTGGGAAAATTTCGGGAGGTTGAACACAAGCCGGGCAGCTGCATTCTGGATGAGTTGAAGAGGCAGAATGGCGCAGGCCGGTAGGCTTGCGAGCAGGGAGTTGCAGTAGTCCAGGCGTGAGGTGACCATGGTCTGGACAAGAAGCTGGGTGGAGTAGGTGGTCAGGTACGGTCGAATCCTCCTGATGTTGTACAGGAGGAACCTGCAGGACCGTGCCGTCGCCCTGATGTGCTCTTTGAAGTCCAGCCAGTCGTCCAGGACCACCCCCAGGTTCCTTGCAGAGCGGGAGGCAGCCACCACGGTCCCATCAACGGTGATGGAGAGGTCATGTAGTGGGGAGGTCTTGTACGGCATGAAGAGGAGCTCTGTCTTGTCAAGGTTGAGCTTCAGGTGATGGGTAGCCATCCACTCAGAGATGTCAGTCAGACAAGCAGATATCCTCTCCTTAACCTGTGGGGTAGAGGGAGGGAAAGAGAGGAAGAGAGGAAGTCAACACTCCAAATACAAAATCCGTGAAGTCACTGGTGAAGGTACACAAGGGAAAGGCTGAGGCGAGTTTGACAGTGAAGACTAAAATACACTGGGGGAAGATTACACAAAAGGAATCAGGTGTGCAGAGGAGGGGAAATGGGAGAGTACACAGGTGAGAACAATGAGGGTTAACAAGGACCAATAATACAATAAGGGGGGGGGGACGTAAGAAACGGACTGGAATACACGTAGACACAATGATAACAAATGGCCTGGGGTTAGCAGTTAGACACGTGCACAGCTCGGAGGGCAGGAACGCGGAAGTGGACACACGTGCAGGAATGCAAAATCACAGATAGATACAGGGATAGGATAACGAGGAGGGAAATAACAGCTGCAGGTAGAAACTCAAGATGAATTAGTAATGTTAGTAGCGAACTCTAAAACCCTAATGTTAGTAGGTTAGCTGGTTATTATTATATACACGTTAGTTTGTTAGCGGGTTAGTATTAAATATAATCTAACAGTTAGTACGATTAGTACATTAGTATTATATACAAATATTAAGAAAACCAGAAGGAAGAAAACAAGATACGAAATACAGAGGAAACCCAAATGTACCCAAAATCACCCGAATAGTGAAATGACAAAGATAGGGAGTGGAATCTCGGGAAACATGGAACGCCTAGTGACAAGGGAACTAGAGTGATGGTAAAATACTAAACACAAAGTCAGGAAAATAATAAACACAGAGAATAAACGGGAGAAAATAAACAGACAATTGCGAGGGTAATGCGGCACAATAGCACAATAAAAATAAGCACAATAAAACAAAGATCAGAGAAAATAAGCAAAAGAAATCAGGAAACATTAGTACAAAGTACAGGATCCTGACAAATCTACCACATATCAGCGCACAGTAAATTGGAATGAGCATTTGCCATGCCCGAAGAGACAAGTATATACACCATAGCCTATATTATGTACGATAACATGAACATAAAATAGTATTCCACCATCTGCGAAATGCTGCCAAATGTTCTATCTTCAATGCACATCGGTAGCCTACATCAAAAATAAAATTTACGATTGCACTACAGTATGTGAAATGCACTCAAAATGCGAAAATAACAACAGGGCTATCAAATATATTGGAAAGACAGTGCTTGAGTGGAAACACGAACGTACATATGTAGCCAGCGAGACCAACGGCATTTTAGACGCAAAAATACTTACATATCGGAAAAGGGAAACTTCCCTCCCTAATGCATTTTCTATAGAGCTTGTGTAATACTAGACAGTTAAAATGAAAGCTGCCGTTACGCTGGGCTGTAGTAAATTGATCAAAGCACCCAAAAACACTTGGCATATACCGTTGGTAAGGTTATAATGTCCTCTATTGGATAAAAAAGCTGACAATTAAACCAGAATGAACTGTAATGAATGAGACAGGCTTACAGGGCATGCGGGTATTACACGTCGACGTTTCAGAGAGTGTAATAGCGGTATAAAGTGTTGTATATTTCTCAAACTGATTGTACCAGACAATAAATGACCACTGAATTTTGAACGGAACATCTCGATGAGTAAAACCAATGGTAGGATTGTATATTTATTTCATATTTAGTAGCATATATTGCTAGTAGAATACATGGTAGAATGAGACAGTACTTTCACAGTTTATTTTGCATTTGAGTGAGCAGGGCTTTTCACGGCTTTTCTGGCATACGATCAGGCTATTGTTGGGTTTATCTCGTTGCTATGACGTTATTCTAATTTTATATGATGAATAAATATATTTATAAACTCAAACATAGACACTATTGTCCACTATGTCATGCATGGGTAGGTATAGACTAGGTGGGGGTTGCTTGTTAAATGGACTTGCTACGGGGAAATAGTGACACTTAGAAACTCCGTATTTGGCAGAAATCGTCACGAACCGTCTACCAATAAATTTAAAACAGAATTTGTGATTTCCACTAATAGTTTGGCTGCAGTAGGAACAAATGTCTCAGTTGAGCAAAAAGGTTCCGTCGGCATCACCAATTTGCTGTTTTAATATATTTGAAGGAATTGTATCCTACAGCGGTTCTCAAACATGGTCCTGGGGACCCCTGAGTAGGCTATTCTGTTTTCCTTCCAACCAAGTATCAATTAGGTTAACCGTGTATAATATAGTCGTATAACCGTTAGGTTAATGTAAAATTTGCTTACATTTGATAAATGCAAGTAAGTTACATTAAAGTAAGTTAGTCTAATCTTAGTTTAACTTAGCTAACGTTCGTTAGATAACTTTACATTTCACCTCATTTAGCTAACGTTAACCTAAGGCAGATCACAGAATTAACGTTACTGAATTTGGCAAACATCATCGACCAAAAACGTGAAACAGTCCTAGCTGCAGATAAACAGTTTGGCCTAATCGGACAAAAAAGAAATGGGAAATTATATATGTACAGTACCAGTCAAAAGTTTGGACACACCTACTCATAGAAGGTTTTTTTCCATTATTTTTACTGTTTTCCACATTTTGGAATAGTAAAGACATCAAAACTATGAGATAACACAAATTAAATTATGCAAAGACCAAAAAAGTGTTAAACAAATAAAAAAAAGTCATATATTTTAGATTCTTCAAAGTAGCCACCCTTTGCCTTGATAACGGCCTTGCACATTCTTGCCATTCTCTCAAACAACTTCTGTGGTAAACAGGTGATGCCATCATTACTATATAAAAGGATATCAAAAGACTCCTGATATCTTATTTCCAGGTACTCTTAGAAGCAATACTATAACCTCTGCATTTGAATGGATCTCTATGGGAATTGGGGTGTGGGACTAGATTAAGCTGTAAATTACACGGGAATAGTATATAACCCATGGTTGGCTAAATGGCTGTACGTCATCAAGGGTCTGAGGTATCAAACGAGCCTCAAACCATCACTCTTGCTGCCAGATATGCAGTAGATATGGATGGATCACTTTAAGGGTTGTTTCTCCTGACAAATTTTCCTATTGAACTCTATGGAAAAATAAGTTAGGAGAAGAAACCCTTCAAGTTATCCATCCATATCTACTGTATTTCTGGCAGCAGAGTGATGGTCAAACCTCTTCTGACTGTAACAGCACTTACAGGTAATTTTAGATCATCTTTGATCTTTCTGGAGGTGATGATTGGCTGAATCTTTGCCATTCTGACTATTCTTCGATCCGTTTTAACAGTAGTTGCTCATTTTCTTCCGCGTGTTTCAGGTTTTTGTTGCCATTTTAAAGCATTTGAGATCATTTTAGCTGAGCATCCTATAATTTGCTGCACTTCTTTATACGTTTTCCCCTCTCCAATCAACTTTTTAATCAAATTACGTTGTTCCTCCGAACAATGTTTGGAACGGCCCATTTTACTTAGCAATTCAGAAGGAAATATATTTTATAACAATGTGTGAAACATATGCTTCCCTTCTTCCTTAATAAAGGACAATTAATGACACCTGTTTTTTCACAGAATGAATGAATTCTCTAATTAAACTCCACACTGCTATTATTTTGAACACGCCCCTTTCAATGAATGAGTCAATTACTCAGCGTGCATGTCATGATAGTTGGGTCTGTTGTTTTTCTATTACACTACTACATCTACAAGTAAGTTATTTGCCATGCAGAAATATCACTACTACTAATAACAGTGGTTCATCAGGTTACTGATGTTGTACTGCTATTTTTTTAACACAACTGTACATATATTTGCTTTCAGTATATATAAATATATTTATTCCAAGTACATGTAAATATATGTAATCTCAGTGTATTTTCATGTATTTCTCTCCTTATATTTGAATTTATTTATTCCCAATATATGTAAATGTATTTATTCTCAATGTGTGTAAATATATTTATTCTCCTTATATTAATATTATATTATTTTATTCTAAATATAAGTACAATTATTAATTCTCTGTATATGTAAATATATTTAATTTCTTAATATTGCACATTTTGTCTGCATATCTGCAATCTGCAAAATACAATCTTAAAGAAAGGAATGAAACGATTTCACTGTTGGTTAAAAAATCTAAAATGTATTTATTTTGCAGAAAAGATCAATTAACACATTGACTAACATGCTAATCAGATCTAGCAAGGGTATAAAAAAAAACCAACAATAACATAGAAAACCTAATATAGCCGACAGTGTAATATACAATGGGAGTTGGCGGAGCTGTAAATTACGCTGGTATAGTATTGAACACATGGCTCGCTAAATGGCTAGTAATTTACAACTGAATTACAACAAAAATAAGGCAGCTGGGGAGGATTGCACAAGACAAAGACACATTAAATTACAGTCTATTAAAGCACACTAGTCGCCACTTTTCTTTTTATGCTGAAACCTCAACTCAGCTAACTTAAGAGTAGATGGCCTGCCCCAGCTGCCCATGCATTGCCTTCTCATGGCATTTCATCACAGCATCTGAAAAACGAGAATATGAGACATGCATTCACAACCCATTTGTGATCTCAGGGACAAAAGGGGTAAATGATCCAAATAAGGCAAATCAACATGAGTGAGATGGAACGAGACAGAGGTCTAGCAAGAATATGCCTTATTAGGATAATTTGACCGTTCCTGATGGTGAATTAAGGTGGAGGTGTGGCAGTGCCCAATCAGACAACCTGGAACTTGACCCTTGTCTACAGGTGCAATGTCCGTTAGACCTAGATTTTGGATTCCTGATGACATAATTAACTTACCCATGATAGCTTTAACCTTTCTGTGATCCAAGCCATCTTTTGCCTCCAACCCTCCTCCTCCTTCGGTCTTCGATTTCCCACCTAGGTATGGAAGCATTATTTGTGGAAGAAACATTGGCAACATTTACAATACTATCAATGTCTGCAACTGTACCACTAAGGTTACTCCGCAGTAATGTGTCGATGTTCAATAATCAGAGCAGGAGACATCTTACCATCAGCTGTGGGAGAGTTGGCATACACTGCCGCCCTCCACACATTTTGGGGCACATCCCTGTTTCAGGGTGGATTTCAACCTGCGGGTACAACAGTAATTGAAATGAATATTGCTAGTAGTGGGGTTAACCCCCACCCCAAAAAATAAATAAATACACACACACACACATACTGTATATACAAACAGTGCAGTCCATAAGTACCAAAAGTTGTTTTGGTTCTGTGCTCCAGCACATTGAATTTGAAATGGACCAGTGACTATGATGTTAAAGTGCAGACTTTCAGCTTTAATTTGAGGGTTTTTACATGACCGGGTGAACCATGTAGCAATTGTAGCCATTTTTATACATAGTCCCCCCATTTTAGGGGATGAAAAGTACCTGGACAAATGAACAAACTTAAATGAAGTCATCATATTTAATTTGGTTGCATATCCATGTATGCCATGACTTCCTGATAACGTCAAAAGACTTCAGGGTTTTTCCTGCATTGAAAAGGCTTAGGCAGCCCGCCTAAGGCTTTTTTCATCCCGCCTAAGCCTTCTTGGCGAAATCGCGCAAGAAAAACCATGGCTGTGTTCGGAATCACTCCCCATTCACTATATAGTGCACTATTTAGGGTATCGGCCATTTTGTAGGGTGTCCAAAATTCAAAATGTCATACCTAAATAGTTCACTCAATATCCCCCACAATGCACCACAAAATGTAGGGTACAACCGATGTACACTACATGACCGAAGACATTTCTTTTGTCAAGATGGCGGCGACTGAGCCTGCGCTGGTCTACAAATGTAAATATAAATGGAAGTTTCATCTTGTAGCCTATATTAAATCAGTTTAATCGGCTTTCATATAAATAAACGCGGTAGATTAAATATATTACAAAGTGTTAACTATTTTTTTTATTTAAAAATTATTACTGTTTAATGGAAAATGCAACTTATTAGCTAGCTAGCTACCTAGTTAACTAACTTATCTATCTACCTACAACGAGACAACAAAACCCTTGTTCAAAATAAAAAAGAACACTTTTTTACCGTTTCTTGCATGCTTTCTCACCAAGCCGGTGACCGCTGTCACGCAAGCATCGCGCGTTGCTAAGTAACCTGCTCAAAAATGGTAGTGTCCGAAATCGTCTCCTCCTTTCACCAGTGAATCCCTATCTAGTGCTGTATGTAGATTCCCGAAGTAGTGTATAGGGAGGGAGTGAATGAGTGAGCCATTCCGAACCAAGGGGCCAAGACTGGGCTTTCGTTTTGAAGCTCACTTCCTGGTTGGGCTGGGAGCGGCAATTTTGCCGTTGCTCACTAGCGCCACTGCGATTGGCTCCAGTATAGGTCTTTCACCATGTAAGTCAATGGCAGCAATGTGGTCAAAATACTGAGTCAATAAATTTCCCCCCCAAAAATATTTTATTGCAATAGGTGCCTTCATCTGCATGTGCTGATTTTTTAAAAATATTGTGTCGTTTGGACAGGGTACTCACATTTGTTCAGGACCAATCAGAGGGACAGGTTGAGTCCTCCACGGAGCAGGCGCAGTTTGTACAAACGGGTGGCGAAAAAGACATCCGAGCTTCAATTCAGTTTTTACGCGACCGTGGAAAGGCAATGGGTGACGTCACAGTGGCTTTGTCCATATTTTTATACAGTCTATGTTCCGAACACAGCCCATGTAAAAATGGTTAAAAATTGTCCATGCATTTATTGCTGTAATTCGGTCATCCCACCAGCAGGTGCCGCTAGACTATCGTTACGTTATATACGCAATAGCCCATGTCCCTTAAAGGGGACATGAAGCACTCGGTAAAGTGGCTCTGGTTCGTTAGCTTTTTACCTTAAATTAGATATGACCATGCGTTCAAATCTCAAACCGACCCGTATTTGCTGGAAAAAGAAGTTGAAATTCGCTTTTTTTCCACTAGGGCGCAGCCATCTTGGACCAACTGCGGTCGTGACGTCACTATTCCTATGGGAAAATAGCTGACTTTCAGTGAGCTCAATGATGTATCGTGAGGAAAAAATAAAACATAAAACGCACAGTCTTTTTCTATTGGCCCAAGATGCTCAAATGAGTATTACCGAACAAAACTTAATTTAAAACTGAACTGTACTGTGCTACTCCGCGGGAGCAGTGAAAACAAGCAACAGAGAAATGCTTAATTCCAAGCCATGCCAAGCACGTAAAAATGTTCGGATTGAGATACATTTCACAGGAGAGCATACTGAGACCGGTAACAATACACCCTGAGCTTCCCGTCTCATTTATTGTACATGAAAGCACATTTATCGTTGTTTTTCCATAACATTTCTAATTGCCCCGTTGACTTCTATTGTAGCCCAGTGAGAGCCTACAGGAAATCTGTAGCTAGCTCAATACTGGACCAATCAGCGAAAATATGGACTCAATGTGTCAGGTTCATGGAAGACAGACCGCAAATAGGGTCCAAGGTCCAAAATAGCGAACTTATCCTTTAAGTATAAGGAAAGTTTAAAGGCCATGATGGCAATATTTGTAGGCAAAGTAGATGGGCAATACTGCCTGCAAGAAGGATGGGGATAAGCAAATGGGACAGAAATAAGTGAGGAAAACATGGTGGGCTCTAATGTGGTGAAAAAATACTGTTGGTCACATTTGTGGGCAAAATTGCCCATTTACACTGCTTCAAGAACTTGCCTGTGTATCATGACCTGAATCTTTACCGGAATTAAAGTAAGATCCTAGCCACGAATCAATATCCCTGTTGGGAACAAATAAAGGGATGAATTAATACTGACAAACCCATGTGCCTCTTCTGTTCCTGTTAGCCATGGAAAAATGAATCGAAAAATCTAAAGAATGCATAAACTATGACAGTTTTATGTTAATCTATGCCAAAAACTGGTGTCTATCAAAGCATAAAATTGGAATAGAGCTCGGAAAGCTGACGTCACAAGCGTTGCATTCTAGACCAGCCACCATGTTGGGAGTATACTCTCCCTCTGGACCCGTGTCAGAGTCAAGTCACTAATCTTCTACCCGTTTCCCTTAAAAAGAGCAGGTTTCTTTAGTAAACATTTAGCAATCTACCTAACGAGATATAGTTACATGAAGCAAGTTGTGTAACGTTAACTTGGACAAATGGACAGAGCTAGCTAAAAATTGAGCTGATCTGGCGAGTTAAAACAGCAATATGTCAGGCTAGCGAAGTGGATACAGCAAGAGCAACACTAAAACTGTAGCCTACTGCTTCAGTCAGCTAAATGACTAAAATTGAAAATGCAATAGCATGGTTCTGTGCGCGGTCTCTGTTAATGCAAACAAATGACTGTTACGTTCATGTTTAAACGTGTTGAACTGGTCTGTATACCGACCTTAGTGACAAATAAAATTATTGAACTAGCCTGTTGTCATCATTCAAAGTCTATAAAATCACACAGCATAGACCACTTTGAAAAGTAATAATGTAGGCTATATATAGTGTTATCAGGGTCAAGATATCTGTTAAATGTATATGACACTGCCATAGCCTATTGCATAAAAGTTCGCTAAGAATTTTAAAGTTTGCTGTTCTTGGTAGTGAGCTTGATTTCTGACACCGACCGGTTCACGTTCAAAGGGCAAGGGGCAGTGACGTAAAATCAGGCGACACGCTGACACTCCATACTGTGTGGGGAAATGTAGTTTGTTAGCGGACAACGTTATATAAATTAATGTAACTTGTGCAATTTCAAACCAAACTGCACAGGAATGCCAGAGAATGGTCACATAGGTACAACATATTGAAGTCCTGTAGTTGTACTGAAAACAGGATCCTTATAATCTCAGATTGTTTAAATCCCAATGGGGAAGCCCCATTCTGGAAATTTACTTCCGGAACTGAACTCAGCGAAAGTGACGTCACACTTCGGCTCTCTATAGAAGCGGTATAGGTGTTAAGATAGCCGCGATGACCAAGTTAGACCAGCCGCACTTAAGGCACCACCTAAACCTATTTTTGAGCCAGGAAAAACCCTGGACTTGGGTCAAACGAGCCTCAAACCATCACTCTGCTGTCAGATATGCAGTAGATATGGATGGATAACTTTAAGGGTTTCTTTTCCTGATTTATTTTTCCGTAGAGCTTTATAGGAAAATAAGTCAGGAGAAACAACCATTGAACTGATACATCCATATCTACTGCATATCTGGCAACAGAGTGATGGTTTGAGGCTCGTTTGATACTTGATACCTCAAACCCTTGAAGACTTACAGCCATTTTGCCATCCATACTGTACCAGCATAATTTACAGCTGAATCTAGAATCAAGGGCTGTCTTTTGGGGGGGGGGGGGGGGCAAGCGGTGCGACCGTCAGGTCCCGCACTTCACAGGGCCCTGCGCTGAGAGGGAAAATTAATTTAAATAACAACCATTTTTATAAAATAATATTTATCTAATATAGCCTATAAATCTTTGTGAATCATACCCAGACACACGGAAATACATTTAGCCTAAATGGCGGCTGTGTTCCATTATGCATACTTGCACTCTAGTCAGTGCGCATAGCGCCATTTTGTTTGTTATAAGTGCGTTCCGAACCGCAAGTATACAAAAATCAAGTATATTCTAAATTCCCCGGATGTGGACTTCCGTACTTGACAAGACCCACTTGTACGGGGTATTAGTTCCCAGAGATCATTGCGCTAACCATAGACTGTAGAAAAATAGCGTAACACGGCATGGAACCAAAACTGTCTTATGAGAGAGAGAGAGCTTAGCTCAGTTAAAATGTAAAATTGCTGCGGTAGCCTAACTATATATTTTTTTATTTTTTTATTTCGGCATGCATATAGTTACACTTTATCACAATTTCTGTAATATGCCCTGACAAAACACATTACTTGCCGAAAAGGGATACGGGAAAAAGCAGCCTGCATAGTCCCGCCCCATTTCCCTCATTATTTTACATGTTCATAATATACATTTGTTTAAAACAAATTTTTTGTATCACAACAGCATAACTGTATTTTCTTTATAACAAAACAGTTTGAGAAAGAAAAAATAAGCTAAAGTAAAATAAAATAGACATTAAAGTCCAAATAAGTCGAATTTGAATATACATGTCATACATTAGTCAAAACAATTTGTTTCATTTGTTTCATTTCAACAGCAGACAGTCCCCATTTGATAATTTCCTACCATCTTACATCTTATCTTACTCTTGAAGGTCTTTAGGTTTATAGACATTTTAAGCTCATCGTGTAAACCGTTCCAGAGCTTAACCCCCACAATGGATAATGAATGACCTCTGAGAGTTGACTTTATAGTTTTTTGTTTATATATCATGTTTCCTCTTAAGTTATGCATGTCATCTCTCTTTTGAAACAGTTTCTGTATATTTGAGGGTAAGAGATTTTTGGATGCTAAGAATAATATTTGTATGGTATTATATTTAATTATATCCTGCCACTTAAGAAACTTTGCCTTAATAAACAAGTCATTTGTATGGTCTCTATATGGGACACCATATACCACTCTCAATGCCCTTTTTTGAAGTTTAAACAGCATCTCTGTAGTTTCTTTATAAGTGTTCCCCCATACTTCAACACAGTAGTGCAGGTGAGGTGTTATGAGTGCTGAGTAAATTGTCCTAAGTGAATGTTGATTTAGTAATTTCTGCATTTTCCACAAAATAGACACACTTTTGGCCAACTTACATTGAACTAGCTTCACATGTGGTTTCCATGTCAGGAGGCAATCTACCGTAACCCCCAGAATCTTATGTTCGTTCACTCGTTCAATGTTGATACCATTTACCTGTAAGTTTATGTTTTCCTTCATGCCTCTTTTCCCAAATAATATGAATTTTGTCTTTGAAAGGTTTAGTGATAGTTTATTAATATTAAACCACGTGTGAAGCTTTGACATTTCATTATTCACTGATGTGACCATTTGATTAAGATCTTTTCCTGAGCAGAGGATGTTTGTGTCGTCCGCGAATAAAATTAATTTTAAAACGTCAGATACTTTGATTATGTCATTGATATATAGTATAAATAATTTTGGTCCTAAGACTGAACCCTGTGTGACCCCACAGTTGATGTTCAGGCATGTTGATATGTTGTCCCCTATCTGTACAAATTGAACTCTATTTGATAGGTAACTCTTAATCCATTGTAATGCGATTCCTCTAATTCCATATCTGTACAATTTTTCGATCAATATGCTGTGGTTTATCGTGTCGAAAGCTTTTTTCAGGTCGATGAAAATCCCTATGGTGAATAATTTACGGTCTAGCGCGTCTTTGATAAATTCTATGGATTCTGTTAGGGCCATTGCTGTTGAATGTTTTTTCCTGAATCCGTATTGGCTGTCACATAGCAGCTTGTGTTTATCAATGAACTTATCTAATCTAACATTAAAGAGCTTTTCAATAATTTTTGAGCACTGTGGTAAAATTGAAATCGGACGATAATTTGAAAACTCCTGTTTGTCTCCACTTTTGTACAGAGGAAGAACTTTTGCTATCTTCATTTTATCGGGAAACACGCCATTGCAGAAAGATAAATTACATATATATGTTAAAGGAGGTATGATCGCTTTTGATATCCTTTTTAATAATGTCATGTCTATCTGATCTGCGTCAATGGATGTCTTAGCTGTACAGTCTCTCAGGATTGTTTTGATTTCATTTTGTGTGACAGGATTTAAAAATAAAGACTCTTGTTTTGTCTCCCCGCCCCTATCCCAGTGATCCCACTGCTGGAGTGAGGATGGAATGGCCTTGGCTAGTTCTGAACCTACACTAACAAAGTATTTGTTGAAGCTCTCGACTATCACTTTCTTATCGTCTTCCCTCCTATTGTTTATATTGAAATAGTCGGAGAATGTCCATTTGGCCTTTCTGCCTGAGACGGAATTTATTATTTTCCAAAGATTTTTGGTGTAGTTCTTGTTTTCTGTTAGTAACTTGTCATAATAGTCTTTTTTATGTTTCCTCAACAAATATGTCACTCTGTTTCTATAGTGTTTGTACTTTGCATATGATTGTACATTCTTTTCCTTTAAAAACTGTTTATATAAGCTGTTTTTTTTTCCTACAGGCATTCTCTATGTTCTTGGTGAACCATGGCCTATTTTTTTTGACTTTGACATTGTTGTCTTTACTCGAATATTTGACTACCGGGCAGTGCTTGTCATATATTGAGTTTATTGTGTTTAAGAAGGCCTCATACGCTTTGTTTGTGTCTTTTTCCGTCCATACGTCATTCCATTTTTGATTTATCATATCTTGTTCAAAATCTTTAAGTCTCTTTTCGTTTTTAATTCTTTTTAAGATATTTGTCACTGGTTTCTGCTCTAAAGTGTGTTTCCAGTCACAGATGGCGAAGACTGGAAGGTGATCAGAAATATCATTTATCATAATACCACTTGTTATTTCTTTGTCCAGTATATTTGTATAAATATTGTCAATTAGTGTGGCACTATGTTTAGTGATTCTGCTTGGCTGGGTGATTAGTGGTCGCATTCCGCTCGCATACATTGTGTTGACGAAATCCTCAATCAGCTTGTTATTGTTTGGATTTAATATGTCTATGTTAAAATCTCCACATATAAAAACATTTCTCTGGTTTATTTTTGTTAATATTTCTCCCATGCAATTGTTGAATATGTCTATTTTTGAGCTGGGAGCTCTGTAAACGTTGCATATACCAGTTTTTTTACCTTTCGGCGTAAGGTTTGGTACAGGTATGCCGTTTTTCAACTCCACTGCAGATGAACGCCCTGCGCCTTTCTATTGCTTAATTTCTCCAGTTAAAATGTAAACCATAATACTGTGATTGTGGTACGAGCTATGAACCATGAATTGTAGATAGTTCTATTGATTGTCGTCGAACATAATGTAAAGAGTAACGATGTTGAACACATCTTTTTCACTGGCAGGCAGAGGGTGGGATATCTTTCAAGTGTCACGAAGCAAAGGTCTGACACTCAACAAAATTAGCCTACAGTAGGCTACAGTGTCTTAATCACGTCTCTTAATAATATGCTATTATTTAATATATATTATGCTGTCGCTTCAAATCGTGACACTTGAATATCCCACCCTCTGCCTGCTTTTTACCTCTTTATTTTATGGTCCACTTCAATCAATAGGAACAATTAGCCTACAATTGTGCAGCGTCTCTGTGACAGTTCTCTGTAAAAAGCGCTATACAAATAAAATTGAATTCATATTTCATAGCTATGCTGAGTATGCTTGTACCACAAGCCACAGTATTAGCCTATCGTTTCAAATTTAATTGGAGAAATTAAGCAAAAGAGAAGCGCATGCCGTTCGCAAAAAAACGAGTGCATTTATGTGAAGGGGGTTCTGCAGGGGAGTCGAAAACGGCGCAAAATTACACCGGCTTCATAGTTAAATAAGCATAAATCCTTCCGGAAACTGTACCGTTAACCGAAGCTGAGCTTGTGTTGAACTGACAGCATGACCTAATCAGTATTTATAATATGTCTGCATTATATTTAAGGCATCTTGCTATTTCGTTTTAGGCTACTGCTGGTATGAGATGATCTGGCCTGATTCCGCCACTGCTTAGGTCTGGCTGTCCGTAACTGAGATAAAATGAATTGCCTCATATGGTTCACACAAAGTAGCTAGTTTCACCATGGCAGTAATGTCTTAATGAAAATGAAAAATTTGGCAAAACAATATTTATTGTAAATAATGCCATGCACCATAACATTTGTAGTTAATTTCAAATGCTTAGGCCTAATGGTGCTAACTGTACCGTAGCTAGGTTATCGAGTAAGGTAATTCGTGGAGGTGATTCTATTGTTTTTCCTGTGTAAGGTCAAAGGTAGGCTATTCTGCTGACTACGTCATCAAGTGTGTTCCAAAATTGAAGCATACTATCAAGTGCGTTCTAGCTAGTGTAATTGGAAGAATGTACTATCTAGAATGCAAGTACGTAGAATGCAAGTGTGCATAATGGAACACAGCAGGTGTTTTGGAAAGTTGACGTTATGTGGGAAGTAGCTATAGGCTTAGTCCCTACACTGCATAGCTACGTGCAGCTATGATATTTTCAAATTCGCTTAAAGTTTTTTCCGAGTCGGGTGGCAACTAGTCTCGCGAAGGCCAGACTTTGTGACGAACACAAAGTCTGATCCATAGACTTGCTTAACGTGGTAAAGAGCCGCCCACTTTGACAAGATGGCGCATTTGATTGATATGCAAGATAACCGACCACAGGCCATCTATATTCCGTGACGTATTGAGGCACTACAGAGGGCGGTCGATTCAGAAACAGAGCTACAAGAAAAACAGACCCGCATGAAACAAATGTGATTTACTAAAATGCCATGGCGAACTCCATCAAGACAGTCTATCACACCGAAGAAAATCATCCAAGATGTCTGTATACTTTGTAGTCAGAATTTCCACCCGTCGAAAAGCAATAAATATAGAATATCTGAAGGACATAATTCTTCAGTCAAAAAGGAATTTACTCTTGTACTGGAGGAGTTTGTCGGAAAACAGGATGACGCGAGCCTGGCTGTTTGCACGTCTTGCAAAGCGCTCTTGCTGAAGTATGATTGGCACCTTCTTAGACTTTTTCGATCTTTGTAAACATTATTGTAAATTCATATTAAAACCACATGCAGAGCACAGAACCGGTCATTTTATGCGTTTGCCCTGTAATTAACAATTTAGGCTAACGAGTAACGTTAGCTGGCTAGCTGACTAAAACATTGTAACATATTCGAGACTGTTTCCACTGTAGTTGAAATAAGAAAATTATATATTATCATTGCACTACGGTGTGCACTTCATCAACTGCCATTCTGATGAGGCATTCCAGATAAAATTCTGTTTGTAGCACGTCTCTCCATTTCTTGGTGCCCACAAGTAATTCGGGTGGTCCAAACACTATGTTGAATCGCCCGGCTGCGATTTCTACATCGGCTCCTCACTCCTCACTCTGGTCCGAAACACTCATTGTTCTTGATGGATTCGCACATTCACTAGCTACCAATTAGTTAGAAGAACTTAGCACAACTTTTTTCCCGGCGGAGTGACAAAACCCAATGCACCGCGTTGTACCGGAAATACGCACACACTCCTGTGATTGACAGTGCTACTAGCCAATGAGTGCTAACTGAGTATTCCCACAGTCCTGTCCAGCTTATGCAAGCCTATGCATCAGACGAAGTGCGTCAAAGCGGCTGAGCCTGAGACTAGGTGGCAACTGGCGAAGTGGCAAGCTCAAACAGCAGAGACTGAGACAAATTCAGAAAGTAGACTACAGCTCAGGAGCGGAAAAAAAGAAACAAGAAAAAGAAAAGATTAATTAAATGTAAAATTGAACGGTTCCTTGGATAGATTCGTAAAGAAAAATGTGGAGGAGCAGGTCAACGCTGCTCAAGCAAGTCTGCTGTTTTTCGAATACCCTTCACGTTATTGTGCACCATAAAGCTAACATGAGCCTACACGACATGCTCTTCGCTTTTCTTTCGCTCAATTTCTCAAGTTAACATTTAAAAATGATAATACTGTGGATTGTGGTATGAGCATATATAGCCCTATTCGAACAGATAAGTTTTACAGGGGGAGGTGGGGTAATGTAATAATTACCGGAGGATCTCCGTTATTTTAGTCCCGTCTGAATCTGCCATGTCTGTATCTTTTACGGACTGCACGCTTCCGCGCCAGTAAAGATTCTGGAGTCTTTTACCTACTGTTAAATGCCCTGTAAAATTAACCCCATGTTAAATCAATCCTGTGCGAATTGACATGTTGGTAAATATTCTGTTATTTCCTGTGAGAAATTAGTTTTCCCCAGTCTTTTGTTTTTTCACGTAAGCAATCGAGGACGCCTTTGGTTGTGCTCTTTTTGGTCCAAGTACAAGCCACAACTATTGGCCGACCTCTAAATTAAGTGTAACATTACATTAAATAAGATGACGGAGAGCACACAAAAAAAACAGGCTCAAACGTAGGCTACAGCGGGGCAACGCTTGTGGCAGCTTTAGGTAAACTATTGTAGCCTAGCTATAGCCTTACAGAGCCTACATATGGTCTAGCCAGTGGCGGCTGCTGACCAAAATGTTTGGTGAAGCAAACCCCAAACACACCCCCGCACTGTAAAATACACACTGTAAAATAGTTCACTTTAAATTTACAGTAAATTTCTGGCTAGTAATTGCATTACTTTCACAGTAATTTCCGTATTGTATTATCAGTAAATCTTTATGAAATGATAACTATGTGCTGCAATTTCAGTCAACCTGACCATGGAATTACTGTGATATGCTGCTGTAGAATTACAGTAATCACCTGTATTTTGACATATCAACTGTAATAGTGCAACTCAGTAGTCAGCAATTTACTGTAGATTTACACTTCTGTAAAGTTGACATTTTAACTGTCATTTCACCACACCTATGAAAAAAAACAGACAATATTTGAATTGGGTAAATTAAAATGAGAACAAAGACAATATACATTTAACATATTTATTCAGCAGTTTTTCAAGAGTAAATATGCAGAGTATCTCAAGTGCAATTGCATATTTTAAGTGCAAATACTGGGCAAAAAAATTTCATAGGCAGTTTAAATGTTATTTAATTAAAATTTAAATATCAACTTAAGTGTACAATTTGTACTGCTTGTGAGTTTCTGCTTGTAGTCATAACCAGCCATCTCTAAATCCACAAACTTAAAGAGATACTGCAGAGGCTTTTCTAAGGCCCTTTTTTCCACTTCAATTTGAACTGAAACTCGTGAGTAGGTGTGGTCATATGACGATGATGCCACTTAGTCATATTATGAATATTCATACAGTCAAGGAGTGAAAGGGTGTGTCTTGGTGAACTGACTCAGCCCCCTTCCAGCTCTCTCCTCACAACTAAATAAAATGGCTGTATTAGTTGAGCAACGTCTTCGCGAGGAGAGGACCCGGGATGTAACCGAATGGTAATTCAATTCAATTCAATTCAATTTTATTTATATAGCGCTTTTCACAGATGACTGTCACAAAGACGCTTTACAGAACAGAAAGGGGAGGAAAGGGGAAATGGGAAATGCCAGCTCTAAGCCAGCTCTAAGCCCCCAGATAGCAGAGGTAAAAACTCTAGTAGGAGAGAAAAACCCTCATACTGTGGCGAGAAAAAACTCCCCGATGGGAAGAAATCTCGAGAGGAACCCGGCTATTGGGGGGATGCCCATCCTCCACTGGCCTATGGGTTGATTATGTCATAGGGAGGTATTCGATACAGATGACTCCATCATGTAGAGATCAGCAGTGGCAGGTGGGGGGCGCCTAGCTGGTCTTGGGCTGGAGCTCCGGGCCAGGAGGGGGGGCGGGGGAAAGACGCGGGAAACTCTGGAAACTTGGGCTAGAGCTCCGGGCAGGTGCCCAGAGCAGGGAAGAGGAAAAAAAAGAAAAAACATTGTTAGGGGGTTCAGATGGTAGCAGAACAAGCGCAGCAGGAGAGACAGAGGTGTCTGCTGCGATAAGGAAACCCCGGCAGAATAAGGCTATGGCAGCATAGCTAAGGGCCAAACAGAGGCAGGGGCCAATACAGCCATGAGGGCAGGCTTGAGACAGTCACCACTAGACCATGACCGGTCGAGCTTAACACAACACTACCAATAATGATCCAGTGACAGCACAGACCGCTCAGTCCACCAGCGACTCTATAGCTAATGCCAGCCATAGCAGTGGAAGTTAATGCCATGTTTACGAATGATTTGTCCCAGGGGAAGCATGTATAGAGAGAAGAGCAAAGGCCCAAGGACAGATCCTTGTGGTACTCCATATCTAACCCTAGATTTATAGGAGGAGTCATTGTTAAGATGCACAAATTGATATCGGTCAGATAAGTATGATCTAAACCAGGAAAGGGCCAGTCCACGGAGGCCAACAATATTTTCGAGCCTATCCAGAAGGATGAGGTGATCAACTGTGTCAAATGCTGCACTTAAATCCAGAAGCATGAGTACAGAGATATAGCCACTATCAGAAGCAAGGAGTAGGTCATTGAATACTTTGACTAGGGCTGTTTCAGTGCTATGAGAGGGTCGAAAACCAGATTGAAAAACTTCCAATATTTGATTAGGGTGCAAAAATGACCAGAGTTGTTTTGAAATGGCCTTTTCTATTATTTTAGAGAGGAACGGAAGGTTAGAGATAGGCCTATAGTTAGACAAGTCGTTTATATCCAAGTTTGGCTTTTTAAGAAGGGGTTTGATGACTGCAAGTTTGAGAGTCGGTGGTATATGTCCAGAGGCTAAAGAAGCATTAACAATATGCAACAGTGGTGTTCCAATTACTGGCAGTAGCTCTTTCAGTAACTTCGTTGGAATAGGGTCTAGAAGACAGGTAGAAGATTTTGAAGAATTTACTATAGTATTAAATTCAGTGAGATCTATTGGAGCAAAGGAGCTCAGATAGGCCACCCGTCCATCTGACGATTCTGCACCCAGGTGTTGAGTGGACGGAGGGGCAGACCCTGTATGAGGGGTGGTAGAAGAACTTTGAATCTTGTCCCTGATTTTTATGGTAAAGCTAACGTTACCTAGCTAAGTTAGCTTGTTTGTCTGCCTAAAGTAACGTTACTATTGAATACATTCAAATACACAGCAAAACCCAGTCACACAGTAACGTTAGTATATTGAACATGGCTGGTTTTAGCGCCCTCATAACTTCACTTGGTCCGGAGAGAATTATCATTTATTAGCTAACATTATTCATAAATGATAAATGATATATAACTAGCTATCTAAGTTACCAGTTTTCTCTGGACCAAACGGGCTAAACTCACACACAATAGACTGCCTTGCATTACCTAACTTATCGATACATTCCGTCCGAGTTACTGACCAACTGGTTACTGGTTTTGCTAGGGCTACATCAAATGTATTATTGCTATCGTTTATTAGCTAACGTTACGTATTCATAAAAAGATAGCTCACACAATAGGTTGCCTTCAACCCCACATTAGCTATTACCTATCAGTAATGTCAACCGTTTGCAAAAGCATTTTTGTTGTAGTTTGTACAGATAACTTGCATGTAAACAGAAACAAACTAATGTCCCAACAGGTGTGCTTGTGGCCACTGCTCTAACCTGTCCCCTCCAGAAAACCTATGTTGCCGTGAGGTTACTGAGGTAACGTTATGTCAGCGTAGTTATGAAGCTATTCTTGATCTAATACTGCTGTGCCGTAGTCGGGCATGCTTGGCCCAACTGTATAATAGTGGCCAATACATGTGCAATTACACAATGTCACAAATACAATGTAATAGGTATATTGTACTTAGCTGTTTTACTTAGCTGATGTAATGATTACAAAATTACATCCATCACTGTTGGGATGGCACCTGGCTTCAGCGACAGAGTTTTATAGAAGCCCATCTCAAAGCCAGTTAAATTGTGGTAGCAGTCCGGTGTGAAGTGCGCGTTGCACACTAGGGCTTTCTTCGGCAAGTCCGCGTGATCTACACCGATAGCTTGAAGCCACTGGCTAAGTAGCGCTGGGTCTCTCAGCAGATTATGAAAGCCAGCAGAGCCGGTGGCGTTGCACCGAGGAACGATACATCTCTGACTCCTTGGCATAATGCAGGCAAGTTAGCTAAAGATACCAAGTAGTAAGACGTCGTATATGAATAACTGTAGCTCGATATAAGTCGTAATATTAACGTTAGCAATAATACAAAGCAATTCGCATTTGAACTTGAACTAGCTAATTAGCAGTACAAGGGTCTCAGTCTCAGAAGGAAAAAAATAAATCGTCGTTCTCTGCTTTTATACCACGTGCCCAGCCAAGACCCACCCCTAGGACCACCTCAAGTCCACCCATTTTTATGTTAAGGATCTCGTGACGTCACGAATCCCCGGAAGCCAGCATATTGGTAAGTCTACACAAAAACTCAGATAAAACCATTTTGACTAAACATTAAATTTTCGGACATAAACAGTTGTGTATGATCATAATCTAACTCAAAACATAGGTTTTCAACGGGAAAAGTCGGTTTTTGACTGCAGTATCACTTTAAAAACCGACTCTGCATCCCTGCCTGATGACACGTCGAAGAACCCAATGAAACGCTCTTGAATTATTCCCGCAGCATCGACATAACGCAGAATTATGGACAACTGAGCTTTGCAAGAGATGTCGGTCGTCTCATCTATTTGCCACGCAAAAAAAGGAGCAGCAGTTACTTCACTCTTGATCTCCTCCTGCATCGTAGCTGCAATAGCTTCGATCAGATCATTTTGAATCGTCTTAGACATGCCAGAGAACACATTGGACAATTTCAAGTGTGCAGCCAGAACGTCATCATAGCGAGAAAGCATTTCAGTCAACTCCCTGTAGTTTCCTCTGTTATCAGAATGTTCACTCTCGTCATGCCCCCTAAATGCCAGCTCCTGACGACCCAAGAATGCAATCGCATCAACCAATGTCACGATTTTTCCGCACCATTTCATTGTGCTTTGCTAATTGGATACGTGCACCTTAATCAATTAAATGCTCGAATCTCACATCTCCCAAAAGACTCAACTGCACGGTTGCACTGACATGCTCCTTCGATTTCCCATGAATCTTAACAGACCTGTCGAAATTACGTAAATCCTCAAAGCCATCTCTCGCAAACTTTGAACATACATCTCCTGCAGCAGCGCACTTGAACAAGACACATGGCCAGCAATACAGGCGGTTCGTTAGCAAGCTCCCAGTTAGCCACTCCACCTTGTCATACCGTGATACTTTAAAACTCCGACTCACCGAGCCCACTCGCTGGACCAAATTGATAGGAGGCTTCACTCGCAGTTTTTCTTCGTAGTTTAACGACTGAAAAGAATCCCGCAGAATCCGATCCAGGATGTTTGACGTTACATTCGCAGATTCCATTTTCTTCCAACTGGAGCCAAATTAAATGGAAAAAGCTACCTTTTCAAAAAGTGAGCTAGTTTTGGCTAACGTCAGCTAGCTAAATCACGTTAGCAATTAGCTAGCTAGCTAGCTGAGGTAAAAAAATTATTGAGGTCGCCTAATGATAAAAAAGATAACACTACAACACCGATACAATTTTTTACTATTTACAATATATACAAATCACTGCCGACAACGCCACAACCATAAAAATTGAATAAATTTAATAAATCGCTCTCTCTCTCTCTCTCTCTCTCTCTCTCTCTCCAATACAGTAACACACTAACGTCTCTACTACCAACAGGGAAAATTGGCGGGTAGGATGATTATATCTTGCTGGACAAATGAACTCCTGTTCTGTATGGTTAGACATTATGTCAATCATCAGGACGAGAACGCGCACAAGAACACGCATGATTGAAATACATTAGTGAGGCAGTGCTTCACGGGTGGGCTCAAAAACGCGTCATAATCTACAATTATCCAATCATATTTTATAAAGTCCCCCATTGATTTCCAATGGTCTAGTAAGCAGTCAGACACAGTGCTTCACTGAAGTTCCTTTTAAAAATCTAAGGGTGGCACTGTTTTTCACGATACAAGGCACATTTTTGAATCGAGGCACTTTTCTTTTTAGCTTCACAAGGTAAATGGTAGTTGTGATGATAATTCAATATTAAATAAAGATGTGTTGTGTGTGCTATGCATGTTCTTTTATTCATATTTTTTTTTTTTTTTTTGGGTGAAGCACTGCTTCACCTGTTGTCTTAGAGAAACCTCCTCTGGGTCTAGCCGAACAGTGTACTATTTTTCTCAAGCTAACGTTAATAAAGAGGTGTAATGAAGTATTCCTCACGCTTTTTGTGGACAGTTTTCCATGCCAACGTTGTCACCATGTAGTTTTTTTTTTTTTTGGCGCCTGCATCTTTTCAATTGCTCCCTGTCAGCAATTTTCTACCAGAAGCAATCAGTTTGCAGTGAAGATAGGATGTGTGTGTAACGTTGTATGACGCGTGGAGGACATTTTCGGTGTCACGACAAAATGGAGTAGACACTGTCATCTCTGCAATACTAGACGCTGATTACGGAGATACTTTATCCCGTCCATTAACATTACAGACGTCCTGTGATGATAATTAGCCTACTTTACAGACATTGTCCTGAAAACTTATCCCGTCCGAATAGGGCTTATGAACCACAAATTGTAGATTGTCCTATTGATTGTGGTGGGGCACAAATTAATTCCAACGAGTCACAATGTTGAACACTATCTTTTCATTGTAGAGGCAAAAGACAGGCAGAAGGTGGGATATCATTCAAGTGTCACGAAGCAAAGTGCAACGTCTGACACTGCGACACAAGAAAATGAATATGCAATGTTAACACGTCGAACACATACGTATGTCTTCACAAACATTGTCATAAACGTAGGCCTACTATAATGGGAATAATGATTAGAATCATCCAGAGAAATATGCGTGAAAAAATGCTGAATCAAATTCTGTGTGATGCATCTCTTAATATGCCGTCAGTATTTATAAACTTTTATTTATATATCCCACCCTCTGCCTGCTTGTTACATCTCTTTACAATGAAAACACTAGTGTTCAACATCGTGAACTTTTGCAATTATTTTTATGGTCCACCTCAATGAAAAGAACTATCTAAATTCATGATTCATAGCTATGATCGTAGCCTACCACAACCCACAGTATTATTGTTTTAATTTTAATTGGAGAAATTAAGCAAAAGTGTGGCGAGTTGTTATTGTTAATTACAATATTTTAATTCAAGGGCAGAGTAATGGCATAGCCTACTAATTCTTCAATTGCTTTGTTGTATATGGTGGCTCCGCCCACCCTTCAGACGGCCTATGGAGAGAGCAGACAAAGAGTGAGCGATAGGATGAGAGAGGTAGGGAGAAAGAGATAGAAACAGATAGAGAATATTATATAGTATAGATCTTACTCTCTTTAACCTCCTGGACATCCTCTCTGAGTTGATGCATCTCTGACTGCAGGGCCTGTCCAGAGTCAATGATCTTGTCTAAAAGGTTGCGCCTGTGCTCCTGAGCGACCTTCCCTGTCTTCGCCTTGATATGTAAATACACAAAATCAGTATCACTTTTCTTAATTTGTGAAATAGAGGGAAAGCAAGTAATATCACCAATAAGTTACCCAGCAGTTTATTAGCTGGCTCCACTGTCCACTTTGAAGAGGAGATGTGCACGGCCTCAACCCTGTTGAGTCAAATGGTGAGATTGGGGAACCTGCAAAACTGACACTCCTTACCATTTTTTTCCCGTTTCCAAAACCCAAATCAAACAAGGAAAAGTGTAGGCTGTGGATAAAATTATGTGGGCGACCTCATTCACAATTGAACCCCTCGGAGATGACGAAGCACATCTAACATTATGTTTGCTCCAAGGTAAAAAGCTAACGTTAGTTAACATCAACGTTACCCTTATTTTGGTGTTAATAGCTACCACAACTGAAAAAAGAAACTAGCTACACAATGGTAGCCAATTGACTTAAAATAAATCAAAATCTATTTCAACTGTTTTCAATGGTCTAACAACAATGCAACGTTAATCACATCCTTAGCTTTGGCTATCATTTGCATTATCATTTCCGCGTGTTCACGCAAAAACCCTGCCAAAAATCCGAACTGAACATGCAACTGTCAAAAAAGCTGCCGATCAAGGTGGGGCCTCGTAGAAAGGGACATTACAGGGGACTGTTCGGTTCAAACCATTGAACATAATATGATTAAATGGTTGTCTGTGATTTCGGTTGTCAGGCAGTTACCAGGCTAGATAGCGACATTTCCTAGTCCTCTGTGTTTGGGGATTATAGGCAAAATGATAGGAATTAAAAAGGAAACGAGGTAGCCCAAAAGTTACAACTAGCCATAGCCAGCCCAAATTTAACTAAATTAATTTCACAGTTTAGCCTGCTTTCGTTAATCTGGTGTGGAAACTAGCCGATAGCCTAATGTTATGGGTTTCCGTGGTCAAAACCAGCCGGCTATTCATGGCAGGCTATGCCTGAAAAATGTGCTATCCTTTTCACCGTGGGCAAATATAATTTTTAAAAAAATTGTGTAGGCCTATTCCGCATAGGCTATGTTGTGTAGTATGGACTGTCATTCACGTCTTTACCCAGCAGATGGCAATAAAAGACTTGCAAAAACTGAATGACATCTTCTTTTTTATTTGGTGAAAACCATGTTCGTATATAGTTCTGTGGTGAAAACACTGGGGAAACGACCCCGGCAGGCACAACCAGAGATTTTAGATATATGACAACTGATTTTGATCTCCCTACTCACAGGCCCACCAACCTTGGGAATTTTACCTGTAGCCTCGGCTATTGTAATAATCTATATTTAGCCTAGTCATGAAGCAACATAGCCTACAGATGATGAAATATTTTTTTTAAATTATATTTTTATTTAATTATAATGTTACACCATATAGGCTATCCTACAACACAATCCACCATCTTTGGTAGGCTATTCGCACAGTCTCTGGAGCTTTCCAGATCTCAATGCTGTAAAATGAGGCGGTTAGCCTTTATGACACTGATTTTCCTGTTGTAGCCTAGCCTACACAAAACATTTTAATTTGTTCAATTTAAATAGCCTCTTGGTTATTGAGAGAACGTAAAAATTGGTCTTTTTAGAGGGTGTGCAAATACAGTTCCGACAGTAGCCTATCCACACAGCTGTAAAAAATAAAAAATAAAATAATCCGTCAGTATTGGCATTGTGCCATTATGCTCAGTCTTTTAACCTCTTGCTGCCAAACGCCCCCTAGCGGTAACGCCGGCGTGACGGAAATTATTACATTATACATTTCATTAATTTAATAATATATAATAAACTGCTCACCTCAATATTTTGATTAAATATCCTTAAGATATATCCATTCCTTCTGGGAAAGTGGTTTTTAAGCCCAAAACGTCGGGATAAAACTTTGTAAATAACGTTGGAAACTCTGACCTAATTCTCAAACATGTATTGCAGCTTGATGTCACACCATAAACAATGTGCTGGTAAACTGTTCTGCTTAATTGTATTTCACAAAACTTTGGTTTGAAAAATCATTATACCTTTAGGCTTCAAGAAAAAATACTTTAAAACTTTCATACGGCTGTACATTATTTTTTTCCAATTTTAAACCGACTTGTGCTTTTTTGCACTTGATTACGACTCGTTCGGCTGTGTTCACTTTGGCGTTGTGAAACTCAGCCAGTTTCTGGAGTACCAATCCCATGGCTTAGTATATGTTAGCCAGAGTAGTTTTGAACATGCTTGCAGAGATTTATGCAAAACCGTCGTCAATTGGGTGTATTTCTTTGACTGATAGCACAATAGGCCTATCTGAAGTGGGAAAAACCGTCTTCCACCCGCCTCCACTCTGAGTATTATTTGCTTTCCATTGGGTTTTAAAACTGTCTGTCAAATATTCCAGGAAATAGCCAAGACTCTTATCTTTGAAACAAGCCGGCTATTGAATACAATAGCCGTCGTAAAAAAGGAGATCCTCCCGTGCGTATAAGGAAGTGGCAGTCACGCGTAATTATCGAACCAAAATGGCGCAGTGTTTTTACCTTGTAGCGTAGCTCGCTACATTCCGTTTAGCAAAGCACAATTAATTAGGTAAGGCCCGCAGTTACATTTTTTACTTTAGAGTATTTTTGATACAGTTTTTGTGTAGTTATGTCGAGATTTTTGAGGCGTTTATCCGTGCACCAAGTGCTAGACGAACTGGATAAGCCAGAAGATGTTTTTGCCGAGGGAGACTCATCCTGTCTCAGTGACGCTGAATCCACTGATGACCGAGATGATGTTGCTGACATGTAAGTTGTTTTATCATACTAACAGTGTTATGGTATAAACGCATTGAATTTCGCCATGGCAGGTAACGTCGTTAGGGCTGGTGGTATTACAGATTTTCTCGATATACCAGTGTGAATTCACGCAATGCCATGCGCGTTCGTAATTACATTGTGTCAACTGTATTTTATTGTTTTTCATACAATTAATATTACAAATTGCACATTCCAACGGTATGATAAATAATTTATGAAGTAAACTTAGGGTGTATTGTCTGTGTTGACAAACTCGCACGTGTTACGTGGCGTTGCCAACAACACAGATGTTTGTGGAAAAGGTAAGTTTGGTGTAAGCATCGAAGGAAATGTGCAATTTAGCTGCAATGCGTGAATCCCTGTGTTTCTTCTGTGAAGCTAACTAACCTTATATACTTATGCATAAAATCGGTCCCTCTCAGCTAAATTAATATAGATAGTATTACCTTTACAGTGGCAAGCTAGCAAGCAAAATTACAGGTAACAAGCAGCTAGCTATCTATTTGTGTCTGAGATGAGCTACTAAATCGATTTTTTTGAGTGTGAAATGGCTTCTGGAAGTGTTTAGTAAAGTCATTGTTCCACATGAGTAAATTGTTCTGTATGCAGTACAGAAGGCTGTGCAGGTAAACAGAATGGCAATTTATGCATGGTATGAGGGAGAGAACATGATAACATGAGGGAGTACTTGTTTATTATTATTATTGTTGATTGTTGTTGTATAAGGGGGACTAATGGGTATATCAACATGGTGGACAACTCCATGGACAGGGTTAGTGGGGTTTGTAATGATGCAGATTGCTCTCCTGAGGGAATGTGCAGTCTAAATGGCTTCTGTATGAATGGTTAAATAATCTCTCCTCACCCTCCACCCCCATGTTTTGATCCTTTGCCTTTTTTTGTTTTTAGTTCTTTTTTTTTAGCTTTTTGGACCCTGCCATTTTGTACTTTCTTTGTGTAAATACGGTAACTTCAGCAATTAGAGGGCAAGGATCTTTTTATTTGTTACAGCAGGGGTGTTTTTATTTTTTATCTAGGAAACTGGTGGACTTTTGATTTTTTTTATCCACTGCACTTTTAGTAGTACACCTTAGTGCACTTGTATATAGTTGATATATGTTTGTCATGTATAAAGTTTTGCCTTCTAAAACCCAACCCCAACGTCCCTGTCATAGGAGGTGGCAACAGAATAAAGTACAGGACTGGCAAGCAGTAATGTGTAGGGAAGTTTCATACTATTCCCATTATTCATTTGAAAACCTGTTTGCACATTCCTGGACTCATTTCTGGCTAATGGGGCTCTGGTGAAATACACAAGATTCACTGTGCTGCTACATGGGTTTTGACAGCTTTTTGTAACCTTGGGTAGTTAGTTGTGTAATATGAAGAGCACCAAGAACACGTCTAAAAATGAACTTTTATTGCCAATATTGACAAATTATCTCATTTTATTGTAAAAACCTAAAAAATAAATCATATTGAGACCTTTCTGGAACATTGCCATTTTTGGCACATTTGGCACCATTTGGCACCATTTGGATAACGAAAAAGGTTCACCTGAAAAAAACCCTGTAAAATTTGAATGGTTTGAGATATTGACACCAGATTGTTACCAGAGGTAGGCAGCATATTGATGAATCAGATAGAGGAGTCATTTCCTTGATTGCATTTGTAGCTCATCAGGTAAAAATTCTTAAACTTGAATGTAGGTACCCGTTTTTTAGTTTTTTTATATTTTCTGTACATAAATTGTTGTAGTTAAGTATCAAAAACTGGATTTCTATGAGTTCTCACTGCTTAGTTGTAATACTGCAGGTGTCTGCTTTAATAAAAGCCATGAACCATATTTGTACCATTTATAGTTTTTGAGATAACCACCTTTGTTTGTCACTAGTGAAAACAGGCAAAAATTGGCCTATTTTGCCCTCGGTAGGAAGAGGTTAAGAACATAGGCTACAGAATCATTTTCATTTCAATAGGTCTACCACTACCACTACCACTCGACAATAGGTCGACACAATTAGAGACATAAGCACTTATTTTATTGACAGCCTGCTTATTTTATTTTAGTGACATGGAATATAGGCGAAGCAATAGCCCAATGTTGGTTTATCACACAGCCTTGTCTAAGGCAACCCGGTGAACGGAAATCTATTGCCCCTTACGACAAGTCCTCCCTGCTGTTAAGGTTAAGTTAGAAGGAACAACGGGCTGGCTAGGACCATCGTAACGTTTAGGCTACCTCGTTGACTTTATAGTTTTTAGCATTTAGCCTATAATCCCCAAACAAAGGGGACTAGGAAATGTCGCTATCTAGCCTGGTAACTGCCTGACGACCGAAATCACAAACAACCATTATGTAGTGATGGGCAAGAATCGGGAATCGATTCCAGGGAACCGATTCCAAAAGCGGAACCGAGGAACCAAATTGTAGCATGTAACGATTCCGGTTCTTCGTCGTTTTGCAGATTTAGAGGTAATAATAACCTACATTTGGCAAAAGTGATCTTACCGAGTTATAACTCAGTGATACAAGTCATCTGACTGAGCTCATAAGCAACTTCCAGCTACTTTTAAGAGGTGATTGGATAGCACAGTGATCAGTGCCACTTGTCGTAACGCAGCGCATGGCGCATGCTCGAAACAAGCACTGAATGTGAAACCGCGAGAAACGTAGAGAAACGTTAATCCAAGAGACCAAAAAATAAATATGACAACGATGAGCTGACGATGCCATTAAAAATCCACATGTTGCCGTTGCGGTGGTACAGCGGTAAAAAGCGCCGACTTTTAGTCGGTGCGGTTGTGCTCCAAGGATCAGGGTTCGCGCCCCGGTCCTGCCAGATCCGAGCATGGCCGGCGCCCTATGGAAGCAGCAATTGGCGGTTACTTCCGGATGGGGGGAGGGGCTCGGAGAGAATCGCTGCGCGCATAGCAGCCCTGGGCGGGCTGGAATTACGGTCAGGAGCTCGGAGGAGTTGCGCCCTGAAGAGGACGTGGCGCCCTCCCTTCCTATCGCCGGCTGACGGGGTTGTGTAGCGGTGATTCTCTAGCGGTTGCTACACGGGGGGAATTTAAATAGAATAGGGGTTCAATTGGCTACTAAATTAGGAGAAAATGGGGGAAAAAATCAGAAACAAATTTTTTTTTTTAAATAAAAAAAATCCACACTGTTATGCAGTGTCTCTCATGGTTATTTGCAGCCTTTGCTGGTCTACGTTTTGGTTTCTTTTTTGGCGTCCTCAGAACGCTCTATCGGATTTTTTCCGCTTTGGTTCCGGTGTTTGTATCTTACCCGACAATTATTCCCTACATCTGTTTTGCGTTTCCTGCTGGCTATAAATAGCCCAGGACTTCCGCATTTCCGACACTTCGATATTGTCTTTGCTGACACAGTGGCTTCAGAGACTGGAAAATGAGGCTTACACAGTGGCATCAGAGACTGGAATTGGTGGCTGACACAGTAGCATCAGAGATTGGAATTGGTGGCTGACACAGTGGCTTCAGAGACTGGAATTTAACTGTAGAATCTGTGGATTTCATGATGATTGATTTACTTTTGATGTTATGAGAGATATGTAAATCTGTAGATCACGTTGATCTTAATGTTAATCATTAGAATTCCATTGGCGATAGAAATGTAATATGAGGCGATACGAACGATGTTCGCGGTTTTCCTGTCTCCTCAGAAAACAATCGTCTTCCATTCATTACCGAGGCTGTGAAAAAACTGAGCAACATTCATTAGCTCAAAATGCCATTAATCGGCCCGATTAATCGACCGGCCTCTACTTTCGCATGCGGAAAATGAGCATCCAGTCGGAATCCGTGAAATCATGCACAGTGCTGGCTACGTTCGCGAACCCATACCCTCCTCTCCACCAAAACAGCTATTGCACCCAGAAAAGCTATGCTCGCATTAATAGCACGCCTCCGCTGCTGCCTCCTGAATCTGATCAGTGAAGCCTACACCTTGTGCAGGCCCTACCTCGACTACACAATCTGAACAAAATTAAAAGAAGCACAACCTCACAACCGCCATTTTCTAGGAAGTGTATAGCTAGTATTTAAATATTGGACGCAACTCAATCTGACCTGGTGTGATCGGATGTTGGAATTCCGGATGTTGGAATTCCTTTCTTTTTATACCCTTCAATACATTCTATAGGCAGGTGCATGTGTGTGTGTTCATACAACAATTACACTCACTGGAACTTCAGTTGCTTAGTTCTACTCAAAATACATGTAAACATGCACACATACACAAATAAAAAATATATCACACAGAAATAAAGCCTGTGTTAACTGGCACACACACACACACACAATTAAAATCATAGGTCAATTTAAAACTGAATTGAACTATTCAAGATGCTCAGGTGTAGGCTACCCTAAAGGTGCATACTGTAAAAATATGCACACACACACAGGAAACCATCTCATAGATCGAAAAAGTAAAAAATGTAATATATTTTTAGCATACATGTCATATAAATATGAGCTTTTTATATTTTGAAAATACATATTACCAATATATTTACATATGTTTTGGAATGCGCCACATACATCTAAATAAATGATCTTTCCGTATGGGTAGTTATGACCTGGTATCAATGTTTTATGCACAAGCAAAAACCATAGTTATTTCTATTTCACCAAAATAACATGCAAACATTCTAAGATAGTTTTGCACCACTTACCTTTTTCATTCATACTTAACCTCTTAATGCCAAACGCCCCCTAGCGGTAACGCGGGCGTGACGGAAATTATTAAATTATACATTTCATTAATATAATAATATATAATAAACTGCTCACCTCAATATTTTGATTAAATATCCTTATGATATATCCATTCCTTCTGGGAAAGTGGTTTTTAAGCCCAAAACGTCGAGATAAAACTTTGTAAATAACGTTGGAAACTCTGACCTAATTCTCAAACATGTATTGCAGCTTGATGTCACACCATAAACAATGTGCTGGTAAACTGTTCTGCTTAATTGTATTTCACAAAACTTTGGTTTAAAAAATCATTATACCTTTAGGCTTCAAGAAAAAATACTTTAAAACTTTCATAAGGCTGTACATGATTTTTTTCCAATTTTAAACCGACTTGTGCTTTTTTGCACTTGATTACGACTCGTTCGGCTGTGTTCACTTTGGCGTTGTGAAACTCAGCCAGTTTCTGGAGTACCAATCCAACGGCTTAGTATATGTTAGCCAGAGTGGTTTTGAACATGCTTGCAGAGAATTATGCAAAACCGTCGTCAATTGGGTGTATTTCTTTGACTGATAGCACAATAGGCCTATCTGAAGTGGGAAAAACTGTCTTCGACCTGCCTCCACTCCGAGTATTATTTGCTTTCCATTGGGTTTTAAAACTGTCTGTCAAATATTCCAGCCAATAGCCAAGACTCTTATCTTTCAAACCAGCCCTCATTTAACACTGTAGCCGTCGTATATCAAGGATTTTTTGCCGTGCGTATAAGGAAGTAGCACTCACGCGTAATTATCGAACCAAGATGGCGCAGTGTTTTTACCTTGTAGCGTAGCTCGCTACATTCCGTTTAGCAAAGCACAATTAATTAGGTAAGGCCCGCAGTTACATTTTTTTACTTTAGAGTATTTTTGATACAGTTTTTGTGTAGTTATGTCGAGATTTTTGAGGCGTTTATCCGTGCACCAAGTGCTAGACGAACTGGATAAGCCAGAAGATGTTTTTGCCGAGGGAGACTCATCCTGTCTCAGTGACGCTGAATCCACTGATGACCGAGATGATGTTGCTGACATGTAAGTTGTTTTATCATACTAACAGTGTTATGCTATAAACGCATTGAATTTCGCCATGGCAGGTAACTTCGTTAGGGCTGGTGGTATTACCGATTTTTCGATATACCAGTGTGAATTCAGGCAATGCCATGCGGGTTCGTAATTCCATTGTCAACTGTATTTTATTGTTTTTCATACAATTAATATTACAAATTGCACATTCCAACGGTATGATAAATAATTTATGAAGTAAACTTAGGGTGTATTGTCTGTGTTGACAAACTCGCACGTGTTACGTGGCGTTGCCAACAACACAGATGTTGTAAGTTTGGTGTAAGCATCGAAGGAAATGTGCAATTTAGCTGCAATGCGTGAATCCCTGTGTTTCTTCTGTGAAGCTAACTAACCTTATATACTTATGCATAAAATCGGTCCCTCTCAGCTAAATTAATATAGATAGTATTACCTTTACAGTGGCAAGCTAGCAAGCAAAATTACAGGTAACAAGCAGCTAGCTATCTATTTCTGTCTGAGATGAGCTACTAAATCGATTTTTTTGAGTGTGAAATGGCTTCTGGAAGTGTTTAGTAAAGTCATTGTTCCACATGAGTAAATTGTTCTGTATGCAGTACAGAAGGCTGTGCAGGTAAACAAAATGGCAATTTATGCATGGTATGAGGGAGAGAACATGATAACATCAGGGAGTACTTGTTTATTATTATTATTGTTGATTGTTGTTGTATAAGGGGGACTAATGGGTATATCAACATGGTGGACAGTTCCATGGACAGTGTTAGTGGGGTTTGTAATGATGCAGATTGCTCTCCTGAGGGAATGTGTAGTCTAAATGGCTTCTGTATGAATGGTTAAATAATCTCTCCTCACCCTCCACCCCCATGTTTTGATCCTTTGCCTTTTTTTGTTTTTAGTTAATTTTTTTTTAGCTTTTTGGACCCTGCCATTTTGTACTTTCTTTGTGTAAATACGGTAACTTCAGCAATTAGAGGGCAAGGATCTTTTTATTTGTTACAGCAGGGGTGTTTTTATTTTTTATCTAGGAAACTGGTGGACTTTTGATTTTTTATCCACTGCACTTTTAGTAGTACACCTTAGTGCACTTGTATATAGTTGATATATGTTTGTCATGTATAAAGTTTTGCCTCCTAAAACCCAACCCCAACGTCCCTGTCATAGGAGGTGGCAACAGAATAAAGGACAGGACTGGCTAGCAGTAATGTGTAGGGAAGTTTCATACTATTCCCATTATTCATTTGAAAACCTGTTTGCACATTCCTGGACTCATTTCTGGCTAATGGGGCTCTGGTGAAATACACAAGATTCACTGTGCTGCTACATGGGTTTTGACAGCTTTTTGTGACCTCGGGTAGTTAGTTGTGTAATATGAAGAGCAACAAGAACACGTCTAAAAATGAACTTTTATTGCCAATATTGACAAATTATCTAATTTTTTTGTAAAAACCTAAAAAAGAAATCATATTGAGACCTTTCTGGAACATTGCCATTTTTGGCACATTTGGCACCATTTGGATAACGAAAAAGGTTCACCTGAAAAAAAACCTGTAAAATTTGAATGGTTTGAGATATTGACACCAGATTGTTACCAGAGGTAGGCAGCATATTGATGAATCAGATAGAGGAGTCATTTCCTTGATTGCATTTGTAGCTCCCCAGGTAAAAATTCTTAAACTTGAATGTAGGTACGCGTTTTTTAGTTTTTTATATTTTCTGTACATAAATTGTTGTAGTTAAGTATCAAAAACTGGATTTCTATGAGTTCTCACTGCTTAGTCGTAATACTGCAGGTGTCTTCTTTAATAAAAGCCATGAACCATATTTGTACCATTTATAGTTTTTGAGATAACCACCTTTGTTTGTCACTAGTGAAAACAGGCGAAAATTGGCCTATTTTGCCCTCGGTAGGAAGAGGTTAACTGAACAGTTTGCAGGTAACTTGAACATCCCGTAACACCCAGCTCAATCGTTCACAGTTAACTGGACACCACAATTTTCGTTGGGCTTTTCACCAGTTCAGTTTGCCATGCGGTAATTTCACCACTCAACATGCCCTGTGGGATATGCTATATTTATGTGACAAAACAGTGATTTTTGACACAGCTGTCCCTGTTTTATGCACAAGTAAAAACCATAGTTATTTGTATTTCAACAAAATTACATGTCAACGTTCTAAGAAAATGAGCTGCCAAATGGTGGGTTCCACTCCATTTCATTCAATCAATTTATTTAATATTTAAAATATAAAATTATTTTGCTATTTACTGAGAAATCTTCACAGAAATTTAGGGAATTTAAATTCATAACTTGAGTTTCTGTTCATTTCCTGAATCTAGGATCTGCTGGTCTAGGTGCCTGGAGGCTCAGGTGGATGTCTCTGTTCCTGCAGGTGGAGACTATTGGAGATGCCTACATGGTGGTGGGTGGGGTGCCCATTCCAGCGAACACCCACGCCGAGCGGGTGGCTAACTTTGCCCTGGGCATGCGCATCGCCGCCCGAGAGGTGACCAACCCCATCACTGGTCAACCAATCCAGGTACACCATTAACACTAAGAATGAACAGTGTTTGTGTACACTAGTAATGTGCCCAAAATAAACCATTTACTGTGACACAATCCGAATGGATGTTCATCAGGCCAATACTGCTAACCTTCCAACTATTTTAATTGTTCCAAATAATTTACTGTTTAGAGTTATAAAACAAATCATGTTTGCTAAATTCTGGAAAAAAGAGAGCACTTCTGATAAACATCCAGTACATTAATGCTTTTTGTTCATACAGATCTGTTTTGTGACTCTTCAATGTATATATGGGTTTTTGCATTCAGTGCACGTATTCTGTGTGTTATTTTGTGTTTATAAGATTTAGGTGGGTATGCATGTTGTGTTTGTACAATTTGGGTGGGTATCCACGTTATGTATGCAAGATTAAGTGGATGCCTATGTTGCGTGTAATATTTGGATGGGTGTCTATGTTGTGTGTGTAAGATTTGGGTGGATGTCTATGTTTTGTGTGTAAGATTTGGGTGGGTATCTACAAACCCCAATTCCAAAAATGTTGGGACAGTGTATAAAATGTGTATATTGGTTAGTGTTTTTTTTAGTCTTTTTTTTATTTGTTAGTGTGAGGCTAAGTCCCAAGTAACCCAAACACTTGTTGCTGCTGTCTGTGCAACTACTGCTGCTGATGGAGCTGCAGTTACATGCCGACCACCTCCAACTAAAATGTTGGTAAGCTAAAAACATGAATAATGCAATAACGTAATGGCCACTAAATAGACAAAGTACTGGAACATTTAATAGTTTGTGAAATAATATTAAACTCTAGAGCCATTTAATTTGAAACAGTAAATTTAATCTCACCTCAAATGTAAATTGACAGAATTTTTATTTAATACAAAGGAATGTCCACTTCCGTCGCGTGAAATCAATACTGTAGCTAGTTACTGTTGTAACTAGGCATTTTAAAGCCAAAGTGAGCGCATCTAACATTAGCTGGCTAGTTACCACTTTCAGCTATTGTGCTGAAACTGGACTTATATTGATGTTTGGTTAGCTTACTAATATAAAAGTCCATGTTAGTGTTTGCAGATCTATTTTTAAAACGTTAACGTTCGCTAACCCCGAATAACATTAACGTTACCAGACTCCATCTCGTAAACAAACCGAAGATAATGTCTTCATGAATGAGATATGGTTTGCGATTTGATGCCAAGCCAGCTAGTCCCTCGGCTGATGTCTTTTGTTTCCACTTTCACTGTGGTAGCTATCTAGCAAATGAGACGGCATGCTGTGATGGAAATAATGCTGCCTAGCATCATAAAATCTACATTGAATCATTTCAGTCAGCATTAAAACAAAACTACACTACAAATATGCAATTGAAGATCAAGTTTTCCAAAAGTTCCTAAATTTTTCCAAAAGGGCAGTTTTTTCATGGTTGAGAACGCCATGTTTGCTTTGACGGACACAAACAAAGCTTGACGGACATAGCAACAGTTACTAAGGGAGACGGGGCTTAGCAAAGGGGCAATAGAGTACTCAAGTGAGTACGTCAGTCGTGGGCGGAGTCTGGTTTCGGAAGTAAATTCCCTATGGAAAATAGAATGGGCTTCAGAGACTATCGACTATTTCTTGAAATCTGATTCATAGAATGAGCCGAAACGTTCCTGGATTAGCCTGTGTGGTACAAGCATGTAAACCATATATCGCATGTTCCAATTTTTATTTTTTAAAGTAATGCATTAATGATTGTAGTTCGACTTGTAGTCCACTTTAATGGACTGCATATCCAGTACTGCAATGCACGGGTGGTTCTCGACCAATAAGATATCATCATCTCGTCTCGCGTGCCGGGCCGTGGAGCCAAACCATCAGCTCCATGAAAGGCTCGCTGTAATTGCTGAGCCTCCCCGGCGCATTAAGTCGAGACACCCATTTGTGCCTGCCGCACAGGAATTCCTGCAGCAATGCAGTGATCTTACCATCAGTGCGGCACGGTGGGCGGATTACATCTGGAGCACGGAGTGGGAGGAGAACACCTCTAGACTCCGTGACTTCATCCCAGACGTCGGTTTTCCCCCTATTGGGGTGGACCTGCCTAGACTGGCGTGGGTGAGGCTTAACCGCCTCCGGACCGGCGTTGGGCGCTTCCGCTCATCGATGCACAGATGGGGCTTGGCTTCTTGCGCAGCCTGCGAGTGTGGCGCAGAGGAACAAACCGCAGACCATGTCATCCTGGACTGCCCGATTTATCGGGCACCCAATGGGATGCATGGTCTGTCGGTTCTGGATGATGACACGGTGACGTGGCTACTGGAGGTGTGCCCCAAAATATAGTCCGGGTGAACCCCCCCTAGGCTCGGGGTGGTAAAAGGATAGCCCCTCGGCCCCGAGCCTGGGGATGTGGAACGATGAAGATCCTACCCAAACGCAGAAGAAGATCTCGTCTGTCTGCTCTGTGGCAGATGGGAGTAGGCTCGTGCCGCCCAAGACAAGCTAACGTTAGCTTGCTAAGTAGAGAAGCCCGCCCGACAAGGTCAGAAACTATGCTACGGTTAACCACATGAAGCAATTCTAGCTTTAAGTCCTTCAAGCTAGCTAGCTAACGTTAGAAAAAGGTGTTTAAAAACGGAGCTGTGTGCTACTGCTGGCTGTGTGCTACTGCTGGCTAACGTTATATGAAAACGTCTGGAGATAAGGCTGCTCGTTCGGAGGGAATTATGGGACGTGTAGTTTTTAAACAGTGCCAGCGCTGGGATGTTCACAAAAAAAATACTAAAACGTAAAATATACTCGAAGCTGGTCCAGAAAAATGACATAGTTTGCGAACAGGCGTTATATTGAACAATCCGGGAAATTGACGGCAAGACATAATCAGTAGAAATGGTTTAAAAGTAAGCTTTAGTTAATGTCTACGCTCTAAATGAATGGGGAATGTACTTCCGAAACCAGTGTGACGTAGTCACTTGAGTACTCTATTGTCTGCTTGCACATTTCTTGCAGTATTTCTTGTAGCCAGTTCAAGTTCGGTGCATGCTTTGTATTGGCAAAGACGAGTTTGGTGGGAGGGGCCGTGATAAAGTATAAATTGTTAGTAGTACAGGCGGTGCGGTGTGATTTAGGAGAATTTGGTAGAGTGTGAATTGTGAGAGATAGAGAAATACAGTGTTATAAAGTCACATTATTAACTTAGGCCTACATGAATTCTTTGTCTTATTATTAGCTATTAATAATTATTTGTATTCTGCATGGTCTCATTTATTTTAATTTGATTTACATTACGTTCGAGAAGTTGCCTAGCCTTGGCCTAGCTAAATAAGCTAACAGTGTTCTGGACCATGGCCACCAGAAAAGACCTGCAGAGTTTTTTCAAGGTCATAAATAAAAAGAGGAGATTTACAGGTAAGAGCAAAGGTTTTATTTTTCGCTAAATTTGGGAATATGCTGTGTTTAGCGTTGCCAATGTTTTCTAACTGGTGTTCTAGCCACAAATGTATTCATTTAACTTGTAACGTTAGGCTACCTTAACTTACATTCATGATCTAAAATGATTCAGCAATTTGCTGGTTTGATTGCTTGGGTTAAATTGTACAGAATATTATAGACCAAGCAAGCTAATTTAGCTGCATGGCATCATGTGCTTACTAATAGGCGAACGTCCGTTTTTATATCTAACATTACTTTGACATTGGATTAAATAAGGTTAGCCCGATGGGAAGCCTTTACATGTGGCAAGGCCAATAGTTGTTGTTCTGAACTGCTGTCAGTTGGCACAGAAGACTTGACATGCTGAATCAGTTGGACCTTTGTGTAATTTCAATGCCCTCACTTTTGGAAATTAAACGTTAGCTAATTGTCTGTCAGTGCATTCTGCCAATGAGCAAGTAGAATGTTAACATTAGCTAACTATACACCCAATTCACGCGAGACCCATCTTGGAATTATACGAAACGAAAACGAGGCTGAGGTGGGAAAATACAGGAAGTGTTTGAGCGTAGCAGTATTTCAGGCCATTGTAGCCTACTGTATATTGACTAGTTGCCCAGTTTTTTGTTGTTACTGAGACACTTGCCGTGTACTTTAAACAGCCAAACAAGACCGACACTGTAAACGTAATGCAGACAAATATACTTTTTTTGTCATATCAATTTTCCTTTTCAAAATGGTTTCGGTAATGGGGGAGTATAACACTACTTAGTTTTTAATGCTAGCTGGTGGTGATTCATTAACTTGTAGCCAGAATAATGGCATATCCAGCTGGTAAACAGCGCGAACATAATGAAAATACAGACACGATTGTTTACAATGTAATGGTAACTTTATTTTGGGGTTGATAGTTCACTGTAAGTTATCCAATGCTGCAATGAATATGTTCATATTGTTGCCTTCCACTGACCCTTCTTCTGGCATACGAACGCTAGCATAAAGGAAAATTCATATTAACTGGTTATACCGGCTAAATGTTGCTGATATGTGGTTATATTTGAATATTTCAGTAACAGCTACGTTCGTTAGCTAACCAGCTAGCTGCATCATGTAAGGGGTCTCATTTTTTTTCCCCATTGAACAAAATGATCTCACAACACATTCCTCACTCCTGACTGTAAAACCGGCATTGCATTGGATGATCTAGCATTAGCACACAAAGTAACAAGCAATACGAACACAACACAATCGCAAGCCATGTAGAGACAGAACGAGCCGTTTGCCCCGTCTTGCACTTCGCTTTGACATGTCTGCCAGGAGATAGCTAGCGTTACCGACCTAGCTAACAAGCTATAAGACCAATACGTGTAGCGGACACCTTCGCAGCACCCGCGGTGCGGGGCCATAGTCTGATTTATTCATTTGAGATTTTAATATCTGACTGTAAGCTATGTGTTGATAGACAAGCAGGGGCTACAAGGCAAAAAAACAACTAACATTAGCCTCACACAAAATGCGCAGCTGAATAAAGCTACCGAAAATATCACTCTGGTCACTGCTGAAGCAAGTTGGAGAGCGTGGATTCAGATATGGGACACTTAAAAGCTTGTGGCTACGTTACAGTGTTAATTTTGAAAGGCAATCACAACAATTGTTATTGTGTTATTGCTCAACGTCTACTTCACATTAAATAAAGGTTTTATTGGTGTGCCATCATAGTTGTGGGCGTGTTGTTAATTTAAAAAACTGCCTGGCACATGAAAGTTAATTGTAAGCATGATGACAAATTAAATATTTTTTTTAAATGATAAGGCTGACATTCTGTCAATTATTATGTAAAAATATAGCTTATAGTCTTAAAATGAATCACTTTTGGCAAAGTATTAAAATATAATTAAAATTAGTATATATCCCTATCAGATTTCATGAAAATCTAATTTACAGTTCTGTCTTAACCTGACAGTGTTAGATAAAGTGGGACAGTGGGTTTCAGGTAAAGTGGGACACTAGCCTACTTGTAAATAAAGAAACAGCAAAGAGAAAACATTTTATGAATAAAGATGCTAAAAAAAAATTGTTATTAAGGTGAATAAATGCCTAAATATGTACATAAATACAGGCCATATTGTAGCAGCAAAATAAAGAAAGGTGAGCAGCACACAGGTAACAAGGGAGGAAGACTTAATCTGTGGAGGGAGGAAGAAATGAGAGGACCAATAGAAGAGTATCCAGAGCAAGTGGAGACAGGCCTGAGTCCTAAACTTAGATTTTTGCCAAGGGCTTTGAACATCCCATATCCATACTCCTTGATTGGGGGAAAGGGTGAGAAATATACATTTCAGAAACTGTTGCTATCTTTCAGTTACATTTAGCCAAGTAAAGTCACCCCCATCCCCTTTCTTATACAGTTGAGGTGGGAAGGTTACATACACTTAGGTTGAAGTCATTAAAACTCGTTTTTAACCACTCCACAGATTTCATGTTAGCAAACTATAGTGTTGGCAAGTCAGTTAGGACATCTACTTTGCGCATGACACAAGTAATTTTTCCAACAATTGTTTACAGATTATTTCACTTTTAATTCACTATATCACAATTCCAGTGGGTCAGAAGTTTACATACACTAAGTTGACTGTGCCTTTAAATTTTTAATATTCGGTCGCATATCCTTTGCATGCCATGACTTCCTGATGTCTGTGACCCAACAACATCAAAAGACTCTTGATATCTTATTTTCTGGTACTCTTACAAGCGATATTATAACGTCTTTGCATTTGAATGGATCTCTATGGGAATTTGGGGGGTGGGACTAGATTTAGCTGTAAATTACACTGGAACAGTATGGAAACACATGGTTGGCAAAATGGCTCTAAGTCAACAAGGGTCTGATGTATCAAACAAGCCTTAAATCATCACTCTGCTGCCAGAAATACAGTAGATATGGATGGATAACTTGAAGGGTTTTTTTCTCCTGACTTATTTTTCCATAGAGTGGCATGCAAAGGATATGCGACCGAATATTTTAAAAATAAAAATTATTTAAAGGCACAGTCAACTTAGTGTATGTAAATTGACCCACTGGAATTGTGATATAGTGAATTAAAAGTGAAATGATCTGTCTGTAACCAATTGTTGGAAAATTTACTTGTGTCATGCACAAAGTAGATGTCCTAACTGACTTGCCAACACTATAGTTTGCTAACATGAAATCTGTGGAGTGGTTAAAAATTAGTTTTAATGACTTCAACCTAAGTGTATGTAAACTTCCGAGCTCAACTGTACGTAACAATATTATGGTTATTACTCTTCCATAAGAGAGTGACAGGGATGTTTTTCATGAATAGAGATGCAATTCCCCATGACATTTCACTCCAAGCCTGACCACAGAGAGAGAAGGGTTTATATGAATAAACACTGGTTTTTATCACTTGCACAATAATGCGTTTTAATGATAAAATAGGCTAGTGTCCCACATTGTCTACAAAAGTGTCCCACTCAACCTGAACGTTACACTTCAGTAAAGATGGGTGTCAGATGGTGTTTGGAGGTATATAGAATTTATTTAGAAACAAATTATAACGTTATTTCACCATAATAATGTTGATAAGGCCTTACTTAACTATTTTAAAAAATCATTTGAGTAGGTATTGACTCACTTTGATAGTTTAAAGAACGATTTGCCAAAAAGTGTCCCACTTTACCACAAACCACCCACTTAACCAAAAACCTGATAGAACAGTATGTATCTATTAAAATCACTAGCCACCAGTTATTTTTCTGATTCAAGTTTATTTAAAAATATTCCTGTATTTAACTTTTCACATAATAATGACTGTGTAAATTCAGTTAAAACAGTTAAACAGTCAGAGACACCCCACATGATTTACCCCACACATAACCCAGTGCAGGAGATACATATCCCAATTTCTTAAATTCAAGTCGTGTTGCATGAGCTTGTGGCACTTTTTTTTGCAGTTTTCCCATCTTACTAGATTGATTGATTGATTGATTGATATAACATATTTGATAGCATAGACGCTACTGCATCTTTGTGGTTCGTGCATTTTTAGATCATTCGATCTGATGCAACTCTTGCTTTTCCCACGACCGAATAGCAGATAGAGAGAAAATGCGATTGCTGCGATTTAATTAATTATGTTGGAAACGTTTGTGGGAAAAAAACGTATTAGACTAGATTTCCCGTATCATTAACCTTATATGCCCGCATAGGCTACCTTCGAAAAGGTGGAAAAAACGTTTTAAACAAACACATTTTAACCCGGTAATTCTCAATTATGCTACAATGTGTTTCACTTGCTTACAACCATACTATTAAATGTAACCATAGGGCTAGTTTTATGCTAAAACTATGACTGACAAGAAACACTGTCGTGAACACAGCAGGTTGCGTTTTGCGATAGATTTGCATCGCAAATCTGTGTACGTTAGATACTAGCTACAATATAGGCTACATAAAACGAGCTATATTTTAACAAACTAAAATGTATTTTGGTGACCCCTTGTCGGCTCAAGTTTCAATCATAAGGTCCATGGACCTTATTCACACGGCGGCCATCTTGAAATCGAAAGTGAGGCTGAGGTGGGAAAATTCCGGAAGTTTCCCACAAACGTTTCCAACATAATTAATTAAATCGCAGCAATCGCATTTTCTCTCTCTCTCTGCTATACATTATCCAACATTTTCCATGGACCTTATTCACACGGCGGCCATCTTGAAATCGAAAGTGAGGCTGAGGTGGGAAAATTCCGGAATGTGAATGTCAACAACAATGGCTTGGACTACCAACCTGGAGCTCTTGCCGAAATTCGCTGTCAGTATGCCTACGATTGAAACTTGAGCCGACAAGGGGTCGCCAAAATACATTTTAGTTTGTTAAAATATGCTCGTTTTATGTAGCCTATATTGTAGCTAGTATCTAACGTACACAGATTTGCGATGCAAATCTATCGCAAAACGCAACCTGCTGTGTTCACGACAGTGTTTCTTGTCAGTCATAGTTTTAGCATAAAACTAGCCCTATGGTTACATTTAATAGTATGGTTATAAGCAAGTGAAACACATTGGGCTCTATTTTAATAAACCAAACGCAATGGTGAACGCAAGAGTAATCGCTTGGCGGTATCGCTCTGAGGGCGTGTCGGCGAGAAATTTGGTAATTTCATGACGGCAATCTTGGCGCACCTTATGGCGGTATTGCTAAAAGGCTGGGTTTAAACGTCCAAGGTGTGTCTCTATGGTAGCCAATCAAAATGTTGTTCTCATGCTTTAAAAAAAAGCCAGTTGGAACGCAATCGCTCCATGCAATTTCATAATGAGCAACCCAAACGCACTGGACCGTCAACGACAAGAGCGATTTTCCGCACAGGAATCAGACATACTTGCAACAGAAGTACAGGCTAGGACTGTAGTAATTTATGGATCACAATCCACACCACCTCGTCTCCCAGAAGTTCGGAAGGCACGGGAGGAGGTGGCGAATGCATTAATTAGCCTACATTAGGTGATGTAGGCATAATTATGATTCAAATGGTAGGCTTATGATTCAACTGTGTCAATGTGTAATTTATATATTATAGGCTATTGGCCTATATGATCGCAAGTTTCTTGTAAGCTGTCCTGTTTTATTCTAGTAGTTTAAATTAAAATTAATTAATTAATTAATAATAATTATAGGCTATTTGTTCATTAAATGGAAGTGTAATGTTGGCATCACCTATAGACACTACATAGAACTACATGACGAATAAGTTGGCAAATTGCCAGAGTCTATTGCGTTCCGCTAAGAGGTGGTTCCAGCTGATCATAACGCAATGGGTTTTCGTTGGTTCAAATTGTCACTGAGCCGAAGGTATTTTAGAACACGCCCCAGACAGCGCCACCCATCCCACTGCAGCGCAAGCGAAAGGATGTTATGTTGAGAATTTGTTGATCCTAGCGGTATTGCTGAGAAACGCCATACCGCCAGTTTTAAGACGTTGATGCTGTCAACAAGCTTGCGTTTGACTATACCGTCCCCTTGCGCTGGTTTGAAAATAGAGCCCATTGTAGCGTAATTGAGAATTACCCGGTTAAAATGTGTTTGTTTAAAACGGTTTTTCCACCTTTTCGAAGGTAGCCTATGCGGGCGTATAAGGTTAATGATACGGGAAATCTAGTCTAATACGTTTTTTTCCCGCAAACGTTTCCAACATAATTAATTAAATCGCAGCAATCGCATTTTCTCTCTATCTGCTATTCGGTCGTGGGAAAAGCAAGAGCTGCATCAGATCGAATGATCTAAAAATGCACAAACCACAAAGATGCAGTAGCGTCTATGCTATCAAAGCTGTTATATAGGCTAGTAAGATGGGAAAACTGCAAACAAAAAAAAGTGCCACAAGCTCATGCAACATGACTTGAATTTAAGAAATTGGGATATGTATCTCCTGCACTGGGTTGTGTGTGGGGTAAATAATGTGGGGTGTCTCTGACTGTTTAACTGTTTTAACTGAATTTACACAGTCATTATTATGTGAAAAGCTAAATAAAGGAATATTTTTAAATAAACTTGAATCAGAAAAATAACTGGTGGCTAGTGATTTTAATAGATACATACTGTTCTATCAGGTTTTTGGTTAAGTGGGTGGTTTGTGGTAAAGTGGGACACTTTTTGGCAAATCGTTCTTTAAACTATCAAAGTGAGTCAATACCTACTAAAATGATCTTTTTAAATAGTTAAATAAGGCCTTATCAACATTATTATGGTGAAATAACATTATAATTTGTTTCTAAATAAATTCTATATACCTCTAAACACCATCTGACACCCATATTTACTGAAGTGTAATGTTCAGGTTGAGTGGGACACTTTTGTAGACAATGTGGGACACTAGCCTATTTTATCATTAAAACGCATTATTGTGCAAGTGATAAAAACCAGTGTTTATTCATATAAACCCTTCTCTCTCTGTGGTCAGGCTTGGAATGAAATGTCATGGGGAATTGCATCTCTATTCATGAAAAACATCCCTGTCACTCTTATGGAAGAGTAATAACCATAATATTGTTACGTACAGTTGAGCTCGGAAGTTTACATACACTTAGGTTGAAGTCATTAAAACTAATTTTTAACCACTCCACAGATTTCATGTTAGCAAACTATAGTGTTGGCAAGTCAGTTAGGACATCTACTTTGTGCATGACACAAGTACATTTTCCAACAATTGGTTACAGACAGATCATTTCACTTTTAATTCACTATATCACAATTCCAGTGGGTCAAGTTTACATACACTAAGTTGACTGTGCCTTTAAATAAAACATTTTTTTTAAATATTCGGTCGCATATCCTTTGCATGCCACTCTATGGAAAAATAAGGAGAAAAAACCCTTCAAGTTATCCATCCATATCTACTGTATTTCTGGCAGCAGTGATTATTTAAGGCTTGTTTGATACGTCAGACCCTTGATGACTTAGAGCCATTTTGCCAACCATGTGTTTCCATACTGTTCCAGTGTAATTTACAGCTAAATCTAGTCCCACCCCCCAAATTCCCATAGAGATCCATTCAAATGCAAAGACGTTATAATATCGCTTGTAAGAGTACCAGAAAATAAGATATCAAGAGTCTTTTGATGTTGTTGGGTCACAGACATCAGGAAGTCATGGCATGCAAAGGATATGCGACCGAATATTAAAAATTTAAAGGAACAGTCAACTTAGTGTATGTAAACTTCTGACCCACTGGAATTGTGATATAGTGAATTAAAAGTGAAATAATCTGTAAACAATTGTTGGAAAAATTACTTGTGTCATGCACAAAGTAGATGTCCTAACTGACTTGCCAACACTATAGTTTGCTAACATGAAATCTGTGGAGTGGTTAAAAACGAGTTTTAATGACTTCAACCTAAGTGTATGTAAACTTCCCACCTCAACTGTATAAGAAAGGGGATGGGGGTGACTTTACTAGGCTAAATGTAAGTGAAAGATGGCAACTCTGAAATTCTGAAATGTATATTTCTCACCCTTTCCCCCAATCAAGGACTGTGGATATGGGATGTTCAAAGCCCTTGGCAAAAAATCTAAATTTAGGACTCAGGCCTGTCTCCACTTGCTTTGGATACTGTAACGTCCCGTTCCCTTCCTGTCCTTTTCTGTGCTTTCCCCTGTTCCTTCCGTGTCATGTCGGATTCTCCTGTCCATGTTTTCCCCTTTGCTACAGGCTGGGCGTTTTCCCCTCTGTTTGTTTCTATCGGCTTTCCACTTTGGTTTCCACCTATCTCTTTCCCCCATTCATTACATTCATTCCGCACCTGTTTGTTTCAATCACTCTCAGTTACATTCCTCACGTGTTCGTCATTTAGTTTCAATCTCACCTTCCTACTTAAACCCCCGTCTGGCTGCTAGTCGGCGCCAGTTCGTTAAACTACCTTGTGTGTTTCATGGTCTTCAGGTTTCTAGTCACGTTTACTGTTTGCTTGGTTACGGGTTTTATACCTGTTCAGCTTCCAGTTCTCCTACCCTCCAGTTTGGTAGCTATCTAGCCCTAACAATTGCTGTTTGTGTGTTTCTAACCTGTCTCCCTCTAATTACCAGCTGTTCCTGCACCTACCAGTCTGTAGCTGTTAGTCTGCGTGTGTGTGTGTTGCGGTGCCCCCTCCTCCAGCTCGCTGTGCGTCCGCTGTTGGGTTTCTGCCTAGCTATCCTGCAGTGGTTCCTGTCCGGCCGTAGTGGATCCCTTCGCTGCGGTTACGGTCCCAGGTTCCTCGGCAAACCAGCTACCCTCTACCAGCCGCAGCTGAGCTCCGCCACACAGCTCTACCCAACCGGGCTCAACCGGTCACCTACCTCTGTACCCAGCCCAGTACCTGTTGGACCTCCCGGTCCAGTTCCTGTCCTGTTCCGGTGCTAAGTGCACCTCCAGTCCAAAGTCCAGTTCCGGCTTGGAACAACCCCGTTGTTCCTGCTATCCAGTTCCAGTTGGACCTCCCGGTCCAGTTCCTGTCCTGTTCCGGTGCTAAGTGCACCTCCAGTCCAAAGTCCAGTTCCGGCTTGGAACAACCCCGTTGTTCCTGCTATCCCGTTCCGGCTTGGAACAACCCCGTTGTTCCTGCTATCCAGTTCCAGTTGGACCTCCCGGTCCAGTTCCTGTCCTGTTCCGGTGCTAAGTGCACCTCCAGTCCAAAGTCCAGTTCCGGCTTGGAACAACCCCGTTGTTCCTGCTATCCAGTTCCAGTTGGACCTCCCGGTCCAGTTCCAGTCCAGTTCCGGTGTTAAGTACACCTCCAGTGAAAAGTCCAGTTCCGGTTTGGAGCAAACCTGCCGATTCCGGGATCCAGTTCCTGAGTGGACCTCCGGTCCAGTACAGTCCAGTTCCGGCTTGGAACCCGCTACCTGCTCTCAGGTCCAGCAACGGCTTGGAGCAGTTCGAATCCAACTCTCTCACCCTGTGTAAATACTGTGTTTCCTTTCTGTACAGCTTTGGGACTACCCCAAAGCTTATAATAAAACCCCTTGCTGATAATCTGTCTCCTGGTCGTTGCACTTGGGTCCAGCCCGTATTCGGTTCGTAACAGATACTCTTCTATTGCTCCTCTCATTTCTTCCTCCCTCCACAGATTACGTCTTACTCCCTTGCTACCTGTGTGCTGCTCACCTTTCTTTATTTTGTTTATTCCCATCACTTCCGTCTTCTCTTTCCTGTATTTTCCTGTATTCCAATTTTCTGTAATTGATTTAAGATGGGAGCTGCTGCTACAATTTGGCCTGTATTTATGTACATATTTAGGTATTTATTCACCTTAATAATAAATTAATAATAGCATATTCTTTTTTTTAGCATCTTTATTCAAACATTCAATGTTTTCTCTTTGCTGTTTTTTTATTTACAAGTAGGCTAGTGTCCCACTTTACCTGAAACCCACTGTCCCACTTTATCTAACACTGTCAGGTTAAGACAGAACTGTAAATTAGATTTTCATGAAATCTGATAGGGATATATACTAATTTTAATTATATTTTAATACTTTGCCAAAAGTGATTCATTTTAAGACTATAAGCTAGATTTTTACAGAATAATTGACCGAATGTCAGCCTTATCATTTAAAAAAAATTTTTTATTTGTCATCATGCTTACAATTAACTTTCATGTGCCAGGCAGTTTTTTAAATTAACAACACGCCCACAACTATGATGGCACACCAATAAAACCTTTATTTAATGTGAAGTAGACGTTGATCAATAACACAATAACAATTGTTGTGATTGCCTTTCAAAATTAACACTGTAACGTAGCCACAAGCTTTTAAGTGTCCCATATCTGAATCCACGCTCTCCAACTTGTTTCAGCAGTGACCAGAGTGATATTTTCGGTAGCTTTATTCAGCTGCGCATTTTGTGTGAGGCTAATGTTAGTTGTCTTTTTGCCTTGTAGCCCCTGCTTGTCTATCAACACATAGCTTACAGTCAAATATTAAAATCTCAAATTAATAAATCAGACTATGGCCCTCCGTGCCCGGGGGAACCCCCGCACCGCGGGTGCTGCGAAGGTTTCCGCTGCGCGTATTGGTCTTATAGCTTGTTAGCTAGGTCGGTAACGCTAGCTATCTCCTGGCAGACATGTCAAAGTGAAGTGCAAGACGGGGCAAACGGCTCGTTCTGTCTCTACATGGCTTGCGATTGTGTTGTGTTCGTATTGCTTGTTACTTTGTGTGCTAATGTTAGATCATCCAATGCAATGCCGGTTTTACAGTCAGGAGTGAGGAATGTGTTGTGAGATCATTTCGTTCAATGGGAAAAAATGAGACCCCTTACATGATGCAGGTAGCTGTTACTGAAATATTCAAATGTAACCACATATCAGCAACATTTAGCCGGTATAACTAGTTAATATGAATTCTCCTTTATGCTAGCGTTCCTATGCCAGAAGAAGGGTCAGTGGAAGGCAACAATATGAACATATTCATTGCAGCATTGGATAACTTACAGTGAACTATCTACCCCATAATAAAGTTACCATTACATTGTAAACAATCGTGTCTGTATTTTCATTATGTTCGCGCTGTTTACCAGCTGGGTATGCCGTTATTCTGGCTACAAGTTAATGAATCACCACAAGCTAGCATTAAAAACTAAGTAGTGTTATACTCCCCCATTACCGAAACCATTTTGAAAAGGAAAATTGATATGAGAAAAAAAGTATATTTGTCTGCATTACGTTTACAGTGTCGCTCTTGTTTGGCTGTTTAAAGTACACGGCAAGTGTCTCAGTAACAACAAAAAACTGGGCAACTAGTCAATATACAGTTGGCTACAATGGCCTGAAATACTGCTACGCTCAAACACTTCCTGTATTTTCCCACCTCGGCCTCGTTTTCGTTTTGTATAATTCCAAGATGGCGTCTCGCGTGAATTGGGTGTATTGGGGTGTAGACGAAGTTGGATTCGTTAAAGTCACTTTATTTAATAATGGCTGCCTTTAATTTTTGTTCTTTGGTGTGGTGAACTGTGATCCGCTAGGTGGATCTGTAACATTACTTATTTAGCCCGGTCTTTTTGAGAAAAAGTGCTGGCATTTCAGAGTTTTAAATGTTTGAATCCAGCTATGAATTGATCATTAAACGTGACACGCACTCTGCCTGACCTCTCCTTTCGTGCAGCTGGCTTCACTCAGGGCGCGCAAAAATGTCAAGGCAGTTTGAACATGGTTATCTAATTTGACAGAACGTTAACGTTAACTAGCGAAGAAGTAAAAAAAATCCAGCTTTACGATTTTGTTATGTATTGTTGTGTTTGGCACAGTAATTAACCTACAGCGTGGTTAGCTTGTTAGCTAATGTAGTTGGTAATACACAAGATCCCTGCTAACAAAATGACAGTAGTGCCTGGCTCCCAAAACCGACGTTGACGGCCGGAAGTAACTAGGCGCCTTGTATCAACGTTCGCGGTTTTGCCAGGGCATATTATCGACTTTCGTCGTTTTGCCAGGGCATTCATCAGTTGACAATTCCCTCCCCCGTCAGGCTATGAATTAACATATTAAAATAGGGCGGGCTTTGTTTTGCAGTGTGTTTTTACGACGTAAAAATGTGGCATGGAATGGAATGCTCTACACATACAGTACACTCAGAGCATCCCATATTCCATGTCACATCGCTTGTTTTGGCACTCATGAGTAAGAGCCTGAAAATTGCGCCCTTTGTTTTCATTCAGACTTGCTTCATTCTCAGTAGGACTTTCTTCAGTCAGACCATTGTTCATACTCAGACTTGGGTCGATGGGCTAACATTTGTCCATCGGGGTTTGAGTGACAGTGGCTCTGTGATTAAGGAACAGGACTACTAACCTCAACATTCCTTGTTCGATTCCCATCTGGTGGGAATCTAATCTAATTGTGAATTCAACTTAAATTTGTTATTTTGTAGGCTTTGGGATTTTGGGTTTGTTTGACTTGCATGAGGTCTTAGATCAGTAGCATAGTGATTAGTGAACAGAACTGAGTGACAGGTCTTACATTCAAATTGAATCTACATCTCAGAATTTATTTCATGGTTTAAACATTTCTAGAGATGTTTATAGAGGATCAACCATTTCAAGTAGGCGTTGTTTAAAACGCAAAATTCAATTCGGGATGCAGTGTGATTTGAACTTGACATCAATAACTTCAAAGTAGGGTTGGACGATATGGCAAAAAAGTGTATCACAATAATATTTTTTATATTGCTCGATATCGATAATTATCACGATATACACTTAATGCTCCATTTAAACTTTGAAGATATTACGCTTATGACTGAACCCTGAAGAAACCAGAAGGTTCATTATTGTTTAAAATAGAAAATTATTTTTTATTTTTTAGAAACAACGGATTGACATAAGCATTCAATTGAACCAAAATGTCTTTACCTTCGCTCCGGTAATAAAATGCCTCAACAAGGCTAAACATGGAAAAAGATGCACAAATTCTCTTATGTATAGGCCATAAGCACAGATTTATCTGCCTTCATTTTCCCTTCTGATTATTTCACATATAATTAAATAAGCATTAGGACCCAGCAGACGCCTGCTCGTGACTAAGTCAACTTATACAATGTCGTGAAGGTTTTATTAAATCTTAAGCTTTATCGCATTCACAATTGCCCGTCCACATTTCTTTGTTATTTACTATTGTGGGATAAAAACCTGACCCCAGTCCAGGCCAGATGGACTGGGGAGTTTCTCCCACACCGTTGAGTATTTCTTTAGGAAAGACAACCATGATCTTCAGAGTCTGATGCAATCGGGTTGATTGTATATGATTCAATAATGACATACACTGTAAAAAAACAAATCGTAAAAAAACAGAAACATTCTGGCAGCTGGGGTGCCAGAAAAAAATCATCAAATAACAGGAAAGTACTGTGAAACCAAAAAACATTGATAAACTGTAAAAAAGCAGTAATCTTTCTACAGTATAACTGCAATATTACATTATAAAACCCTTGAAAAAGTTTTATAATGTTAAATTACATGACCTTTTTTCTATTTTTAGTGCAAGTGATCGTAAATTTACAGTTTTTTTGTTGTTGTAATTATTGCCGAGACTGTTTTTTAAATGTATTTCACTCGTTTTTTTAAGATAATTATTACGTATTTTTAGATGAAAATTTCTGTCTTCTTGCATTTATTTTCAGTTAATTGAAGAAGACATCACTGGCATAAAACAGCATTTAATGTAATATTGCAGAGATATACTGTAGAAAAAGTACCACTTTTTTACAGTTTATATGAGACAGGTGTGTGCGGGTTGGACCCGTAATGCACGACTCAGAACACGGACGTAATAATAAATGCCCGCAAGGGCTTTATTATGGGAAAATCCAAAAATCGTAGTCACACAAGCAAAGTTCATCCACAGAAAATCCAGCCAAAAAACCAAAGTATAGTACCGAGGGAGAAGGCAGTCTCGGAATCGGTACACCATGCACAAGTTAAGAAACCAGAGTAGCTGTCAGCGGAGCAGAAGTACAATTCAGGGGTTAAGCAGAGTTTGTAGGTTGTGGGACGTTGTAGGAGTCAGACCGAAGTCCTATCCGCGGGGCAGAGGTACAAACAGACAGCAGGCAAAACTCGTAGTCAAAAAACAGGCAGTAGAAACGGTAGGCAGGCAGTAACGATGGTCAGTAAACAGGCTTGGATCTATAACAAAAGTCAGGTAATGGATAACGCTCAAAAGTGGCAGTAGTAGACTAACAGGCAACAATTTTGCGAAGACAAGACATGAACACTGATCTTATATGCAGGTGTAGACAGGTGCAGACACTTAGCTTGAGAGCAGCATGCGAAGGGGAATCAGGTGTGGAAGGCTGACGAGGTAACAAGATAATTAGTAATCGTTAGTAATAAACCTATCCTGACCTAGCGTTAGTAAATTAGTAAATGACATGCACAAGAAACGTAAGGTAAACATGAACACATGGTTAGAGAGTTAGTATTACCCAATCCTGATCTAATGTTAGTAGATTAGTAAATAGACACGGGAAAATGAAACAATTAGGGAAGGCTGAGTGACAGCAAGAGAGAGAGGGAAAACAGCACAAATGCAAGGCTGCGGAAAAACATGGAAATGTGTATGCTACCAATGAACTGCATCGTAACATAAACAGAACACAAGCATGACATAAACCGAAAATAAACTGTGACAAACTAAACAAGAAATGTGGCATAAATATGACAGAAACGTAACAGGACCCCCCCCCCTAACGACCGACTCCTGACGGTCTACACAGTTTATCAGGGTGGTCACGGTGAAAGTCCTTGATTAGCGATTTATCAATAACCAGACTGGGAGCGATCCAGATCCCTCCAGATCTTAAGGCAACGGTGCATGTGGGTGGCGAGGGAGGGGACAGCAATCTCGGCCTCTTGGTCAGAAAACAGTGGGGGTAGGTAGCCGAGGGAAACTTCGAATGGGGACTTTCCAGTAGCGGTGCAGGGCAGGGCGTTGTGCGCATACTCGACCCAGGTGAGCATCTTGCTCCATGAGGTGGGGTTCTTGGCCGATACACAGCGTAACGCAGCTCCGAGGTCTTGGTTGGCCCTTTCGGTCTGACCGTTAGACTGGGGGTGGTAACCTGACGTGAGGCTGGAGGTGGCTCCGAGAGCCGAACAGAAGGCCTTCCAGACCTGGGAGATGAACTGGGGGCCACGGTCCGAGACAATGTCCGCGGGAATGCCATGGATCTGGAACACCTCTTTGACCAGTAAATCCGCGGTTTCTTGGGCAGTGGGCAATCCAGGCAGGGGGATGAAATGCGCCGCCTTACTGAACCTGTCGACCATAGTCAGGATGGTGGTGTTGCCCTCAGAAGGGGGGAGTCCGGTCACGAAATCCACCCCGATATGGCTCCAAGGGCGACTGGGCACTGGCAGACGTTGGAGCAGACCAGCTGGGGCCTGGTGAGAGGCCTTGCTCCTGGCACAGGTGGTACAGGCCTTGACGAAACGCCTGGTGTCGGGGATCATGGAGTTCCACCAGAACCTTCTCTTGAGAACAGCCAGGGTCCGGGTAAAGCCGGGATGGCAGGACATGAGGGAGGAGTGAGCCCATTGGAGGACATGTGTCCGGGCGGCGGAGGGAACATAAAGGCGTATACCGGGATTGGACCTGGGATCGGGCTCATCACGTAGCGCCTTCTTGATGATGGCCTCAATCCTCCAGGACACCGAAGCAATGGTGCAGGACCCAGGGAGGATGTTCTCCGGCGCCTCTCGCTCGGAACTGGCCATGAACTGTCGGGACAAAGCATCTGGCTTGACATTCTTGGAACCAGGGCGGTAGGTCAGAGAAAAATTGAACCGGCCAAAGAACAGGGTCCATCTGGCTTGGCAGGAGTTCAACCTCTTGGCTGTCTGTAGGTACGCCAGATTCTTATGGTCGGTTCAGACCACAAATGGTTTCTCGGCGCCCTCCAACCAATGCCTCCACTCCTCCAGTGCTAGTTTGACAGCGAGTAGCTCACGGTTTCCCATGTCATAATTCCTCTCCGCTGGAGACAGCTTACGGGAGAAGAATGTGCAGGGGTGCAGAAGGTTGTCAGTGGGGGAAACCTGAGAGCACGGCCCCTACTCCAGTGTCGGACGCATCAGTCTCCACGACAAACTGACGAGTGGGGTCGGGGTGCACCAGAATTGGAGCGGAGGTGAACAGTTTCTTGATCTTTTTGAAGGCATTTTCAGCCTCAGGGTTCCAGCGGAACGGCATGGCATTAGACGTGAGCTTGGTGAGAGGGGCGACGACCTGGCTGTAGCTCCGGATGAATCTCCGGTAAAAGTTTGCGAATCCCAAGAAACGTAGCAGATGTTTCCGAGTGGCAGGCGTGGGCCAGTCTGTGACCGCCTGGATCTTCTTGGGATCCGCCCTGATTTGTCCCCTCTCCAAGATAAAGCCCAGGAACTCGACTGTGTCGGTGTGGAACACACACTTCTCAGCCTTAACATAGAGTCTGTTCTCCAGAAGTCGTTGGAGAACCTGCATGACGTGACCCTCGTGTTCCTTGATGTTGGTGGAGTAAATCAAAATATCATCCAGATACACAAATACGTAGCGGCCCAATAGGTCCCGTAGGACGTCATTAACTAGCGCCTGAAAGACGGCGGGGGCGTTAGTGAGGCCGAAAGGCATGACTAGGTACTCAAAGTATCCTAACGAGGTGTTGAAGGCGGTCTTCCATTCATCCCCCTCACGAAAGCGCACCAAGTGGTAGGCGTTGCGTAGGTCCAGCTTGGAGAATATGGTGGCTTCGTATAGAGGGTGAAACGCGGAATCAATCAGGGGCAATGGGTACTTGTTCTTGACCGTGATATTGTTCAATTCTCTGAAGTCAATACAAGGATGCAGTGAGCCGTCTTTTTTCTGGACGAAGAAAAATCCAGCGCCCACAGGTGACGAAGAGGGGCGAATCAGACCGTTGGCTAGGCAATCCCGAATATATTTCTCCATGGCTTCCCTTTCAGGTTTGGAGATGTTGTAAAGTCGGCTTGAGGGAAGAGTGGAACCGAGTAGAAGCTCGATCGCACAATCATAGGGTCTGTGAGGAGGAAGTGTCTGTGCTTGCGTTTTGGAGAAAACGATGCCCAGGTTGTGATAAGGGGCTGGCACATTTTCAAGAGACAGCTTGGTGTCTTGAGGTGGGGTAGGTGCGCCCCCGGCAGGTGCGGACCGAAGACAGGCTTGGTGACACTGATGGCTCCAGGCTTGAATGTGGTGGGATTTCCAGTCAATGACGGGGTTGTGTTCTTGAAGCCAGGGTAGTCCCAGAATGAGCGGGTCGTTGGGGGAGCGGATGATGTGGAACTGGATGAACTCATGATGGTTGCCAGAAATGATAAGTTGAACGGGTTCCGTGACATGGGTCATCTTGTAGAATATCTTGCCGTCCAATGACCGAGCATTCTCGGTGTGGGGCAGTGGAAGGGTGGTAATGTCCAGATCTCTGACCATAACTTCATCGATAAGGTTAGCGTCCGCTCCAGAGTCTATGAGCACGCTCACTTGAACCTCCTTCTCAGGTAGCATGATTGTGGCAATGAGGGTAGGGCGAGTATCGCTCTTGGAGATCTTCTCCTGGTGGGTTGAAGACCTCACTCCTACGGATGACTCGGATTTCCTGGACCGGGCGGTGCACTGTGTCTGAGAATGCCCCAGCTTCCTGCAGTAGAAACATGCCCTCCGACGTCTCCGTTCCTCGGGCGAGATCTTAACTCCGGCACGGGAAAGATCCATAGGTTCGACTACCCCAGCCTGGTTCTCCTCCGTCAGTGAGGCAGGTACTCGTCTGGGGTACGGCTGACCGGGCGGAATCGGTCTCTCCGTCCGACGAAGTCTGTAGCGGTTATCAAGGCGAATGGCGGCTTGCACGAGGGCGTCAAACTCCCTGATGGGTTCCTGATGGGCTAACTCGTCCTGGAGCGCCCCGTTCAAACTGGCCCGGAACAAGTCCGCAAGGGCCGAGTTATTCCAGTGGGTAGCCGCAGCGATTGTCCGAAAGTCAATAGAGTGGTCCGCGGCGCTTTTAAGGCCTTGGCGGAGGGCAATGAGTTGCTGTGAGGGCTCTTGGTCACTGGAGGCGTGCTGGAACACTTTGCGGATCTCCTCCGCAAAGACCATGTAGCTGAGAAGAAATGAACCTCCGGACCACACTGCAGTAGCCCAGTCCAAAGCTCTCCCCTTGAGTAACCCCATCACGTAGCCAATCCGCTCGTCAGTCGGATATGTCAATGGCTGTTGTCGGAAGACAAAGTCACACTGTAACAGAAACGCCTTGCATCTCTCCGGCTGACCACCGAACCTCTCCGGGGGGGGGCTGTTGTGGCTCCCGGAATTGCCAGGTTCCCATGGGGTTGGAGGGTGGGATAGCCGGCGGCTTAGCAGGTTGCTCTGGAGTGCGTGGTTGAACAGCAATGGCCAGTCTCCTCATCTCCGCTCACAACTCTTTAATCTCCTCCCGGAGATTGGAAATCCCCTGGGCGTGCTGCTGCACGATGAGGCCTTGTTGTTGCAGAGCGTGGAACATGGCGGTTGAGTCAGCAGGGTCCATCGTGGCGAAATTGTTCTGAGACAGGTGTGTGCGGGTTGGACCCGTAATGCTCAGAACACGGACGTAATAATAAATGCCCGCAAGGGCTTTATTATGGGGAAATCCAAAAATCGTAGTCACACAAGCAAAGTTCATCCACAGAAAATCCAGCCAAAAAACCAAAGTATAGTACCGAGGGAGAAGGCAGTCTCGGAATCGGTACACCATGCACAAGTTCAAAAACCAGAGTAGCTGTCAGCGGAGCAGAAGTACAATTCAGGGGTTAAGCAGAGTTCGTAGGTCGTGGGACGTTGCAGGAGTCAGACCGAAGTCCTATCCGCGGGGCAGAGGTACAAACAGACAGCAGGCAAAACTCGTAGTCAAAAAACAGGCAGTAGAAACGGTAGGCAGGCAGTAACGATGGTCAGTAAACAGGCTTGGATCTATAACAAAAGTCAGGTAATGGATAACGCTCAAAAGTGACAGTAGTAAACTAACAGCAACAATTTTGCGAAGACAAGACATGAACACTGATCTTATATGCAGGTGTAGACAGGTGCAGACACTTAGCTTGAGAGCAGCATGCGAAGGGGAATCAGGTGTGGAAGGCTGACGAGGTAACAAGATAATTAGTAATCGTTAGTAATAAATCTATCCTGACCTAGCGTTAGTAAATTAGTAAATGACATGCACAAGAAACGTAAGGTAAACATGAACACATGGTTAGAGAGTTAGTATTACCCAATCCTGATCTAATGTTAGTAGATTAGTAAATAGACACGGGAAAATGAAACAATTAGGGAAGGCTGAGTGACAGCAAGAGAGAGAGGGAAAACAGCACGAATGCAAGGCTGCGGAAAAACATGGAAATGTGTATGCTACCAATGAACTGCATCGTAACATAAACAGAACACAAGTATGACATAAACTGAAAATAAACTGACAAACTAAACAAGAAACGTGGCATAAATATGACAGAAATGTAACATTATAAATGTTTTTTGGTTTCACAATACTTCCTGTTATTTGATAATTTTTTTCTGGCACCCCAGCTGCCAGAATTTTTCTGTTTTTTATGGGTTTTTTTTGTTTTTTTTACAAAAATGTGGCATGGAGTATGGAATTAAATGCTCTGAATCTACACATACAGCACTGGAGTAAGAGCCTGAAAATTGCAGCCATTGTCTTTGCTCTGCAGGGCGTATGCAGCAATGATTAAACAAGGTAGACCGTAGGAAAAAATTAATTATATTTTTGCTACACCCAATTTCAAACAGGCACACAGTGAAAACTGAGAAGGGAAATTTTCAGTGTGTAATGTATTTATTTTCTTATTGAACACACACACACACAAACACACCAAGCATGGGCAACATTAAACATTCAATCAACAATACATACATATACATTGTACATATCACACAAAGAGAACAAAAACATACAGAAATGAGTACACCCCCTCTGAACATAGTTATATTTCTATTTCTAAATGATAACAATTATAATTCATGGAAAGATAGCAAAATTGAAATGATTTAAGCTGTCTAATTTACTTATTTGCAGTTATTGATGACATTTCTTTCTATGTTGTTATTAACCCTTTCCAGCCTGAGCGAATATTGGGTCAACATTCTATTCCATTTTTATTTCTTAACGTGTGTTGCAAAAATGTTTGTGGTGTGATCATATTACATCAGATACCTAACCTTTATATACCATTGTAAACAGGATAACTGGGGCTTTCAATTGATATAAAAAAACAATAGGATTACTTGATGGCAATCCATTATGGATTCCATCAATTATGGAAATACATTCACCAACTAAATTTATAAAATGTTCTAAATGGCTATTTTCTAATGAGAAACTTACTATTTTACCAATTTCATGTTCAAGATAAAGGGAAACTTACAGTGTATGATACACTGCCCGGCCAAAAAAAAAGTCGCCATTGCACCCGTCATGCATAGTGCCCACTGTACAAGCCTCTGGAGGCAGTGTTATGATCTGGGGTTGCTTCAGTTGGTCAGGTCTAGGCTCAGCAACATTATGCAGCAATAAAATGAAGTCAGCGAAGTACCTGAATGTACTGAATGACCAGGTTATCCCATCAATGGGCATATGCCAGGATGACAATGCCAAGATTCATCGGGCTCAAATTGTGAAAGAGTGGTTCAGGGAGCATGAGGAATCATTTTCACACATGAATTAGCCACCAGATTCCTGACCTTAACCCCATTGAAAGTCTTTGGGATGTGCTGGAGAACACTTTATGGAGTGGTTCGACTCTCCCGTCGTCAATACAAGATCTCAGCCAAAAACTTATGATACTCTGGATGGAAATAAATGTTGTGACATTGCATAAGGTTGTCGAAACAATGCCACAACAAATGCGCGCCGTAATCAAAGCTAAAGGCGGTCCAACGAAATACTAGAGTGTGCAATTTTTTTTTTGGCCGGGCAGTGTATCTTCACCATTGTGTGAGTCATATAGAATAGGAATCAGAATAGATTTATCTTCTACTGCTCAAAGGTTATAACCACTTCAGTGATGGGTATGAAAAGGCAAAAAAAAAATGCTTTAGAATGTTAGGTTCATTGAAAATATGACATGCGTATGCAAAACGGTTTGTGATGTAATCATATTATGTCACACCCCTAAAGATAATATACCATTTTAAACAGGATAACTGGAGCTTTCCATTTACATACAATAATATGCTTACTTTAACACAATATCATCAATTATTTTAAAAAAAATTATTTAAAAAAAAAATTATAATAATTTTAAAAAACTTTCTAAATGGCTATTCTCCATGAGAAACCTAGGTTTTTAAACATTTCATGTTCAAGATCGAGGGAGACAAACAGTGTGGTATCTTCACTATTTTGTAAGTGATATAGAGTACAAATCAGAAGAGATTTATCATTTACTGCTCAAAAGTTATAACCTCTTAGTGATGTATGGGAAAAGGCAAAAAAAATAAAATTTAATTAGAATGTTAGGTTTATTGACATTTCACATTACCACTTATCCATACACCTAATGGGCCACTATTGAGAATCGGTTGATATAATGCAAAATTGAAAGACATACACTGAAATATACAATTTATGTGTTCAATGAAACACACACTTTATTTAAAAAAATGTATAACATAGTGAATGGATGAACTAAGTAAATGGATAACATTGCAAAACAAATAAAAACAAGAAACAGCCCATGGCAAATATCAGTTTAGATGCCCGTAAAATGAATGCATTGGATTTATTTACAGTAAAATCATTAATGTATTAGTACAGATACAGCAGACAAATGTATGGTCAAGCATAAATACCTTCAGTATATTCAAGAATCAAGAAGATAACAGTAAGTGCATGCCCTGATGCTCCTCCATGTCATGCTCTGCAATGACCCTCAGCACCCTCCTTCTCTTCAGGGACTGTATCAGATGGCCATCCTTTGCTGCAATACATAAATATGTAATCATTTACCATTTTATTAATCCATATTCTGAGTCATTAAAGGGTTGTATAGTGAGAATGACATTTTACAGAAAACACTTTATGCTCCAGAATAACGTTAGATAAAAAGCTCAACAATAACACAATGTTAGACTACTTAGCATAATGCCCATCAATGTAAAAGTTTGTTTTGAATGAACAGACCTAAATCATCAGTGACATTGGCTCAACTGAATGATGTATTTTTGTCATATTTGTCTAAACAGGCTAATCTTTCCATGTCAAAAACGTGAGTCAGAAAATAAAACTTGAGGCTGACTTTAGTAAATGTTTGCTGTTTAGTTCCCTTCTCCATTCACTTTCGACAGGACTGATCAACAAGTTCAAATTTAGACATAACGTTATGTTAAAACACTAACTAGTTAGTACTTGCTATTGATAAGACCAATAGTTGAGTATAACATTTATAAAGCTAGCAAGACAGACAGCAGAGCTAACGTTACAAATTCGGAAAACAAAGACGCTTCAGAAAATAAAACGGCTGTTCGCGCCGATACGCTGACAGCTCGCTGTTAGACTAATGTTACTGGTTTTAGCTTTAGTTAGCTATTATTTAGTTATCAAAGTCTACACTAAATACGGAAAATATTCACATCTAGCTAACGTTATCACTTCACTTGTATGACAGCCTTTTTCACAATTTCATCTCGAAACGAGCTGGTGGAAGAATAACACAGTGGCATCATTTGAAGCTAGAACCGAACGTTAGGTACCTTAGCGAATTTCAAGTGAAAAGCTGAGAAAGTCTGCGGTACTAAAACAGGATTTTAATCAAAATAAAATTGTTTCTGAAGTAATATCTATGGTTAATTATTATCTTAAATACTTCTTACCTCAGGGGGTTTACTGGCTTTCCCTCAGTCGCAGTAAAGTCTTCAGACGATAGTCTTCTGTCCGAGGTGGTCAGCACCGCCCGTGGCGAGGCAAATGGAGATTTACGTGGTTGACGACGTGCGGTTTAGAAATAAATCCCCACCCACTAAGCTCATGAACCAATTATATGCAATTGTAGCTTATTTTGTCATCTGTAACTAGCATTTTTCAAAAAGAAAATCAGTGATTGGACGGCAGAGATATTATACGTCAAACCATCAGAACGCTCCGACGTTCTCCATCAACACTCAAGGCCTTGCCCAGGTATATGATCCATCACCATATTGTCCTATCCCACAAGCAGGGCCTATTGGGCCATCACGTTGGCCTGAAAAATCCTGTAAGACATCCTAATGAAAACGTTTTAGGCCTAGAGCAGCTAACTTAGTTATTCAACTAAGTTGATGTGGATGAATGAATAGGCTAATGATAGCCATTTTTGTTCATACACAACAGCTAGTTGATGATTAGATTTATAAACACATGTAGTCTCACTGAAATCACTAACACCAGCAGCATGGGAACACAATATCACCATATCAACACCATGACAGCTAGCTTTCAAGTATGATCTAGCTAGGCTTCAGTGAGTAACTCCCTTGCTAGTCATCGCCAGCTGCTACACAGCTGTGTGTACAATAAAAAAATGTAAATAAATTGTCAATTTAAGCAAAATAATAGAAAACATCTTTCTTCTTAGTTTTTCATCTTTGCTTTTAACAGTTTTCAACCACACTTAGCCTACTAGTATTTAAGAAGCCATTTTTCTTTAAAATGAAAATAAACACAGTATCTAGCTAAATATACAGCTGGCTTTGATAAGGTAAAATTCTGTATTTTAACCGTATTCTGTGAAAATTTTATTAATTGTTGAAAAATTACTAAAAAATAACAGTGAAATAACAGAAAATATCTTTCTTTATCATGTTTTATCTTTGCTTTTAACAATTTGTAAGCAATTATTAACATCAATTATTTAACAACAATTACTAGTATTTAAAAAGCCATTTTCTGTACAATGAAAGTAGATATCTGTAACATTATGGTAAATACAGCTGGCTTTGATAAGGTAAATCTATGTATTTTAACAGTAATTGTTTGTGAAAATTGTATTAATAATTGTAAAAAGGGGGAATTTTAGTGTAATTTTTATTTAAGTTTTTTTTCCTGTTGTTTTAAATTAGATAAATACATTTGCAGTTTATCCTTGTAATTTTCCTCAGTATTTCCAGTAATTCAGAAATACAAAAAAACCTGTAAAAATTTACAGAAAAAGTACCGTAAAAAAAAATTTTTTTTTTACAGTGTACAAAAAAACCCCGGGTTGGTCTGCCCAAACTAATATACATTCACTCTCAGAATTCGTAACAGCCCCCACCCAATCTGAATTACTAGGCCTTATATCCTGTCTTTAACTCCACCTATTGGGAGCTTAACCTTGCCTCCTCCCACAGGGGCTGGTCCTTTCCTCTGATATCCTACACCAGGGGTGGATTCCAATCGCTTATTTTATCCGTCCTCTTCTCCTCGGTCCTCGCCTGACCCGGAAAACGATCGAGGTTCGCCATCTTTAAGGACATTCCAAACCGCTAAATGCTCCTCGGAGGAGCAAGGAGTGGGGAACGATGAGCCTCCCGGAGGGTGCTTCAGTGAGGAAACACAAGTGTAGCCTTTGCGGAAGCCTTTTCTCGGAATGCGTGTCGTATAAATTATCCACCACTCTTCACGATGTCGCAGACACACCCCTACACAAATGAAATTTTACTGTTCCTTTCCATTTATTATCTAGCGCTAATTCATAATGACACGCATTCCTTATAATAAACAAAATATTCACTGTTTATTCATGAAAAAATAAGATAAAAACCTGGCCATGGTTTGACCATAGTAGTTCAATAAGTGATAATTACAATGATCTAATAGGTTAAAATAATAAAAGTACAATAAAGTAACAGAAATGAATGCACTTAGAAACTAAAAATTAACTAAATGCACATGAAACACGTAATGCAGAGACTGTATTGACTGCAGTTGATTTCCCCCTACATTTGACATGCAAAATATGGAACACAGTATTAGCAAGCATTAACAATAGTCTGTGATACAAACAACAGTTGAGTTTCAGGTTATGGTGTAATGGCGGCGTGACATGTGAGGTAGGAGGAGCCAAACGCAGCAAGGGGATTCATTAAGCCCTAAGGCCACTAAGACGGGATACCCCGCAGTTAAGGGAGGGAGACAAGACAATGAACAAGCCTACCGGTGCTACTAACCGGCTCACTGTCACACGCCAATAAGTAGAAGCGCAACAACAGGTTTCTCAGTAGCCAGAAATAATACGCGCCCTGTCTCGGTAACGAGACGCATAAGAACAGGCGAGTAGCGTAATGGCACAAGTAAAACACACAGCCAACAAACACTGCAAACTAATACGAATTAGTGTATGAGGAGGCGAAAGGAAGGAGATCTAACGTTCCAAGACTACCCTCAGAGACTCAGTCAAACGCAAACACGTCAACAAAATCGCCCAAGCTCCATATGAGGAGAGACATACCCGGAGAACAGACAGAACTACAGTTCCGAACACAATCGTCCCGCAGGTAAAAAGGGACAGCTGCACCGGACATTTACCGGCTAAAAGACTAACACGAGTTCGATAGAAAATAAACGCCCTACCTCTTGGTAAAGAGGAATGTAACGAGGAGGCGAAGGATAACGTTCCATGGCTTCTTTCATAGGCTTGCAGTCACATGCAAAGACCAGGAAGCGTGGACAGAAAAGAGCCAGGGGGGAAGAGTCCTAATAACTACATCCACATAGGCAAGTCCCGCATTACTCCAGAAAACGTAAAGGGGTAAATGCCCGATCTCCCAGAAGAGAGAAACATTTTACAGGCGAGCCGACGGAGCACCGTCATCCCATAACTTTACTATCAAAATGACTAACGCAAGCTTAGTAGCAAATACACGCCCTACCCTCTCAGTAAAGGAAAATGTAACGAGGCGACGGAACAGAGAGCTAACGTTCCAAGGCTACTTTCAGAAACGCGCAGTCACACACAAACATGTCCACAACATCGCCCAGTCTTCCCTATAGGAAGACATGTACCGAAGGACGAAACAGAACTACAGTTCCGAACAAAATCGCCAAAAGCTCCATGTACGGAGACAGGTACCGAAAGGACGAACAGGACAGGTGCGCCGGACATTTACCGGCTAAAAGACTAACGTGAGCTTAATAGAAAATACATGCCCTGCCTCTTAGAATAAATAAAGCCCTGCCTGTCAGTGCGATAAAAACGCCCGGTCTCTTTGTAAGAAATGACTATACAAATACATCACAAACAAACAAAGACTCCTCTCGCTTTCACGGAAGAAAGCAGACAGAGAGAGGAGAAAGAGACAGAAACAGGCAAAAGGTCTAGGCAACGGACAAAAATAGGAAAGTCCAGGAAGCGGGGACAGAAAAGAGCCAGGGGGGAAGAGTCCTAATAACTACATCCACATCGGCAAGTCCCGCGTTTTATTCTTCAATAAAACACTCTGGAGCAGAAATGGTCTCCTAAAAAACCTAGAACGAACCATACTGGCTAAGCAATCAAAGAGCAAAATAATACCACACACAAAACAGCACAAATAATGCCAGACAATACACCACAATACAAATCAACAATGTTGAAGCCCCAAACGAAGGAATACTGAGGCTTATGTAGCTCACCGGCAACCACGCACACCTGTGAACGCTGACGAGAACTCCACGAAAGAAACGCGGCGGAGCCAAAACTCCACTAACAGAGCAGCGCCCACGTGTGGTGACCATATGGAACACAAACTAATCTCTCTGGAATGTGTATTGTTAGTGTACAATAGATAATTCTTACAGAATTCCATTAATAGCAACACAGTTTTACTGTTTTCACCACATTTCCCCTTTAATCAATGTCATTTCAATACTCCTACGACAAATCTAGAAAGCACTGGTCACTTGACACAATTATCTCCTCTAAGTCATACAAAGCACTAGTTTTCCCCTTCACTGCCAGAAAGCACTTGATGCGTTCTTTGGGGTTAGTTTAGGGAAGTGTTACTACAGCATATGTGAACAGTAAAGTAAAATTAAAGCGACTAACTGTGGACCAGATTAAATTGCGGTTAATTTTCATCTACCATTTTTGAGAGAACCTCTGATATAATTTACTTGTTATGCAAACCTTTACCTGTTCATATCGATCCAACAGTGTACGCAAGATATGATAAATATAACTTGTGTTACGTTATAGTTACTGTATTTACATACAACCTACGGTGGCAATCAGCGGTCGGTCTGTGAAGAGAACATCAGGCAGTTGACTACTGTGAGGACACACTGAACAGCTTTGTTGCCTTCACAGATAAAAGTGAAAACTTATTGTTCCCCTTAATCTGACAAACTCAAGACTAACTGTAAGCTTTTCTAATCTTATTTCCACAGACCACTGTGTACGTGTGGATGCGTTACGGAATACAAGCTAACATTTTCTCTAGAATATGCAAGATTCTTTTGTAGTATTATAATCCTTGAATGTTCACACACACACACATTTTAAGACTTTTCCTCTCCACTACTTAAACATATTAGATAAGAACCAAGCTAGGCCTCTTGGAATGTGAGAGGTCAGCGGCCAGAAGCATTAGAATTTAAGAAGTGTGTGTGTGCATCTTTTTGCCTGTGTGTGTGTCTGTGTGTCTTTGTTTTGAATATGAGAACACATATGTGAATATATCTTATTCGGACACTTAGTAGATTAGGAAGAGCCTAGTCTAGGTATCTAAATGGGCCGTTGTAAAATAATGAGCACATCTGCGTGAATATATATCTTGTTTTGACACTTCAGCTAGATAAGGAAGTGTCATGGTTATTTGCAGCCTTTGCTTTTCAACGTTTTTGGTTTCCTGTTTGGCGTCGTCAAGACACTATCGGATTTTTTCCGCCTCCATTCCAGTTTTCGCGTCTTGCCCGACAATTATTCCCTTCACCTGTTTCGCGTTTCGTGCGGGCTATAAATACCTCAGGACTTCCGCATTTCCGCACTTCGAGATTGTCTTTGCTATGTTGACATACGAAGTCGGTAAAGGTATAGAAATTTCGGTCGCTGCATTTCTGATTGTTACTAATAGGAAATGCAGCAAGTCCGGTTATAAAGATTTAGGATTAGATTGGTTTTGTCGTTCCTTTCCAATCTTTATCATTTATTATTTTTACCTGTTGCCAGTTGTGTTCAGCTCTTTTTCCACAAGAGTTTTGGCTAGCAGGTTTTCTTTTCTATTCCTTTCCTTCACTCGTTTTTGTTTTGAGTTTGGTTTTGTTTCATTACCTCTTGTTACGCCTAATTATTTTAGTGCGTGAGGTTCTTATGTTAGTTATTCTCGCTGTTTATCGAGATCGCCTCAGTTTTTGGAGGTTGTTTTGTATTGCTTTGTGCTAGGGAAGTTTTGCTCCCTATCCTGTGTTAACCCAGTCCTGGTGCGGATTATTCCGTGTTTTGTGGCGTATCTTTCTTTAGATACGCTTTTAGAAATCCTTATTGGTCGCATTTGATTCTCCGAACCTTACACTTCCCCTCACAGGAAGCATCTAGTCTAGGTATTTGAAAGGGCCTTTTGTAAGATAATGAGCACATCTGTGTGAGTATATCTTATTTTGACACTTCAGGCTGGGCCTCTTTTTCCGGCGTGTGCATGTCTGCCCTTGTGTCCTTGAAGGTTTGTTCTGGTTCAAGAGGAACACTAGCACTGTTTTGTCTGACACAGAAAAACATCTTCATATTAACACAACTGTTTCACAAGCAGGCCATACAGTGGTTTGTAATGATATTGTAGGAAACATGCCTCTATATTCCTACATGTGGAGCAGTGGCGGCTGCTGACCAACATTTTTGGTGAAGCAAACCCCAAACACACCCCCCCCCATTGTAAAATACACTGTAAAATAGTTCACTTTAAATTTACAGTAAATTTCTGGCTACTAATTGCATTACTTTCACAGTAATTTCCATATCGTATTATCAGTAAATCTTTATGAAATAACTGTGTGCTGCAATTTCAGTCAACCTGACCATGGAATTACTGTGATATGCTGCTGTAGAATTACAGTAATCACCTGTATTTTGACATATCAACTGTAATAGTGCAACTCAGTAGTCAGCAATTTACTGTAGATTTACACTTCTGTAAAGTTGACATTTTAACTGTCATTTCACCACACCTATAAAAACAGACAATATTTGAATTGGGTAAACTTAAATGAAAACAAAGACAATATACATTTAACATATTTATTCAGCAGTTTTTCAAGTTTATTCAGTAAATATGCAGAGTATCTCAAGTGCAATTGCATATTTTAAGTGCAAATACTGGGCAAAAACATTTCATAGGCAGTTTAAATGTTATTTAATTAAAATTTAAATATCAACTTAAGTGTACAATTTGTACTGCTTGTGAGTGACACAAGATAGCTGAGCTGGACTTGATGAGGGCTGAGCTGGACCTGAAGAAGGCTGCTTGTGAGCTAGACCTGAGGAGGGCTGAGCTGGACTTGAGGAGGGCTGCTGGTGAGTGACACAGGAGGGCTGAGCTGGACCAGAGGAGGGCTGAGTTCGACTTGAGGAGGGCTGCTTGTGAGTGACACAAAAGGGCTGAGCTAGACCTGAGGAGGGCTGAGCTGGACTTGAGGAATGTTGCTTGTGAGTGGCACAGGAGGGCTGAGCTGGACTTGAGAAGGGCTGCTTGTGAGTGACACAGGAGGGCTGAGCTGGAATTGATGAGGGCTGAGCTGGACCTGAGGAGGGCTGCTTGTGAGTGACACAGAAGGGCTGAGCTGGACTTGAGGAGGGCTGCTTGTGAGTGGCATAGGAGGGCTGAGCTGGAATTGATGAGGGCTGAGCTGGACCTGAGGAAGGCTGCTTGTGAGTGGCATAGGAGGGCTGAGCTGGACTTGAGGAGGGCTGCTTGTGAGTGACACAGGAGGGCTGAGCTAGACCTGAGGAGGGCTGAGCTGTACTTGAGGAGGGCTGCTTGTGAGTGACACAGGAGGGCTGAGCTAGACCTGAGGAGGGCTGAGCTGGACTTGAGGAGGGCTGCTTGTGAGTGACACAGGAGGGCTGAGCTAGACCTGAGGAGGGCTGAGCTGGACCTGAGGAGGGCTGAGCTGGACTTGAGGAGGGCTGCTTGTGAGTGACACAGGAGGGCTGAGCTAGACCTGAGGAGGGCTGAGCTGGACTTGAGGAGGGCTGCTTGTGAGTGACACAGGAGGGCTGAGCTAGACCTAAGGAGGGCTGAGCTGGACTTGAGGAGGGCTGAGCTAGACCTGAGGAGGGCTGAGCTGGACCTGAGGAGGGCTGAGCTGGACCTGAGGAGGGCTGCTTGTGAGTGACACAGGAGGGCTGAGCTAGACCTGAGGAGGGCTGAGCTGGACTTGAGGAGGGCTGCTTGTGAGTGACACAGGAGGGCTGAGCTAGACCTGAGGAGGGCTGCTTGTGAGTGGCACAGGAGGGCTGAGCTGGACCTGAGGAGGGCTGCTTGTGAGTGACACAGGAGGACTGAGCTGGACTTGGAGGGCTGCTTGTGAGTGACACAGGAGGGCTGAGCTGGACTTGAGGGGGGCTGCTTGTGAGTGACACAGGAGGGCTGAGCTGGAATTGATGAGGGCTGAGCTGGACCTGAGGAAGGCTGCTTGTGAGTGGCATAGGAGGGCTGAGCTGGACTTGAGGAGGGCTGCTTGTGAGTGACACAGGAGGGCTGAGCTGGACCTGAGGAGGACTGAGCTGGACTTGGAGGGCTGCTTGTGAGTGACACAGGAGGGCTGAGCTAGACCTGAGGAGTGCTGAGCTGGACTTGAGGAGGGCTGCTTGTGAGTGACACAGGAGGGCTGAGCTAGACCAGAGGAGGGCTGAGCTGGACCTGAGGAGGGCTGCTTGTGAGTGACACAGGAGGGCTGAGCTGGACTTGAGGAGGGCTGCTTGTGAGTGACACAGGAGGGCTGAGCTAGACCTGAGGCGGGCTGCTTGTGAGTGACACAGGAGAGCTGAGCTGAACTTGAGGAGGCTGCTGTTAGTGAAACAGGAAGGCTAAGCTGGCCTATCTAGGCTACACCGTTTTCCTTCCCTTTCCCTTTCATTTTCCAAATCTGACACTTCTCATCTCCTGATGACATCCTTTCTTACTGACTGCTTTCCTCACCTCCTGACGATCATGCTATTTTACTACAAAATGCAAAATACAAAAAATGATTAATATGGTTATAACTTGTTATGAAAACCTGCAAAATCTAATCCATATTTAAATTACATTTAAATCCTGTGTCCTCTACACTAAGAAAAACCAGTTACCAGTGACCTGGTACATAGGTTATAGGAAAATAATGGTTTGGTTCAATTCTTATTAGATTTATTTTAGTTAACTTCACTTAGGCTATCACATTTCAACTAACTGTAGTTATACATTATTACTGCAATAAATGTTAAATAAATTAATTCTTAGTAATATATTTTAAAAATCAAATTTAAGATATAAGCAAAAATACTACATCTTCCTCTCACCTTGTAAATTAATTCTGCCCTCCTATTTTTCTTGGTGAAGTTGTCAATCACTCTGTCATACCAGCAAGGATTTTTTTCCAACGACTTGATTATTTTTCGCTCAATTGCAAGCACTGCCAAGTTCCTTAGTCGTTCTTGTCCCATGGTATTGCGTGTGTATGTTTTCAAGCGCTTCAGACATGAAAAGCTTCTCTCCACACCAGCTGAGGTAACTCCAATTGTCGCAGTTAAGCACATGAGTTGAAAAGCCTGTGGCATTGCCTTGTCCAGCTCAGTACTTTTAAAAAATGCAATGAGGTCACAGAGTTTTCCCTTGTTGGTATGAAGCCCACTGTCAGAGTAAAGAACTTGTAACTCTGCCTTCAGCCTGTCTGAATCAAAGAAATGCCCGTAGCCTTTCAACAGACAATCAAATGCCTCAAAGGGGAAGTTTATCGCCATGTCCTCAAACTTTGCTGGATTGAGCAGCTCAAGGAAGCGCATGTTTTCCATGTTAGCATAACGCTGAGTGATCTGCTCAATTAAGTTGTTCAAGACAGCCATGTACACATCCATGTAGTGCTGCTTGGGATCCTGAGCCTGTGAGCCTGTTCCTAGGCGTCGTCTTTTCCTGGGATGATGTTCCGGGTCCTCTGTCATGCCAACAGCCTTTTCATAGATTATATGAAATGATGCATCAGACTTCTTCTCCATTGCAAAGGACAGAAGAGAGTCAATCCTTGCTTTGCAAAAGACAACATCTGTGGCCTTCTGTTGCACAATATCAAAAACCACATCTGTCTCAGACAAAATCTGCTCATAGGTCAGCAACATAAAAACAAAATTAAAATCCTCCAATGTTCTGATGAACCCATTTGCAGCATTGATTGTGTCCTCCTCTCTCACCATCTCAGATTCAAGCATCCTCTCAAAGGTCCTAAGCAGCTTCTCGTGGTTATTTGCTACTGTGCTGACAATCCGCGATGAAAAGTTCCAGCGTGTTGGAGCATTTCTTGGCAGCCTAGAGCAACCACTTTCCTCCAAAAAAAGCATCCGCTTCGTTGACTTCGTGAAAAATGCGGAAAATCCCGACAAAGTAGCAAAAAAAATCTTGGCCTGGGGTATGCATTTTGCTCCTTGACTCAGCACCAGATTGAGCCGGTGAGCATAGCAATGAACAAACTCTGCGTGCGGTGCGACTGCTTTTACTTTCGCCTGAAGCCCATTTAATGAGGATGCCATGACAGCTGCGCCATCGTACGTTTGTCCAACCAGTTTCTGCTTGTAGTCATAACCAGCCATCTCTAAATCCACAAACTTAAAAACCGACTCTGCATCCCTGCCTGATGACACGTCGAAGAACCCAATGAAACGCTCTTGAATTATTCCCGCAGCATCGACATAATGCAGAATTATGGACAACTGAGCTTTGCAAGAGATGTCGGTCGTCTCATCTATTTGCCACGCAAAAAAAGGAGCAGCGGTTACTTCGCTCTTGATCTCCTGCTGCATCGTAGCTGCAATAGCTTCGATCAGATCATTTTGAATCGTCTTAGACATGCCAGAGAACACAGTGGACGATTTCAAGTGTGCAGCCAGAACGTCATCATAGCGAGAAAGCATTTCAGTCAACTCCCTGTAGTTTCCTCTGTTATCAGAATGTTCACTCTCGTCATGCCCCCTAAATGCCAGCTCCTGACGACCCAAGAATGCAATTGCATCAACCAACCTCCTGAGAATGTCACGATTTTTCCGCACCATTTCATTGTGCTTTGCTAATTGGATACGTGCACCTTCATCAATTAAATGCTCGATTCTCACATTTCCCAAAAGACTTAACTGCACGGTTGCACTGACATGCTCCTTCGATTTCCCATGAATCTTAACAGACCTGTCGAAATTACGTAAATCCTCAAAGCCATCTCTCGCAAACTTTGAACATACATCTCCTGCAGCAGCGCACTTGAACAAGACACATGGCCAGCAATACAGGTGGTTCGTTAGCAAGCTACCAGTTAGCCACTCCACCTTGTCATACCGTGGTACTTTAAAACTCCGACTCACCGAGCCCACTCGCTGGACCAAATTGATTGGAGGCTTCGGTCTTCCCTCGGCCTTCACTCGCAGTTTTTCTTCGTAATTAAACGACTGAAAAGAATCCCGCAGAATCCGAACCAGGATGTTTGACGTTACATTCGCAATCGCAGGAGATTCCATTTTCTTCCAACTGGAGCCAAATTAAATTGAAAAAGCTACCTTTTCAAAAAGTGAGCTAGTTTTGGCTAACGTGAGCTAGCTAAATCACGTTAGCAATTAGCTAGCTAGCTGAGGTAAAAAAAAAATTTAAATAACGGATATTTAAAGGATAACGCTACAACACCGATACAATTTTTTTACTATTTACAATATATACAAATCACCGCCGAGTCATCACGACTCGTGGCAAAGGAAGTGTCTGACCTCTGGAGGGCCCCAACATCTAGCAGCGATAACATCTCCGGTGAATTCACACCGGAGGAGTTCGCTGCCGCCCTCCAGCACCTAAAGCCAGGAAAAGCTCCGGGCCCTGATTCCATCTGCCCGGAGCTTATACTCCATGCCGCACCTGCCCTGAAGTCCTGGTTAAGAGCTTTCCTCTCTTCCTGCTTGCGCCAACTCAAGATCCCCAAAATCTGGAGAAGAGCCCTAGTTGTCGCGATCCCTAAGCCGAATAAGCCTGAAGGGGATCCTAAGAGCTACCGTCCCATCTCCTTGCTCTGCATCCCCTTCAAGATCCTCGAGCGTCTTATCTACGCCCGCGTCGAACCGATCGTCGACCCACTGCTCCCTCGGGAGCAGGCCGGGTTCCGACGCGGGAGATCGACCGTAGACCAAGTCACTTTGATGACTCAAGACATCGAGGACAGCTTTTCGTTCAAGAAGAAGGCCGGAGCCGTTTTTGTCGATCTGACGGCTGCCTATGATACCGTATGGCACCGCGGCCTCACCTGCAAGCTGCTCCGCCTGCTGCCGGACAGGCACATGGTCAGTATGATCTTGGAGCTTGTCCGAAATCGCAGCTTTAACCTTACCACCGGTAGCGGACAGCAAAGCAGGTTACGACGCCTCAAGAACGGCGTCCCCCAGGGATCTGTCCTGGCCCCCCTCCTCTATAATATCTACACTTATGACTTGCCTGATACAGTCTCGCGGAAGTATGCCTACGCGGATGACCTCGCGTTGGTGTACTCCGCTGGAGACTGGCAGTCATTGGAGGGGACTTTGAGCCAGGACATGCAGACACTAGTGGCATACCTCTGGAAATGGAGGTTGAAGCTCAGCGAGGCAAAGACGGTGTCGGCGGCCTTCCATCTTAACAACAGGGAGGCTAAACGTGAGCTCCGAATATATATTGGCGGAACACCCCTGCCATGCTGCGCTGAGCCAATCTACCTCGGCGTGACATTGGACAGGTCGCTCACGTTTCGCCGACACCTTGAGTCACTGCGCAAGAAGTTAACATCTCGTGTGGCATTGATGAGGCGACTAGTCGGGTCAGGCTGGGGCGCCGACGCAAGAACATTGCGTACGGCAGCCCTGGCCCTTGTTTACTCGACTAGTGAGTACTGCGCACCGGTATGGTGTCGCAGTGCCCACACCCGCCTCATCGATACGCCCATCAACGAAGCCTTGCGCATCGTGACAGGATGCCTGCGTCCCACTCCCGTGGACAATCTTCCCATTCTTGCAGGCATCCAGCCCGCTGGGCTTCGCCGCGCGGGAGCCACAGCACGTCTCGCGTGCCGGGCCATGGAGCCAAACCATCTGCTCCACGAAAGGCTCGCTGTAATTGCTGAGCCTCCCCGGCGCCTTAAGTCGAGACACCCATTTGTGCCTGCCGCACAGGAATTCCTGCAGCAATGCAGTGATCTTAACATCAGTGCGGCACGGTGGGCGGATTACATCTGGAGCACGGAGTGGGAGGAGAACACCTCTAGACTCCGTGACTTCATCCCAGACGTCGGTTTTCCCCCTATTGGGGTGGACCTGCCTAGACTGGCATGGGTGAGGCTTAACCGCCTCCGGACCGGCGTTGGGCGCTTCCGCTCATCGATGCACAGATGGGGCTTGGCTTCTTGCGCAGCCTGCGAGTGTGGCGCGGAGGAACAAACCGCAGACCATGTCATCCTGGACTGCCCGATTTATCGGGCACCCAATGGGATGCATGGTCTGTCGGTTCTGGATGATGACACGGTGACGTGGCTACTGGAGGTGTGCCCTGAAATATAGTCCGGGTGAACCCCCCCCTAGGCTCGGGGTGGTAAAAGGATAGCCCCTCGGCCCCGAGCCTGGGGATGTGGGACAAAAGATCCCACCCAAACGAAGAAGAAGAACCGCCGACAACGCCACAACCATAAAAATTGAATAAATCGCTCTCTCTCTCTCTCTCCAATACAGTAACACACTAACGTCTCTACTACCAACAGGGAAAATTGGCGGGTAGGATGATTATATCTTGCTGGACAAATGAACTCCTGTTCTGTATGGTTAGACATTATGTCAATCATCAGGACGAGAACGCGCACAAGAACACGCATGATTGAAATACATTAGTGAGGCAGTGCTTCACGGGTGGGCTCAAAAAATGCGTCATAATCCACAATTATCCAATCATATTTTATAAAGTCCCCCAATGATTTCCAATGGTCTAGTAAGCATTGCTTCACTGAAGTTCCTTTTAAAAGTCTAGGGGTGGCGCTGTTTTTCACGATACAAGGCACATTTTTGAATCGAGGCACTTTTTTTTTTAGCTTCACAAGGGAAATGGTAGTTGTGATGATAATTCAATATTAAATAAAGATGTGTTGTGTGTGCTATGCATGTTCTTTTATTTATTTATTTTTTTTGGGTGAAGCACTGCTTCACCTGTTGTCTTAGAGAAACCTCCTCTGATGTGGAGTATTACTCATGCAAGGTGTTTATATATACAGATCCTTTCCAAAAAATTTGAATATCATGGAAAAGTTGTTTTTTTTCCATAATTCCATTCAAAAAGTGACTTTCATAGATTATAGATTCATTACACACAAAGTGAAATATTTCTAGCCTTTATTTGTTTCATTTTTCATAATTTTGGCTTACAGCTCCAGAAAACCCCCAAAACGGTATTTCAAGAAATTAGAATAGTGTGTCGAAAATCAGCATTTACTTCAGTTATTTCAGAGAATGAGTGGAGTGGCTTGACTCGAGGAATCCGACAGTTGTAGCCCCTGTCCCGGATACGTTTGTACGTGGTGGTTTTTGAAGCACTGACTCCAGCCTCAGTCCACTCCCTCTGCATCTCCGCCAAATTTTGGAATCGTCTTTGCTTGACAATCCGCTGAAGCCTACGGTCATCTCTTTTGCTTCCGCACCTTCTCCTGCCGCATTTTTCCCTTCCACTGAACTTTCTATTGATATGCTTGGACACTGCACTCTGTGAACAGCCAGCCTCCTTAGTGATGACCTTTTGTGGCTTACCCATCTTCTGGAGGGTGTCAATGATGGTCTTCTGGCCAATTGTCAAGTTTGCAGTCTTCCCCATACTGAACCAAACTGAGATAAACTTTGCAGGTGTTTTGAGTAAATTAGATGATAGTGTGACACTCAGTCTAAAACATTCATTCTCTGTAATAACTGAAGTAAATGCTGATTTTCAACACACTATTCTAATTTCTTGAAATACTGTTTTGGGGGGTTTTCTGGAGCTGTAAGCCAAAATTATGAAAAATGAAACAAATAAAGGCTAGAAATATTTCACTTTGTGTGTAATGAATCTATAATCTATGAAAGTTTCACTTTTTGAATGGAATTATGGAAAAAAAAAACTTTTCCATGATATTCTAATTTTTTGGAAAGGATCTGTATATTTAGCAGTACTGGTGATAGACAATTAAAACATGTTCGTCTTACCAGTCTTCATCCGGGCACCATAAATGTAGAGAATATCCTCGACGGGGCACCATAAATGTAAGGAATATGCCTTTGTATATATATAAACTTACATAGAATTCCAGAAATATAGGCAATAACTATGGAATAATGAGGTTTACCCTTATTATTCTTAAGTTAGGTTAAAATTAAATCAGTCTCATTTGATTGTTATGAATTATAATTACTACTACTTCAATTTACCATCAAAGCACTAATAATTAATAATTCATAAGGGTTGAAGGTATTACGTTCTAATGATTAGGTTTGACTCAGCTCTCGTGCTCATACGACATCCAAACAGACACCAGGTTTAACAAAAATAGATTTATTAAACAAGGAAAAACATGAATATTACATTCTACTAAACAGACATATTGGTGTGCGTATTGTAGCATTTATATATGTGTATGCACATACACTACTCACAAAAAGTTAGGGATATTCGGCTTTCGGGTGAAATTTCAGGATGAACCTAAAATGCACTATAACCTTTACAGGTGAAATTAATTTGACCTTCTCTAAACTTTTGAATGCACATGTCCAACTATTCAATGTTTCAGTACTTTTTGCACAACTTGCTGTTCTCTAACAAGGAGCTGAACGGCAAAATTCACAACAGGTGTTTGATCCATGAATCGACCAATAAATTTCCTGGTTCAATTAGAATTGGTATTTAAACAGTCCTCTTCATCATGCTGTTCACATTTTGACATCATGAGACCAAGACGACACCTAACAATTGATCAACAGTACCTCGCCATTGCGAGGCTTCAAACAGGATGTTCTCAGAGGGAAGTGGCCACTGAGCTTAGAGTGTCACAGAGTGTCATCAGCAGGTTGCAACAGAGATACAGAGAGACTGGAAGAGTCACAGAAAGGCATAGAAGTGGACGTCCTTTGGCCACATCCCACACTGATGACCGCTTCATTGTGAACAGTGTCCTGCGGAACCGGATGATGAATGCCACTCAACTCCAGGCACATTTAAGGGAGGTGAGAGGCACCCAAGTGTCACGTCAGACCATTCGAAACCGTTTACATCAGCGTGGTCTGCGTGCTAGACGACCTGCAAGGGTACCTGACCACACCACCAGGCACAGGCGTCATCGTCTTGCATGGGCCAGGGAGCATTTATGCTGGACGAGGGACCAGTGGGCCTCAGTGCTGTTCTCTGATGAAAGTCGATTCACGTTGAGCAGAAATGATGGCCGCCAACGATGTTGGAGACGTCAAGGAGAGCGCTATGCATCAGCCACTGTTGTCACCAGACGACCCTTTGGTGGTGGCGGTGTTACAGTGTGGGCAGGTGTGTCTAGTCAATACAGAACTGCCCTACACTTTGTGAATGGTACAGTGACAAGCCCATACTACCTGAATAACATCATTAATCCAGTCATTGTGCCCCTGCATGAACAACACAGGCCTAATTTCATCTTCATGGACAACAATGCTCCAGCTCATCGAGGTCGCATCATTAGGGAAAGGCTGCTGGAGACTGGGGTACCTCAAATGGAGTGGCCTGCACTTTCTCCAGACCTGAATCCCATAGAAAACCTATGGGATCAGCTGACTCACCGCGTAGAGGCTCGTAACTCTGTACCCCAGAACCTCAATGACCTGAGGGCCGCCCTTCAAGAAGAGTGGGATGCCATGCCTCAGCAGACAATAAGTCGACTTGTGAACAGCATGAGACGTCGTTGTCAAGCTGTAATTGATGCTCAAGGGCACATGACAAGTTATTGAGACATTGACATTTTTGTTGTGGTATACCCACCACTGTTGTTGGCTTTTGTTTCAATAAATTGTTTGAGATGAGGAAATCACCATTGCATGCTTCTACTTAAATGCCCTACTTTCATGATACGTATAATATCACTGTAGCGTGAACTTACATTTTCCATAAATTTCACCCGAAAGCCAAATATCCCTAACTTTTTGTGAGTAGTGTATGTGTGTGTGCGTGTCGGTGTGTAGGCCTATGCCACGTGCATTCAGGGAACAAAGGAATCACGTGGAGTAAGCTAACTGTGTCGCAGCACGATGGTGATTATTGATCTCTATAAATAAGTTCACGCACTTCGGTCAGGAAATAACGTATTTATCATCTACAGTAAGCTAAAATGACATCATATCACATGAATATTAGTCAGTGTTAGGATAGAGGGGCAAACCAGTGAGGCCTGCTCGGGTTAGTTAGTAGTACCACCTTAGCAATGAAACGGTAGGCCAGCCGGCTAGCTTGCTAACCAGCGCAACATGTTTATACAGATATTATCTTACAAAGTCGAGATGCAATCAAATTACTGATAAACAATTCTAGACTAAAATCCTAAGCTATGCCTGGGATGTTTGATCAGTCTTACTGAAGTCCGCGGTGAGTTGATTATAGCTGGCTTGTCCGTGAGGTGGATGGTGATGCGGGTCGTCTGGTTATTGACTGGCCTGCGACTTTGTTTGTGGCTGGAACACACCTCTGTCAGCGTTACGTTAATTCAGTTCTATGGTTAGATGCCGTAGGCAATCTAACCTGTTTGCGTCTCTCTCCGCGGCCTTTGTTGCTGCTGCCGCGGTGTTGCTTTTGTAATGCAGATTCACCTTTGTAGCTGTGTAGTTAGCAAAAGGGGAGACTAAAATGGAGTGCTGCCTCTCGAGGAAGCGAAGTGAATGAAGTGAATAGGGTCAGGCGACAGACTGGAATGCGTTCAGTCTTATCTGTTTTAGTTTTATGACCCTTAGTGTCTCGTATTTCCAAGAAACATGATTGGCTGTGGCCGTGTTAAATGTCTTTTGGGTTTCCTGTGGAGTGAATGGAAATGTAGTCCATTGTCCCTACAATATATATATATATATATATATATATATATTATATTGTGTATAATCAAATATAGTGGTCATATATTATTTTAGGCCTCATCATTCCCCCTCATGCATTTGCCTGTAAGAATACCTGGTTGGAAGATGAGGGGCACTCCCTCAATCTCCCTGCCCTTACACCCTGAAAAGTGCCTACCAGGATTATGTAAATACTGTTTATACCAATGATATTCAGGCACATTCTGGATGATTAATTTTCATACCTGAATTTTCTTCCACACTATGAACAGTAAGCATACATGAACAGTAAGAAAAGTTTGGGAGATTTCTTCTGGCTTCAGAAGGGCTGTCTGCAGCAGGTGTAGGCAGCTATGATAGCTTGCGTTAGCAAAGTTAACTTTATTACTCATGGTTCTGTTACCAAGAGCACAAGCTAGGAGAAATATAACTTTCAGCCGTAGGCTACTGATGGTTTGCAAGGCAGGTGTTTTTTATTGTTTTTTATAATCTAACGTTGATCCAATATATAAATTATTTCTGTATAACGTTGAACAAGTTAACATTAACCAACGTCTACTAACTACCATTTTCAGTTGATTTCGCCGGGGTGACCCATTCCTATGTCTTGATTCTCATGGTTTGAGAGTCCTCTAGGTGCCTTTTGGCAAACTCCAAGCGGGCTGTGATGTGCCTTTTACTAAGGAGGGGCTTCCGTCTTGCCACTCTACCATAAAGGCCTGATTGGTGGAGTGCTGCCTGGATGGTTGATCTTCTGAAAGGTTCTCCCATCTCCACAAGGATACGCTGGAGCTCTGTCAGAGTGACCCTCGGGTTCCTGCTCACCTCCCTGGCCAAGGCCCGTCTTCCCCGATTGCTCAGTTTGGCCGGGCGGCCAGGTCTAGGAAGATTCTTGGTGGTTCCAAACTTCTTCCATTTACGAATGATGGTGGCCACTGTGCTCTTTGGGACCTTTAAAGCTGCAGAGATTTTTCCGTACCCTTCTCCAGATCTATGCCTTGACACACTTGTTTCTGAGGTCTGCAGATAATTCCTTTGACCCCATGGCTTGGAGTTTGCTCTGACATGCACTGTCAACTGTGGGACCTTATATAGGCAGGTGTTGGCAATCCCCAATCATGTCCAATCAATTTAATTTATCACAGGTGGACTCCAATTAAGTTGTAGAAACATCTCAAGCAGTATCAGTGGAAACAAAATGCACCTCAGCTCACTTTTGGGTGTCATATCAAAGTGTGTGCACACTTGTGTACATATGATATTTTACATTTAGATTTTTAATAAATTAGCACAAATGTCTAAAAACCTGTTTTCATTTTGTCATTATGGTCTATTTTGTGTAGAATTTTGAGACAAAAAATGAACTCAATCTATTGTAGAATATGTCTGTAACGTAATAAAACGTGGAGACGGTGAAAGGAGTGGGCAGACTTTCCGGCTTGACTGTATGTGTAAGGATATGGTATTGGAAAACACTAGGGTATGAATTTTTGTTTTCAGTATTGTTACATAAATATACCGTTTCTGCATATTCTGTGGTTACAGATGATAGATATTATGTATGAAGACTTAACCTATCAAAAAAAAAAATTGTGTAACTACCAAATTATTTATTTACGGCCGTTTTTGTATAAAATTTTGTTAAAAATGGCGTCAAAAATGGTGTCATGATTTTAGTCAAATTGAAGATGAAACAACAACACAGCCGTCTGAAGCGTGCATGATTATACGATTTTGTAGTTGTGCTGACCAATATGTAAATTAAAATATGCGTGGTGGTGCATTTCAAAACGATTGCGTAATTCCACAAAAAATACCCTGAAAGAAGTGCTTAACATTCGTTACACGTTGTGTCCAAGTAGGCTTACAAATTTCAAGCATGCCTAAAATAAATTCAGAACGTTTCCCTTGTTTTTACAAAGGTCCTACAATCTTAATAATACCTTGAAATGTCTATCCTCGAAAAATAAATACTCCTCAATAATGCAAGAATCAATAATAATAGAAATAGACTATTTTACGAAAACGTGGTGTCAATGATATGCAGTAGATATGGATGGATCACTTTAAGGGTTGTTTCTCATGACAAATTTTCCTATTGAACTCTATGGAAAATAGGTTTTCATGACTTCAACCTAAGTGTATGTAAACTTCCGACTTCAACTGTATATATATGCCAAAATGGCATTTGGCCTTTTTAAGCGGTGCAGCCACTTCTATATGTGACGTCTGTCCGTTTGTAGCATTTAGACCAATCAGGAGTAGCCCATGCGTCACGTGCACCGCTTACTTCACCACCTGGGTGTGATTTTTCTACATCAACCAGGCTCTCGTTTTAAGCATGCACTGTATGTACCTAGGGGCCCAGGTGTTACGCTCGATGTATGCACCGAGGGCCTGGGGGCCCTAGTGGTCAACTCACACTGTAAGCACCCAGGGGCCCGGGGGTCCTAGTGGTCAGCTCATGTTTTAAGCGTGGAGGGGCCCAGGGACCCTCACACTGTAGGTGCCGAGGGGCCCAGAAGCCCTCGTGGTCAGATCACGCTTTAAGCCCGCACTGAGGGCCCTGGCGTTCAACTTCCTTTGGAAGTCTTGGGCCACTCACCGCACACGGCCTGAGGCTTGGAGGCCTCCTGGCAGTCCGAGACCCCGGGGCACTGGCCCGGTCCATAATCCAGCTCTTTGAGTCTGAGCCAAACACTCATTTTGTTTGCCCTTCAGAATAGTTGACAGCGTTTGGATTTGGAATAGTTTGTTAGCTGAAGTGTTTATTTTTTCCCGCTCTACCAATCTCTTCCACCTTTTTATCCATCCCTCCGTGGTGCTAGCTAGTAACATTAGCTTGCTCCTCGCACAGCTCATCATCATGGAAATGAACTAATCACTCACGCGTCGTTTTTACTTGGTGCACTGCTCATTCATCAGATAATATACCGAAAACAATAGATAGCGAAGATTTTTCCAAATAAACCATGCCTTGGAAATGGTTTTGTCTAGGGGTCGACCGATTATCGTGGCCGATATCAGTCATTTTTCTAATTATCGGCATCAAAGTTTTTTCCAATATGATTGCCGATAAAATAAATAAATAAAAAATGCATTCCTCTGGCTCTGATGCAGTCGCTTGTCTCTGAAAGGTTACTACTTAGGCTGTCTCGTCCCGCAGCATTATCAGATTATACAGTTGAAGTCGGGAGTTTACATACACTTAGGTTGAAGTCATTAAAACTCATTTTTAACCACTCCACAGATTTTATGTTAGCAAACTATAGTGTTGGCAAGTCAGTTAGGACATCTACTTTGTGCATGACACAAGTAATCTTTCCAACAATTGTTTACAGACAGATTATTTCACTTTTAATTCACTATATCACAATTCCAGTGCGTCAGAAGTTTACATACACTAAGTTCACTGTGCCTTTAAACAGCTTGGAAAATTCCATAAAGTGATGTCATGGCTTTAGAAACTTCTGATAGGCTAATTGACATTATTTGAGTCAAGTGGAGGTGTACCTGTGGATGTATTTTAATGCCTACCTTCAAACTCAGTGCCTCTTTGCTTGACATCATGGGAAAATCAAAATAAATCAGCCAAGACCTCAAGAAAATTGTGGACCTCCACAAGTCTGGTACATCCTTGGGAGCAATTTCCAAACGCCTGAAGGTACCACTTTGGTCTGTACAAACAATAGTATGCAATTATAAACACCATGGGACCACGCAGCCGTCATACCGCTCAGGAAGGAGACGCATACTGTCTCCTAGAGATGAACGTGCTTTGGTGCGAAAAGTGTGAATCAATCCCAGAACAACAGCAAAGGACCTTGTGAAGATGCTGGAGGGAACAGGTACAAACGTATCTATATCCACAGTAATACAAGTCCTATATCAACATAACCTGAAAGGCTGCTCAGCATGGAAGAAGCCACTACTCCAAAACCGCCATAAAAAAGCCAGACTACAGTTTGCAACTGCACATGGGGACAAAGATCTTACAATCTTAAATCTTTGGAGAAATGTCCTCTGGTCTGATGAAACTAAAATTGAACTGTTTGGTCATAATGACCATCGTTATGTTTGGAGGAAAAAGGGTGAGGCTTGCAAGCCGAAGAACACCATCCCAACCGTGAAGCATGGGGGTGGAAGCATCATGTTGTGGGGGTGCTTTGCTGCAGGAGGGACTGGTGCACTTCATAAAATAGATGGCATCATGTGTAAGGAAAATTATGTGGATATATTGAAGCAATATCTCAAGACATCAGCCAGGAAGTTAAAGCTTGGTTGAAAATGGCTCTTCCAAATGGACAATGAGCCATTACATTACATTACATTATAGTCATTTGGCAGACGCTCTTATCCAGAGCGACGTACATCAGTGCATTTTCGAACTAGGAACAAGTGCGTTAAAACGACCCTAAAAGGTAAATACGAGTTCAAGTACCAGGCGTAGTCAGTATGATTTTTTATTTTTTATTTTTTTATTTTTTTGGGGGGGGGGGGGGGGGGTAACCACACGATATCGATGATTGGCATGTACAACAGTAAGCCAATAAGTAACCTTACAAGTATTAAACAAGAAGCTTGAACCACTTTAACAAGGATTCATAAAACACAATCAAGGGAGGTCACAAGGAGGTAGGGAGGGGTGGAGAGAGGTGCAGCTTGAAGAGGTGAGTCTTCATTACATTACATTACATTCATTTAGCATTCATTTATATTCTTTTATCCAAAGCGATGTACAATAAGTGCATACAGAGACATCATCAAGATCACTACAGAACAGACAAGACAAAGCACATCCTTCCCATAATGTAGCAACTATCCCTAGTAATGAACGTTGACTGTAGTTCACAGTAAGCTGTGGGTAAATCAGCTATACTACACTTCTATTCTAAATACTATTTGCTATTTTTCAATCTGCGCTTGAAGGTGGTCAGACTTTCTGTTGTTCTGACCTCCACGGGGAGCTCATTCCACCACCGTGGGGCCAGGACAGACGGACGTCGGGACCGGGTGCTAGTATGAAGTGGGGGGGGTACCAGTCGTCCTGAGGAGGCGGAACGCAGGGATCTGGCAGGTGTGTAGGGTCTGATGAGCTTTTGGAGGTATGGAGGGGCTGATCCTTGGACTGCCTGGAAGGCGAGCACCAATGTTTTGAATTTGATGCGAACCATCACAGGTAGCTAGTGGAGGTCAATGAGCAGGGGGGTGACATGGGAGTGTTGGGGGAGGTTGAAGACCAGGCGCGCTGCTGTGTTCTGGATAAGCTGAAGGGGTCTAATGGCCGATGCTGGCAGGCCAGCCAGGAGAGAGTTGCAATAGTCCAGGCGGGACAGCACCATCGCTTGGACCAGGAGCTGGGTTGAATGGGTGGTGAGGAAGGGACGGATTCTCCTGATGTTGTACAGGAAGAACCTGCACGCCCGGGTTACCACTGTGATGTTCTCGGAGAGGGAAAGCCTGTTGTCCATCACCACTCCGAGGTTCCTGGCACAGGGCGTTGGGGTCAGTGGAATGTCCCCTAGGGAAATGGAGAGATTGAGAGGGGGAGAGGTTAGAGCAGGAATGTAGATGAGCTCAGTCTTCCTGGATTGAGCTTGAGATGGTGGTTGTCCATCCAGGTCTGGATGTCTCTCAGGCAAGCGGAGATGCGGGCTGACACCTGAGTGTCAGAGGGTGAGAAGGAGAGAAAGAGCCAAAGCATACTTCCAAAGTTGTGGCAAAATGGCTTAAGGACAAAAAAAAGTCAAGGTATTGGAGTGGCCACCACAAAGTCCTGACCTCAATCCAATCGAAAATTTGTGGGCAGAACTGAAAAAGCGTGTGCGAGCAAGGAGGCCTACAAACCTGACTCAGTTACACCAGTTCTGTCAGGAGGAATGGGCCAAAATTCCAGCAACTTATTGTGAGAAGCTTGTGGAAGGCTACCCGAAATGTTTGACCCAAGTTAAACTATTTAAAGGCAATGCTACCAAATACTAACAGAGTGTATGTAAACTTCTGAATCACTGGGAATCTGATGAAAGAAATAAAAGCTGAAATAAATAATTCTCTCTACTATTATTCTGACATTTCACATTCTTAAAATAAAGTTGTGATCCTAACTGACCTAAGACAGGGAATGTTTACTAGGATTAAATGTCGGGAATTGTGAAAAACGGAGTTTAAAGGGATAATTCGGAATTTTGGACATAATGTCTCAATTACGACTTACCCATGATGTAGTTGATTGATGGAAACCATTTTCAGCTAATTCAGCAATCATTTTCAGAAACTCTATGGTAACCGGTAGCATCCACTACCAAACGCACTTAAACACTCCACAGTGCACCCAAATCAAATAAAATATGACAGTCTATCGGGGTTATTTTGAGTGTTTATACCATCATTTTTGAAGTCAAACTATCGTTGAATCCTTTACTTTGTGCTGACCTATATTCCTGTGGAAGTACGGCGGCGGAGCGAACGTGGCCATTGCAACTTGTTGCTCTTCTTTGTTGTTGTAGTCGACCAGTGCCGGCACTACATTCGTAGGTAACGTAAAGTATCGCTTCTGAACTATCCCTTTAAATGGATTTGGCTGAGGTGTATGTAAACTTTCGACTTCAACTGTACATCACAAGTAAATGGCCAATCAACACTCTACTCTGTATATCTGTGGGAGAGACCTGGGAGACAGGGTTGCCAGACTAGGGAATTTTTAAAGAAAAAATATATGGGAGTCAATGATAGATGAGGGATTTCAAAAGGAGGTATGGGGGCAAATTATGAGAAAATTGTACGGAGCTCAGTTTTTTCAGAATTTTTTTGGGGGGAAATTAATTCAGGCATCTGGCAAAACTAGTGGGAGAGAGGAACGCAGAGAGAGATGCTGAGAAAGATACAATTTCAGTAAATGATAGCTAATGTTAGCTAGCGTCCATTGAGTTTGTTTTGAAAGTTTTGTGCAGTGATATTTTTGTGTAGTGCTAATGCAACTAGATAGCTAACGTTGTCTTCTTAGTATGGTAACAGTTAGGTAACAGATTATTTGTCTGTATGAGTTGGTGTTTTTAAGTTAGTTGATGGTAAATTCGGTTTAGTAAACTTGACGTCAACTTCACTGACATTAAAGCCATTTCTTTCACCTCCGTGAATTTTGTTGCCGAACGTTATCTTTTGCCCTTTACTAAATGGGCTAGCTAGCAAGCTACATGAGTGTGACTGTTATTCAACACCAATAGCTAACGTTGATTCTCATAGCTGATTAGCTAACGTTAGCCTACTTGAATGCGATACGTATGGATGATATCAGTAACCAGTATTGGAAATAATATTATGTTATTTGGATATTTCCACCCAGTTAGCAAGCTGCATTGTGTTTGTTACATAAATGGTAAGCAAACCAATGCGTTGCTTTCAACTCCGACACATTTGCTAGAAGCTCAGTAAACTAGGCTACATTCTGTGTCCGTAAATTATTATCTGGGCTTGACATTAACGGGATAGTTCACTCATTTTTTAAGAATTGTCTACGTTAAGCTGTAACAAGTCTAAGACAATTGATTCACTTAATAACCAAAACCACTAAGTAAATTATTATGCTACCAATTTATTTTGAGATTTGAGCATTATTGTTCTGTGCATCATAAACTTGTTGAATTTTTCTATATCCACATTTATGATGATGTTAATCATGCAAAGATTTTGACTTTTAAATGCTCCATGTTTAAATGTTCAATGTTTCCTTTTTCAAGCCTTAATTATGTGTCAAGGGCTCAAGGGTTCGAGACACTTAAGAGCCTGTCCTCTTTAAATATGCTTTCCAATGTTTAACTCACTTTGACTAATTTGAGTGCCATCTTAAAATTAATTACATTCTTTAACGCATTCAGATTATTGCCTGATCCTTGTTAAACAATCTCAAGTTAGTTATCTTTGTCGTTGTCATTTCTTAATCATTATAGGCTACAGAATATATTTTGGTCTTGATTATTCAGTGAATTGTTTGATTAGCTAGGCTACTCAAGCCAAATAAATGGAAACAATTCTAATGCTGTAGCATATAGGCCTAGCCTACCCCGCTTTTTCCAGCGCACCGGCTATCAATTCATAAGTCAGTGCTACCCATTTTATGACACAAAGAAAAATGTTAGCATGGAAAAACATTCATTGATATTTGTTATTCAGTTAATTGCTTGCTTAGCCTATAACTAGCCTATAAATAGACACATGGCAGGTTGACGTTAATATTCGTATAGAGGTATGGTTACAGAAGGCCTATTTTACAGCCGATGGTATGCCACTGGATCATAATGTAGTTCCTTACCGGGGGATTCAATAAGGCAGAAGATGATGTCAGGCAATGATACCGGAAGCAACTGAGTTGTAGCCTATGTAGCGAACTGTGTAAGCAGGCTACTTATCAAATGGCTATCATCATTGGAATAAGTTAACTCACCTGCAGAGGGTCTTACCCACCACATTGAGATATTGTTTGTTTTGGGGAGCTATTTATTTATTTATTTTTATCTATTTAAAATTCCAGTTAAGTTTAAAATAAATACTACGAGCTCCATGCACTTTATTTTTTTTATTTGTTGAAAATGTTCTGTTTTCTAGTATTCAATTAAACATATGTTTAAAGGAAGTTTTGTGTTGGAGTTTGTGTTAGTGTCAAAATTTACAGTAAAATGTTCATATTCACTGCAAATGTATATGAAGTGGGTATCGGTATCAGCCCTGGAAAAACCATATCGGTTGATCCCTAGTTTTGTCCTATTGTTCAGTGGCTGGTTAGAGTAACAAAAATCACTATAAGAACCATGATCCACCGAAGTACTTAGTTGCCATGCACATACTTTTTGTTCGATTAGCAACCAAAATTAATGAGTGTGCCTTTAAATCAAGTAAAAAAACTCAATATAACCTACGGTTGTGTAATGATTTGTGTGGAACGTGCAATTGGTGAAACGTTGCTTTGCAATTTAGCTTGGTTTAAATAGACTAACGTTAGATCAAAGGTTGCAGTACTCTGCTTAGCGTTTAAGTTAACTTACTTTGATTGTGAGCTTGTGTGTGATATTTATCTCCTAATATAGTATTTTACTTTGAATCGATTGCATTAATTCCTCGCCGGGTTCAAACCTATGGTTCAAACCACAGAACTGTATAAGAACAGTTCTGTGGTTCAAACATGTAGGCTGGATGACGTCGATGACACTCGGGTTGAGGGCGTGGATTTAGACCACACCCCTACAATCCTGAGTCCTTTCAAGATTGAGTTTATTAGCTGACTTTGAAATGTATATTAATATACCTATTGACATTTTCTTGAAAAGATATTTGGTGGGTGTATAGTAGGGGTGTGCAGCGATGCCACTATCTTTATCAGTTCGGCCATCAACATTATGATAATGAAACTTTTGGGATTGTGATTTGAATGGGTTGATGATGTGACTGGAGTAAGGCTTAGAAATTACCTGATGCAAGTGATGTATGGCATTTAATGCTCTGTTGGTGGTGCTCAGTATAGATATGGTGCTCCAGATAATCCTTTCTGTAATGGACAGCCCCAACCTCCACAAAGGGTCTCATTTTAGGACCATTTTTTACAAGAGGCCTGTGCTGTCTGCAAGCACGACAAAACATCCCTAAAAAGTACAAGAACAATCCATTACGTTTGCTAACCACTGCAATAATTATATTCATAATGGGGCATTCTTTGTAAATTTGGACCCTTTCTCCAACTTGACCTTTCAGATATTTCAGATTTTTTACATCCATAATCTACCCTACATTATTAATTAAAAATTCAAATTAAGAATGATCTCAGAACTGCTTTTTTATTTTGCTTAATTTTTCATATGTTGTTCTATACAGTCTGATGTACACACATTTGAAGGATCTGAGAGGTCAAGTTGGAAAAAGGGCCCAAATTCACATGGAATGCCCCTACTACCAAATGCAAATATTAAACTTACCATGTGGAGTGACATAAAGCCAGTGTTTAAACTGGGGCAATTGCAGCCATTCAGGATTCCACCCTGATTTCCGGTGTTTGTCTGCACCTAGATGGCATAAACAAAATAAATATTTCCCACATACACCAACAACTACTGAAACTACTCTGACCTACTGCCCCTTTCTCTGCTGTCAAACTCACCTGATGTCCCTCCCTCAGGGGAGGCTGTCTCCCCTGCTGCCCCTATCTCTGGGGGAACTACCTGCCCTGCTGCCCCTCTCTGACTGTCTGTCAGTCTATGAGAGTCAGCTGAGGCTATCTCTCCCGCTGTCTCTTCTGCTACTTGGAGAAGCTTTCTCTTCTGCTACAAAGAAACAAGTAACGTTTAAATTCCTTTGTTACTCCAGTTTATTTCTTGACAAAAGCCTATGAATAATCTGTTTGGCTATTGACTTGCCATCCAACTCTATGCTAGCTATCTTGGCTAGCTACCTCTGTAGCTGTTTCTTCCTCATCTGGTGGTGGATTTCTCTCTCTCTTCTTGAAACATTTAAAAATGCTCATGATCTGAAAATCAAGGGTACAAACATTAAGCTTAAAACAGTAGCGTTCAACTTGATTTAACATTACAAATAGCCTAACATTACATGATGAGCCAACTTGCTCCTCAGATGCTGAAAATAATTTAACGTTAGCGATACCCGTAACGTTAGCTAGGCTGTTACACTGAGTGCGTTTACATGCACACTAATACGCCGATCATAACCCGATAATGGTAATAATGTGATTATTACATTTTGTATTATTGGCATAAACCGACAATTCCCAATAATCGGGTTTCTCATGGTCATGTAAACACACTCACGTTACAACTGTGTAACTATTTCTCCATTTTGCTAACGTCAGGTCGTCAGCTATCTAGCTAGGGTATCATTCATGTTAGTTAACGTTAGCTAGCTAGCTAGTAGTTACGTTGTCAGAGCCGCTGGTAATAACGTTAACGTTAGATAATAACATTAGCTAGCTAGATATAACGTTACATACGTTATACATTGTTTTTCACAACAGGCAGCCTGATATGTCAGTCATAAGCGAGGAGACTGACAGCTAACGTCGTTAGTTAACGTTAACGTTACCTAACTTAGCTAACGTTTGACTAACATTAATTATCATTGATAACTTCTGAAGTAACGTTATATGTTTGCTGTCGTACATTGATAATGATAAAATTGTGTTTGGACTAGTGGATAACTGCAGTGGATACTATAACGTTAGTTAACGTTACTTACCTGAAACGATGTTGTGTCCTCACAATGCCAGTCGGTGTCTCGGATGCAGCCAGGAATGTTCCAGTGCGTGTGTGAGCGTGCGTGCGTGAGTGTGCGCGCGTGCAGCAGTGAGAGATGCTTTGCTGAAGCAACGGTGCAAAACACAACGTTAGAGGTCTTTTATGTTATTTTGAGAAGTGTAAAAATATTTTCGGTTCATTATGAAACTGTGGCGGGACAAATTAGACTATGGCGGGCCGCCACAGTCTAGGTAATTAATGGGAAACACTGTTATCTGTATCTGTATTCGGATAGAAACTGGAAGTGGGCGGGGCTTCTATCGGAGGTTACGTTACATATAGGAAATGTGATCTTTTTTTTATAAGAACTATATTCTGTACTTTATACGTATTTATCTATTGTTTTGTTTTGTTAAAGGTTGTTTTGTTAACATATTTGAACCCCCCACCCCCTAACTGGGGGACACTGAACAATAATTTTGGATATAATCAACTCAACATCAAACCATTCCATTATACATTTGAATGGAAACTATTTCCACAATAACAGCCCTTTCTGCCTGTTGTGATTTCATATTGTAGTTTTTTTGTGTTTTTTATTTTACAATATGAACTTGGATACATAAATGATTATGTATCATTATCATTACTATAGCCTAATGATTTATTGAGAAAACCACTCTAAATGAAAAAAGTTAAATGAACAGTCCAACAAGATGCATTTCTTTGCTAGCAGTAACAACAAAGCACTAGAACACCTGAAAAGCTTTTAAATTCAAGAAAATGGAAAAAAGTCTGGATACGGCTGCATTTCAACAGCTTTTAACATGCTTTTAGTATTCCATTGGTTAAACCGATCACTGTGACAAGCCAAGTTAAAACTTCGTTAAACGTCATATTTTCGTTTTATTAATTGCGTTCCAAGTTTCGGCTCATGTAATGGCAAGATTGACTGAATTGATTACGCAGCAATAGGCTATGGAGGCAGAACGGACGGTCCGTACAGTTTAAAAATACAAACAACACTAGCATAACTAGCATAAATACAATTATGATTTTGATAGCTAGTAAGTAAGACATTTCAAAACGGGACATAGGCTACTGATTCTAACTGTTCATTTGCTTTCTTTTAAAAGGTGTTTTTACGTTCTGAAAAAGTGGCGAGATTAAGCGCAGCCAAATTAAAGCGAGCAGCATTAAAGGGATAGTATCGTTTGCATGCAATATGTTGAGATTTTTCATTTAACATTTTGTTTCTTTTTCTTTTGCTCTCACAAGATCGAACGGCTCCATCCCTAATTATACACTTTAATGTTTTAATAAACAATCCAATGCTTCATTCTGTAAAGTTCAGAAGAGGCATACAGACAGGTGGGCACTGAATCAAAGATTTCCCTGCTGCAATTTAATTATTTCCCGCATCCGAATATGAACTGGCAACTTCGGATAGGAAAAAATCCGTTTCCAATCCACTATCCGTGCACTTCCGGATTTCGGCTTCAGCTTCGGACATTCTGGTATGAGAAAAACTATACATGTTCACACTGTTTTAGTCGAAAATGAAATTAGACTTTGGTACCTGGCAGGGGATCGAACCACTGACCTCATGGAAAAGCAAGATCTTGCCTGCTAGGTGAAAGCAATTTAACAGAGATCAGCAAACCAAATAAGACTTTTGTCTTGCGGTACCAGAAATTGTGTACCGAAAATAAATGTTAGGTGAGAATTGAACTGCCAATGTGCTACATAGTAGCGCAACACTGTAACCACTAAGCTACAGACACTTTCACAGCTTGTGTAGTAGGTAGACAGCCTACGAAGCATGTAAATGCAAAAAGATCATTTTAAACAAAGCTGCTGATAGGCGGATTAAAGGCGGTTGTCCAATGGGGAGAAGTATTCTTTGAGGGTATGTAGGCAAAGGCAGGAAAAATTAGAAGAATAAGAAGAAGAAGAGGAAGGAGAAAAACCAGCAAAATAACCCCCAAGTTTGGGGCTTTATTGTGTGAATGTATCAGAATTCTGTGTGGTTACATGAGGTCATAATGTGCAGATGTTAATGTTTTTAAGACCTCAGAGTCTGTGGTCATTGTGGGTAGTTCTGTAGAAACCCTGAAAAGTGGCAAACTCCCGGTGTTGTATAGGTATAGGCCATGCCCCGCCAAGCCATAACTTGGTGGATGGCATACCTGCCATCCCAATTTGGATGGGTGTCTATGTTGTGTGTGTAAGATTTCGTGGATGTCTATGTTGTGTATGGGAGTCAGAGTTGTGCCTAAGTCTTACAGGACAAGTCCGAATCAAGTCTGAAGTCTTTTTTATCATTTAAGGTCACAATTTTTTTAATTCAATTAATTATTAAATTTTAAGAATGAAGGGTAGAGTAATTGTGATTATTGCACAGTAGAAGATAATGGGGCTTTAAATCAGTGAGGTACAATATAAATTTATCAACATTTAAAGACATAGTTAAGACAAATTCTGTAATAGTTGTCTTACATTGTGACTAAGTAGTCAATAGGCCAGTCAAATTCACAAACTGTCCCATGCCTGCTGCAGCCAATGATAACTTTGTAATGGTAGACCTAGGGTGGGACCCTGAAATTCCATTTTGAAGTTAACATTAGCTGCAGTAAATAAGTCAAAATGCCGTTTTCAAACACTACAGGCCTACTGACTACTTACAAGGCAATGAAACAGAATTGTGTAATTTGGGTAAACTTAATTACAATTATTTAATCTTTGTCACCATTGGTCATGGGAGTAAAAGAAAAAGTCATGCATCAGTGTGAGAATTTATAACATTTAATGAAACGTATGGAAAATGTTTACTTTTGTGCTGCCCCTGGCTCATATTGTATGAGATTTTTTCTTGTTGGTGTTATGGGGGGCTGGTGCTCCGGGATTTGTACTAAATACATGCGTATGCAAGGCTAGGCGCGGAATACGAAAGTCAAATTTCAAGTGTTGTACTACAAATACTTCTGTTGATTCACTTTTACACATAATAGATACATCTATCCAATATATGCATGGACTCTGCATCGACAGGCTATATAAACATAAGAAAACCAACTGAGCACCCGTGCAACACCCCAACACGCACAACATATCACCACCTAGCACGCACCAATCCAGCAAGCAGCGTGAAATACTTACTTTTCAACCGAAAAATAAATTGGTCTATATACAACACATTAATACAATGTCCAGTAGCAGATCATTCGCATCACAAAAAAGTGAACACCTAGACATTTAAAATAGGCTATAATATATAGCTGGATAACTGCACTGCACTGAGTAAAAACCGGAAGCCTCCCAAATATGGAACATGGACAGAGTAAAAAGAGCCTTTCCCGGTTTGCAGTAATCCACCTATCTCAGTAATATAGCTTCGTAGTATAGATAGTCTAACATTACTATCCTAAGGTAACATTATACAGGCCCTGAAATTGTACTTGAGAACAATTCTGTAAGAAATTATGAATAGCCAACGTTGCCACACACACTGTAACCCAATAAATGCCATTTTCTCCAATTCGATTCTGCCACACAGTCACCGCTTGAAACCATGCTCAATCATCTGGCCAAATAACGTCGCTAATATCCTACATGCAAGACACTGGCATAGCCTATAGCTATTTACAGTGGTGTCTGAGAAGGTGGATATACTGTGAGTATGGGGTGGTACACCCCCACCCTCTAGGGGGTTCCGGGGAATTCCATTTGGTAAATTTTAACATCATGTTAAATGCATCAATCTGGTGCACTTTGAGAGGAAAATTAAGAGCCTATAGATCCATGAAGAATTGTGTGCTTTTGTAAACAATCAATCATACACCCATGCAGTTGTATCAACTTGAAAGACGCTTGATCCTACACTTGAGCCATCAAAGAAATGAAGTAAAGCTGTCACGTGTGTTGTACTGGTTTATTTAAAGTGTTTGGAATCACAATCCAATGTTGCAGCAAAAATATGGCACCGCATGCTACGTCAGATTTAGAGATCACATTCAGCTTCACAGTCAGGTACAGCATTGCTAACTTGATGCTGGAAATAATGTTTTAAACTATTGTAACCACATTCACATCGATGTAGTTAGCAAATAGATAATTACTGCAAACAATGTTGTCTCTTCAAAATGCGCTCTGGACCGCTGCCTTAGCTGAAGCGATGGTGCAAAGCGGATGGCTATCTTATGTTTATTATGAGAGGAAAAAGAAAGTTTGGCTTCATTCTGAAACTGGCGAAACAAGAGCTGCCACAGTTTAGTTACCTGTATGTGATTTATCGCAAGCCAAACCAAAAATAAAACTTTAAGAGTTATTTCATCCATAATTTTACAAACAGGCATGTCTAGCCAAGTCTGATCAGTGATCACTCTGAGTGGGGAATCTGATTTACTAACCTCGCTTGGTGGGGTTTCAAACGCCTAACAAAATTCAAAATTCTGCATCCTCCATCAGAGATCTTTGTTCCACACGTTTTGCATACGGCCGTTTTTCCGTTGTAGTTTGGTCATCTTGTCTTTATAAAGCGCGCGTTGTCCATCGCTTGCAGACATGGCGCTCAAAATGATCATAGCACGGACACCACAGAACAGTTCTGTGACAGACACGGATGCACACACATGGGTACCATGGCTACATTTTAGCCAACGCGAAGTAGCCTATGCAGCGCTCATGCTTTGTGAACGTTAGGTATGTAGGATATCTAATATTTCCCCCCTTCTCTCTATCTCTGTCTCTCTCTCTCATTCTCAACCCCCCATCAAAGATAAGCCAGTCTGTCATAAATGACCCCTCTCCCCCCCCCTCCCCCACACCTTAACCCAATCAGGACAGGGATGGTCTTCCTGTGGAGGTATTTTATGAGTGTACCGCAGAAAAAGAAGTTAGTCAATTGTGGAGTTTGTTTGGAGAAGTCATTCTTTTTGGTTCCTCGTGCATTTCCTTTTGTTCCTGTTCAGCTGGAGGGTAAATAATTTGGCAATTTTTGGCTTATCTCTCTCTCTTCTGGTATATTCAAATTAATGTCTGGTTTAATGTCTTCCATTTTGTAAATTATAAGTAGTCAGCCTACATTCCTTCGTGAATGTATGATTCCCAGTCATTATTCTAATTGAATGTTTTCATTTAATAAAATTACTTAATCTCAAGACCTGATTTAGACTTTGTTTTGGCTTGTTGGTTGATCCACCAGGTTACTGTTCGACTTACCTATCAAAGAATTCGGCGATTTAATTGATGATTGTCATTTTTAATAATAATTATTAAATTAAATCACGTAAAGCTTATTTTGAATGTAGGTTAAGTGAGGGGTTCTGGCACGCAATATCGCTTGTGTTCAGTATTCAGAGTGCTGAACGTTTTAACAAGGGCATTGACTGTTGGAACCGCTGGATTCAGAAAATACACATTTTACCTAGTCCTCACTTACCCGACATAATTGGAGGTCCCACCGAGATAGGTTGTCCTATAGCATACTAAATTTTGCTATTGAGTAAACTGCGGTAAACTCTGAGACAAGTTCAAATCTTTTTCTAATCGACTGGTCTTAGATTTATTGATTTTATTTTTAAAAAATAATAATTTTTTTATATTATTATGGCATACCAGAAAAAGAGAGAGATGCCTCATTTACCCTCCACTGCTGGCCTACCAGCATTCCCTGGCCAGTCAAGGCTGGATCAGCAGTGGTATCTCATGTTATCAGAACGGCAATATTTGATAGCCCAGTGCCCAAAATTTGCAGAACAGCTCAAGGCAATGGACCAGCTGAAGGAGGAGGCCCTTTACAACCTGCGGACTGAGTATTTGGACTATCTGATTTCTCCAGATAGTGATGAAACCAAGCGCAAGATTGTCCAAGGGATAAGGTCGTACCTAGAGAAAAGACAACATTTTCTCTACCTCTGGCGGTCAAAGCAGGCATGGGAGGAGGTAAACCAAATGTGGAAACTGGCTTGGGAAAAGCACCACTCTAAGTCAGGAGTTACTGCCAAACCAGTTTCTTCTGTGGCAGTCCAGCCCGCGCTGGAAGGAGCAGTGCATGGCGCCATTCCAGTCATAACCCAGGCACCACCCCCCACCGAGGACAATACAGCACTCTCCATTGACTCATCCCCACCCCCTTCAGGCTTGGACAATTCTGTGGATTTTGTCACCTCCACAGACAATGTAGCCGCCCCCCTGGTGAGCCCCCCTTCCCTGGAGGAATTTGGGGGAAACAGCTCGGTGTCTTGTATCACACCAGCCACCACAGAGGATGTGACCCCACAGGACGTGGAATCCGCTGCTGCAGTCCTCTCAGCTGAGCCAGGTGAGGAGACCGTCAAACCCCTGGAGGCAGAACCTGCAACTGCAGACACAGCAGCCCAGCCTGGTGAGGAGACCGTCGAACCCCTGGAGGCAGAACCTGCAACTGCAGACACAGCAGCCCAGCCTGGTGAGGAGACCGTCGAACCCCTGGAGGCAGAACCTGCTACCGCAGACACAGCAGCCCAGCCTGGTGAGGAGACCGTCGAACCCCTGGAGGCAGAACCTGCTACTGCAGACACAGCAGCCCAGCCTGGTGAGGAGACCGTCGAACCCCTGGGGGCAGAACCTGCTACTGCAGACGCAGCAGCCCAGCCTGGTGAGGAGACCATTGAACCGCAGGACGCGGAACCGGCTTCTACAGGCCCATCAGCCCTGCCAGGTGGAGAGGTCTACGCACCCCAGCAGGTGGAGTCAGCCCCCACAGACCAGTCCCCCCAGGCCGAGGACCCCACCCCACCCCTTGTGGACTTTTCTTCCCCTCCTGCTGCTTCCCCTCCTGCTGAATCCGGGGAACCTCTGTCTGCTGCACAGACAGAAGGGGTGTGCTCTGTGGACTCCCCCACTTCCACAGTTCCTGTGATGGAGGAGATAGGGGGACTTCTGCGAAAGTCTCGCTCCCCTATCAGAGCTGTAAAGAGACCCCGGGAGAAACGGAGCAGGAAGCCAACCCCCGGCCGTTTTAGGACTCCTCTGGCCCTCAAAGTCTCCGCCAGAGTGTTGCCGTGCATTCCAAAGCAAGATGGAAGCAGCCAAGTTGGAACAACAGCTTCCCACAACCTTATCTCTCTACCCCCGAGCCACGCCTGCAAACTTCGCACACACACGTCATCCAGGGAAAGTGCAAGACCCCCTTTCCGACGTCAGAAGTGTTCAGAGAGCAGTGATGGACTGGATGCCTACGAGCGACGATCAGCCCAGCTGCCCAGAGAGGGAACCAAAGCCAAACCTGGCATAGACCCCTGGACAGAGATGAGACGGGCGTGGTTAAGGGGCATCCACGTGCGGAAGAAGCAAGATGACAGGATGCCTCCTGTCATCCCGGTTTGCTGAACGCTGTGGCCCTCCGCAGCCAAAGGACTGCCAGTAACCACACTGGGGTTCTAGGAGGTAAAACTGGCACTCTGCCTGCCCCTGCCCCCCCCCCCCCCTCACCACCCCCCCACATCCCTACCACCACCTTTTAACATAAGACAATGCCCATGTTTTTAAGTCCCTTTTTTAAAGTGTAGGTGCCCCCTCCAATGCTGTTCCTGGGCACTTGTGGACAAGTCTGCCCTATTCAGGTGATTATTTGGACTGGCAATCTTGTGGATAGTAAATCCTGTCCGTAAGGTTCCCCTGAATGGACTAAGTGCTTATAACATGCAGTGTTCCCCTCTTCACATGTTGCTGTGAGTGATAAGGCCTAAACCCTCAAGTCCCACAGTCTTCTCCTGCCACTCCCCGAAGGACCCCCAGAGGCACAAGTGCAACCGGACCCATACCCTGCCACGGGAAGCTAGCCTAAGCGACTGCCGTCAGCAGTCCACCCAACTGGACCCGAGCTCAAGGAGCCAAAACGGATTCCGACAGGGAAAGAGGTGCTTCCCCGCCCGTCAGTAGAGAGGTCTTGACCGCACTTTTCCGCCTGTGGATCGTCCAGCTGCCTGTCACAGGAGACAGAGCCCCCCGCACGCTGTGCAGAATTGGTAGAGACACTGTCAAATTAGGCCGCCTTTCACTCACACAGTTACAACATTAAGGGGAATAAGCACTGCATGTTATCCAAGGAAGTCCAGGGAGCCTCTTCCCTTGCCAGTCCAGATACCCTGACACTGGAGAAGGAATTGACTGAACCAAGGTGCCATGACAGCAGTGAAAAAAAAAAAAAAATGTCTGCACCACACCGGATCATCACAATGGGACTAGTAAACTGGACATGGACTAATTGTTTTAAAGATGGTTAGTGAACCATTAGGACACTTGTTTTCATGCAGCTATCATTGTACAATGATATAATGTCCAAATGTGTGGTTGTTATGATGATGGAACGATAGGCTCTTAGCAGCTGCATGCACCTATCGTTCCAAGAGAGGGAATGACGGGATGTTGCCTAATGTCTTTTGCTCTTTCTCTCTCTCTCTCCCTCTCTCTGTCTCTCTCTCTCGGCCTCTCTCTCTCTGCCTCTCTCTGCCCCCCCCCCCCCCCCCCCCCCCATCCATCCCTACCACCACCTTTTAACCTAATACCATGCCCATGTTGTGTTTAAGTCCCTTTTATAGAGTGTAGGTGCCCCGCCAAATACTGTTCATAGACACTTCTGGACAAGTCAGCCCTATTCATGTGATTATTTAGACTGGCAATCCCGTGGAAGGTAAACCCTGTCCGTAAGGTTCCCCGGCATGGACTGACAGTGGTCATAACATGCAGTGCTATCATTAATTGTTCCGGTCTTCGCTATGAGTGTTAATGCCTAAGCCCTCAACTCCCACAGTCTTCTCCTGCCATTCCCTAAAGGACACCCACAGACACAAGTGCAAACAAGTGCAACCGGTCCCACACCCTGCCGCGGGAAGCTAGCCTAAGCAACTGCCGTCAGCAGTCCACCCAATTGGATCCAGGCTAAAGGAGCCAAAATGGATTCCGACAGGGAAAGAGGAGCTTCCCCGCCTGTCAGAAGAGAGGCCCTGACTGCACTTTGCCACCTGTGGATCGTCCAGCTTCCTGTCACAGGAGACAGAGCCCCCGCACGCCGTGCACAACTGGTAGAGACACTGTGGAGTAGGTTGCATTTCACTCACGCAATTGCAACACTAATGGAAAAAGCACTGCATGTTACCCAAGTCCAGGGAACTTCTGGTCCCTTGCCAGTCTAGATACCCGGACACTGGAGAAGGAAGAGACTGAACCAGGGTGTCATAACAGCAGCGACACAAAAGAGTGTCTAATAGAGATATGACTCTAGATCACAAAGGGACTATTAAACTGGGCATGGACTAAATGTTTTAAAAATGGTTGGTGAACCATTTGGACAGTTGTTTTTGTTGTTAGCAGGTAACTGCATCTTCAATGTCCAAATGTGTAATGTGATTCCTATTTGGTGATGTAAGAATAGGTTTTTAGCAGGTGCATGCACCTATTCTTACAAGAGAGGGATGTAGGATATCTAATATTTCCCCCCTTCTCTCTATCTCTGTCTCTCTCTCTCATTCTCAACCCCCCATCAAAGATAAGCCAGTCTGTCATAAATGACCCCTCTCCCCCCCCCTCCCCCACACCTTAACCCAATCAGGACAGGGATGGTCTTCCTGTGGAGGTATTTTATGAGTGTACCGCAGAAAAAGAAGTTAGTCAATTGTGGAGTTTGTTTGGAGAAGTCATTCTTTTTGGTTCCTCGTGCATTTCCTTTTGTTCCTGTTCAGCTGGAGGGTAAATAATTTGGCAATTTTTGGCTTATCTCTCTCTCTTCTGGTATATTCAAATTAATGTCTGGTTTAATGTCTTCCATTTTGTAAATTATAAGTAGTCAGCCTACATTCCTTCGTGAATGTATGATTCCCAGTCATTATTCTAATTGAATGTTTTCATTTAATAAAATTACTTAATCTCAAGACCTGATTTAGACTTTGTTTTGGCTTGTTGGTTGATCCACCAGGTTACTGTTCGACTTACCTATCAAAGAATTCGGCGATTTAATTGATGATTGTCATTTTTAATAATAATTATTAAATTAAATCACGTAAAGCTTATTTTGAATGTAGGTTAAGTGAGGGGTTCTGGCACGCAATATCGCTTGTGTTCAGTATTCAGAGTGCTGAACGTTTTAACAAGGGCATTGACTGTTGGAACCGCTGGATTCAGAAAATACACATTTTACCTAGTCCTCACTTACCCGACAGGTAGGAATATCACAAAATATAGAAGAAAATTCAGTAGTCCCGCGAAGGAATATCACAAAATGCTGACGAAAATTGGCCTTTTATTAACATTGTGCCACGAGTCTCTAAGTGCAAGTCGCAAGTCAATTCATCTAAGTCCAAGTCAAGTTGCAAGTAATTTTTTGACTCTGATGGGAGCCCATCTTTGTTGGCCGGCCCAGTTTAAAGTAAAGGTGGAATGGATCGTAACATAAATGTAATGAGGGATCTATCCAGGGGTGCAAACTTGTCACCTTTCGGCAAAATTCGCCATTTTTATTTCAAAATAGGTCATTCACGTGGATCGTGCAGATCTGCAATAAAAATATTTGGGGCTGGGGGGGTGGGGTCTACTTCTCATCAAAGTAATCTGCGAGTAGGCGTGTTTACACATTTCCCGTCGCGTCACAGTCAGTCTTCTAACAAGCTGTTTTGTCCACAGAACTGTAATGCTGCGTTCCAGTGCACCTCGGAAATATCGTATTTACCATATTTACGAGTTAAGAGCACTGGAACGACCCTTCGAAGTCGTAAATACGAGTGGGAAATTCGGAAATTTGGATGATACCCGAGTTCCCGAGTTGTGACGTTGCGAGACATTTCGGGACAGCAAAAATGGCGGAAAGCCCCTGACACACACACACACACAGCTATGCTAACAAGCCTAGCTAACCAAATGTTAGTGATATAGCTAGCAAATTATAACGTTAATTAAGCTAATAAGTGATTTAAAACGTCAACTATATACCCGATGCGCATTCTCTCCTCTTCATTCTGCCGCTGAAGCACAAAGCAGTTCTCGGCTTCTTGCTTTCTATAGCTAAACATTAACCACAAAAACACAAGTTTCTTTATCGCGTCCATGTTTATTGTTCTTTCCGACCAAGAGCACTGGAACGCACCAATGTCGTAATTACGACTTAACAACTGGGAAGTACGAGCTTCCGAGGTGCACTGGAACGCAGCATAAGAACTAGAAAGGCCCGTAGTTTTTTCTCTGATTGGCCGAGAAAAGTCACGTGAACATGGTCATTCTGTCCCTTTTGCACAGTGCCACTGCTCTTAGCCAGCGGCACTGCTATGCTAAATTAGCGACATTTATGTTGTCACGTTGCGCAGTATTGAGAAGAAACTGTAACGATAGTTCTAATACATTTCTGTGGTACGCTCTCTTGGTTGCTTGCTTGCCGCAAGATAAAAAATAAAATAAAAGTTAGATAGCTACCGGTTCAGTTAAACTGAAGCTGTTTTGCTGGCCTTGGACTTCTTCTACTAGTAGCCTAATCGGTGAGTCACAATAGCTACTTATTTTTTACCGGCTCGCCATAGCCAATTTTAGCGTCTTTCAGCGTTTTTAAATTTTTTTTTACCGTGACAGTAGATAGTAGGCTAATCCTTTTCAGATGTAGCCTAGGCTACTGTGGGGTGGCAGCAGTAGCCGAGCACTATGAGAAATTACATCTGGCTACTAAGATATAGGCTACACCAGTGCCTTGTGTATATGATATTCCTTTCCGCCCCGCCTTAAAATATTAAATACCGTAAATTAGTGTTTTGAATCGCAGCAATTCGTGGCCACGCACAGAAGAATGGATTAGTTTCAGTTATGTTAACACCCCCGTTAGCAATTGCGGTCATGCCATCGCACCACCCCGCCTACAAAAACAACCTGGGGGAACCTGTTGTGTATATTTATTTTTCGGTTGAAAAGTACGCATTTCGATGCTGCTTGCTGCATTGTTACGTGATGGTTGGTGGTATGTTGTAGCCTACGTGTTGGGGGAAAGCTTGGTTGGTTTATGTTTATATTGTTTTGTTTATATTGCTCTGATGTGTAGCCTGTTGTCCATGCGTATATTAGATAGATGTATCTATTATGTGTACATGTGAATCAACATAAGTGTTAGTAGTATAATGCTTGAAACTGACTTTCCTATGCCGCATCTAACCTCCTACACATGTAGCCTATTTACTACAAATTCCTGAGCACCGCCACTGAATATTCAGCCCCCCGTAGCACCAGCAAGAAAAATCTCTGGCACCGCCCCTGTTGAGTATAACCTCTTTCACACATGCAGCCTTATCCGTAAATTTTCCGGAACATTGCCAGATAGGGGTCATGTGTGAATAAGAGCTGAAGTCGAAATTCCGGAATATCCGCGCCGGCAACTTGCCGTGTCAAGACCTAGTGAGGTTTCCGTAAAAGTTCCATATCGATGTGACGTGTGAACAAAGCCAGAACATTACCGGATCAATCACGCACAACATTCTGACGTAAACACGGCGACGTGAGTGAACCCATCACAAACCCACTGCCCGTCGTCAAAATTATTCATGACACTAGACCAGAAGACTTTGCCATGGGGTCGCTCCCGTACCCACATTCGTCTCGCCGAGCCCCGAGCCACATGAAAGACTCGTACAGCCTCCAGCCGCCACAGGCGACGTTGTCATAAAATTTCTTCTTACCGTGAAAAACGACGACCTGTTTACAATTTCGGACAGATGTTAAGGTAAATCTATCACCACGGCGGCACTTTCGCCACAAGTCAGCAATTATACCGGGAAATGCCCTCTTTGAAAACAAAACAAAAAAAACACTGTTACTGCATACCCGTTTTTGCTAAAGCTGCATCATAGCTAGCCTATGATAACGCGGAGCTGTCAAAACTATAACAGCACGGAAACCCTTTTAAAAAAAACAAAATAAAAACCGTAGCTAGGCTACACGTAGCCCATGGCTATGACAAATTAAGGACTAAACAAGCCACATTTTAGTTAATAAAACTCAAGTAAGCTAATTTAGATATCAAGTGAGCACAAGTGGCATACAGAACTAGTTTACTTTTTTTAGCAGCATTTATTTGTAAGTATAAACCGAACTATTTTTAAAAAAAAATACAATTTATTTGATTTATTTATTTAAGTATGAGCCGAAGTATGCCTTCCTGGCGTAGCCTGTAGCGCAGCCTGTAGCGCGTCCAAACGAATATTCCCGTGCTCTTTGCGACATTGTCGGTTCGAATCCGACCTTTCCTCTTGTCTCAACACTGTGCTGTCCAATAAAGCTCAAAGGCTATTACACCTATTTTAAGAAAGTATAGTCCATTTTAGTACTTATAAACTTTTGTAGCCACAATTTCCTCTATATTCTCAGCTACCTTGAATTGAGAGAAAATGCTGTTAGCTATAAGTTAGTGAAGGAAATGTAGAGACCTAGCTACTCACTCCAAAAGTCTCTGGGACCTCAGATGGATATCTGGCTTCTCTGTCGAACATGAGGTAGAATGGGGAGTGCTTGGTGGTGATCTGTACTTTGGTGCGCAAGCCAAACATGGCTGCACTGAGGTCCCAGTTTCAAGGATTCTCATCCACCAATTTGGTGAGAGTTTTGAAACATATTGACATTGTTATGAAATACTATTTCGATTGTAAAGCATAGCTTATGATTGCGATGTGTGACCCAAATCACACTGCTTAATACAATACCAAAATAGAATACTTAACACAGTGACTATTACCATTTAGTGGTGTAAATGGGTCAAGGTCAGTTTAGTGTCAAGTCCACATTACTTTGTCACTGTCCCATTCATTCTTTCAACCAATCCACGGGTCTGTGGATGGTAAGGTGTGCAGAAGCTCCTCTCGATGTCCAGCTTCTGGCAGAGAGCCATATTCAGCTGAATTTAATGGACAACAGTCAGTTAGTACAAAAGAAAATGAGCGAAGGGAGCCTCAGCCATGTTTTTGGGTTTTGGGGCACCAAAACACATTCTCACCAACCAAGGAGGGGAGTTCAGGAATAAGGTGCTGTCCTATTACAATGCATTTTCAATCATTTCTCAATATCTTTCCCTGTGCAGTCCGTATCATTACCCAAAAACATGGCTGAGGCTCCCTTCACTCATTTTCTTTTGTACTAACTGACTGTTGTCCATTAAATTCAGCTGAATATGGCCCCCTTTATAAGAAAATCTCTGGCAGCGGGTGCCTCGTGAAAGGAAACACTGCTTTGCTACTGTGGCGAAGTGAGCCCCACCGCTCTCGTGCAGAGACAGTAATCAGGTAGGTTGGTTGAGAGAACACGGTTTTTTTTCGGTTCTCTCTGTATTAACAAACACTCAAAATACACGTTCTTCCGCTCTTCTCCCCGCAGATGTTCCGGCCGGCTTTTATGCACTCAGGCTCACTGTCGAACAATCAAGGCAATTGGTTAATTGATACAATCAATAACACAATCAATCGTTACCAATTGCATGATTCCCGAGAGCTGTGTCGGCTCCACAAACCACACGCGTTCACTCTCTCTCTTGCCGGCAGCGCCTAAAACCACGCCCCCCTACCACATACCCCCCACCGCCCGACTTAGGCCGGGAAGCCATCCGGCCGATGACCGACCCCCCCCTCCTCCTCCCCCACTGGGCGAGAGAGAAAGTCCGCCACCACCATCTGCGCTCCCAGCCTATGAATCACCTTGAAATTAAAAGGCTGTAAAGCCAGATACCAACGAGTGATTCGGGCGTTAGTATCTTTCATGCGGTGAAGCCATTGGAGGGGAGCATGGTCCGAACAGAGGGTGAATGGGTGACCCAGTAGGTAATAACGGAGGGACCCGACCGCCCACCGAATGGCCAGACACTCTTTCTCGACCGTGCTGTACTTAGCTTCGCGTTGTGATAGCTTCCTGCTAATGTACAGCACTGGTCGGTCGACCCCCTCCACCTGCTGCGTCAAAATGGCCCCCAGCCCTCTGTCCGATGCGTCTGTCTGCACATTAAAAGGGAGAGAGAAGTTAGGGGTGAACAGGAGCGGTTTCCCACAAAGAGCTTCCTTCACCCGCTCAAACGCCTGCCGGCACAATTCCGTCCACTGGACCGGATCTGAAGCACCTTTCCGAGTCAAGTCGGTTAGGGGACTGGTCAGCTCCGAGAAGGCAGGAATAAATCTTCTGTAGTAGCCAGCCAGCCCCAAAAACCTCCTCACCTCTTTTTTTGTCTTGGGTCGGAGGCAGGTCGCAATCGCTGCGGTTCTGTCCACTAGAGGCCGCACCTGTCCACTTCCCAAGTGGTACCCCAAATACCGTACCTCCGCTCGGCCAATTGCACACTTCTTTGGGTTAGCCGTGAGCCCCGCCTGTCTCAGGGACTCTAACACCGCCCCCACATGCCGCACATGCTGAGCCCAGCTATTGCTGTGGATGATAATGTCATCCAGATAGGCTGCAGCGAAAGCAGCATGTGGACGCAGCACCCTGTCCATCAGACGTTGAAATGTGGCAGGGGCCCCGAATAACCCAAACGGAAGTGTCCGAAATTGGTACAACCCGTCCGGAGCGGAGAAAGCCATTTTTTCCTTGGACTCTGGAGACAAGGGAATCTGCCAGTAGCCCTTGGTTAAATCCAGTGTCGAAAAAAAACGAGCTGTGCCCAGCCGATCCAAGAGTTCGTCGACCCGAGGCATGGGATAGGCATCAAATCGTGACACTTCATTCACCTTCCGATAATCCACACAGAACCGAATAGATCCATCAGGCTTACCTACTAGCACGATGGGGCTATTCCAAGCACTGTTGGACTCCTCAATTACCCCCAATTCCAGCATTGCCTTTATTTCTGCCTGCACTACTTTCTTTTTATGCTCAGGCAGTCTATAGGGCCGTGAACGCACCGTTATGCCCGGGGTTGTCTCAATGTGGTGGTTTATGAGATTAGTGCGACCTGGTAGAGGGGAAAACACATCAGCAAACCGCTTTTGCAACAAGGCAAGATCCGCTCTCTGATTCGGTAGGAGATGGCTATCCGAAAGGGGTGAGGTTTGATTGGTAGAATTTGGTACCTCTGGCCCCAGCTCATCTCTCTCCTGATCTACCGTGACCAGAGACCCACCTCTTTCCATGCTTTTAGTAGATTGAGGTGATAAATCTGTTTTGCCCTCTCTCTATCAGATCGCACCACCTCATAATCGACTTCCCCCACTCATCGTGTAACCACGAAGGGTCCTTGCCACTTGGCAAGTAATTTTGTGCTGGAAGTCGGGAGTAATACCAGGACTTTATCTCCCGGTAAAAATTGACGTAGCTTAGTTCCTCTATTGTAGTGCTTCTGCTGACGTTCCTGAGCCTCAAGAAAATTCTCCCGTGACAATCTACCCAGTGTATGGAGTTTTGCTCGCAGGTCCATGACGTACTGAATCTCGTTTTTACTGGGACTTGGACCCTCCTCCCAGCTTTCTTTAACTAGATCCAAGACACCCCGTGGTTGCCTACCGAACAGCAATTCAAAGGGAGAAAATCCCGTGGAGGCCTGGGGAACCTCTCCCACTGCAAACAAGAGAGGAACTAACCACTTATCCCAATTTCGGCTATCATCGTGTCCGAATCATAGACTTCAAAGTCCTATTAAAACGCTCCACAAGCCCATCTGTTTGCGGATGGTATACGCTGGTTTTAATAGACTGAACCCCCAATAATTCATATAATTCGCGTAATGTGCGTGACATAAACGAAGTGCCTTGATCCGTTAGAATCTCTTTCGGGATTCCGACGCGGGGGATTATCTGAAACAATGCCTGCGCAACACTCTTAGCCGAGATATTGCGTAACGGCACTGCTTCGGGATACCTGGTTGCATAATCCAGCAGAACTAACACAAATCGGTATCCCTGCGTGCTTTTGTCAAATGGCCCGATGAGATCCATGCACACTCTATCAAAAGGGACCTCAATTAATGGTAGAGGGCGCAACGGTGCTTTTGGGATGGCCGAGGAATTCACTAGCTGACAGTCTGGGCAGGACGCACACCACCGACGTACGTCCGCCCAAATGCCCGGCTAATAGAAACGGGCCATTATCCGGTTTAGTGTTTTCTCATACCCTAAATGACCAGCCATGGGGTTGTAATGAGCCGCCTGGAAAATCATTTCCCGGCGGCTTTTAGGTACCAACAACTGGGTCATCTCCTCACCTGTCTGAGTGTCACGACTCACTCTGTACAATCTGTCCTTAATGATTACAAAATATGCGTGAGAGCGTGCAGCGTCAGGGCGCACCAGCTGACCATCCACATATACGACCTGATCAAAGGCGAAGCGTAGGGTGTCGTCGCGAGACTGTGCGAGTGGGAAATCCTCCACGGGGTGGAACACCGACACCTGGGGAGTCTCCACCGGAGGCTCTCCCGGAGCCGTCCCCCCCCCCGGCAGTGTCGGGCGACCCCGCGTCACCACTGTCAACTGCACACACGTCACACTTCCCTAGCGGTCGTGATCGCACCCCCATCAGCTTCTCAGCTACCTGTTTAAACCCTGCCCAATCCGTGCCCAAAATCAGAGGGTGTGAGAGGCGGGAGCTAACCGCAGCCTCTAGAATATGCTTTTTCTCTTTGACACAAATTTCCACTGGCACTATAGGGTACTTGTGTACATCCCCATGCACACACCTAATAGATAACTAACGTGCCGCCACCAACGCCTCTGGCCGAACCAGGCTCTGTTGGATCATGGACTGCATCGCTCCCGAGTCCAACAGTGCCCGGTGTTCACTCCCTTGCACCCTTACCGGAATGCAGTACGCCCCATCTAGATCGGGAGCGGAGGTGGGCGGGCCGACGACACGGACCACCTGCCCCACCTCCATGAGCGGACAATCGCGGCGCAGGTGGCCCGGCTGTCCGCACCGCCAACACCCCGGTCCAGGCGTCTGAGGAGCTCCCTGTGGGCCAGACTGCACCGCCACTGAGCCTGAGTGGGAAGGAGGAGAAAAAACAAAGGGATTAACACGAGGGAAGGAGGGGTTTTGGGGACGGGAAACGGGAAGGGGAAGAGCACGGGTGGTGAACTTTTTCCGGGGCGCTGGCTCTGGCTTCTGCTGCTGGGTGAAGGGGTGTTGTGCCAGGTGGTCCTCCGCCAGGGTGACGGTGACGTCCAGGTTAGTGGGCCGGTGGCACTGGACCCAGCTGGCCGTATCCGCCGGCAACCCTGCGGTCAAGTGCTCGAGGACCACCTGCTCCACGACTCCAGCTGCGGATCGTATTTCCGGCTGTAGCCAGCGCCTCGCCATGTCCGTCAGCCGCTGGGCGTAGGCGAATGGCCGGTCCTCTCCCGTCAGGGTGGTCTCCCGGAAGCGACGTCGGTGGTCCTCCGGGCTGAATCCCATTCGGTCGAGGACCGCCTTCTTCAGATTCCTGAAGTCCTTCCTAGCGGCTGCCGGCAGGCCATGCGCCGCCTGTTGTGCCTCCCCTGATAAGAGGGGCAGGAGACGTACCGACCACTCTTCCAGTGGCCACCGGCACGTCTCCGCTGCCACCTCAAACGCCTCGAGGAAGGCCTGAGCGTCATCGTCCGCTGTCATCTTCGGAAGGTGAAATTTTGGAGACGAGACACTCTGCCTTCCCCTGGAACCCCTGGCAGCAGCCAGCTGTAACAGCGCCTGTGTCTGGAGGCTAGACTGCTCCCGCAGGGCTTGCATCTGCTCGGCGTGAGCAGCCGACTGTTGCACCTGCATGGCAGCTAGCCCCTCCAGCAATTTTCCCAGCGCTGTTACGGAGATTGGCTGCTCCGGCTGCTCCTGGCTGTTATCCATGGCTTACAAAATTCTGTTTCCTGTCTTCTGCACTGTTTCGCTTTATCTCCCCGTACGGGCCACCACTGTGGCGAAGTGAGCACCACCGCTCTCGTGCAGAGACAGTAATCAGGCAGGTTGGTTGAGAGAACACGGTTTTTATTCGGTTCTCTCTGTATTAACAAACACTCAAAATACACGTTCTTCCGTTCGTTCTCCCCGCAGATGTTCCGGCCGGCTTTTATGCACTCAGGCTCACTGTCGAACAATCAAGGCAATTGGTTAATTGATACAATCAATAACACAATCAATCGTTACCAATTGCATGATTCCCGAGAGCTGTGTCGGCTCCAAAAACCACACGGGTTCACTCTCTCTCTTGCCGGCAGCGCCTAAAACCATGCCCCCCTACCACAGCTACATTCTAGTTTATCTAGTCTATTGCCCCAATAATGTAGCTAAATGTAGCTGAATGCAGCAACATTGTTGCCCCGCCCACTGATTACCCTATACAACCTCGTACATGGGCTATAATACAGGTGCTTTTATGCATTTGTGTCAATGTAACATTGGGTGGGAGGGCAGAAAGGGCTTTCTCAGATATGACGCCTATGCTTCATATAAAATGTAACCTGCATCATGGGAAGGGCGCCGCACATGGATTTTCTGCATTTTCATGCAAAAAAAATGTTGTCACCTTTTTGGGCCCTCACCAGTTTGCACCCCTGCTATCACAGCAAATAATCAAATGGGTTGAGCAGGTTACAGTCTGAGATATTAAACTATCTGGTGAGTAGCAAGTCCAATGAAGAGATGAATGATATGCAATCGTTATGGGTATCATTTCAATTTTATCGAATCCGGTTCTTCCAATATTTTTTGGAGAGAAAAAAAGAACAAATCTTTCAAGAACAAAAATTACCTTTATTCTTGGCACATTTAGGCTATAATCAGTAAACTGTCAACTGTGACAGGAAGGTTTCTTTTTCCCTTCATTTATAAAAATAAATATTATTTTTTCAACAAAAACTATTACAAACCAAAACTATTTAAATAAATAATGGAAAAATATAACTATATATATATATATATTAGAATATAACAAAAATATTTAACAGACAGTTGTTATGGAAGCAGCAACAATGTCAAAGAGAGTGCATGTCTGCAACCTGTGCCGTCTTTTGGGGGGGGGGGGGGGGCAACTGCTGCTTTTTACCTCTCTTTACAATGAAAAAGCTAGTGTTCAACATCGTGAACTTTTGCAATTATTTTATGGTCCACCTCAATCAATAGAACAATCTACAATTCATGGTTCATAGCTATGATTGTACCATAACCCAAAGTATTATTGTTTTAATTTTAATTGGAGAAATTAAGCAAAAGTGTGGCAAGTTGTTATTGTTAATTATTTTAATTCAAGGGCAGAGTAATGGCATAGCCTACTAATTCTTCAATTGGCTGGTTGTATATGGTTGGTTTGTGTGATGTTGTAGCCTTTAAATCCTTCGTTCATAGTTATATAATAGATACTATTTAAGCCTATGACAGGTTAGCTATTATGTCATCGCCTTAACAGCTGGGCCCCGCGTAGGTTGACTCGCCCCGGGCCCCGCGGACCCTTGAGACGGCCCTGTCTGCAATGTAAAGTCAACAATTCTTCTGAAGAAAAACACAGATGAGCTGGATCCGTGCACTTTTTGTAGGCTATATTATGATCATTAGGCTATGTAACTAATTAGCTAGCTATAGCTAATATAAGGTAGGCTATCAGTTAAGCATCCTTTGAAACAAAAAGACACACAACATAACACAGATTTATTTTTTATTATTAAGAAATTGTATACAGGTATGGAGCAATTGATTTCACATAGGCTAGATTTAACCCACAGTTTGGCTGATTGCTTCGAGATGCTGGGCCTGTAGTGTCGTAAATGAATGGCAACTGCAACATCCCGTACTGTCACTCATCTCACAAAACAGTTTTTAACTTAGTAGCTAGACACTTCATAGATCACTCCATATAATATGTCATGAAAAACATGATGATGATGAGTGCCCTTAAGGCAGTCACTTTATTACGTTTCAAACTATGTCCACAAAACAATGTTGTGATGCAATGTTTGCTGCCATGTTTGCATATGACAAATAATTTATTGCCATCTCCTGTAGGCTATCTCAGTGGCATAATGTTCTAATGCACTCATAATGACTGTGCAGTTAGCGAAAATGTTTTATGGGAATGCGGAAGCTACGGAAAACTGGCGGGGAAAGGTCAGAATTGAGCTTGAAAGTTGAAAATCAAACATAAATTTCGGAAATCGAGACCAATTTAAATTTCCTGTAATGTTATGTTTAAAATCAGTCAGCAAAACGAATAACCATTTGATTCTCATTTTTCAATTTCTGAATATAGAATAACCATTCGTTTCTTGTTTTTTAATTTATGTTTCTGAAACGGGAAACGATTGGCCAAAAAGTACATGGATCCAGCTCACCTGTGTTTTGTATCTGAGCGTGAGACTTTGCTACTGTTAACGTTAGCTGTATCTGGGGCGTTATTGTGGATGGGTGTAATGAGGCGTGACGTGTGAGGTAGGAGGAGCCAAACGCAGCAAGGGGATTCTTTAAGCCTTAGGGCCACTAAGGCGGGAAACCCCGCAGTTAAGGGAGGAGACAAGGAACACACACACGCCACAGCTACAGACCGGCTCACAGTTACACACCAAAAAGTAGAAGCACAAACGCCTGGTTTAACAAGAAAACCCAACAAGGCGAAAGGGAACAAAGAACTGCTACCCCATACTTCTACAAGCTAAGTAACTAAAAAGCAAGCCGGAAATAACAAACGCCCTGTCTCGGCAACGAGACGTATAAGAACAGGTGAGTAGCATAATGGCACAAATACACACCAACGTACCGAAGCTACGAACCGGCACACTATAACACGCAAATGAGTAGAACACAAACGCCTGATTTCACAGCAAGAAATCCAAACAAGGCGAAGGGGAACAAAGAACTGCTACCCCATACTTCCACGTGCTAAATAATTAAAAGGCCAGCAACAATAAATGCCCTGCCTCAGCAATGAGGTGCAAGAATAGGCGAGTAGCATAAAAGGTACACATAAAACACACAACCAACAAATACTGAAAACTAATGCAAATTAGTATACCAGGAGGCGAAAGGAACGGGGATCTAACGTTCCAAGGCTACTCTCAGACTAGCAGTCAAACGCAAACCTGTCAACAAAAACGCCCAAGCTCCATGTAAAGAGACATACCTGGAGAACGAACAGAACTACAGTTCCGAACAAAATCGCCCCGCAAGTAAAAAGGATGAAACAGAACAGCTGCACCGGAATTACCGGCTAAAAGACCAACACGAGTTTTATAGAGAATAAAAACCCTGACTCTTGGTAAAGAGGAATGTAAGGAGGAGGCGAAGGAACAGAGATAACGTTCCGTGGCTACTTCCATAAGCTAGCAGTCACATGCAGAACATAAAGAGGTAAACGCCCGATCTCCCAGGAGGGAGAAACATTTTACAGGCGAGCCGACGGAGCACCGCAGTCCCATAACTTTACTAGCAGAATGACTAGCTTAAATAGAAAATAAACGCCCTAGCCTCTCAGTAAGGGGAAATGTAACGAGGCGAAGGAACCGATAATTAAAGTTCCAAGGCTATATTGAGGCTCGCAGTCACACGCAAACATGTCCACAACATCGCCCGTTCTCCCCACGGGAAGACATGCACCGAAGGGCGAACAGAATCACAGTTCCGAACAGAATCACCCAAATCTCCATACACGGAGAAAAGCACAAAAAAAGACGAAAGGACAGCTGCACCGGAATTATCGGCTATCTGACTAGCACAAGCTCAAACACTAATACAAGCCCTGCCTCTCAGTATGAACAAATTAAACGTACCAAAGCTACTAACTGGCTCCCTGTAACACGGAAATGAGTAGGAGCTAAAACGCCAGGTCTCTCAGTAAGAAAACCAATCACAGGTGAAAATGGAATAAAGAACTGCTACTCTATACTTCTACGAGCTAAGTAACTAAGTAGAAGCGAAATGCCCGATCTCCCTATGGGAAGACATGTACCGAAGGGCGACCAGAACTACAGTTCCGAACAGAATCGCCCAAATCTCCATACACGGAGAAAAGCACACAAAGACGAAATAGAGCAGAGATCCGCGGTCCCATACTTCTACGAGATAAGTAACTAAAGAGCCAGCAAGAAATAAGCCCTGCCTCAGCAATGAGACGTAAAAATAGGCGAGTAGCCCAAATGGTACGAATCACTCACAGCCAAACATACACCACAGTACAAAACAATAAACAAACAATCTCGAAGCCCCGAACGAAGGAAACGGGAGGCTTAAATATCTCTCAAGGTGACCACGCACAGGTGTGGATGCTAACAGAAGCTCCGCAATCCAAGCAGGGCGGAGCAAGCATCCACCAAAAGGGCAGCGCCCTCGCGTGGCCACCAAGGAAAACGACCGCATAGGGAAAAGGTTTAAAAACCATGACACTGGGAGACCGCAACACATCGAACATGGTGCATTCCTTCAGATTCACGCCGTGTTGAAGTAAATGCTTCGTCATATTGGAGGTGCTTCCTCCCTTGCACGAAATATCCTTACTCCAGGTGTTGCATTTTGCTGTGTCGTTATCTTTTTTAGTGAAGCTAAGGGTGCGTACCAATATTCTTCACTCCCCACCTCCCTTCCCCTACTACCACTCCTCTCCTACCCGGAAGTATGCAAAACTACCTGAACTTTTCGAGTACAAGGATTTGCATGTACAGTATACGATGTACCTGACATTGCGGTTTGTGTCAAGACATTAATTAAAATGTAACTAATACATAATTAAGATGTAATCAGCAACATTAGATTAAAACACAAAGATCCATTTCCGGGGCACGGAGTAGAGGAGGTGGTAGTGGAGGAAAGGAGAGTGCATTTTTCGACTATTGGGACGCACCCTAAGCCAAACTTTTGAGCGTTTGCAGCCATGGTCCAGGATGTAGCAGGTCCTGGCAGATAAGTGCAACTTTTATGGACTGTAAAATACTCACTGCAGTTCACTCGGTAGCGCGACTGAAATATGCAAAAGTTGGGAACCGAAGCAGAATCGAAATGCACGTGTCTTATCGAATCCACGGAAATTTGGAACCGGTTCTTGATACCCAACCTTATGGAGGACAGGTTGTAATATGGAAAGCCCCAGGGCACTATGCTATAGCAGCATATCTAAGAGATGTGAAGAGAGGGGTGCACACAACAATGAGAGATCCTGGACTGACAGTACCCCAGCACGGCACAGAACAGCAAATCTGAGCATTCATGTGCAGTGGCAGGGCAACAGCACAATCAGCTCAGCTCGCATAACAGCTTTATGGTCTGGATCCCACCCAGACATCTTTAACTATGGGATTCAGGGTTTTTCCTGGCTCAAAAATAGGCTTAGGTGGTGCCTTAAGTGCGGCCGGTCTAACTTGGTCATCGCGGCTATCTTAACACCTATACCCCATCCAGGCAGTATTCCCTTATGGAAAAATAATATACTGCAGTATATTGTAAATGTGTCAAAATTATCTTTACAATATATTTAACATATACTGCACTATATTACATTTCCATAAGGGTTGCCCATCTACTTTGCGTAGAAATATTGCCAGCATGGCCTTTAAATTTTCCTTATACTTAAGTATACCAATTATAAATATACTTTATCACAGGGTCAGCCACATGCATTAGGTTTTAATAGTTTTTTCCGTGTATGTATGTCACTTTGGCTGTGCCTCAAATTGCATACTTGCGTTAAAGTACTAAAATGCACTAAAACTAATATACTACTTAGTATGTAAGAACGCAAAGCCGCTTAAAAACCCGTTATTTTTAGAGACGTCCTTGAAAAATATAGGCGTCACGCTCAGGTTTCTCAGATGGCAGCGTCCAAGCTCAACAAACGACAAGATTCAATTCTCAATGGCTGTGCGTGCGTTCATCCCCTTATCGCACATTGAAATAAAATTGATATTGGTTGTTTTCTGATGCATTTACTCAAATTAAAATTATTTTAAAAATAACGCTAATGCACATAGGCTATGATACTCATTAAAAATAAAACTATAGCCTACATTACATACGTACTTGGGGGTGGTGGGTGGGAAGACAATTATAACCCAATATATATCTGGCTTATAGCCTAGTTCTTATAGAGAGGGCAAAATGGAGCGTTAAAACGTAGAAAGAAGTGTGCACGTGAGCTCGACAATACATTTCTCACATAAAACGTAGTTTGTTGATTATGTTAACTATGAGTTTGGCACTTTTCAGGGTTTCCTACAGAAGTAACCACAATGACCATAGACTCTCAGCCCTTAAAAACATTAACTTCTGTATGTTCTGACCTCATGTAACTACACAGCATTCACATACAACTTCACACATCCACACAATAAAGCCCCAAACTTGGGTTATTTTGCAGTTTTTCTCCTTCCTCTTCCGCTTCTTCTCCTTCTTCCCATTTTCCTGCCAAACTGCCTGCCTCCGTCGCGATGTTATCCAATGGGGAGAATTATTATTTGAGGGTATGGTCCGTATACCTGCTCATCAAGCTTATCGTCCAATAAAAATGCTTCATACTAATGTTTTTTAATGTCAATGTAGCTAATGGCTTCATGCTTTCCAAGAAGCTACTGTGGTCTTGTGGTGAGAACTGCAGTCTCTCACACAGTGGATTGTGGGTTTGAGGCCAGCAGGGCACGTGTATTTTCCACAAAAACAATGTGCAACTGTTAAGTACTTTTCATTTCTTGGACTGTTCAGGCTGTTATTATTTTCACATTGACACATTAACATATTTTTATTGCAAAGGCAAAAGAGGTTTCCAATATTAACTGTTCAATGTTTCACTTGTATTTCACTTGTACTATATCACACCCTCCCCAAACCGGACACTCGCTCTTGTCTGGTTTGGGGAGGGTGTTACGCTCTGCTCTTGTGGTCATGACTGACTGACTGTGGAAACCCCTTGCCTCAGCCAACATTTCTTTATTCATTAATTTCTTCACTTCAGCTCTGTTCACTTTATCCTTTTCACACATAACACAAGGTCACCATAAAATTAACTACTAGGAAAATTAAGAATTTACGATAATAGCCTACATTAAGAATTGAGGAAACCGCCATTTCCCCAAACATATCTGATTCATGGTTAGTCACTTTAAAAAATAAAAAAAAATAGCCTCCGAATGTGGCTCTAGTCTATGCTACTCTGCTGATAATGTAGCTTACTGCAAACACTTTTAATTATAATAATAATAATAAGAAGAAGAAGAAGAATAATCTCTGGTATGTACTTTCTTAGTAGTAGCTATTGTTTTCTTTCTGGCTAAGATTCCTGGGAAATATGCGTTCTCCAATTAAGCTTGTTCGCCAACGTTACTTCCTGCTTCTTGTCAGGAAGCAGATACAAGCTAGGCTACTACGAAGCGAATCAACATGCATTATAGCCTACATTCATTGCACTACAGAAAACTAAACTAAACCTAGCTGTCCGGTACCAAAACATTTCCCGCAGGTAAGGTTCTACACTACCGGAAAAAAAACTCTGCTGTGCAGAAACTCACTAGCTCGCTCGCTAGCTCGTAGCCCACACATGGAAGGTTGGAGTTACGCATCTGGCAATCCAGTGTTGAATAGCCTAACGTTAAATGTATTTAATAGAATACTAATAGCCCTATTTTAAAACTATTTCCATATTTTACTGATGCAAACTATTTAGGCTGTACCAGCTATTTAGGCTGTATGTCTTTACATTTTAGACATTTTAGACATTTGGCAGACGCTCTTATCCAGAGCGACGTACATTAGTGCATTTTCCAACCTGAAACAAGTGCGTTAAAAACCACCCTAAAAGGTAAATACGAATTCAAACACAGGCGCAGTCAGTATGATTTTTTTTATTTTTTTATTTTTTTTTGGGGGGGACCACACGATATCAATTATTGGCATGCACAACAGTAAGCCAATAAGTAACCTTACAAGTACTAAACTAGCTGAAATTCTTTCAGCTAGAATGTGTTTGTGTCTAGCCCATTGTGCATGCATGTCTCCATGTAGACTTGGTTCATTAATTTACATGCTTCTTCATGATCCATAGCTCAGGTGGTGCTGTTCATTGTATTTCATTACACATTAAATACTGCTCATCTACAAACTCTTTTAATGTAATTGTGTGCTGTCTGTAATAGGATAACTGTTCTCATTCTTGTCAATAGAGAGCGTTATGGTTAAGCGAATGTCTGCATACATTTCTTTGGAATGCATGTCTCTCTCCGTGTTTATCTTCATGCATTATTCATCATTAGTTAGCTATAAAAAATAAGTGATATCAGATCAAAAACGTCTACTACGTAAAAAAAGCCAAGTAACTCACGCATAGCCTACATAGTGCTGTCTATAAGTTCTTAATTCCAACTTGCAAAAAGTAGGCCTGCCTTTAAAAGTCTTGATATCAAAATGTGGCCAAGTTACAACTAACAATATTGCCTATCGTAGCTCACACTAACTAACTTTCCTAAATTATTTAATGCAACTTGGCCCTGTGTTTCTTCATCTTACCATCTCAAGAGAATGTGGTAAATGAAACTGTATGTGCCACATCAAACTGCAAAATGAAAATAATTTATAGTGGAAATACTCTGATTCAGATGAATGACTACACTATAGGGCTTGTTTGAACAATTGTCTGCATCCACTGCTTTGGGTCTATGAAAAGCACAGAATGAATAAAATGTATTATAATTATTATTATTATTATGTATTTATTGATTTATTTATTTGGATTTCTATCAAAACCTGTGTGGTCCAACAGAGCATAGATATCCTTGTGTTCACAAAATTCTTGTTTGCAAATATCATAAATACTATTATGTTAAGAAAATTGGTACTATTACTTATTTGCCACCATCTGACCCACAAATATGTCTGGATACGTTTGTAAAAATGCTTTATGTACGCTATTTTCTAGGTAAAAATATTACTCATTTTTATCTGCATTTATTTATTCATCACCCCTTTCTCTATTGTACATGATGTTTCTACATATAAATGTCTGTTTGTGAATTGTAAAGAATGCTGTAGCAGCAGTTAACATTTTAAAACCTGTACATTTTCTAAAGTAAACTTGCCAGCAAAGTACAACCATATCCTTTCTGGAGTGTAATTATTCATCAACTGTTAAAAACATTCATTGAAATCATATGTTGTTCCATGAGGCACAATCTCTTCACATGCAAAGATGAAGAAACACAGAGCCAAGTTGCATTAAATAATTTAGGAAAGTTTGGATAGCATTGCTTTGGAATAGAGCTAGTTTATTTAGTGTGAGCTACGATAGGCAATATTGTTAGTTGTAACTTGGCCACATTTTGATATCAAGACTTTTAAAGGCAGGCCTAGTTTTTTGCAAGTTGGAATTAATAACTTATAGACAGCGCTATGTAGGCTATGCGTGAGTAACTTGGCTTTTTTTTTTTACGTCGTAGACGTTTTTGATCTGATTAAACTTACAATAAGTGCAGGGGTTGCGTTAAACAAGAATTTCCCGTCATTTACCTATTTTTAGAAGCTTTGACATAAAAATCCAAATGGCATCCGTCATTTTGATAGATAAAAAATATTGCTGCAAATGTGTTGAACACTAACTGACTACAATAGCCTAAATCGTGTCATCTAAATACATTTTCAAGCATGCTAAATAATTTAATGGATTTGGTATTTCCTGTGAATTTTGATTGATAATGGTTAGATAGACACCTTGACAAAGATCTCACGACTCATTAATTCTAGCGTAGATTCGTTATCGGAGTTGCATCTCTCTGTTGTGTCACAAATGTAGCCGTTTTTGTTTATAGCTAACGTTAGAGCAAGGGCATGGAATTAAAACGTTTTTTTAATAAACATGTTCTACACTTTGTATTGCATAGGCTCATCTCATAATTCCAACTAATAATTTTACGAATAGACTTGTAGTTGTTGGAATTAAAATGTGATGAGAGCGACGCATATACGATTTAAAAATAGACTGTCAAATGTTGACTGGTAAAAACCAAAACCAAAAGCGCTACTGCCTAAGTGCTAGTGTGTTCTTAGCCTTTTGGCCTATTGATTGCAATTGTGGTAGCTTGCACAAGCCAGTAGCATCAACCCATAAAATGATTTTTAACGTTAGGCTACTTGTTCAATCGTTAACTTTCAAAGTGGAACTGTTCGATTATGATCGGCGCTACCGAAAATGTCTGTCATGCCCTCAATAAGTGGCAAAAGTCCAAAATAGAACATGGAATTAAATCTTTAAAAATTATATATTCTGAATCGTCATCGATTTCGCTTGTCCGCTGTTGATGAAGCGCATTGGTCTGAGCATACACTTGCTATGTAAATTACGCACTGTAATTTAAATTGCTACCTAAACTTTGCAGCAGACTTGTCATCAGTAAGATGAATAGGCTGAAACGTGAATCTTCAGAATCACGTTTAAACCATTACCATTAACGTTAATGTTAAATAAATGCGCGGACCTTTAAAAAACTGTTTTACAGGTGTTTTTTGCCTGATTTCTCCTAGGCGGCATGAAAAAACACTTAGGCGAGCCGCCTAAGACATTTCAAGGCAGGAAAAACCCTGGTAATGATGCAGTATTACCAGAGACCCTCCCCCAGGGGGAAGTAGAATATACGGAGAAGTACGGCGGCGAAGCGATACTTTACGTTACCTACGAATGTAGTGCCGGCACTGGTCGACTACAACAACAAAGAAGAGCAAGAAGTTGCAATGGCCACGTTCGCTCCGCCGCCGTACTTCCACAGAGAATATAGCTAAGCACAAAGTAAAGGATTCAACGATAGTTTGACTTCAAAAATGATAGTATAAACGCTCAAATTAACTCCGATAGACTGTTGTCGTATTTTATTTGCTTTGGGTGCACTGTGGAGTGTTTAAGTGCGTTTGGTAGTGGATTCTACCGGTTACCATAGAGTTGCGCTAACATTAGCAACGTGTGTATGTCCACAAGAAGGACAGCATTGAATCAGCTGAAAATGGTCTCCATCAATCAACAACGTCATGGGTAAGTCGTAAATGAGACATTATGTCCAAAATTCCGAACTAACCCCTTAACTGATTTCCGAGGGCATTTTTTCACATTTCGGAGGCACTCACATGTTATGATGAAAAAGCTTATTAAACAGCCCAATCATTTAAAAAAAAATACAACCCAATTAATGGCATCCAAACTACTTTATTTCATTTTAATTAATCATTAAATTCACATTTACAAACTTAATTTAGGATATGCAACTTAATTTAGGATATTCATTAGGATATGTAACCAAATATTAAATATGATGACTTTATTTACGTTTATGTTAATTTGTCCAATTACTTTTCCTCCCCTAAAATGGGGGGGGGGGGGGGGGGGTTTATAAAAAGGGCTACAATTACTTCACGGTTCACCCAATATGAATGTAAAAATCCTCAAATTAAAGCTGAAGGTCTGCACTTTAACCTCATAGTCACTTTTCCATTTCAAATCCATGTGCTGGAGTACAGAGCCAAAACAACAAAAAATGTGTCACTGCCCGAATACTTTCCGTCCCCACTGTATATGATTCGACACATACGCAAGTGTAAAAGTGCGTTCAAAGTGTGTGACGGTTCAAAAACTTTTAACCTCTTCCTACCGAGGGCAAAATAGGCCAATTTTCGCCTGTTTTCACTAGTGACAAACAAAGGTGGTTATCTCAAAAACTATAAATGGTACAAATATGGTTCATGGCTTTTATTAAAGAAGACACCTGCAGTATTACGACTATTTCATAGAAATCCAGTTTTTGATACTTAACTACAATAATTTATGTACAGAAAATATAAAAAACTAAAAAACGGGTACCTACATTCAAGTTTAAGAATTTTTACCTGGGGAGCTACAAATGCAATCAAGGAAATGACTCCTCTATCTGATTCATCAATATGCTGCCTACCTCTGGTAACAATCTGGTGTCAATATCTCAAACCATTCAAATTTTACAGGGTTTTTTTCAGGTGAACCTTTTTCGTTATCCAAATGGTGCCAAATGGTGCCAAATGTGCCAAAAATGGCAATGTTCCAGAAAGGTCTCAATATGATTTATTTTTTAGGTTTTTACAAAAAAATGAGATAATTTGTCAATATTGGCAATAAAAGTTCATTTTTAGACGTGTTCTTGTTGCTCTTCATATTACACAACTAACTACCCGAGGTCACAAAAAGCTGTCAAAACCCATGTAGCAGCACAGTGAATCTTGTGTATTTCACCAGAGCCCCATTAGCCAGAAATTAGTCCAGGAATGTGCAAACAGGTTTTCAAATGAATAATGGGAATAGTATGAAACTTCCCTACACATTACTGCTAGCCAGTCCTGTCCTTTATTCTGTTGCCACCTCCTATGACAGGGACGTTGGGGTTGGGTTTTAGGAGGCAAAACTTTATACATGACAAACATATATCAACTATATACAAGTGCACTAAGGTGTACTACTAAAAGTGCAGTGGATAAAAAAATCAAAAGTCCACCAGTTTCCTAGATAAAAAATAAAAACACCCCTGCTGTAACAAATAAAAAGATCCTTGCCCTCTAATTGCTGAAGTTACCGTATTTACACAAAGAAAGTACAAAATGGCAGGGTCCAAAAAGCTAAAAAAAATGAACTAAAAACAAAAAAAGGCAAAGGATCAAAACATGGGGGTGGAGGGTGAGGAGAGATTATTTAACCATTCATACAGAAGCCATTTAGACTACACATTCCCTCAGGAGAGCAATCTGCATCATTACAAACCCCACTAACACTGTCCATGGAATTGTCCACCATGTTGATATACCCATTAGTCCCCCTTATACAACAACAATCAACAATAATAATAATAAACAAGTACTCCCTGATGTTATCATGTTCTCTCCCTCATACCATGCATAAATTGCCATTTTGTTTACCTGCACAGCCTTCTGTACTGCATACAGAACAATTTACTCATGTGGAACAATGACTTTACTAAACACTTCCAGAAGCCATTTCACACTCAAAAAAATCGATTTAGTAGCTCATCTCAGACACAAATAGATAGCTAGCTGCTTGTTACCTGTAATTTTGCTTGCTAGCTTGCCACTGTAAAGGTAATACTACCTATATTAATTTAGCTGAGAGGGACCGATTTTATGCATAAGTATATAAGGTTAGTTAGCTTCACAGAAGAAACACAGGGATTCACGCATTGCAGCTAAATTGCACATTTCCTTCGATGCTTACACCAAACTTACAACATCTGTGTTGTTGGCAACGCCACGTAACACGTGCGAGTTTGTCAACACAGACAATACACCCTAAGTTTACTTCATAAATTATTTATCATACCGTTGGAATGTGCAATTTGTAATATTAATTGTATGAAAAACAATGAAATACAGTTGACAATGTAATTACGAACCCGCATGGCATTGCGTGAATTCACACTGGTATATCGAAAAATCGGTAATACCACCAGCCCTAACGACGTTACCTGCCATGGCGAAATTCAATGCGTTTATAGCCTAACACTGTTAGTATGATAAAACAACTTACATGTCAGCAACATCATCTCGGTCATCAGTGGATTCAGCGTCACTGAGACAGGATGAGTCTCCCTCGGCAAAAACATCTTCTGGCTTATCCAGTTCGTCTAGCACTTGGTGCACGGATAAACGCCTCAAAAATCTCGACATAACTACACAAAAACTGTATCAAAAATACTCTAAAGTAAAAAAATGTAACTGCGGGCCTTACCTAATTAATTGTGCTTTGCTAAAAGGAATGTAGCGAGCTACGCGACAAGGTAAAAACACTGCGCCATCTTGGTTCGATAATTACGCGTGGGTGCTACTTCCTTATACGCACGGCAAAAATTCCTTGATATACGACGGCTACAGTGTTGAATTAGGGCTCGTTTGAAAGATAAGAGTCTTGGCTATTGGCTGGAATATTTGACAGACAGTTTTAAAACCCAATGGAAAGCAAATAATACTCGGAGTGGAGGCAGGTCGAAGACAGTTTTTCCCACTTCAGATAAGCCTATTGTGCTATCAGTCAAAGAAATACACCCAATTGATGACGGTTTTGCATAATTCTCTGCAAACAAGTTCAAAACCACTCTGGCTAACATATACTAAGCCGTTGGATTGGTACTCCAGAAACTGGCTGAGTTTCACAACGCCAAAGTGAACACAGCCGAACGAGTCGTAATCAAGTGCAAAAAAGCACAAGTCGGTTTAAAATTGGAAAAAAATCATGTACAGCCTTATGAAAGTTTTAAAGTATTTTTTCTTGAAGCCTAAAGGTATAATGATTTTTTAAACCAAAGTTTTGTGAAATACAATTAAGCAGAACAGTTTACCAGCACATTGTTTATGGTGTGACATCAAGCTGCAATACATGTTTGAGAATTAGGTCAGAGTTTCCAACGTTATTTACAAAGTTTTATCTCAACGTTTTGGGCTTAAAAACCACTTTCCCAGAAGGAATGGATATATCATAAGGATATTTAATCAAAATATTGAGGTGAGCAGTTTATTATATATTATTAAATTAATGAAATGTATAATTTAATAATTTCCGTCACGCCCGCGTTACCGCTAGGGGGCGTTTGGCATTAAGAGGTTAAACCAATTTTAGCTGGTTTTTCATTGAATGCGAGATGGAATTTCAGCGACTTTTCAACGTAAAAATGTTCACTGGGAGGCAGATGTTGAAACTTTGCTGCTAACGTTACTTCCCTCAGAATCGTTTGACACAGGCGTGATGTTTAATTCTTTGTCGGTTTTGGGTTTAATTGGTATTACAAACTTGTCAATTTCGTGGAGTCAACATCACCTCTAGCGAACTGTCTTATTGATAGCTGGTCAGTACAGTAGTAGGCGATGTAGCATACCTCAACAAACTCTGCAATACGATTTACCCGTGCGTGCCCAGGCACCTGAGCACCCACATGATCGCCTATGGTTCAGATATTTATATCAGATATTTGGTTCAGATTAACTTGAAGCCAGCTTCAATAAAATACAAAATAAATCTTTTTTTAAACGCCCACTTTTTAAAATGAACAAGGCTTAAAAATGTACACAAAAATAATGGTGGGTCTGTGCTAAATTTTGTTTGATCAGTTTGATCACTTTTGGGTGTAGTATTATTTTTAAACAAGTATACGGACCGAGAGTAGGCTAGTCAAGTGACTGGCTGGTGCGCTGACTGTTCTCTTCAGTTAGGCGTTATTTTTTACTCTAACGAACCCAGTCTTGGAAATTGTAGCGGAGTAAAAGTATCAATTTTAGGTGGACTTGTACACCTGGGCATCTGAATTTTTTAACATGAGCCCTAAAATGGCTGCGTCGTCAGAAAACTTAAAGATGTATTGGTTCTCTGTGTTGCTTGTGCATTGATTGGTGTACAGAGTGAACAGGACTGGTGAGCTTACCCAACCCTGGGGGGCTCTGGTGCTCATGGTTATCGGCTCAGATAGGGCCCTGTTCACTCTGACCTGCTGTGTGCGGTTTGTGAGGAATTAATGATACCACTTGATGGCAAAGGGGTTGACATTGAGCTGTTTCAGTGTATTCAGAAGTATGTGGGGCTGTAGAGTGTGAAATGCTGAGCTGAAATCAACAAACAACAGTGTAGCATAGGCCATGGTGTTTTCAAGATGTTTACTTATCAGGTGCACTATACTGTTGATTGCATCATCAGTGCCTCTGTGGTGTGTGTCTGCAAACTGGTAGGGATCTAGCTGTGGGCCTTCATCAGACTGTAGGTTGCTCACCATGAGCTTTTCCATGCATTTCATTACCACAGGGGTCAAGGCCACGGGTCTAAAATTGTTGTTTTTCTGTGGACAGCGTCTTTTGGGGACAGGTGTGATAACAGCCTTTTTCCACAAAGCTGGTACACTGTGGGAGTCAACAGACCTCTGGAAGATGGGGCACCAAGCCGGTGTTCCTCTGCGCATGTTTTTAGTAGAAATGCAGAGATACCATCTGGCCCAGTGGCCTTGCTAACATTGACACGCTTAAAACCATTCTCCACCGACTTGGGGTCAATCCCCAGTGGAGATGCTATCGAAAACATGACTATATTCAGCAGAGAAATCACGTGTCAAATCGTTTAAATCCATTCAGTTCATTTGCTTTAGCCAGTTTAGCCGTGCAGGGGTTTCTTTGTGGTTTTCATGTTGGTCATAGTTTTCACTGAGTCCCATAGTTTTTTAGAGTTCATGCTTTGTAGGTTCGCCTCAAGTGTCTCTCTATGGTGTTCTTTTGCTTCCCTCAGTCTTTTGTTTAGTTCTGTTTGTACAGATCTTAGTTCTAGGTGGTCATTGTTTTTGAATGCCTGTTTTTTCCTGTTGATACAGAGAGTTATTGCAAACTCTGTTTTTAACCTCCTTGGTAATGTAGGGTTTGCTATTGGGAAACACTTTTATTGTCTTTTTTGGGATCACAGAGTCAACTCAAAAAGTAATGTAATCTGTGGTAACCTCTGTGGCATAGTCCAAATTCAGGTCCTCCAAGAAGGTGTCCCAATCGGTGCATAGAGCAGCCTTTCAGTATTTCAATGCTGCCATCTGTCCATGCGTTGACAGACTTAACCAGGGGTTTGCTACTCTTGTATGTCGGAATCAGCTGAACAGTGTTGTGGTCAGAGTTAGCCAGAGGTGGTTTAGCGATGGCTGTGTATGCATGTTTAACATTTCCATAACACTTGTCTAAAATCCTGTTTTTCCTAGTGTTACATTTGATGTACTGTACTGATTCAGGTCCCCCGTAATAAAAATAGGCGTGTGTTGCAATTGTTCATAAACACAGTCCGCTATCCGGGCCGCAGCTCTGGAAGCACTCCCGTTGGGGGGAACATAAACTGAGCATATCAGGATGTTTCCAAACTCCCGAGGTAGATAGAATGGCCTGAGGCTCAGGCATAACAGTTCTACATCAGGACTGCTATGTAGGATATCTAATATTTCCCCCCTTCTCTCTATCTCTGTCTCTCTCTCACTCTCACCCCCCAACATCAAAGATAAGCCAGTCTTTGTCATAAATGACCCCTCTCCCCCCCTCCCCCATACCTTAACCCAATCAGGACAGGGATGGTCTTCCTGTGGAGGTATTTTATGAGTGTACCGCAGAAAAAGAAGTTAGTCAGTTTTGGAGTTTGTTGGTGAAGAAGTCATTCTTTTTGGTTCCTTGTGCGTTTCCGTTTGTTCCTGTTCAGCTGGACGGTAAATAATTTGGCAATTTTTGGCTTATCTCTCTCTTTACTGGTATTTCCTAATTAATGTCTGGTTTAATGCCTTCACTTTTGTGAATTATAAGTAGTCAGCCTACATTCCTTAGTGAATGTATGATTTCAATTCATTATTCCAATTGACTGTTTTCGCTTAATAAAATTACTTAATCTCAAGACCTGATTTAGACTTTGTTTTGGCTTGTTGGTTGATCCACCAGGTTACTGTTCGACTTACCTATTAACGAATTTGGCGATTTAATTGATGATTGTAATTTTTAATAATAATTATTAAATTAAATCACGTAAAACTTATTTTGAATGTAGGTTAAGTGAGGGGTTCTAGCACGCAATATCGCTTGTGTTCAGTATTCAGAGTGCTGAACGTTTTAACAAGGGCATTGACTGTTGGAACCGCTGGATTCAGAAAATACACATTTTACCTAGTCCTCACTTACCCGACATAATTGGAGGTCCCACGAGATAGGTTGTCCGATAGCATACTAAATTTTACTATTGAGTAAACTGCGGTAAACTCTGAGACAAGTTCAAATCTTTTTCTAATCGACTGGTCTTAGATTGATTGATTTTATTTTGAAAAAAAAATATATATATATATATTATTATGGCATACCAGACAAAGAGAGAGATGCCTCATTTACCCTCCACTGCTGGCCTACCAGCATTCCCTGGCCAGTCAAGGTTGGATCAGCAGTGGTATCTCATGATATCAGAACGGCAATATTTGATAGCCCAGTGCCCAAAATTTGCAGAACAGCTCAAGGTAATGGATCAGCTTAAGGAGGAGGCGCTTTACAACCTGCGGACTGAGTATTTGGACTATCTGATTTGTCCAGATAGTGATGAAACCAAGCGCAGGATTGTCCAAGGGATAAGGTCGTACCTAGAGAAAAGACAACATTTTCTCTACCTCTGGCGGTCAAAGCAGGCATGGGAGGAGGTAAACCAAATGTGGAAACTGGCTTGGGAAAAGTACCACTCTAAGTCAGGAGTTACTGCCAAACCAGTTTCTTCTGTGGCAGTCCAGCCTGCGCTGGAAGGAGCAGTGCATGGCGCCATTCATTACATTACATTCATTTAGCAGACGCTTTTATCCAAAGCGATGTAAGTGCGTACAGAGACATCATCAAGATCATTACAGAACAGACAAGGCAAAGCACATCCTTCGCATAATGTAGCAGCTATCCCTAGCAATGAACGTCGACTGTAGTTCACAGTAAGTTGTGGGCAAATCAGCAACACCACACTACCATTCCAAATACTATTATAAACTATAATAAACAGACAGGAAAACACAGGGAACAGGGAACTGATATTCCTAGGTGAGGATATCAGTCAAGGTGGAGTCTGAAGAGGTGTGTCTTCAGGCCTCGACGGAATGCAGGCAGGGTTGGAGTAGAACGTAGGGGAATGGGAAGTAGGAGCTAATGTGGAAAAACTCCGCAGTCGGGACTAGCGAGAGCCTTTGACACGGAGGGGGGGAAGTGCCAGTCGCCCTGCTGTAGAAGAGCGAAGTGGTCGAGCAGGAACATAGTTCTGGATTAAGTCCTGCAGGTAGGCGGGGCCTGTCCTATTGGCTGCAGTGTAGGCCAGGGTCAGAACTTTGAACCTGATCCTGGCTGCAACTGGCAGCCAGTGGAGAGACCTCAGCAGGGGGTTACATTCCAGCCATAACCCAGGCACCACCCCCCACCGAGGACAATACAGCACTCTCCATTGACTCATCCCCACCCCCTTCAGGCTTGGACAATTCTGTGGATTTTGTCACCTCCACAGACAATGTAGCCGCCCCCCTGGTGAGCCCCCCTTCCCTGAAGGAATTTGGGGGAAACAGCTCTGTGTCTTGTATCACACCAGCCACCACAGAGGATGTGACCCCACAGGACGTGGAATCCGCTGCTGCAGTCCTCTCAGCTGAGCCAGGTGAGGAGACCATCAAACCCCTGGAGGCAGAACCTGCTACTGCAGACAGAGCAGCCCAGCCTGGTGAGGAGACCGTCAAACCCCTGGAGGCAGAACCTGCTACTGCAGACACAGCAGCCCAGCCAGGTGAGGAGACCGTCGAACCCCTGGAGGCAGAACCTGCTACTGCAAACACAGCAGCCCAGCCTGGTGAGGAGACCGTCAAACCCCTGGAGGCAGAACCTGCTACTGCAGACACAGCAGCCCAGCCTGGTGAGGAGACCGTCGAACCCCTGGAGGCAGAACCTGCTACTGCAGACACAGCAGCCCAGCCTGGTGAGGAGACCGTCGAACCGCAGGAGGCGGAACCGGCTTCTACAGGCCCATCAGCCCTGCCAGGTGGAGAGGTCTACGCACCCCAACAGGTGGAGTCAGCCCCCACAGACCAGTCCACCCAGGCCGAGGACCCCACCCCACCCCTTGTGGACTTTTCTTCCCCTCCTGCTGCTTCCCCTCCTGCTGAATCCGGGGAACCTCTGTCTGCTGCACAGGCAGAAGGGGTGTGCTCTGTGGACTCTCCCACTTCCACAGTTCCTGTGATGGAGGAGATAGGGGGACTTCTGCGAAAGTCTCGCTCCCCTATCAGAGCTGTAAAGAGACCCCGGGAGAAACGGAGCAGGAAGCCAACCCCCGGCCGTTTTACGACTCCTCTGGCCCTCAAAGTCTCCGCCAGAGTGTTGTCTTGCACTCCAAAGCAAGATGAAAGCAGCCAATTTAGAACAACAGTTTCCCTCACCCTTGTCTCTCCACCCCCGAGCCACACCTGCAAACTTTGCGCACACACGTCATCCAGGGAGAGTGCAAGAGCCCCTTTCCGACGTCAGAAGTGTTCGGAGAGCAGTGATGGACTGGATGCCTACGAGCGACGATCAGCCCAGCTGCCCAGAGAGGGAACCAAAGCCAAAACTGGCATAGACCCCTGGACAGAGATGAGACGGGCGTGGTTAAGGGGCATCCACGTGCGGAAGAAGCAAGATGACAGGATGCCTCCTGTCATCCCGGTTTGCTGAACGCTGTGGCCCTCTGCAGCCAAAGGACTGCCAGTAACCACACTGGGGTTCTAGGAGGTAAAACTGGCACTCTGCCTGCCCCTGCCCCCCCCCCCCCCCCCCCCCCCCACCACCCCCCCCCCCACATCCCTACCACCACCCCCCCACATCCCTACCACCACCTTTTAACATAAGACAATGCCCATGTTTTTAAGTCCCTTTTCTAAAGTGTAGGTACCCCCCTCCAATGCTGTTCCTGGACACTTGTGGACAAGTCTGCCCTATTCAGGTGATTATTTGGACTGGCAATCTTGTGGATGGTAAATCCTGTCCGTAAGGTTCCCCTGAATGGACTAAATGCTTATAACATGCAGTGTTCCCCTCTTCACATGTTGCTGTGAGTGATAAGGCCTAAACCCTCAAGTCCCACAGTCTTCTCCTGCCACTCCCCGAAGGACCCCCAGAGGCACAAGTGCAACCGGACCCATACCCTGCTGCGGGAAGCTAGCCTAAGCGACTGCCGTCAGCAGTCCACCCAACTGGACCCGAGCTCAAGGAGCCAAAACGGATTCCGACAGGGAAAGAGGTGCTTCCCCGCCCATCAGTAGAGAGGTCTTGACCGCACTTTTCCGCCTGTGGATCGTCCAGCTGCCTGTCACAGGAGACAGAGCCCCCGCACGCCGTGCATAACTGGTAGAGACACTGTGGAGTAGGTTGCATTAGGTCAAGACCTCACTCACGCAATTGCAACATTAATGGAAAAAGCACTGCATGTTACCCAAGTCCAGGGAACTTCTGGTCCCTTGCCAGTCTAGATACCCGGACACTGGAGAAGGAAGAGACTGAACCAGGGTGTCATAACAGCAGCGACACAAAAGAGTGTCTAATAGAGATATGACTCGAGATCACAAAGGGACTATTAAACTGGGCATGGACTAAATGTTTTAAAAATGGTTGGTGAACCATTTGGACAGTTGTTTTTGTTGTTAGCAGGTAACTGCATCTTCAATGTCCAAATGTGTAATGTGATTCCTATTTGGTGATGTAAGAATAGGTTTTTAGCAGGTGCCTGCATCTATTCTTACAAGAGAGGGATGTAGGATATCTAATATTTCCCCCCTTCTCTCTATCTCTGTCACTCTCTCACTCTCACCCCCCAACATCAAAGATAAGCCAGTCTTTGTCATAAATGACCCCTCTCCCCCCCTCCCCCATACCTTAACCGAATCAGGACAGGGATGGTCTTCCTGTGGAGGTATTTTATGAGTGTACCGCAGTTTACAATTGCCCCGTTGACTTCTATTGTAGCCCAGTGAGAGCCTACAGGAAATCTGTAGCGAGCTCAATACTGGACCGATCAGCGAAAATATGGACTCAATGTGTCAGGTTCATGGAAGACAGACCGCAAATAGGGTCCAAGGTCCAAAATAGCGAACTTATCCTTTAACTCTATTTACTTTGGCCCTTCAGAGGCAATTTCCACCTGGTTTCTACTAGTTTTATTTAAATGTCAATATCTAAAAAAATATTCCCTGCATATCCATGGTTTTAAGTTCGAACTGAAGAAGAAGCTGTATCATTCAGAAATTTGCTACAGAATACATTTATTTCAGAATAGTCACATACAGTATATACATATAATAACCATAACATGCGTCGCCTAAATGTATTTAAATACGTTTAGAAAAGAACGTACGAAAGCGTGTGTGTATTTACACAAGAACAGCAACATATTTCAGCCCTAAGTGTGACAGGTGGTCGAAATGTCGACTGTACGGGACTTTGGCGAAATATAACAAGATAAACTCTTCAGGGTTCATCAGAAAACAGCTGTAGCTGAATATACTGGTTAGTACTTGGTTTCTTAAACGTATTTATACAAGAGATTTTGGAGAAAAAAATGAGGTGTCTTCTAAACCGAAAGTGCATCAGGTACTGTATATAGTACAGTAAGCAAGGGAAAACGGCGAATGCTCATTTGTACAACGTTTTTAAAAAATATTATTGTTTCTATACGTGAACATGATTTTCTTAGCGTGTATAAACAGTGCATTTTATGCATTTTACAGTCTGTGGCTGTGGCGAGATGAGGGTCGTAAGTGCTTTGGGCTATTAATAGCGCCCTCCTAATTTATTGCACTGCAGTGTAACTGGAGAAGCTGAGGTTTTTGCAAGAGGCTACCCTTTTTAAAAATAAGTTACGGGGTTTTCTTAAAGCTGTAGTTTATAATTTCAGACGAACATGAATACTGTAATTGAGACGGATATGTCTCAACCACTAGGGGTGAAGTTTATAGAGTTAATGCCCAAACATTTGAGAGTGTAAAAATAAAAAAATATCAAGGGCCAAAAAAATATGAAAACATTGGAATTGAACAAAAATATTTTACAGGCCTTAGTTTTGGGACCCAAACATTATATAGACAAACTTTGAACAAAATCTGAGACGGTGATGCAACCACTTTCCTGGATTCTGTCTGATTTGACACGGAATGACCCCCCTTAAGTGATTGTGCGTTGCTCAGGATCATAGATGGAAGGGGCGGTCTGTTGCCTCTTCTCCGTAGCCACTGTCGGACGCCTCCTTTCCGGCCTCTTTTTCGTATTCGCTGACGCCGTGTAGCTCGTACCTCTTCGGGCAGGTTTTTCATGAGAGATCAGAAGGGATCCACATCTTTGTAGCGTAGAGACAGGAGCGCGTACCGTGTGTATTTTAGAAATGTCGGATTGTTTCTTACCCATGTTGCTGTAGTTTGACAGCTGGTGAAAAGTTCACACAGGACCAATATCGCCAGCAAAAATGTCCAAAAGCACGCCATTTCTTAGTCCTTCTTCTCATTCACACACATTTAACATAAGGAACCCCGATCGTCCGCAAACAGCCAACAATAGGCTACAGCAGCCACTGGTGTCTGTGTCGCCCGCAGAGCAGTGCCACAAATCTTTTCAAATGACAGGCAACCAATGAAGAGCTTTGAGTTTCTGGCTGATATAATTACATTTCTAAGTTCTAGTAAGTACCCTCGCAGCTGCAAAAGATTTGAGTGGGTATCTTTGTTGTGTGTGTAAGATTAGGGTGGGTCTCCACACTGGGCCGGTGCTGGCAGGGGTCGTGGGGGAGAAGATGCCACGATACTGCCTGTTTGGAGACACAGTGAATACAGCGTCCCGCATGGAGAGTCATGGAGTCCCAGACCACATTCACCTGAGCCCCACAACGTACAGGTAATCAACACATGCTTGCACCTGAGCGCACACACACAGGTACCCTGCACACACCTTAACCTCAGTACACATACTGGTACCTAATACACATCTTCACCTGAGCACTATCACATACAGTTAAACAGTACATACATTTACCGAAGCACTACTACATGCAGTGCCCACCAGAATTATTGGCAGCCTTGGAGAATATGAGAAAAAAGCCCCAAAAAAAATGTCTGTCGTTTATAAGCATGACCTCCCTTACAAAAATATAGGCCTTCTGGCAAATTTGCGTCAAACCTTTGGCATTGAACTGCCATTCACTTCTGGCAAAGTTTTTAGTTCACTTACTGGCAAACTTTGACAAACCTCTGGCAACATTTTGTGGAAAACAATTTAGTTTGCGGCAAACTATCCACAGTTTTGTAAGGGTACTGGCAAAGTCTGGCAAACCTCTGGAAACATTTTATGGAAAACTATTTAGTTTGTGGCAAATGCGCTACATATTAGCTGCACGTTTGCAGCAAACTATCCAGTTTTGTAAGGGCTTACACTAAAAATATGAGAAAAATAAAAATTTTAATTTCGGTCAAAGAAAAAACATTTCTCCAAAAAAACGTGTGAATTATTTGGCAAAGCTCGAAATAGTTACAAACAAAACCTAATTGAAGTATATTCCCATTAGCAGGTTTTTCGCTAGATTTAACAACTTTTCAGACCTGTTTAGCGACCTTATTTCAAAAAAGAGCCTAGTGAAAAATCTACTGATTTTTGGAGCAGATATCAGCTTCCTTGGAAAATTAAAACACTGCTTGGTGGGTCTGCAGTCTTTCCTGCACTCGCTATCGCTCTACAGCTCACATAACAGCAGCTCGTTTGTGAGTGCAGATAGAAGCTACAGTCGACCATCCACCAGTGAAGCGCGCATTTTTGTATGCTAATGAGCATGTGATGATTTATTTATTTATTTATTTATTTATTTCGGCACGCATATAGTCACACTTCATCACAATTTCTGTAATATGCCCTGAACAAACACAGTACCTGCCGAAAAGGGATACGGGAAAAAGCAGCCTGCTTATCAAACGTCCCGCCCCAATTCCCAAATCAAATTTAAATGCTCACATTATACATTTGTTTATAACAGATTTTTTCGTATCACAACAGCATAGCTGAATTTTCTTTATAACAAAACAGATCGAGAAAGAAAAAATAAGCTAAAATAAAATAAACCAAATATTAAAGTCCAAATAAGTCGGATTTAAATGTACATGTCATACATTAGTCAAAACAATTTGTTTCATTTCAACAGCAAACAGTCCAGAATATTGTTCAGATAATGTCCAAATAATTGTGTCCGTTTCTTCGTTTTTATGATGAAACCGCTTACAATGTTTTTTGCACATCGTGACATTGTTTTCATTTCTTGATAACCCACTATTGTTTATATTTGGTAGTTTTCTACCATCATACATTTTATCCTACTCTTGAAGACCTTCAAATTCGTAGACGATTTAATCTCATCATGTAAACTGTTCCAAAGCTTAACCCCCACAATAGATACAGAATGACCTCTGAGTGTAGACTTTATCGATTTTTGTTTATAAATCATGTTTCCTCTCAAGTTGTGTATGTTATCTCTATTTAAAAACAAATCCTGTATATTTACTGGTAAAAGACTTTTGGAGGCTAAAAATAATATTTGTAAGGTATTATACTTAATTATGTCATGCCACTTGAGAAACTTTGCCTTAATGAACAAATCATTAGTGTGATCTCTATATGGGACACAATATACAACTCTCAGTGCCCTTTTTTGGAGTTTAAACAGCGGCTCTTTAGTGTCTTTATAAGTGTGACCCCACACTTCGACACAGTAATGAAGTTGGGGTGTTATGAGTGCCGAGTAAATTGTCTTAAGTGAATGTTGATTGAGTAATTTCTGCATTTTCCACAAAATAGACACGCTTTTGGCCAACTTACATTGAACTAGCTTCACATGTGGTTTCCATGTCAGGAGGCAATCTACCGTAACCCCCAGAATCTTGTGTTTGTTCACTCGTTCAATGTTGGTACCATTGACCTTTAAGTTTATGTTTTCCTTCAGGCCTCTTTTCCCGAATAATATGAATTTTGTCTTTGAAAGGTTTAGTGATAATTTATTAATATTAAACCACGTGTGAAGCTTTGACATTTCATTGTTAACTAATTTGACCATTTGATTAAGATAAATTCCAGAGCAGAGGATGTTTGTGTCGTCCGCGAATAAAATTAATTTTAGGACGTCAGATACTTTGACTATGTCATTAATATATAGTATAAATAATTTTGGTCCTAAGACTGAACCCTGCGTGACCCCACAGGTGATGTCCAGGCATGTTGATATGCTGTCCCCTATCTGAACAAATTTAACTCTATTTGATAGGTAACTCTTTATCCATTGTAATGCGATTCCTCTAACTCCATATCTGTACAATTTTTCAATCAATATGCTGTGGTTTATCGTGTCAAAAGCTTTTTTCAGGTCAATGAAGATGCCTATAGTGTATAATTTCCAGTCTAACGCGTCATTGATAAATTCTATGGATTCTGTTAGGGCCAGTGCTGTTGAATGTTTTTTTCTGAACCCGTATTGGCTGTCACATAGCAGTTTGTGCTTATCAATGAATTTATCTAATCTGACATTAAAGAGCTTTTCAATAATTTTTGAGCACTGTGGTAAAATTGAAACAGGACGATAATTTGAAAACTCCTGTTTGTCTCCACTTTTGTACAGAGGAAGAACTCTTGCTATCTTCATTTTATCTGGAAACACGCCATTACAGAACGATAAGTTACATATACAGAACGATAAGTTACATATACAGAACAATAAATTACATATAATATATATGATGTCATAAATATGTAAATTAGTGATTGATGTCTTTAGCGACTGTACTGCATTAGCTACTTTCCGTGGGAATAAGTTGGCAAGACTGGCAAATGCTGTCACAGTATAGCTACAGTATTCAATGAACTAGTGCTCTGTATCCATGTTCAGACATCAGGCACATCGGTATTCTAGAATTACAGAAAATTGTTATGTTTGCATATTCATAGGTTTCTATGACATTGACAGTGTAAACATGGCGCCATCTTTAGGATGCATTTCGCACTGCAGCAGTCCCTCACGCCGGTGGAGGATAGATGGCTAGCCACAAATAAATTGTGCACCTCACTGCTGATGAAAAAAAAGTGTTACTTTGACAAAGTAGCTATTCTAGACTGTGGTCCATATTTGCCTAGCAAGCTGCTTAGTTCTCCTGAAAACCTACCAAAATTAGCTTTTGGTGATTAATGGTGATCCACAAACCATCGCCCTCCTCTAAAGAGTCACAGAAGGCTTACAAAAGCACAGATGCCTACAATTACCTGGAGTCAGGATGGGTTTATAATCCCAAACGGCACCATCTGGAGTCAAAAAACATGTGCCTGGTCATAGGAAGGGTAAGTAAATGGACAATGATATTTGCTTGCTGGCTGTCATAAAATCTTTTTTTCTCTTTCTGTTATTACCACATCGCTAGCTAGCTAGCCAGTTAAACTAACAGCCATTGGCAATGCTAGTTAGCTATGTGGTAACTGGAAAAAGCTATTTTGTTAGCTAGCTAGTTATCTAGCCAGCTAGCTAGCTGATTATTTTGATTAGTTGAAAGTTAGCTGGCTAGCTAGCTAATAGATAGATAGATGGACGGACAGACCAGGGGTGCGTTTCCCAAAAGCATCGTAAGGCTAAGACATCATAAAACCCTTCATACAAAGCTTCTTGAACTTTGGGTGCGTTTCCCAAAAGCATCTTAACTTAAGACGCTCTTAGAAACGCTCATAGATTAACGATTACTCCAGACCAGTCGTAGACGGTTAAGTGCGTTTTAGAAGCCCATAAATCACATATTCTATTAGATTTTTTGTGTTAGTGTTCATTTCATTTTACGGTTACCATAACAAATAACGTTGGAAACGCCGAACTAATTCTCAAACATGTATTGCAGCTTGATGTCACACCATAAACAATGTGCTGGTAAACTGTTCTGCTTAATTGTATTTCACAAAACTTTGGTTTGAAAAATCATTATACCTTTAGGCTTCAAGAAAAAATACTTTAAAACTTTCATATGACTGTAAATAATTTTTTTCCAATTTTAAACCGACTTTTCTGCACTTCATGACGAGTAGTTTGTCTGTGTTCAGTTTGGCGTTGTGAAACTCAGCCAGTTTCTGGAGTACCAATCCCGTGGCTTATTATATTTTAGCCAAAGGGGTTTTGTGCCTTATTGCAGAGATTTATGCAAAACCGTCTGGGTGTATTTCTTTGACTGATAGCACAATAGGCCTATCTGAAGTGGGAAAAACTTGCATCGACCCGCCTCCACTGCGAGTATTATTTGCTTTCCATTGGGTTTTAAAACTGTCTGTCAAATATTCCAGCCAATAGCCAAGACAATCTTTTAGACAAGCCCTCATTCAACACAAAGCCCTCGTAAGTCAAATAGATACAGCCCCACGTAAGAGGAGGAGGTAACCAAGAGCAATTATCGAACCAAGATAGCGCAGTGTTTTTACCTTGTAGCGTAGCTCGCTACATTCCATTTAGCAAAGCACAATTCATAAGGTAACTGCTGCTGTTTATCTTTTTACTTTACATTACTTTCATACAGTTTTTGGTTAGCTATGTCTAGGTTATTCAGGAGTTTCTCCGTGCAGCAGGTCCTAGCCCAAATATGGTTTTGCGATCTTGTCTCAGTGACGCTGAGTGGTGTAAGGTAACAGATAATTTTTTTTTGCCGGTATACCAGTGCGAATTCACTGATATGTATAAAATGAATCCCTCTGAATTAAATGAATATAGCTAACATTACTATATTGTAACAATGGCAAGCTAGCCAGCAAAATTATACATAGCAGCTAGCTATCCATTTGTGTCTGAGACGAGCTGTTCCGAGTTTCTTTTGAATGAAACGGCGTCTGAAGGGTTTGTTTTGTTCCACATGAGTAAATTATTCTGTATGCAGTACCGCAGGCTGTGCAGGTAAACAAATGAGCAATTTATGCATGACGTAACATGAGGGAGAGATAACATGAAGATGAGTTTGTTGTTGTTGATTATTATGCAGGGGTTTATTTTATCTAGGGTGGACGTTTGATTTTATATCCTGTGTGACAACCAGGCACAGATGTAGAACCCAAAAAGGCGGACTCGAAGCCAGACGAAGGAGACTTTATTAAACACAGTTGCACAGTACAGAGCGTTAGGCAGTTCATAGTTGGTTCAATGCAAGGGTCAAAAACACAAGTAGGCAATCCGTAAATGCAAAGTACAAAAATCAGAAAGCAAGGCTCGTGGTTAAAGTCCAGGCAATTGTCGAGATCCAGAATATCTGTCAGCGGAGGCATGGTACTGAAAACGGCAGGCAAGCTCGTAATCAGTAGGAGAACAGGGTTCATAACAGGTAGGCAATCCGCGAAGGCAAAGGTACAGACATACGCTAGGCAAACTCGTAGTCAAGAAAACAAAACAGGGACAGGAATAGAACTGGCAAAAGACGTGGTCGTAAACAAACAAGGTCTAAACGTGGAATCAAAAACAATGGATAAACGCTCAAAAGTGAAAACAGTAAAACTGAGGCAACAATCTCACAGTGAACACAAACCAAGACAAGGTTTAAATACACTCAGACAGGTGCAACAAATTAGGGAGAGCAGAAAGCGGAAACGAGAATCAGCTGTAGCGAGTAGAAGAGTTAACGAGGAAATCAGGAAAGAGAATAGTGATAGCAAAGGTGGGAAGGAGAGACAGCTGTAGTGAATAGAGAAGATGACGTTAGATAATTAGTAGATTAGTAGAAGCCCTAATTTCTATGAGGTTAGTAGATTAGTAGATTAGTATCTCTAGATTAGTAGATTAGTATCTCCAAGCATTACAAGGAAGTTAGTAGATTAGTAAACCTTAATTCTATGAAGTTCTATAAATTAGTAATCATTAGTACTGAAAGAAGGAAATGGCAGGAAATTACAGAGAATACCGAAAACACAGGGAAACGTGTGACGGAGTGGGAACACAAACATTAGTACCCCCCCCCCCCCCCCCCCCCCCCTCAACGGGAGCCTCCAGGCGACCCATTAGGTTTTTCAGGGTGGTCGCGGTGAAAGTCTTTTATCAGAGAGGGTCGAGTTTGGGGGAGATCCAGCTTCGTTCCTCTGGACCGTAGCCCTCCCAGTCTACGAGGTACTGGTAACCCCGCCCTCTGCGGTGAATGTCCAGTGGTTTGCGTACCGTGTACGCAGGATGGTCCTCAATGATGCGGGGAAGAGGGGGCTGAGCTTCTGGGGGGCAGAGGGGACTGATGGAGACTGGCTTCAACTGGGAGACATGAAAAGTGGGATGGATCTTAAGAGATGTGGGAAGCTGGAGTCTGACTGCAGTGGGGTTTATCATCTGGATGATCTTGAAGGGACCGATGAATCTAGGCTGAAGCTTGCGGGATTCTGACTGTAGGGGGATGTCTCTGATGGACAGCCAGAACTTGTCGCCGGGCTTGTAGTAGGGTGCAGATGTCCGGTGATGGTCAGCAATGCACCGATTGCGTTCAGCGGTGCGTGCCAATGCCATTCTAGTATCCCTCCAAAGCTTGTGACAGCGACGCAGGTGTGTCTGAAGTGATGGTACACCGATCTCTTTTTCTTGGTCCGGGAATAAGGGTGGTTGGTAGTCCAAGGAGATCGAATGGTGATTTCCTGGTAGCAACACAGGTCAGAGAGTTGTGGGCATACTCTACCCATGGTAGCATCTTGCTCCACTGCATCGGGTTGCGGGCCGTGACGCAACGGAGAGCGGCTCCAAGGTCTTGATTGGCCCTCTCCGTCTGGCCGTTAGACTGTGGGTGGTAACCGGAAGTTAAACTGACTGTGACTCCTAGGGCAGAACAGAAGCTTTCCAAACTTGGGAAATAAACTGCGGACCTCGGTCCGAAACGATGTCAGCAGGGATGCCGTGGATCCGAAACACATGGTAAATGAGTGCATCCGCTGTTTCCATGGCTGTGGGTAACTTGGGGAGTGGTACGAAATGCACAGCCTTGGAAAATCGGTCAACGACCGTAAGAATGATGGTGTTGCCATCAGAGAGGGACGAAGTCCACACCAATGTGGCTCCACGGGCGACTGGGGATGGGTAGGGGTTGGAGGAGACCCACAGGAGCCTGATGGGAGGCCTTGTTGTGGGCACAGGTGGAACAGGCCTGCACAAATCTTCGAACGTCAGCATTCATCGCATTCCACCAGAACCTCCGTCTGATGATGGATAGGGTGCATGCAGCTCCCGGGTGGCAGGAAAGACGAGAACAATGGGCCCACTGAAGAACTTGGGAGCGAGCCGCAGAGGGCACATACATCCGTCGACCCGGTGTGGTTCTGGGGTCTGGTTCGTCCTTCTAAATCACCAACTCGATCTTCCACGAAACCACACCCACAGTGCAGGAAGGGGGTAGGATGTTTTCAGGTTCCGTGGGAAGAGAGTCGGTGTCAAATTGCCTGGAAAGCGCATCAGGCTTGACATTCTTGGACCCTGGGCGATATGTGAGGGTAAAACGAAAACGGCCAAAAAACAGAGCTCACCAGGCTTGTCAAGAATTCAGCCTCTTGGCTGTCTGGAGGTAGGCTAAATTCTTATGGTCCATCCAGACGATAAACGGCTGTTCAGCTCCTTCCAACCAATGTTTCCATTCTTCCAGTGCCAACTTGACGAGCAGTTCACGGTTCCCGACGTCATAATTACGCTCAGCGGGAGAGAGTTTCCGTGAAAAGAATGCACATGGATGGAGACAGTTGTCTGTCGTGGATAGTTGGGACAAAACCGCCCGACCCCACTGTCAGAAGCGTCTTCTTCAAAGATAAATTGTCTCTTTGGATCTGGATGGATGAAGATAGGTGCTGTGGCAAACTGTTTCTTGACTTTGAGGAATGAGTTCTCCGCCTCCGGAGTCCATTTGAAAGGAAGTGTGGGCGAGGTCAGGCGGGTAAGTGGCGCCACCACGCGGTTGTAGTCCCGAATGAATCTTCTATAAAAGTTTGCAAATCCCAGGAATCGTTGCAGTTGTTTGCACGTAGACGGAGTGGGCCAGTCAGTGACTGCCTGTACCTTCCTAGGATCGGCCCATATTTGGCCTCTCTCCAGGATAAATCCAAGAAACTCAACAGAGTCGCTGTGAAAAGAACATTTCTCTGCTTTAACATACAGTTTGTTCTCCAGGAGACGTTGAAGGACTTGTTTTACATGGTTCTTGTGATCCTCAAAAAAAATGAGGATGTCATTGAGGTACACAAAGACGGTTCGACCCAAAAAATCACGGAGCATATCATCGATGAGGGCCTGGAAGACGGCTGGAGCGTTAGTTTGGCCGAATGGCATGACCATGTTGTTGTTGTAGTGCCCTAGAGGAGTGTTGAATGCTCTTTTCCACTCGTCCCCCTCATGTATGCGGACCAGGTGGTAGGCGTTACGGAGGTCCAGCTTGGTAAATATGGTGGCTTCATGAAGGGGATGGAAAGCTGATTCGATTAAAGGCAGAGGGTATTTGTTTCTTATGGTGATGTTGTTCAGGCCCCGGTAGTCGATACACGGGTGGAGTGTCCCATCTTTCTTTTGTACAAAGAAAAACCTGGCACCGACTGGAGAGGAGGAGGGGCGTATTAAGCCGGTAGCAAGAGAATCCCGAATGTAAGTCTCCATAGCCTCCCTCTCCGGCCTAGACACATTGTAGAGACGGCTGGAGGGCACTGGAGCGCCAGGAAGCAGTTCAATGGTGCAGTCATAAGGTCTGTGAGGGGGCAATGCTTGAGCTTGATCCTTGCTAAAAACTTGGCTTAGTTCATGGTATTCTCTTGGAACGGACTTGAGACATGGAGTGAAGTGACCAGTTAATGTTAGGGTTGTGTTGCTTGAGCCAAGGTAGACCCAAGATGAAGGAGTCATGGGGAGAGGAGACGACATGGAAACTAATGTCCTGGTGATTTCCAGAAACGATTAGTCAGATGGGTTCTGTGATGTGGGTGATATGACTAAAAAGTTGCCCATCAACGGGCAAGGCATCCACAGGGTTCGGGAGAGGCTGTGTGGCAAGGCCGATCTTGGTCACCATGGCAGCGTCGATCAGATTCTCATCAGCTCCTGAATCAACGAGAAAGAGGATTTGGTGTGTCTGATGCTGATGCGAGATGGTAGCTGGAAGATATGGTCTGAAGCGGTTATTGGGATGTTGGTTTTGGCTCGTCAGGGATCCCACCCGAACTGACGAGCCTAATCTTTTTGGACGCATGTTACAGTTCTTAATTGAATGCCCCATTTGGCCACAGTAAAAACATACTCCAGACTTTTTTCTTTTTCTCCGCTCATCTGGCATGACTTTGCTCCTGATTCTCCCACAGTTCATGTTCTGGCTGGGCAGGATTCTCCCTGGTGGAGGGCAGAGGCATGGCAGGAGCGGAGGTAAACGTAGCTGGCTAGGGTTGATGGCGGCTGCCTCTCATGCTTACGCTGTCGGATCCGGGTGTCGATCCGAATGGCTAAGCTGAGGAGTGAGTCCAGGTTATCCACCCAGTCTCGAACCGCCAGTTCACCCCTCGCTCAAGCCAGTTTGGAAGACATCGATAAGGGCTGCGGCCTTATTTAAACGGCATTTGGCCCACTGGATTGTGGATGCGATTCCCATGACCTACAGCAGTGTCGGTGTGCCCCCTCCCACAGGGGTGGTGGCTCACAAGCTTAATTTCATGGTGCCCCGCTTTCTGATATTTGTGCTGTGGCTGGCGGGCTTCATCCCTCATGTCACCAGGGTGTATCGCCTGGATGTGGTGTTGTCAAAATCGCTTGCCTCCTCTGTCCGCAGGGCACCACAGCTTGCTTAGTGGTGGCAGCTTGTGTAGTGCTGTAGTGAGGATTACCCATACCGTGGCGTGTTGACCGTATTCATAGAACCAAGTTTACCTACAGTATGTAACCATTTGTTTGTTTTATTTTTTATTTTCTGTCTTATCACTGTAATTTTTGGTTTTATGAAATGTCAGTTTACTGTTAAACTGTTGATGTAATTGAAAAAGCAAAATAAAACCCACAGTACTGTCTTTAACCATTTTTAGCCCTATTTACTTTGGCCCATTTGGCCCAATTTTCGCCTAGTTTTTACTAGTGTCAATTAAGTGCCAATATCTCAAAAACTATTCACTGCACATCCATGGTTGAAAGTTTCAATGAAAGAAGAGGCTTGTACCATTCAGAAATTTGGAACAGAATAAATGTATGTCAAAGTGGTCACATACAGTTTATACAAAATACACATAAGAATACAAAAAAAAGTACAAAACGCCTTGTGTTTTTATAGTTTATCACTGAATATCTGAACTTCAAAGTACTGGAGCAAGCCAGAATTGTTTATACTAGTGCACTAATATGTTGTCCACTTGTGTATACAATTTGGTAAAGATATCTACAGGCTTTCCTCATGCATTGGTATTTTTACCAAAACGGGGCCCAGGTGTCCCAAAACCTTTCCAAACCTCGCCAAATATAAAACATGTGCATATCTTTCTGTCTAGGCATGTCAATCATCAGAAAACTTTACTTTCTTTTAAAACATTTTTTGTAATACAGAATGTGAAGAAAATTAACCTACACATGTTTTGTGTTTATGTGTATGAGGGTATTCTCTTACAAAGCGTGCCCAAAAGTGCCCAAATACCTCTCCGAAAAGGATTACTTACCCTAATGTTATCCAACTAATCTGCTTTACATTTAAAATGGCACTGTACTTCAAAATTAGATTTACCAGAGCCCCATAAGCCAGCAGAATAACAGGTTTATCTATAACAAGCCTTCAACTTGACTTTTTACAGCAAATGTAATGAATTATACATCACTATTTGGCAAACTGACAGAGGTGTCAGGTGGGGGAGTGGTGTCTTCACTGTCCTCCATGAAAAAGACAGATTCAAGTACATTACTAAGTAGAATCACTAAAAAATGAGAACACAAATTATCTCAGAAAGACATATGGCAAGTATTACAATTAAGTGGAAAAATGTTTTTATTTTATTTAAAAAAATATATATAAATATATATATATATATATACACACACACACACATATATTATATATATATATATATATACGTATATACATTAAAAAATCTTACATCCACAGTACGTCTGATATTAGCTCCAACATAATTAGCAATCGTAGCTAACTAGGATTTATGAATTAGTTTGTCAGCTTGCACAAACTAAATTACATTATTATAATACTGTAATGTCTTGACTGAACCGTGAAATAAAGTACTGAGAATGGGTGTAGTTTCATGCGTGAATTCAACTAGCCCTTGTGTTGGTTGCTACACAAAGAAACTGCGAATGAACGCTACAAAACAAACAAACAGCAGGCGCTCCTTACCAGCCTGTGACATCATAGAAGCTAACTAGCGAACTCCTGCGAGAATCCATTTATCACCAAACTAAAAATACTCTAGATAATAGCGCTCCATACTGTTGATGATTATGATGATGATGATAATAACAATAATAATAATATTAATAATAATAATTTGTATTATATATTTTTTTAAACACTTACATGTCCAGGCACGGGTCCATGCCACAGAATCATTGCTCTGCAAGAGCACAGACTTCTTCACCTCTGGGACACTGCGCACCTCCAAAACCTGAGCAACCGTGAAATAAGCGCTCTTCTTTCCACCGTTGATTGCCACGTTCGCGTATAAATGTATAAAATAATCGCAATAGTTGAAGCAGCAAAGACATGACCAGCGCCACTACACCATACAGCAAACCTCGTATGCGTACAGAGAAAATACGTCACAGGACAGTTTTTCAGCTCACAAAAAAGCTACACATTGCTAAATATCATCTGGATATACTAAAAACGTACTTGTACAGCAATCCAGTCCATCCCTTCCAGGATAAACTCAGTAAAAATGGCCACAGGCGTCATCTGATGCTGTCGACAGTCAGGAGCGCACAGCCGATTGCCCTATGGGCTGTCTTTACGCATGGATACAGCGCCATTCCCATTCGCTAGAATATGACATATTTTACATCATTTAAAAGGGCAGGAAACCCTGTAGAAGATAAACTATGTGGTTTACGTTAGATCAACCCTGAAGCAGTCTAGTAATGTTTTTACGCAACGGTAGTAACGTAGTACAAACGCAAATGCGATGGGTACGCACCATGGAAATCGAGATTTTGCTGGAGAATGGATAAATGGATTACGAAAAAACGTTCAAGATTCTTCAGAAAACAGTTATAACTGCATAACCAAGTATAAAATTTAATTGATTAAACATGTTTATCAAGAGATCTTGTAGAAAATAAAATATATTGAAACAAAACCGGAAGAACATCGGTTGTATGCGTAGTGAAGTGAGCACGGGGAAAAAACACATAATGTTCATTTATACAACTTTTCAGTAACATACAATTGTTCCTAAATCGGATCTTGATTTTTTAGCGTGTAGAAACTGTACCAAGAGTTTTTTTGATATGCATTTTATTGCCTGTGACTGCGGCGAGGTGAAGACTGTAAACAAAAAAAAAAGTGGGTTGGGCTATTAGCACCCTGCTGCTTTATGGCTCTGTAGTGTAACCTGAGAGCTGATAAGCATATAAACAAATGTGTTCGCAGGCTGTGACTGTTTTTAACAATTTTGCGTCGAAAGTTCTGTGTTTTATTAACGTTATAATTTAGAATTTAAGAGAAATATGAACACTATAAAAAATTGGGGTGCATGCGTCCCACCACTAGGGGGCCAAAGTCTATAGGGTTAGTGAGGCTTCTTCAAACTGTAGCATTCAAAAATCAAAATGCTTTATTGTCATGAAATACATTTGTAAATATTGCCAAGGTGCACATACAGAAATATAGACATAGACAGTGCCCTCCACAATTATTGGCACCCCTGGTAAAGATGAGTAAAAAGGGTTATAAAAAATTAACCGTTTGGTGAATTAGCTTAATGTCACACTGAAAAAAATGAGAAAAATCCAACCTTTAATTGAAGTAAATTTATTCTGAGAAAAGCCCTCATCAAGAAATAATTATTTTTAACAAAACCATGTGTGCCACGTTTAATTGGCACCCCTAGAAATTCTTCTGAACAAAATGTAACTGAAGCATTTTTTTCATTTATATTTTACTTTTTAAAGTTGATCAGAGTGTTTAGGAACTTTCAAGCAGTAATCCATGACTTCCTGTTTCACTTGGGTATAAATATGAGGTGACACAGAGGCCATATTCCCTTATTCATACATCAACATGGGAAAGATAAGAGAACACCGTATTACAGGTTGTCTTTCTTTCTCCTTTGTCCCAGTCTCCCTTCTAGTTATTCTCTCTGTGTGAGAGAGGGAGTTTCCTTTTTGTTTTGCCCTACCTTTTTACGGAGTTTCTCCGTTCTAGTGGTGCTCATATCCGAGTACTTTTCGATTCAATACTGTCACGCCTGGTCCCCCGAACCAGATAGGGTACATGGCATCATGAACTTCATGAAATACCAGGACATTTTAAATCTGAATCTGGCTGCCTCTGCCAGGAACCTAAAACTGGGTCGTCGTTGGATCTTCCAGCAGGACAATGATTCAAAGCATACGTCCAAATCAACACAAACATGGTTAACTGAACACAAAATCAAGCTTCTGCCATGGCCATCTTAGTCTCTTAACCTAAACCCAATTGAAAACCTGTGGGCTAAGCTGAAGAGGAGAGTGCACAAGAGAGGACCTAGGACTCTGGATGATCTGGAGAGATTCTGTAAAGAGGAATGGTCTCAGATTTCTTGCTCTGTATTCTCCAACCTTATTAGATGTTACGGGAGAAGACTCAGTGCTGTTTTATTGGCAAAGGGAGGTTGTACAAAGTATTAAATGCATGGGTGCCAATAATTGTGGCACACATGGTTTTGTTAAAAATGATTATTTCTTGATGAGAATAAATTTACTTCAATTAAAGGTTGGATTTTTCTCATTTTTTTCAGTGTGAGATTAAGCTAATTGACCAAACGGTGAATTTTTTATAACCCTTTTTACTCATCTTTAACAGGGGTGCCAATAATTGTGGAGGGCCCTGTATAGTCATCATTTTTAATATTTGGTCGCATATCCTTTGCATGCCACGACTTCCTGATGTCTGTGACCCAACAACATCAAAAGACTCTTGATATCTTATTTCTGGTCCTCTTACAAGCGATACTATAACGTCTCTACATTTGAATGGATTTATATGGGAATTGGGGGGTGGGTCTAGATTTAGCTGTTAACTACATTGGAACAGTATGGAACACATGGTTGGCTAAATGGCTCTAAGTCATCAAGGGTCTGACGTATCAAACAAGCCTTAAACCATCACTCTGCTGCCAGAAATACAGTAGATGTAGATGGATAACTTGAAGGGTTTCAACTGGAAAAAATCTGAGGTACAATATATAATCAACTCAGAATGAAAAGGCAGTTTTATAAAAACATGAAACCTTATATTATACATTTGAATGGAAACTATTTCCACAATAACAAACTGTGGCGATTCGAGTGCCACCCCTCAGGTTCAAGAGACCAAGACACGTATTTTCCTTTGGAGATTACTCCGTTTATTTATGACCGCCTTTCAGTCGGCGTTTTGACAAATACACACACACGTATATATATCTCTTCCTCCCCGAACTCCCAGCAGCCTCCTTTTATGCGCCCAGGCTCACTGTCGAACAATCAAGGCAATTGGTTAATTACACAAACAATAAACAATCATTCATCACCAATTGCATGATCTCCGACAGCTGTGCCGGCTCCACAAACCACCCGAGTTCACTCTCTCTCTTGCCGGCAGCGCCTAAAACCACGCCCCCCTACCACACAAACCTTTCTGCCTGTTGTGATTTCATATACAGTTTTTTTTTTAAATAGAACTTGGAACCCCCCCCCCACCTCAATGGTTTCAGCCCCTGTATTGCTCCTAGCTAGCTCAGCCTGCCCTCTCGTTTTGTTTTTGTGCTATGTGAAATGAAAGGTGAAATGGTTATTATGTGAAGTGCAATGCCAAATTCACGATGGTTAAACATATTACAGATTGTAGATTGCACAAAGCAGGTGTGTGTGCTTGTGTCATTTGTGTGACTGCAGTGACTTTTCCTCTTTTCCTTTTGCGGACTGAGCCCACTGGCATTAACGTTAGCCTTTGCGCAGCGTTGAGCACTGTGATTTGCCGTAACATTTGCACTTGCAGCAGAGCAAGCTACAATCAGCTTAGCTAGCCAGCCACTCGCTTTCGCCCTATACGAGAAAATTTATGACAGACTGCCTGGTGGAGTCGAGAGAAATATCCGTTTCCAACCCACTATCCGTTTTATTAATTAAACTTTCAGCTTACTGTACATGTTAGCTTGCTAACTACAGCCAGCTCTCTGCTGTGCTGTTAATGGGTGGAGAGAAAACAACATCAAAAGTGGATTCGCATGTAGGTACATATTCGCGACAATCGCACTGTGGTAACTTAATTCAAATAGATATTTAGCCTTTTTCACGGATTCTGTGAATGCTTGTTTCTACCCAAATTGTTTAACATTCAACTTGCAATGAATCCACACTGTGGACTTGTAACGGTAATGTAACATATGCTAGTCTTGTGTTAAGCACTCCTGTTAGTGGCTATCTCAATGAATTAAATCTCTGGCAGATAGCTAGCTGTGCCGAATTTAACGAGCAACTGTTCTGTTCCAATGCATTATTCCTGCTTTCCCGAATAGGGTATTCGGATTCAGATACACCCCTATGCCATACCACGGTCAAGGGAGGCTTACCGCGGATTTCAGCATGTTACCGCCATGATCGCTCATATAATGAAAAATTCACTAATATTGAAACAATAAATACAGCATAAATATTGTTTCACAACAATCCTTCAATTAAAACTATCGTAATTGTCAGTGGAATTATGAATAACTCAATTAAAACATCTACCTGCTTTAACATCATTGCACCACTGCTAATCGCACAGAGACATATAGGCCTACTATGGCCCATGACACTGTGCAGCGTTAATCCATTATTTGCACATAGCAAGACACGAGTTTCCACTTCCGCGCAACTTTGTTCGGGAAAAAAAGGTAGTTTATGTCTAGCGCCGCCAATAGATGATTATGAAAAATACAGCATCTTTCGCAAAAATGGATATTAGAATGAGTGCATGTTCTTTGAAAATAATATTGGTCTTATTTTCCTTTGCCTACCTACTTACAATTATCAAAGAGTTGTCAGAAAAAGAAAAATATGTAAAAGTAGGCTATGATTGACTGGTATATCACACCAGACTAATATTAGATGGATTAATTGATAGACAGTGTCTGGATCATATTTGCTTTGACAGAGAGACGATTTGTATCAGCACAGCTTCTCCAAAATTATTGTTGAAGTGAAGTTGAAGACGTCGCATATAGACTATTGTGTTACACCACCATAGGCTATATGACATTATTAGGTAAATCGTTAAAAAAATATTCGATTTTGAAATCTTTTCTTTTCAGTAAATCCAGCAATTTATTTGTATACTTAATAATATTGCATGCAACCACTGTCCAGCGATTATTTCTTTTGATTGAGTGATGGGTATATCCAAGTCATCAATAGGAGCTATGACAAGCGACGGATTAATAAGTTGCCTGACCCCACACGCATGAGCAACTACGATGCAGGATTTTACAAAGGCAAATGCGGTTATTAAAGGCAATGTCACTGACACGTTGCAAATCTATACCCACCCACACATTTTTTTAGTAGAAAGCTGGCAACCCAGGGGGCAGGTACAAGAAACGGGTCATTAGAATATCATGCCCTGTGCCACCCAAATTTTGAGAAACGCACCCACGTAGCGCAGGTTACAATACGCCGTATCTCATCCCATGTTAAATCCTCGCAGGAGAGGCATTTAAGCGCATGACTTAAAGCCCCCAGGGAACAGAGCCTAAAATCGTTAAAATGTATGTATGATATCAAATTTGAGTGTGTTATTAAGCATCCACCAAAGTTTGAATGAAAAAATATACATATAAATATGATAAAACACTGCTCAAAAACAGCTGAATTAGCTGATCAGACCTGTATTAGGTTGGGGCGTGGTCGTAATATTCTAATGAGCACGTTTGATTGACATTCCTCTGTCCAAGAAGAGACAAGACACGGCAAATACAAAATAGCGGGGAGAATCGGGGTATGCAGGCCGAACCTAACGACACTGAATTTGAGAGTGTAGAAATTCCACAACAGGATAACCCGCGTTCTCTGGCTTCACAGGTGGTGACGTAATGGTGGGTTTCAAGATACTAAGTTTCCATGTAATAATAAGCCACACTTCTTAACTTTGTTATAACATTTGTTTCTTCCAATAAAGACGTGTGTATTGCTGCTAGTTAGCTAGCTAGTTGACGTTGGGTAGCTTGCATTTTGAATGTCATGGAATTGTTTGGTTGGTTATCCTAGCAACTGAAGCTCTGCTCCGCTTCAGTTCTGTGCGATAAAAAAATATGCGCTGTAGGATACCCAGCACCGGTGAGTGCAGCGATGAGAAGGCATATGTGACATAAATAACATTAGTGCTACACGACCAACGTTACCACGATACGCATAACGTTACTGAAAGTAGTAGCTAAGTCCACACAGGTCTAGCTAACACAATAAGACATTAATGCGGGAACGCATTTGTTTTGACAAATTCTGGTGGGAGGGACAAGTGACATCAGCCTTGTGATTGGTTTGGGATTGGTGATTTCACTATTCCTATGTATAGTACCATCTAACTTCAATCCAAAAACGAGGGTAAAAGTATCCAGCATCTCTGGAATTCAGAAAGTAATTATTTCCAATACAAGTATATGCATATTCTATGTCCACAAGGCCCAAATTAACCTAATTAGAATATTTGTTCCCTGGGGCTTTAAGTTGGTCATCTATGAATCCGGCCCTTAAAGGTTGTATCAGCGATTTTGGGTGGAAACATAAATGATCACATTCATCTGATTTTTCCTCACGATCCGCTAGCTGCCCGCCCCATAAGCAGGCCGTCAAAAAACCGCATCTCTGTAGGCAGCCTATGCTCCGAGATCGTACACAAAAACAAATGGTACTACCAACCACTCAAAACCAAAATAAACAGTATTCCAACCAATCACAATGATCTGCACAAACGCTAATACTCTTATCTCGCTGAAATCTTGACGGATTTACAAACGGTTTGGTTTCTTACAAACGTTATTAACGTGGTTATAATTCTGGATGCTTGAACACTATTTTTTAAAACATAACATAATTATTCATAAGTATGTTTGTTTGGGATTTCGCTTCAGAAGTGACGTCACCCAAAATCGCTGATACAACCTTTAAAGTGTAATCCAAAGGCCACTGCTAATAAAACATTGAGTCAATCTTCAGATTTTTTTCTTTCCATCCTCACGCAGCTAATTTAAGCAAAAAAAACGGACAGAATCCATGTATCGTCCCAATATAAACATAGCCAGGAGGGTGTACTTTACCTTGAGGATATTCAGAGCGTATGTGGCATGAATATTAAGATATTCAGTCAATATTTCGAGGGTGTGTCAGACTTTAAATTGCACGCAAATATTCTAAATAAGTGTGCATAAAAAGTGTTTACAAATGCAATGCTCCAAGTCAGGATTCGCCCGTATTATCAAATGTTATGTTGTTTTTATGGCTTTTTCCTGGACATGATCTTCTTTTGGGACCGAAAATATCCGTCCTGTGCATTCTAAATTTCTAAAAATGTTGGTTTGGTCCATATAAATAGCCTAAAATATGTAAAGCTTATGGTAGCAGGCACTGTTTCAATTATTGCAGTGTTTCACTGCAAATAATAGGCTACAATTAGGCATATTTACATTTCAGCTGTTTTATAATTTCGTACCTTCGCTATTCATTCTCATGCGACCAAGTCTGCATTTCACTCGAATTTAGGCTACAGCAAATGACCCAAGGATTATCACCGGATACGACTGAAATGTAACATTACCCACAGATACCCAGAGGTTGGGGGGGGGGGGGGGGTTGTGGATCAAGCTTTGCGGCAGGCCCCATTACCAGATGAACCTCAACAAAATAACAAAGCACTTGTATATTTGCTCCAAGTAAAGTTACCTTATCTATTTAAGCACTGTGTTTTTAAAAAATGCTGTAATGCAAGCTATGTTGACGTTACGTGTTTAGACTTACTTAGGTTGCTAACAATAACAAGTATCTAGTAGTTTGGATACCGGCGTAGAAAAAACACTAATGTTGTCATAAAATTTGTTCTTACCATGAAAAATTTGTTTACATTCTCGGACAGATGTTAGGGAAATCTGTTACCACCACGGTGGCTCTTTCGCCACAAGTCAGCAATTATATGGGGAACTAAATATCCTCTTTGATTTTACTTGTTTTGAAGCAGCCCAAGTAAAACGGAGGAAAGGGAGCTTTATTCGGTTGCTGAGCGAGGCTTCATAGAGGTAACGTTAGGCTACGTTAACGTTGACTAGGAGTGCCGCACCCCAGCGCTCACCCAGGTAATAATGACAGTAATTGTAAAGGTAAAATCATGCTGATAACTAAAGACAAATAAATGTTAAGATGCTCAGTGATATTAATGTGTTTACAGGGTTACAAGACTGCTTGACATACAAAAGGAGCCATGGTTCTAAATAGCAGCCACAAGGGCTTCAGTTAACGTAACGCTAGGCTTAGTCTAACGTCAGTTCAGCACGCCAGAGCAAATTAGTTATCGCTAGTAAAGTTATTTGTTTGTTTGTTTACTGTGCACTTTTACTTATCCTGCCATATAGTTACATGAACACTCCTATCCAGTAATAACATTAGCTAGCGTGTCATAGTTTACAGCTAGGTGGGGTTTCTCCCGCTTTCTTTGCGACTGGTAAACTTTTCTTGATATGACACCGCTCAAAATTTTTATGTCATATAACTACATACTTCTCCACTGCATACTGCAGACCTTGCTCCCGGGATTTAGACGAAATACGGCTCTGACTCCAAAAATGGTCAACGATTTACTGTTTTCATTGTTAAAGCTGTCAAAATCTAGTTGTTTGTACCTACCTAGCAACAGTAACTATGGGGGGCGGGGCTTAGCGAAGGGTCTATTGGTGCGTTGAAGGTGGCTACAGGGTTGGATATAGGCTATATTTCACTTTCAATTCAGTAAATTCAGGATGAGACTAAATTTAAAAACTTTTGGCATAAGAACTGCACCGCAGCATCCATAATCCTCGACCCGGAAAGATAAAGGAAAAAGGCGTGGAAAAAAATAAGGAATCCTTGCGGGGGAGAAAAAAAAAACATCACCCCAAATTACTGAGATGCCGATTCGCACGGGACTAATATTATCAGATGACCTCTGTTTTGCGAAATATGGTAGGTAATTTGCGATAGAATTTTTACTTTACAAATTAAGGACATGGCAGATTCGCATGGGATGAAGATCACAGACGATCTCCGAAATTATTACAAATCACATGAGGTCCCCAGGTAATACTAGTGTGACTAGGGCATTTGACCGTAAAATTCACAAACATCTTTTAAAAATACGGTGAAGTTCTGCCTGTATGTTATTTTACGTAGCCTAAAATGTACAATTTTACTCTACAGTCTAGGAATTGAATAATCATATAGTCATTAGGCTACATAACGGGGCTCCTAACAGTACAGTTTTTTTTAACAACCCCACCCTCGGCCACAATATCATCATCGCTAATCGCAATTAAATCTCTTTGCCACCGCGGTATGGGAGATTCCATATCCGAATCACCATGTCTGCATGTTTACTGAGTTGCAGCCACATCATTCACTGTTTGGAGGAGCAGGCTAGGAGATGCTGAAGTTGCCTGTTTGCAGTCTGTCAGGTTGTGGCACGGAGCCACATATTTTCCTCTGATATATTTTCAATCAGACAGCTTTAGATGTCTAATGAAGGATCAACCCCTAGTGTGTACTGTTTTATGTATAGTTTCCCCATAGTGTAGCAGTAGTGTTGTTGTTCCTGTCACAGAGCCCTGGAGGATAAAAGTTTTGACATCAGTGTGAGGGGGGAGATCCAGGTGAAGGGGAAAGGCCTGATGACCACATACTTTCTGCTCCAAAACTTGTGTGACTCAGAAGACTATATCATGGGGAGATATGGACAGGCCTGTACCTACAGGGATAACCATCAGGAGGAGCCAGACAGCAAATCAGGTAAGATGGCATGGGGCAAATATGGTTGAGGATGCAATAATGATATTACTAAATATGATAACAGGATAAACAAGTATAGTGCCAAGACAATTACTGTTGGGCCTATTGTTGTTCAAAATATAAAATATTTTATTATATACAATATAGAATGTTTTTATTCACACTGGGCTCTAAAGCATCCCATATACTACAGTTCTAAAACCGTTCCAAATTAAAGGGGGCTTGGCTGGGTTAGTCTGTAAGTGGGAATACCTCCTGAGAAAACTACACTGCTGGAAATAGTGCTGGTGGGTCATCAGGTGGCACGCTTCCCTCTGGACCAAATAAATACAATGCACCACTGAAGAGGTAAGGACTCTGGGCTGGTTTCATAAACCGGGTCTCTACATCTGGTGACCTGATCCCATCTATAGCTGGCTGGCTATGCAACATCATCACAATAAAAATAATTGCATTCTCAGATGGCCTTCTTGGTCAATTAAAATATGTGAAAACGCATGTAACTCAACCCATGTGAAATTCACTTTGAATTAAAATCATCCTTTTAAAGTTGAGACCCATTCTATTTCCAAAACAGAGACTTTATGGTCAATGAAAAAAGTGTGAACAATAGCTTGATTGCACAGAAGCAAATGGATAGATGTTCTCTCTCTTCTTCCTTCAGGCAAACTTTATTTGATTCTCGAAGAAGATCATTGAGGGTGGACCTGTAGAGGGGAAAAACGAACAAAATAAAACAAATAAAAATAGGTCCATAAAATAAATTTACAAATAAATACATAAAATGAAGCAGAAATCTGTTAAAACAGTTGCAAACTGGTTTAAGATAATTTTTCTAAAATGTCCAATAGGAAAATGAGAATTGAGTTTTAGGAGACATAAATGGTTCTATGAATCTGGAGCACTAAAACTAAAAACAGTATTTACCTCACACAGATGCCGAGGAGAAAAACAGCAGGAGAGAGGAGGGACCTTCAACAGGGGAGACAACTGTGGTCTCAACAGCATCGTTAGAGGCTGACCTCAACCCTGAGGCCATGAGCTCCAGGCTCTGCACAGTCCTCTGACAAACAGCTGACAATCTGCCAGAGATTAACCCTCTCGGTCCTGGCTCTGGCAGTATTTCATAATGTGTGCAGTCTGTGCACATCGCAAATAGTGCAAGGTACATCATGAGTAGAGTAGGTTATCCACAGCAATACTTTACACACAAAAAACAAGTTGGATTTGCTTTTTTAATTAAACTTTTCAGGATTGGAATCAATCCACATGCTCATTTAACATTAAAAAAAATTACTGTTCTGTTTTGTTGATTTTTCTTTTCATGTCTGTACATCAGTTTACCCTGCTAGTATTAGACACAATTACAAACTAATTAAATATTCTAGCTTCACCACTCAAGCAAAGAAACCATGTGCAAGTTAAACAAACAAATGGGAAAAACTAGCAGGGGTGGTGATTTGATTTGTCTGAAGTGTAACATTGCACCAACATTAGCCCCCTCAGGAAGAACATTCCCCCATCCACCAGTGTGTAGGCCTGACTATGGGGTCACCAGCTCCCACACTGCTGTCGGCCAACTGATGGCCCGCCAGGCAGCTCTGTAAGACTTAATCTATACCTGCTGGCTATGCCTTTATGTCCCTCATGGACATATTATGCGCCACCGCATAATATCATCTGAAATTTCAAACCATGCCACAGCCTGTTCTCCTATCCCAATCAACCTTTTCTTAACAATAGCATGGTCCACTGTATCCAATGCTTTCAATAGATCAATATAAAGGGCAACACAGTGTAGCTTTTTATCTAGAGCTTCTGTGATGATATTGATAACCTTCAATGCCGCTGAAATAGTACTGTGCCTTTTCCTAAAACCTGGACAGAAGATAGAATAGGTCTGACCAAAGTTTCAAGGACCTTGGCAAGAGTTGAGAGCTTAGAAATAGGCCGGTAATTATTTAAGATAGTTGGGTCTAGAGAGCTGCACGGGAATGGGGACAGCGGTAATACCGCAGAATTTTGTGGTAATCCGCGGGTTTGGGGACAAAATAAAAAATATTCCCGCGGTGACAGCGGGAATGGGGATGGGCTTGACGGTGTTCCTGCAGGAATGATAATGATATGTATGTTAGCACCGCGGTAACGGTCATGAGATATTATGGTCATTATTGATTTGCACTGGTAACAGTGACAAAATCGTCTGCCAATAATCATGGAGATGCAAAAGGCTGACACACAAGTACTCATTCATTTTAAAAGTGACCGTCTAATTTGTGTGGAACAACACACAAAAAAAGCGTGTATGGAAAGAGTTTGCTTTGATTAAAGTTGACGGGAATATTGTTGTGTTCGTCAAATGCAACAAAGGCCACGCGACTTTAAAATAGCCGAGAGGTCTCTTGATGCTCGGTGCTCAGATTAAACACATCCAGTAGCCTAACGTTACGCGCATCACCGATGTCCGGGTTTTATTTTAAGGAAGCTCGAGCTGCCCGCTAGTGCCAAGAGCAAAATGACAGACGCAATCATTCACGTGTGCTACAAATAAGGTAATATGTTGTTTAATCTTTATTTAATGAGTTATGTGCAGGTTATTATTATTATAAATGTCTCTGAAGTGTCAGCTAGAGATTTAGAACATCCCTTTTCTTCTAAATCCCAGAGAATTTTGTTTTGGTCGGAACGGGGACAGAATTTTGTCCCCGTGCAGCTCTCTAGTTGGGTTTCCTCCCTTTAACAGAGGGAGAACATAAGCTGACTTCCAAATCTTAGGGATGTCATTGCATTTGAGGGTGAGGTTGAAAAGATAGGTCAATGGCTCAGCAATGATGTCTGCAGCTAATTTTAAGAACCTAGGGTCAAGAAGATCAGGACCTGCAGGTTTTTTAGGGTCAAATGCTAAAAGGGCATCATGTACTTCCTGAACAGAAAAGGGGTGAAGCTGAATTTTAGTCCACTATTTGGTAGATTGTCTAAACAAGGTTGTACACAACCCTTAAAGTGATCCGTCCATATCCACTGCATATCTGGCAGCAGAGTGATGGTTTGAGGCTCGTTTGATACCTCAGACCCTTGATGACTTACAGCCATTTTACCAACCATGTATTCCATACTGTCCCAGCATAATTTACAGCTAAATCTAGTCCCACCCCCCAATTCCCATAAAGATCCATTCAAATGCAGAGACGTTATAGTAACGCTTGTAAGAGTACCAGAAAATAAGAAGTCAAGAGTATTTTGATGTTGTTGGGTCACAGACATCAGGAAGTCATGGCATGCAAAGGATATGCGACCAAATATAAAAGATTTAAAGGCACAGTCAATTTAATGTATGTAAACTTCTGACCTACTGGAATTGTGATATAGTGAATTAAAAGTTAAATAATCTGTCTGTAAACAATTGTTGGAAAAATTACTTGTGTCAGGCACAAAGTCCTAACTGACTTATAGCCAACACTATAGTTTGCTAACATGAAATCTGTGGAGTGGTTAAAAATAAGTTTTAATGACTTCAACCTAAGTGTATGTAAACTTCAGACTTCAACTGTAGATCATGCCGGTTACAATTCTTAGACATAGACTTAAAAACAAACAGCTCAGGTGTGAACCAAGAATTATCCCGGCCTTTAATTCTGTATCTGCGATAAGGGGCATGTATATTCAAAATATTAAAAAAGCTGTCACGGAAGAATTTCCATGCTGTCTCCACATCAGGGATTAGCTCAATCCTACACCAATCAAAATAAAATAAATCCCACAGAAAACCCTGTTCAACAAATCGTTTTAAATTTCGCTTGTGAATGTTTTTTTCTTCGGGGCCTTAGTATTTCTTATCGCAACGACTGCACAGTGATCACTGACGTCGTTCCAAAAAACACCAGTGGCAGAAAATTTGTGGGGAGCATTATAGTCAGGATCAAATCAATGAGTGTTGACTTATCAGGACATTTAAGGTTAGGCCGGGTAGTCAAAGTAATCCGTTGGGTCAGATTCATGAAGTCACAGTATGATTTAAAATCATCAGACACTGGATTTAGCCAGTCCCAGTTCAGAGGTGCGAACAGCCGAACGTGCGTGGCAAACATGTTTTCTTTGAACGGTTAAATTTGAACGGCTTTTTAAGAACGTTCCAAATTGTTTGCATTGCCGGTGTCTTCAATTGAAATCTCCATGGGAACACATTCCAGCGTCCATTTTTGTTCGCCGCAAACTACCTTTTCAGACCGTTCGCTTATGTTTGCAAACGTTTGCGGCGAACACAAAGCTAACGGAAAAAAGTTTGAAATAGTTTGCAAACATTCCTCTTGTTCGCTGAATTTGAACGCACCTCAGATCTCCAGCCAGGATTATTTCACTGTACTGGAGTTTGGATAAAAGGTGTAACAGGGAGTCAATAGCATCTTTTGCTGCTGATGGCGGCCTATAACAGCCCACCACAGTTAAACTGAGACCATTCGAGACTTATTCAGTGCAAGAAATTCCAATTGTAAACGAATAGATTCAGAGAGCACCACATTTACATGAAACTTTGACTTCACATATATAAATAGCTATTCCACCACCTTTTTTCTTTGGATGGTCTGTGCAATACACTTTGTATCCACCAATAAAAACATCACTATCCAAAACTGACTTCTTTAGCCAGGATTCAGAAATCACAATGATATCAGCTATTCTAATGAACTCCATTTTTGGCAACAGGCTACAAATATTCAAATATGCAAGACACCAAGACCAGACCTAACTTTAAAATCAGCCGGTGTTTGAATATATTGTATATCAGGACCAGGGTTAGGTTGTACATTGCCTGACATCAGTAACAACAGAATTTTAATTTTTAAAACATTTGAATTTCTTACATGATGAGTGTTTCTTTAGCTCGTTGCTACAAGCAAAGTCTGTTACACAATCATCAGATAAGACCAAACAATCCTTTAAAACCATTATTACGTTATTAAGTGGCGAAAGTGTGGAATCGGGATAGTTCATGTCCCAAGACAAATGCATCGGCGGCACTTGCTTCATTGTAACCCGGGGAATAGAGCACGTGTCCATCGGATCAAGCGCATTATTGGCTGCATTACTCACCCAGCACAGATCACCCTTTCCGGAGTTAAATAGTGTCAGCACGCAAAGTAACACGAAGAGAGTCTCTGTTGGATAAAAAAATTGGGAGAATGGAAAGGAACTGGATGTACAGTATGTGGGTGTAGTGATTTGTAGGGAGAATGCAGACGCTAACAGCTGGGCCAGGCAGACAGTAGAGCGGGGCAGAAGGCACACCCGAGAGGAGAGGACTGGTGACAGGAGAGGAGCAGGTTACGAATCCAGGTGAGAGGGCAGGGCCTCTGTCCACAGCTTACGGATCCAGGTGAAGATCCAAGAGAGGAGTTTGGAATCGACGCATAAAAGTAGCATTAAAAACGATAATAAAATAAAAGACAGAAAGCCACAGTTTTTCGATTAGATTAGATTAGATATCTTTGTCTTTGAATAACATTGTCTGTTATTCACAGAAATTTTTCTTTGCGTACAAAAAGTGCATCTTTAAGAAAGGACATAACGCAAGGCATATTATACACACATGCACATATATGTATTATAAAATAATAGTAAAAGAATAAGAATAAAAGAAGAATAAAATATGTACTACACAATCGCTTGTGCAATTTTAGGAATCATAAAAAAAAATAGGATAAAAAAAAGACTAGATATCTCAGGCAGCGGAGCAATAGTGTTGACGTGGCAGGTAGCCTCCGCTTGCATGCCTAGCAGAAATCTATAAAGTTGATAAGGTAAAACATTAAATATCTTCTCTTTGTACTGTTTTAAATTAAATATATGTAAAAGATCATTTACAAATCACTGCTTTGTGCTTGTATGTGCATTTTACATACTGTCCCAACTTTTTTGGAATTGGGGTTTGTATTTTGTGATGCAGTGTAGATTGACTTGGGAATGATCTTAGGTTTTACAAGTATATGTTGTGTTCAGATTTTTATAATGTACCATTAATGTAATGTCTGCTAATGCTGAGTGCAGACTACACCACTTTAGCCCTCATTTTCTGGTCTCTGACAAATTTTTGAGATCTGCACGAAAACTTCGGAGGTCGGAGCTAAATCTATGCTTTCATTGCACTATTATTTGGGCTTTACCTCCAACTCTCTCTGCAGAACAGACAACCCTTGTCTCCCCAACTATTGTCTCCTACGTATTTTGCGTTTTTTCTTCCGTTTTTTGTCACAAATAAGCACACAAAGAACTAGAACAGCCAGCTGCTCTTCTTTGTCAGGCTACATTTTGGCAGTCACATGAAAAAAAGTCACCTTTTCAGGATTAGACGCGCTTTGTCAGGGATCACTACAGATGAAAGATCTTGTAATTTGTGAACCTCACCTGCGCTCGATCGTGGAGTGTGCGCACCACTACGTCAACAAGACAACAGATTACAGATTAGAAGGAAAATTGTGTAATTTGAGTAGTACAGCGATTCTGCCATTTTGAAAGTCATGTAGTCTGCACTTCGCATAAATTACTGTCATGTCTTTACATAAACACTACATTGTCAAGGAGATGTATATGAATGCGAGTAATCTGAGTAACATGATTGTAATAATTGTCATTAGTGTTTTTTCGGGTTGGTGTCTGATCAATGATACTGTCAATGATACTGTCATCTCCAATCATCTGTTTTCAGCTTCATATCCATAATCTTCTCAAATTCTGTTTAGCATAACTTGGATACCATAGACATAAACTAATGGAGAATGTGTGGTTTCAGGTAAACTTCCTGTGAAATAATAAAATCATTTTCCTCAATGCTTACTTAATTTTCATTACTTTATCATTCACAGTGGGAATTTGGATATTGTCCTCCATGAAAATATTATTTCTTTTTTTCAGAACAATACAGAGCATAACTATCAAATTTACAAGGCATTGTGGCATTTTTTTTTTGGATTTTTAATATATTGTACATACAACAGAGTACTATGCACAATGAATTTTATACCTGCAAATATACAATGTTTTACAGGGTTAAAACAATGTTTCACAGGCTACAATTTTGCATTATCATGAAAATATAAGAAATGTGTTTAATTTCCTCAGACATGGAGTTTTTGGTTCAAATTAGAGGAAGAATTCAAGTTAATCTTAATTTGAGAGGTGTCCTGAGGCACAAGACACAACACATAGAAACAATAAATAAAATCAATAACAAAAAAATAAATGTTTTAAGTGAGAAGTCTGGCATAAATTTAAATGAGCACCACAATGCCAAACTCTCTAGAGCTCTCTACACTATCAGCGATTTCAAGTATTCCGTTTTTTTTTCTGATTGCTATACAGTTCTTTAGTTAAGATAGTCTACTGTAGTTCAAACAACATGTACTCATCACTGAGTAGATCTCAAAGAGCGTAATTCGTACTCTTAGGGCCTGATTTACTAAGACCTTTAGCGGGTGCAAAAACTATTAGCACACGCAAAACTAAACACAACTAGAGCCCGACCGATATATCGGTCGACCGATATTTGTGTTTCTGGACCATACTGTATTGGTAGTCAAGGATGACGTGGCCAATATGAACGACCGATATAGGCTTCTTTTTTTTTAAAACTGACACATGAGCGCTCCTAGCACTCCATCTATATGGCTTAGATTAGTGCCACAAAGAATTGATACTGAAAAAAAAATATTTGACATTGAAAAAATAATTGATACTGAAAAAAAATGTTTTGATTGTGAAAAAATAAGAACTGACATTGAAAAAAGAATTGATACTGAAAACATAAGAATTTATATTGGAAAAAAAAATATTTATATTGAAAAATATATATATTGATTGATTGGTAATAATTATTTTGTATTCACTTTAGAATTTTCTTTGATCAAAAATCTTATTTTCACCTTTGGTTTTTTCCCCTGCACATACAATGCTTTTTCACTTTCGGCCAAGTCATCTTTTTTTACGACCAATTTTTTGGCACTCTTTTCACGTGGGGGGCGGAATCTGGGCATGTCAGTATTGAGTTGACAGCTGCAGAGTAAAAAGGAGAATTCAACTGAAATAGTGAAGATATTGCTGGTTGTACCAGACTATTTCAGTAACATAGCCTACTACTTCAACAGTACAGTACTCAATAATAATACTGTAGGCTACATCTTCTCTTTTGCATTTCCTTTAAACTGCTTCACATTAGCCTAATGTATTCTTGTATAATATATAACCGTCCTTTAGCGAGTGGTCTCTGCTTTAGCTACTTTCATTAATTTAACGTTACTTCCTTGCGGTGGCGGATAAACTCTCCTATATCAGCTGGCTGCAGGCTTGGAGAAAGCAGTTCTGGACGACGCATGCGCAGTTTAAGTTATGGAGTACAACAATGAACACCATTATCATGGAGTGTAATGTTGTAATATAGTAAGCTAGTAAATGTTTTTAAAACTATAAAATGCCTAAATTGTAATATTTATAGTGTGCGCTCGTAATGTTATATTGGTAACACTTCCTTTGAAAGGTCCTTCATAAGAGCTATATAACATCTTCATAAGAACTACATAACACATTCATAAGCTGTCATAGTCTGCAGGCTTATTTTCCTTTTTACTCTTTTGTCCCCTTTAAGCGCCTTCTGGACGTCTTTATTCTGTTTCATTGTCCGTGTCGGGTTTTTCCTTTTTTATCGCTACTCAGCGATTGCACCTGTTCGGCTCTTCCGCTGCCTATTTAAACTCCGCGTCTTCCTGTTCCGGCGCTTCATGTTATCTTGTATTTCTGGTAGCCGGTAAGGTATAGGACCTGGGAGACTGTTTTGGCTTATTGCCTATAATAAGCGAAAGCAGGAAGGTCCTGTAGTAGTTAGTATTTAGGGTAGATCTTGAGATCTCTTTTCCCTGTTACTCTAACTCTCTATTCCTATTCTTCTCTTTATTTCTCTGCTCTAGTCAGTTCCTCTCGTCAGTCTAGCTCGTCACCACGGAGCTAGAGAGGTTATGCTTTTCCAGCTACCTGTCTGTATCTTTTTCCCTTTCCTACACTCAAGCCTACGAGTGTTGCTCACCCTAAGTTTTGGGATTATTTTCTGTTATTTCGTTTCCTTTTATTTCTCCTCCGTTTTTGGAGGTCTACAAGCCTATCACTTGTTATTTTTGTTATTTACTCGAAGTTACGAGTTCCTCGTCCTTTTGTCGAGGAGACTTTTACGTTTTCCTATCTCTTCCCTTATATCTCTGTCTGAGAGGGAGGGACTGTATTCTGTTCTCGTCTTTTGTGTTTTCTCTGTTTCCTTTCCCCTACGGAATATATATTCCGTTTTGTGGTGTCACGTGTTGACATTTTTAGAGACCCCGTCTATCGCCCCTGGTCCTCCATAATATTCTCCGTGTCTCAGGACACAGGAAAACCCTCATATAAGCACTACATAAACATTCATAAGTGTTTATGTCACTGACCACAAATAGGCATATGGTTATGTCAACATTGATGCAGCAAGTGACATTATCATGACATATGAAGTGAAACGACGAGATCCTTATGTCAAGTACTGTAAATAGGCATAGTCCCTTTTATGCCAATACAGATGCAGCAAGAGCCATTAGCAGAACATACCATATCTTATTAGATAACAGCTGTCACCTGTGATGTAGCCTCGTGTGCCAGGCTCATGCCTCTCTGCTATAAGCCTGGTGAAAGCTGTGCAGTTCAGAATGATAAACCTGCCCACTTTTTGTATGTAAAAGGTGAAAACGGAGCTTAAAACAGGAGAACACTTCCATGAACCACCCTCTGAGAATGACCAATGTCTAAGCCACCACGTCCCCGGGGTATTGCAGTGCTGTTCCCAGATGGTAAAGTGAGAGAGGCTCACCCTACTGTCTGGGTTCTGAAAGGTCCTTTGATCTACAGATAATGGATAAAAAAGTGGAATAAAAGAGAATTAATCTGTAGTGGCATAAAAGGGACTATGCCTACTTACGGTACTTGACATAAGGATCTCATGTCGTTTTCATATGTCATGATAATGTCACTTGCTGCATCAATGTTGACATAACCATATGCCTATTTGTGGTCAGTGACATAAACACTTATGAATGTTTATGTAGTGCTTATGAATGCATTATGTAGTCCTTATGAAGACGTTATATAGCTCTTATGAAGGACCCTTCAAAGGAAGTGTTACCCGTTACCAACACAGCCATTCAGTCTTATCATGAAGGGTGCGTGCACCCGCCTACAGTGAGCAGTGTTAATTTAGCTAAAGTTCCGATGATGATGGAGTAATTCATACTTTTATCGCCAATTAATGTTACCAACACAGCCATTCAGTCTTATCATAAAGGGTGCGTGCACCCGACTACAGTGAGCAGTGTTAATTTAGCTAAAGTTCGCTATATAGTTACTTACTCTCATTCACAGACCCAAAATCCCTCCAAGTAAAAATAAATAAATAATGAGTCACAAATCATAATAATGAACATTAGAACAAAATAGTAAACAGTCACTCACTCATTCCATCACTCACTCCTTCCATTTCTCACTTATTCCTTCCATCCCTCCCTCACTCACTCCCTCCCTCACTCATTCCCTCCCTCCCTCCCTCACTCCTTCCATCACTCACTCCCCCAGCCCTGCACAAAGTTGACAAAAATCGCTGCAAAAACCCAGATGACTGTCTTCGGAATAAAAGGCCTGCAACTCCCCCCTTCTTCCTCTTCCAACATAACATATTAGTGATAGTAAACATTAATGTGACATGTTCAGTACATCATATGCCTTGTCAGGTAAATGTCAGGACCTTTGCCACTGCAACCTATCATATAATCCCACAAAGACTAGGAATAAGATATAAAATGACCTTTACGTTCAAAATTGAAGTACCTAGCTAGCCCACGGACTGGCCAGGGAGAAGAGGACGCTGCGCCATCTCTTGGCTTTTGTTAGATCTCCCAGCCTCGCAGGTGGCATTCATCTAACAATTAAGCACCTAGGCTGCACTACTTCACTTATGCTGACGTCGCTGGCATTCATTACAGCAGGGCTGCGTCCCAATATTCTTCACTCCCCACCTCCCTTCCTCCACTCCCCCACTACCACTCCTCTCCTACCCGGAAGTATGCAAAACTGTCTGAACGTTTCGAGTACTTGCATGTACAGTATACAATGTACCTGACATTGCGGTTTACGTCGAGACATTCATTAATATGTAACCATTAATAAGTAATTAAGATGTAATCAGCTACATTAGATTAAAACCCAAAGATCTGTTTCCGGGGCACGGAGTAGAGGAGGTGGTAGTGGAGGAAGGGAGGGTGCATTTTTTGACTATTGGGACCATAGACTGTATAAAAATTTGGACAAAGTCACTGTGACGTCACCCATTGCCTTCCCATGGCCTCGTAAAAACCGAATTGAGTCTCCAGATGCATTTTTCGCCACCAGTTTGTACAAACTGCGTCTGCTCTGTGGAACCGAAGAGGACTCAACCTGTCCCTCTGATTGGTCCTGAACAAATGTTAATACCCTGTCCAAACGACATAATATTTAAAAAAATCAGCACATGCAGAGGCATTAGATGAAGGAAAGGCACCTATTGCAATTACATTTTTAGTACAAGTCAAATGCTGCCATTGACTTACATGGTGAAAGACCTATACTGGAGCCAATCGCAATGGCGCTAGTGAGCAACGGCACAATTGCCGCTCCCAGCCCAACCAGGAAGTGAGCTTCAAAACGAAAGCCCAGTCTTGGCCCCTTGATTGGGACGCACCCTAGGCCTACCTTGCAAGCTAGCCCAAGCTAGTTGCAAGCTAGTCCATCATCATCATCATTGCTAAAAATATAACGTTATGAGCGCACACTAAGCAATACGCCATTGTGATATAAATATTACAATTTAGGCATTTTATAGTTTTAAAAACATTTATTAGCTTGCTATATTACAACATTACACTCCATAATAATGATGTTTATAATTGTTGTAACATTACTCCATCACTTAGTCTTTCTCGATGCCATGTTCGGGTTTGAACTGCGCATGCGTCGTCCAGAACGGCTTTGTCTAAACTGCGCATGCGTCATCCAGAACTGCTTCTACCAGAACTGCTTTCTCCAAGCCTGCAGCCAGTTGAGTCTCAATAAACTTGTAGGCTTAAAATTACACATGGCCTGGCAAATTAGTAAATACACTTGAGGAATGCTAACGGCTAACATTAGGTCGCTAGCTAGCATTGTACTGTAGAAGTAGTAAGCTATATGTTACTGAAATTGTCTGATACAAACAGCAACTCATTTTTATACAATCTGGTGTAAACATGACGCCAGCAGCAGCGGTTCCTCACGCTCAGTCAGCAGCTGGTGGGGGAGAGATGGCAAACATTAGCCACAAAAAAATCACGCACCTCACTGCTGATGAAAAAAAACGTTAGCTAGCACTACGTTACTTTGGCTTAAGTTACACTTGCAAGCTGCTGGTTCCACTTAGTTCTACTGAAAAGCTACCAAAATTAGCTTTTGGTGACCTGATCCACAATCCGTCTCTCTACTAGAGTCCCTGAAGGTTTACAAAAGGACAGATGCCTAACATACAATTACCTGGGGTCAGGATAGGTTTATAATCTCAAACTGCACCATCTGTAACAGTTAAGTTACTCAAAACGCATGTACTTCGTCATAGGAAGGCTAAGTAAATGGACAATGATAACGTTACCGCTGACTGAGCGTGAGGTAGCCTACCGCTGCAGAGCGAAATAGGTCCTAGATGGCGCCGTGTTTACCTCGATGAATTGCTGTTTGTATCAGACAATTTCAGTAACCTAGGCTACTACTTCTACAGTACAATGCTACAATGCGAGCGACCTAAAATAATTCCTTGTGTATTTACTAATTTGCCAGGCCATGTTTCATTTTTGTAGGGACAACAGGAACTACAATTCCATACAGTCCACAGGAGGCTCCTCCTCCACGTTGGAAGTGACGTAGGACGTTGTACCAGTTGTGATTTCCGCACTGTAATGTGATACTGCACAGCGGAATGCGCGACTGGCAATAAAGTTTACAAAAGGGGCAACAAGGCCGCTCCATCCCCCAGTTCTTCCGCCAGTTTCTTCCGGTTCAGTTGTCCGCTCAACTCGACAGAGCCTTCACTGTCTCGTCTCACGGCCCCGTGGGGCCTGCACACCAGAGGAAGCTCCACAAGGAAGCACGGCCGTCCATGACGCCCATCCAACTGAGCGAGGCGGGCTCATCAACCCCCGGCTATCGGCCACGGAGGACCGGAGACGAGACGCAAGGAGACATCGCGAGCACCCGGTGGTCAAGAAGAACCACCAAGCGGACCACGCAGCCCCTGATCCTGCAGCATAGCACCGGCGGTGAGTCCCCAAAGAGGCAAGCGGTCTGCAGTAGATTCACGCTGCATAGTTTGGGAGAAATAATGCGACCGGTTCCATTATCCACCCCTACGAACTGCAACCCTGACGACGACATAAACCAGTTCCAGGGACCCAAGATGAGGCAGCCAGTTCCCCTATCTATCGCAACCCTACGAACTGCAACCACAGGATTGGGCGACCGGCTTTCCCCTTTCATTGTGAGTGTGCAATCCAACGGAGAAAACCATTTAAAGGACTTTGATTCAAGTAAGGCTGTAACATGGGCATAGCTTATTTGTTAGCAACAGCAACATGTTTGTGACTGGATGTATGTAACTGTACTATTGGATGGTTAATGTGTTATGTTTTGTGTTACCATTTTACTTTGGATGGTTTTAAGCCATCCACCGCACTGCGTTATGTTTAATGCATCACGCACAGAACGTATCTTGCATGTGATCTGTCTTTAAACACTAACCAGTCGTAATCTTAACACTGCACGCTGATCTCAACGCACACGCATCGATAAGCTTATGGCTATCCCTTGTGTATGGTATGGTTCATGCGCCACCATTAGCTAGCTCCAGCGAAAGCTAGTTTCAAACCTCCCTCCATTTTAGTTTCTTTGTTCTCTATGAACACGTGTCCGAGGCAACCCCCCACACGCAGGAGAACATGGAAACCCCACGTGCGCCCAACGCGCCCCACACATACACACACACACAGTTTGTTGTACATTATAGTAGTGAATAGTGCCTTGCTCTGTTTGGTACTTTGTGTTCAATAAACTATTACATTTATCCAAGATTGCCTGTATTAATGTTGCTCTTGTGGTGAACTGAATCAGCCAATGCTAATCGCAGGGATTCCCCAATATGCCTTCACCTTCTAGCTGGATCATTTACAGTGCATCCGGAAAGTATTCACAGCGCTTCACTTTTTCCACATTTTGTTCTGTTACAGCCTTATTCCAAAATTGATTAAATTCATTTTTTCCCTCAAAATTCTACATACAACACCCCATAATGACAATGTGAAAAAAGTTTTTTTGAGGTTTTTGCAAATTTATTAAAAATAAAAAACTAAAATTTCTCATTTACATAAGTATTCATACCCTTTGCTTTAACGTATTTTTAAAGTATCATATTTCATATTTTGTTGCATATCCTTTACATGCTGTTACTTCCTGAAGTCTGTGACCATGAACATCAAAAAACTGTCGATATCTTATTTTCAGGTACTGTTACAAGCGATACTATAACCTCTCTGCATTTGAATGGATCTCTATGGAAATTGGGGGGTGAGACTAGATTCAGCTGTAAATTACACTGGTACAGTATGGAACACATGGCTGGCTAAATGGCTGTAAGTTATCAAGGGTCTGAGCTATCAAACAAGCCCCAAACCATCACTCTGTTGCCAGATATGGAGTAGATGTGGATGGATCACTGCAAGGGTTATTTCTCCGGACTCATTTTCCTATAGAACCCTTTTCGCTTGTAACAGTACCTGAAAATAAGATATCGACAGTTTTTTGATGTTGATGGTCACAGACTTCAGAAAGTAACAGCATGTGAAGGATATGTGACCAAATATGAAATATGATACTTTAAAAATACGTTAAAGCAAAGGGTATGAATACTTATGTAAATGAGAAATTTTAGTTTTTTTATTTTTAATAAATTTGCAAAAATCTCAAAAAAACTTTTTTCACATTGTCATTATGGGGTGTTGTATGTAGAATTTTGAGGGAAAAAATGAATTTAATCAATTTTGGAATAAGGCTGTAACAGAACAAAATGTGGAAAAAGTGAAGCGCTGTGAATACTTTCCGGATGCACTGTATATTAATTCGGTATCAACTGACTACATAATATTGTGATTTTGCTAAGACAATTATTAATGTGTAATTTTATTGGTAATTAATTTAATTATTAATTCAAGTTACCCATTTTTAGTTAGTATATTCTCTTTTGAGAATAATATATACACTGCCTGGCCAAAAAGAAAGTCGCCGTTGCACCTGTCATGCATAGTGCCCACTGTACAAGCCTCTGGAGGCAGTGTTATGATCTGGGGTTGCTTCAATTGGTCAGGTCTAGGCTCAGCAACGTTATGCAGCAATAAAATGAAGTCAGCTGAGTACCTGAATGTACTGAATGACCAGGTTATCCCATCAATAGGCATATTCCAGGACGACAATGCCAAGAGTCATCGGGCTCAAATTGTGAAAGAGTGGTTCAGGGAGCATGAGGAATCATTTTCACACATGAATTGGCCACCAGAGTCCTGACCTTAACCCCATTGAAAGTCTTTGGGATGTGCTGGAGAAGACTTTACGGAGTGGTTCGACTCTCCCGTCGTCAATAGAAGATCTCGGGCAAAAATGAATGCAACTCTGGACGGAAATAAATGTTGTGACGTTACATAAGGTTTTCGAAACAATGCCACGACGAATGCGCGCCGTAATCAAAGCTAAAGGCAGTCCAACGAAATATTACAGTGTGCGACTATTTTTTTGGCCAGGCAGTGTACATTTTGAGAATAATATATAAATTTTATAAGACTGATTTATTATACAAAAACCATGCCACCAGTTGTATAAGGATGGTAGTGGCATATTGCAGTATATAAGTGACGCCTGTGTATAAATATAGAGGTACAGTTGTGTTCAAATAAATAGCAGTGCGTTAAAAAAAGTGAATAAAGTGCAAATATTTTTTAATAGCTTTTAGTTCCATATTTCAAATGTAGTGGAAACATTACACGTTCAATTCCAAATCAAAGTATTAACAAATTTTATCAAGTCTGCGTTATTCTTTTACAGGAAGCAAAGAAAAGGAATATTAATCTGTTCAAAAAATAGCAGTGTCGACATTTTTCTCTTCAAACTCAAACACTTACTGTATAAACTGAAGAAATTTTTCAAGATTTAACTTCACTTTAAATTACTGAACTAATATTTAGTTGCATAACCATTGTTTTTGATAACTGCTCCGCATCTGCGTTGCATCGAGTCAACCAACTTCTGGCACCTAGAAACAGGTATTTCTGCCCAGGATGACCGAACTACATTCCACAGTTCCTGTGAATTTTTGGGTTTTGCTTCAGAAATTGCATTTTTAATGTCACCCCACAAGTTTTCAATGGGGTTGAGGTCGGGGGATTGAGCTGGCCACTCCATTACCTCAATCCTTTTTGTCTGGAACCAAGATGTTGCTCGCTTACTCGTGTGTTTGGGGTCTTTGTCTTGTTGAAACACCCATTTCAGGGGCATTTCCTCTTTGGCATACGGCAACATAATCTCTTCAAGTATTTTGATGTATTCAAACTGATCCATGATCCCTGGTATACGATAAATAGGCCCAACACCGTAGTATGAAAAACATCCCCATACCATGATTTTTGCGCCACCATACTTCACTGTCTTCACAGTGTACTGCGGCTTGAATTCAGTACCCAGGGGTCGTCTGACGTACTGTCGATGACCACTAGACCCAAAAAGAACAATTTTACTCTCATCAGTCCACAGAATGTTACGCCATTTCTCTTTGGGCCAATCGATGTGTTCCTTGGCAAATTTTAACCGATTCTGCACATGCCGTTTTTTCAACAATGGTCCTTTACGGGGGCTCCTTGCTGATAGCTTAGCTTCAATCAAATGTCTTCTGACTGTAACAGCACTTACAGGTAATTTTAGATCATCTTTGATCTTTCTGGAGGTGATGATTGGCTGAATATTTGCCATTCTGACTATTCTTCGACCCGTTTTAACAGTAGTTGCTTGTTTTCTTCCGCGTGTTTCAGGTTTTTGTTGCCATTTTAAAGCATTTGAGATCATTTTAGCTGAGCATCCTATAATTTGCTGCACTTCTTTATACGTTTTCCCCTCTCCAATCAACTTTTTAATCAAATTACGTTGTTCTTCCGAACAGTGTTTGGAACGGCCCATTTTACTTACAATTCAGAAGGAAATATATTTTATAACAATGTGTGAAACATTTGTTTCCCTTCTTCCTTAATAAAGGACAATTAATGACACCTGTTTTTTCACAGAATGAATGAATTCTCTAATTAAACTCCACACTGCTATTATTTGGAACACGCCCCTTTCAATGAATGAGTCAATTACTCAGAACAAGCAGCGTGCATGTCATGACAGTTGGGTCTGTTGTTTTTCTATTACACTACTACATCTACAAGTAAATTATTTGCCATGCAGAAATATCACTACTACGAATAACAGTGGTTCATCAGGTTACTGATGTTGTACTGCTATTTTTTTTAACACAACTGTATGTCCCCTTACATTTTTGGTGCCCCGCGTGCGGACTCTGATGATTGAGAAATCATATTACTAATCATCTTGCTCACTGCTATCAGATTCGTACGTGTTCCTTACATTTTATAGCTTACAAGTTTATCTGCCATCGCCAGGAAGTAATTGGGATAATGAAAGTAAAGGATGGAGATATATTATACAGGAATGCATTAGTCTAATGTTAAGTAGTTTAAAGAAAATGCAAAAGAGAAGATGTAGCCTTTATTACACATTATTATTATTATTGAGTATTGTACAATAGAAGTAGTAGGCTATATGTTACTGAAATAGTCTGGTACAACCAGCAATATCTTCACTATTTCAGTTGAATTCTCCTTTTTACTCTGCAGCTGTCACTCAATGCTGACACGCCCAGACCCCACCCCCAAGTGAAAAGAGTGCCAAAACGTTGGTGGTAGAAAAAGATGACTTGGCCGAAGAAAATAATTACTTGTGAAAAACATTGTATGCGTAAGGGAAAAAAACCAAAGGTGAAAATAATATTTTTGATCTGAGAAAATTCAAAAGTGAATACAAAATAATTACCAATCAATATTTTTTCAGTATCAATATTTATTTTTTCAATATCAATTTTTATTTTTTCAATATCAATTTTTATTTTTTCAATATCAATTCTTATGTTTTCAGTATCCATTTTTTTTTCAATGTCAGTTCTTATTTTTTCGAGATCAATTATTATTTTTTCAGTATCAAATTTTTTTTTTCAGTATAAATTCTTAGTGCCACTATTCTAACGCCATACATCTAGTGGTGTGACATGGAATCTTCACTCAGTCAGAGAGCAGCGCTGCCACTGGAGGAAGACTCACTAAATGAAAGGAAGGAGCAAGTTTCTCTTGCTAGCTAATTGAATATTGTCAATAATAATAGTGTATTAACATGAGTAATGTTAGTCATTCTTTAATTGCGGTCTTAATAAATGTTTGCAAACTGCCGATGAATGTAAACTACGATAACATTGCTAGCTAGCTATTGGCAAGCTAATCAGCTACCAGTAACGTTAACGTGAGATGCATCCACAGACCTCGTTGTGCTCTTTTACTAATTTAGCACCATTACTTAGCTAACGTTATAATTCAAAGTAGGCTACTGATTGAGATATAACACAGTTGAAGTCAGAAGTTTACATGCACTTAGGTTGAAGTCATTAAAACTCATTTTGAACCACTCCACAGATTTCATGTTAGCAAACTATAGTGTTGGCAAATCAGTTAGGACATCTATTTGTGCATGACACAAGTAATTTTTCCAACAATTGTTTACAGACAGATTATTTCACTTTTAATTGGCTATATCACAATTCCAGTGGGTCAGAAGTTTACATACATTAAATTGACTGTGCCTTTAAATTTTTAATATTTGGTCGCATATCCTTTGCATGCCATGACTTCCTGATGTCTGTGACCCAACAACATGAAAAGACTCTTGATATCTTATGGATCACTTTTTATTTGTCTCTTGACAAATTGTCCTATTGAACTCTATGGAAAAGTCAGGAGAAGAAACCCTTCAAGTTATCCATCCATGTCTACTGTATTTCTAGCAGCAGAGTGATGATTTAAGGCTTGTTTGATACGTCAGACCCTTGATGACTTAGAGCCATTTAGCCAACCATGTGTTTCCATACTGTTCTAGTGTAATATACAGCTAAATCTAGTCCCACCCCCCAATTCCCATAGAGATCCATTCAAATGCAGAGACGTTATACTATCGCTTGTAAGAGTACCAGAAAATAAGATATTAAGAGTCTTTTGATGTTGTTGGGTCACAGACATCAGGAAGTCATGGCATGCAAAGGATATGCGACCAAATATTAAAAATTTAAAGGCACAGTCAATTTAATGTATGTAAACTTCTGACCTACTGGAATTGTGATATAGTGAATTAAAAGTGAAATAATCTGTCTGTAAACAATTGTTGGAAAAATTACTCGTGTCATGCACAAAGTAGATGTCCTACCTGACTTGCCAACACTATAGTTTGCTAACATGAAATCTGTGGAGTGGTTAAAAATTAGTTTTAATGACTTCAACCTAAGTGTATGTAAACTTCTGACTTCAACTGTATGTGTGTGAGTAAGAAAGAGAATGGTGAGTGTTTGAGTGAAAGAGAGGGGGATAGTGGGTGAATGTGTGAGTGAGTGAGTAAGTAAGAAAAAGAGAGTGTAAGTGGGTGAGCATGTGTGTGTTTGAGTTAAAGATGCAGTAAATAAATATAATATTACATCCAAGCAATGTGTAAATCTATTCAACATAACTTCTTGACTGAAGACGGTACTCAATGTAGGCAAAAAAAAAGTCCTTTGAATGAGGCAAGGCACAGGCGTGTACACAGGCACAATCCGTCAGGAACACCTAGGGATTTTCACAATGGTGTAGTAACCATTTCTGCTTGAGGAGTCAGAGGTTGTCCATCAGAAGTTCCTCTGGATTGGAGTAATCATCCCTGGAGACAGGAAAGCATGAAGCATGTATTAGAAGTTATGTTGAATAGTTTTACACATTGCTTGGACAGGATTTAGAAAAGTAAGAAGACTCAGTCAGCAACTTGTCGATGCTTAAAGATAAACCATATGGTTATTGATTATTTTCAGATGAGAGAGTATGTGTGTGTGAGAGAGATATATAATGTCTAATATTGGCCTTTGATTAAGTATAAAACTGCTTTCGAATAAGCCTTGATGGGACTGGTGTGCAGAGAGGAGTGTAATGTTAAAATTACATAAAAAATGTATGTTTAATCCAAGGTGTGCTACTTCTAAGTCAAGGGGAAACACTAAATGTACGCTCTGTACACAGTTTCTCAAAAGCACCATGGGCATTAAAACTTTTCCCACTGTGGTGAGGATCTTCAAAAAATATAAAGGAATGTCTGACACATAAAACAAGTATTGCGACCTCCCTTCTCTTTTTCACCATGGTTCTGTCCTGTAAAGTGGCAAGTATGTTTTGTTAATAAAATGCATTTGCAGTGAGCAGTACACACCTCAAACCCACAAGGAACACATGACAGAGGAGCATTTAATGAGTGGCATATGAGCTGTGTAGATTGATAAAAACATTCATAAATGAGTAGAGATTATAATGTAATCTATCCTTGCTCAGTTTTCAACTCAGTTATCCCAGTGGTATCATTAGCACTTCTAATGATTTTACAACTGGCAAAGCAATAACTTTAACATCATTAAATGGTTAAATATCCATATTTTACTGTTCAAGTAATAAATCCCATCAAATAGAGGTGAATTAGTCACCATATTATACATAAAGAAGAGCAGAGGCTAAGGTTTATTTACTAACCTGCTGTAGACATTCAATAATGCTCTTCATCTTTCAGCCTGCTGCACCTCCCTTTATGTTGCAAAATGCCAATAGTCTTGGGGTGTACTTTTCCAGAACACTCAGGAACTTTGGCTTGAGATTGATTGCTATAATTCTCATGAATTCCTGCCTGGCCTATAAAACAATATAAATAATAATCAACCAAGTACAAGTGAAACGCCAATCACATTTGTCAAAATAAGCACATATAAATTAACTGTTGAATGATCATAGATTGCATTGCTAAGAAAGTGGTTAAATACATGAACTCACCTGAGATAAGGTGAAGAGGGCAGTTAATTCCATCTCTTGACAACCTCCAATTAAAATAGTACAACTGGTTAGTTACTTTCAAATTACACTAATGAGCATGACCAGATATAATCAACAGAGTAACATTACATTTTAAATAGTGGTAGGTAGCAGCAGCTATTAAAAGTACCTTAAGTATGTGTAAAAACTTGGAAGACAATTGACTTTCATTAAAGGTTGTATCAGCGATTTTGGGTGGAAACATAAATGATCACATTCATCTGATTTTTCCTCACGATCCGCTAGCTGCCCGCCCCATAAGCAGGCCGTCAAAAAACCGCGTCTCTGTAGGCAGCCTATGCTCCGAGATCGTACACAAAAACAATGGTACTACCAACTACTCAAAACCAAAATAAACAGTATTCCAACCAATCACAATGATCTGCACAAACGTGACGTCACTTCTGAAGCGAAATCCCAAACAAACATACTTATGAATAATTATGTTATGTTTTAAAAAATAGTGTTCAAGCATCCAGAATTATAACCACGTTAATAATGTTTGTAAGAAACCAAACCGTTTGTAAATCCGTCAAGATTTCAGCGAGATAAGAGTATTAGCGTTTGTGCAGATCATTGTGATTGGTTGGAATACTGTTTATTTTGGTTTTGAGTGGTTGGTAGTACCATTTGTTTTTGTGTACGATCTCGGAGCATAGGCTGCCTACAGAGACGCGGTTTTTTGACGGCCTGCTTATGGGGCGGGCAGCTAGCGGATCGTGAGGAAAAATCAGATGAATGTGATCATTTATGTTTCCACCCAAAATCGCTGATACAACCTTTAACAAGGGTCTGTTGAAAGTTTAAAAATGCAATTATTACAAGAGATATTTAAGGCACAGATACTAGAAATATTTTACTAGCTGCTCTCAGATAAATATACATTTTAAGCTAAATTCATAACTCCAACATTAATATTTAAGTGCAGATAAGTGAAATAGCCTATCTATAGTCAAAACATAAGAATCTTAAACTGTACCATAAGAAAAACAAGTGTCAGCACGAAATTCAAGCTATTATAGGCTACTTATTTTTATTTTCAATTAACGTTAAAAAGTCAAATTTAGCGGTGGTCAAGATAAGCTAAGGGGCACCATTATCTTTCCATTCAGCGTTTGATTTCTCAACCTGTCCCTCCGCAGCCTGGGAACAGTGTATTCTACGGTCTATGTTTTTACCTAATGTTAAATCACGACGTTAGTCGTCTTAATTCAAACTTGCATAGTGTGTTGAATGAGTTAACATGTCTGATAACGTTAGGTAGACACATTTGTAACTCAGCACATTTGAATTAACTTTATAGGTAACGTAACGTTAGCTTAAATTAATTGCCTTTGTGCAGGCAAAACAAATGTAGTCCCCCTCCACCTGCGGCCTCCCCGCACAGTCCAGATGATACCAACGCCCACAATCCTGTCTGGTGCACTCAATCTGAAAAAGAATACATTAATGAAAATTTACAATGTAGCACACTGGTAGTGTGGGTGCAGGTAAAAATGGCAGACGCATCTATCGAAGAAAAATATACGACCTCAGTCCGGGCCAGATGGACTGGGGAGTTTCTCCCACACAGTTGAGTGCTTCTTTTTTATTTCTACAGACCACTGTGTACATGTGAATGTGTTAAGAAATATAAGCCAACATTTTCTCTAATATAATCCTTGAATGTTCACATACGCTAATTTTAAAACTTTTCCTCTTCGTCCTTTAACATATCAGACAAAACCCCAAGCTGGGCCTCCTTGCCTTGAGAGGTCTGCAGCCAGAAACTTTTAGAGTTAAAGTGTGTGTGTTAATTTTTCCTATGTGCGTATGAACACGCACTATTTTGAAGCAGAAAAATACCTATAAATGCATCTGAATGGTCCTTTGTACAAGGATGAGCACATATTTGTGACTATATCTAATTTTCACATCATCTAGATTAGGATGGGCCCAGGCTAGGTAACTGAAGGCCTTTTTTGTCAATTTAATGAGCGCAACTGCATGAATATATATCTTTTTTGACACTTCAGCTTGATAAACTAGGCTGATCTTTCCGGAAGGTTGAGAGTCGTCCCTGCTCAGATGCTTCCAATAACAAAAATGTGGCTGGGGCCTTGATTCTGGTGCATAGGTCTGCCCGTGTGTCTTTGATGGTGAGAGGCCTATGTGTGAGTATATTGGTGTGCGTGCTGGTTCTGGTTTAAACTTGTTTTGCAACTGGCCCAAACCCCCCTATACAGAATACCACCTTTATGCAAGCATGTCATAAGCCGGTCAAGGCGATGCCCGGCACAGAATATCACGCTTACATAAAATCAGAACAGGGCCTTTACTCTGGCCATACAGTGGTCTGTAGTGATACATATATATCAGAATCAGAATCAGAATCAGCTTTATTGGCCAAGTATGTGAACACATACAAGGAATTTGACTCCGGTTTTCCGTTCCGTATACACATCCATATATACATATATATACACACACATATATACATATATACACATACACATATATATATACATGTACATACATATATACATATATACACATACACATATATATATACATGTACATACATATATACACTGTAGGATATCTAATATTTAGATATAAAGAAAGTACCCCCCCCCCCCCCCTTTTCTTTCTATCTCTGTCGCTCTCTGTCTCTCTCCCACTCACTGACCCCTCTCCCCCCCCCCCCCCCCCCCCCCACACCTTAACCCAATCAGGACAGGGATGCCCTTTCTGTGGAGGTATTTCTATGTGTTTGCGGAGTGTGGAATTTTACATTTCATCCCTGGACTTTTTGAATGTTCTTCTGTCTGTTGGTTCTGGGACTTTGGTGTTAGGCATTCTGTGGATTACCTTGGGAGAAACAAGCTGTGGTCTGGTATTGTCTTTCATTCATTTCTTCTGTGACTGTAATTTGTCCATGTCTGTAGCATCGATTGTTTGTTAAGGTGAACCTACGTCTTTAGTTAAGGCATTGAATACTGGTTGTAACTTAAATCTCATAATTTTGATCTGGTTGTGAGTTGTACATTTTGATAAAGGTTGATCCAACAGGCTGCTCTGCCTATCAATTAATTTGTCGATTTAATTGATAATTGATATCCTTGATAATCATTAACAAATTAAATCAAATAAATAAATTTTAAGTGTTGGATAAGTGAGGAGTTTTAAACGTTGAAGCCACTTGTGTTCGGTATTCAGAGTGCTGAACATTAAAAACGAGGGCGTTGGCTGTTAAAACTGCTGGATTCAGAAAATACACATTTTACTAAATCCTCACTTCCCCGACAACACATATACATACATACACACATACATGCACATAGACTCAATCATACATACTATATATAATACATTGTGCATAATCAAATATAATGGTCATATATTGTTTTCAGGCCTCATCATTCCCTCTTATGCATTTATCTGTAAGGATACCTGGGTGGAAGATGAGGGGCACTCCCTCAATCTCCCTGCCCTTACACCCTGCACAATGCCTACCCGGATTATGTAATTACTGTTTATACTAAATTTTATTCCACATTCCACCCTTTGTGACTTCATAGTCACATTTTGTCAAGCTGTCCCTACCATCTGTTGTCAGATAGTTACTGCTCAAAGAGATCTAATGTATAAATCAATACCAACTTATAGGTATAACGGCCTCCCTAAACGGCCTTTCTGCTGCTTAGTGTTTGCCACTAGTAAATCGATTTGCCCAGTAGCCGTCGCCCAGTACTTGTAAGCGAATGTGAGCAGTATGACAAAGTGCTGCTTTAGGCATGCCCCCATTACATGCGCCACGTGGCCCCCTCCCACGTGAATGCCGCTTGTGATTGTGACAGACAAAGACTGTGATTTCATCACCTACTTTTTCCTGAACTTTAGCAACAGGGCAAAGCGTGGCCATTGATCCACAACGAGGCTCAGTGTTGTCTGAATTTCTTCTTAAAAACATAAACATTTAACCATGTATACATTGTCTGCTTAAGCGTGAGTACAATAAAATAAGACCAGCCACGGGTTTTAGGTGCACAATCAAGTCTTAGGTTATACAGTGACATAAGATGTTTTTCGCGGAGTAACATACGGTACTTAAGCGGAATAATGTCTTCTCTTCTTCCCGGGTCCTGCTTAAACCACGTTGGACCAGTGGACAGAGGAGAGGTTACTAGCACTTCACTCAGCCATAGCTGGCCATGATATTCTTTGGCAGAAGGATGCAAGATACTATGTGTATACTTTAACTATGTTAATGTATTTTAACTATCTGCCATAAGTAAGGGAGCGTTTTGCTCCTGAGTGTGAAAATCTGTCTTCATGTATGTCTGTGTAGTCAGTGTATGTTCTTCAACCCAGGTGCTTTTCACACTGTAGAGGGTCATCACTGTGGAGAGGTTACTAGCACATGCGATGCACAGTGATTCAGGTCACTGCTCTCCACGCAGCTTCATGTCCTCACATTCAGGTGCAGAGGGGAGGGTTTCAATCACCCACTCTTTGGTGCCCAAAAACGAGAGCTTACTCTAACTCTTTTCTACTTACTATTCACTTTCACAATCTCTACTTCCCTTCTCCATTTGTTTCTCCCTTCTCAAACTCATTTTCCTGGAGGGAAATGTTACTCTAACATAACCCTTTCCCTCTAAATGAACAGCTCTCACTCACTCTCTCTCTCTCTCACTCTCTCTCACATCTAGCCTGCATTCTAACTTTAATCCCTGCGCTTCTACACTTCTCTTGTTTCCTCATCCTCCCTATTTTCTGAAGGTGCACCTTTCTCATCCTGCCTTTCTGCTATTCTCCTTAAATCACCCCTAATCTCTTCCTATGCGCATTGTGGTTCTCTCGCTCTACTACAGTGATTAAGGTGAAACCACACAGTTTTACCTTCAACCTTAAGTGCAGTAGGAGTTATTAGAACCACCTTGTATGGTCCCTAATGCCTGGGTTCACTCCAGCTTCTTTTAAACACTAATATACACCCAGTCTCCCGGGCGTATACCACATAAATCCTCTGAGATGTCGATTTTCCTTCAGTGGCTCCTTTTACCTGTTGGAGAATAGTCTTGTGTATTAAGGTTAGATGCCACACATAATATGACAGCTCTCGCTCAAGCTGTTCAAGCGGAGGTCCATTGTATGGACCCCGTAGGTACGGTACTGGCATTAGTCTACCTGTTAGCATTTCCTGTGGGGTTAGATGCGTGCTTCTGTTAGTTTGCATTCTCATGCTCATTAATGCCATGCAGTGTTAGTGCCTCTACCCATTTGATTCTGCCGTCTGCACATATTTTAAGCATTTCCCCCTTGCGCAATGGTCCTGACCATGCGCATCTTTAATCAGGGTGTGGACTACTGACGTAGGCGCTACAAATGGCCTTTTGGCCCTCGCCACAATCCCTTGTTAGGGCCGTCCTCTGTTTCCACCGCTCCCTTTTTAGCCAAACGCTGAGTTGTACACACTTGCTTTGTTTTGTGCCTCAATGAGAGAGGCCAAGTTCCCTGTGGGACCGGGCTCTTCTGCTACTATCGCTCCCATCAGGGCTAGCCCTATGGCAGCACGATGCGCTGCCTCGTTTGCTAAATTGTTGCCCTTGGTCTCCTTTCTGCAATGGAAACATTCCACCCATTTGGAAAACATGTCCACAATCACCAGACAATATTTATAACCTCTGCATGGACTTAATTCTACAAAACCCATCATTAGATAAGAGAATGGTTCCTCGGGGACAGGCTGTCCCCCTGCTCCCATTGATTGTCCGTGAGCAGAGTTATCCTGTAAAGAGATCACACATTTGTCACAGAATCGCTGCGCAATGGCTGAAAACTCTGGTGTATACCAGTAAGCTTTTACCACATCTAACACACATTTTTGAAGTATGGTCAATACCATGAGTCATTTTTTGTAACAAAATGATATGTACATGCAAGCAACACAGGTTTTCCTTCAGGTGAGACCCATAGCCCGTCCGGGCGGGGTACGTATCGATGCTTCCTCCACTGGGTTTGTTCCTGTTGTCCTGTAGATTTCTGCAACAACTTCAACTCATTGTTATCAAACTTATATCATTGTTATCAAATTTATATTATTTACATTATTTACATACATTTGCAACACTGGGGCATCAAAGGAGAGTGTTGCAGTTTTTGCTGCCTGATCAGCATGAGCATTCCCCTTTTTGAGACATCATCTTAAATTTTCCTATGTGCCTGGCATTTACACACCTCTATTTCTTTAGGTAGGAGTAATGCTTCCAGGGCCGGCCGCTGGCATAAACCCTCTATGCGGTTGTTTAGGGCCACGACCGCTAGGGGGGGGGGGCCACACGATCCCATCCTTTTAAAAAAAAATTTTTTAAACCAGGTAACATTATTAGTTGATATATTTTAATTATGTTATTTATCCCCTACCCCAAAACTAGTGTTATTAATTGAATATGGAAGGAAAAGAGAATATTTCATAACATGTAGCTAGTTAAAAGGATTTTATAAGCAACATGCAGTTCCCCCCCCCCAGCCAGCACTTACCTTCTCTCCCATTCACAACTTATTTTGATGAGCTAAGTAACGTTAGACAAATGGCTCCTAGTATACAATTTTGAACTGGCGCTCAAGGGCGGTATAAGAGAAAATTGGGGAAGGACAAAAGAACACGGGATAAAGGTATGTGATTGTTATGAATCTGTATCTACGTTAGTTAACCACCTAGCTAGCTTAACCCATGTTAGCCGACGTTAGCTAATGTTAGTTGTTGCTCAAAGTAAACTGAAGATAGCAACATCCAAAAGCAAATTTTAACCTGCCAAGTTGGAAAGTAATGAATGCATTATTCATTTTCGCTGAACCGTTTTTCATTAGAACAACTAGCTAGCACCTGATTGCAAGCATCCTTGATTGCAAGGTTAGCTTTGCTTGTTAGCTAGCTAGCTACCAGTCGTTTTTTCTTGCAACAATAAGTCGTGGTTTTGATTTTGAACAAATTAAACTGAACATAGTCAAAGTTCATCTTAACCTGCCAAGCTGGCTAGAAAGTAATAAATGCATTATAACATTTAGATGCTGATTCTGTAACGTTTTTCATTAGAACATGCTCGTTTTTTTTCCACTGCTTGCTAGCCAACCTGAGTAGGATTGTAAGCATCATTTAATCTTCTTGATTGTTAGCTACCTACCAATGTTTTTTCCCAACATTAAAGTCATGTTTTGATTTTGAACTAATAAAACTGAACATAGCCACAACTAATTTTAACCTGGCAAGCTGGCTAGAAAGTAATGAATGCAGGTATTTGTAAAGGCTAGCTTTGCTTAATAGCAAGCTACCAATGTTTTCTTGCAACATTAAATGTGTGTTTTGATTTATTATTTAATACATAAAATATGAAATTGCCCCAAATAGTTTCAGGCTTACCATTTGCTTTCTATCTATGTTAAATTGTATTTGGATAATTGGATAATTTGTATATTTGTGTTCATTCAGTTGTGAGCGATGTGTGTGATGTGGTGGTTGAGCTGGGAGTGTTCTGGGGCCACAACAAAATCTTGTTTAGGGCCACCAAAATCCTAGGGCCGGCCCTGAATGCTTCCAATACATTTGCAACTAATCTATAGTGAGACACACACTTGCCCCCTGAGGTTATAAAACCTTGTTCTTTCCATTAAGCTCAAAAATCATGCACCACTCCAAAAGCATATCTTGAATCACTGTAAATGGTCAGTTTTCCATTTAGCCAAATAGCATACTCACTCTTGTGAGCACAAATAACTCACATGTTTATGTGAGTGTAACTGCGCATTTTCTAAAATTTGATGCTGATTTCTTACCGAATAGGCAGCTCATGGAGCTCCTGTTGTGGGGTGTCTCAGGGCTGATCTGTCAACAAAAACTACAATCTCGGGGTTAGTGAGAGGCACATAATTTAAATCACTGCGGGGTTTTAACACTTTTTCCACAATATGCTCCCAGGAATGCGGTTCTCCTTCTGTGGAAAGTAAGATAAGAGTTAAGAGTAGTGCACCTCTTTAGGGTAATATGAGGTAGAGCTAGTAACATTCCATGCCAATGCAATAACCTGGTAGGAGTTAGGTGTGCTGTTTTTGCCTGTAATAACAGAGCATGAACAGCCTGGGGAATGTAGCCAGTCAGGAGAGAGTATACTACTATGTCATGTAATACAGCTTCTGTTGCAGCTGCTACAGCTCGCAAACAGGCTGGCAGTCCTCTAGCTACAGAATCAAGTTTTTCTTGAGTAATATCCAATTGGTTTATACGTTTCACCATGTTTCTGAGTTAAGACGGCTGTCATACATCCATTCTTTTCATCTACAAATAGTTCAAAAGGTTTCTTTTTCTTCGTAATCGGGAATTCCTAAACACAGAGTGTTTATCAAAGCTAATTTAATTCCCTTAAATGCAATTTCAGCTTCTGTTGTTTAATTAAAATTTTCAGTAATTTTCATTTGGACCCATGGGTAATTTTGTCTAATTGCTGTACAATCACAAAAAAATCTACTATCCAGTTTTGGCAATAGCCAACCAATCCTAAGAATGATATAATTATTATTTTATCTATTTATAGATAAAATATATATATATATATATATACATACACATACATACATACATACATACAAAACCTAGAATGCACTTAATTTTATTTATATATTATATTTTATCACACGTATCTAATTACTCAACTTGACTCACCACTCAGACTCAGATGACACATTCCATTCATCCCATTGCCGGCACATTCACACACTTCCTTCTGGCCAGTGTCGCCGTCCCGTAGGCCCCTTAGCGACTTTGTTTACCGTCCTGTAGGCTCCTTAGTAAACTGTTTACCGTCCCGTAGGCCCCTTAGTAAACTGTTTGCAAACTGTTTGCCGTCCCGTAGGCCCTCCTAGCAAACTTTATTCATAGCTATGATCAATGTCGCCCCCTCGCGACTTTTATACCTCTACAAAACCATGAGCAGTCCGTAACCCACTAGGCCCCCCAGATGCACTGAGACACGCCCAGGCCGGTGCGCCGCAACCAAACAAATGAGCACACACCGCCCCCAAAGAGACCCCCGAACAAACAGTCAGGTGATCGAACACCAGGCGAATCAGACAAATGGCCGACCTGAACGACACAACTGGGGCCCAGGAGGGAGATCGCAAGCGAGCTCACAACCTGCTCTGTCCCAGCAGGGCACTGTCTAACTGGGACTTCCGAATGCTGAAACGCCAGATGAATCAGACAAGCGGCTGAATTGCACGACCCCCGCTGGGGCCACTGGAGGTTGAAGGGGTGAATGAGCACCAACCAGACAACCCGAACATCCCTCCAGTCCTGTTACCCAGGGGCACTTCGAACAGAGACAACCGAATGAATGAACACCAGTGTGAACGACCAAACGCTGTATGAACGAAGTCGCCAAAGGACAATAATGCACACAAATGAATGGCTCGAATGCCCATCCCAGACGGCCGCAGCACATATGAGTGGCCCAAGGCGCAGTTAGTTCTGGTCGTTTAGCCCTCCCCCTGATACACTTCCTTAACACAGATGGAGCAGTATCCACAGAACCTCACTACTTGGACTACCCTAGGCCTTGTTAGTTCTGCCCGTTCAGACCTCCTCCTGATACACTTCCGCATTACAGATGGAGCGGTATCCACAGAACTTTATCCTAAGTATGCACCTTGCACACTTCTTACACATAATATTTACAACAGGCATAACATTGCATCAGTATTTACATATATATATACATTTACATACATTTTTCATAACATCAGTTATAAAAGACATTCAGTTGTTCAACAACATTTAAGAAATGTTCAATTATATTAGGCTACCTAATTGTGATAAAATTATGGTTGGGATAAGAGTTAAATTCACTATAGATCATTCCTGAAAGTAGCCTATAGGCAACATGAGATCTTTCCCATCAAAACGGAGACATTTTATGAGATGTAATCTATGTTTTTGAAGCAATGCATATCAGTTATTTCCCAACATGGATATAATGCAAAATGGATATAATGAATTCAGATATTGTTTGAAAATTTGTCCATTCTAAGCCTGATATAGCCTACACCTATGCATCAGCCTATACTGTAATGTTCTTCCCCTCAAGAAATAACCAGTGTGTTCTTGCTTTCTGTTCGAAAGGTTAAAATATCCTAATATTATCACTGTATACCTGGATAATGCCTGCCTCTCTGAAATGTTTCTGTCGGGGAAACTCTGCTTGACTCTGGCTCTAGTTATGGGGGTATTTGGCTGCGTTCCCTCCCCTCCTCTGGGCTGGGTTGCACCGGTCATTCGCAAGTTTGTAACTAAAATTTGTGCGTAAAGTCTTTACTAGGTCCTTAGTTGTCAATAATTAGTTTCAAACTGTCGCGGTATTACATTCAGTTGCACCACCAATACCAATACATAAGTAATGTCTTAGCTAGTGAAAACCAAGTAATGTGTAGTTCAATCAAAGAGTGTAAAGAGAGAAGAGAGTGAGCTTCTGCAAAAGCGAATGGAAGGCGATGTCATCACACGCTCTGTGATGACGTAATTGAAAACGAAACATATCAGAGGTCCTTGCTGATTCAGGCGTTAAGCACGATACCGGCAACTGTCCTCAATGCAATAACAAAGAAACAGTTAGGCACATTCTGCTAGAATGTCAGGCATATGTCAGGGATAGGGAGAAACATAGGAAACTGATTGGGGATAAGGGTGGGCAGTTTACATTGGCTGGGCTGCTGGGTGGGTCAGTGGGATATGAGGTTCGCAGAGCTGTGCTGAATTTTATTTATTCGATTGGGGTAGGTGGGAGGGTCTGAATCCCTGCTATCGCTTGTCCACACTCCGTAACAGTAGGTGGCGGTATGCACCTGACAGTTGGTAGCAACCTGCCATAAAAAACCCAAAGAAGAAGAAGATTCAGGCGTTAAGGATACAGTTGTAGACCCCCGACGTCGTCACGGACACGGTCTCTGGTTCTAATGCCACCGGCACTTCATAGAAGCATAGACTCGTAAATGAAAGTGTTGTTATTTTGATCCAGCACACAAACGTTTGCTAAACTTTTAAATTTGATATTCGGCTGGTGTTAGCTACATTAGCCACTTAGTCTGCTAGGTAAAGTTTGCACCTCTGATTAAGCTACCTAGCTAGCAGTTCCTTGCTAGCGTTTTAGTCTTCATGGCTGTCTCCTGAAACACTGACAAGCTAGAAAGCTAGTTTAGTGAATAGCGATTGAAATTGTGATTACTATGCTATAGGCAATTTCATACATAGGCTACTTTGTGCATTGTTCATTGGAAACACAGAAAGGTTTTGCTGTCTGTTACTGCATCCAAATGCAACAACTTCGTTTTGCAACCTTGTTCACTGCAATCTCTGCTTTCAAACATTCAGAGTCATATGGACAACATAGTTTTGCGCTAAAAGTTTATTAACGTTAGCCAACATACAAACAACTGCTTGCTACGCTGCTAAATTCGCTGATAGCAACATTAGCTATGACCTGATACAACTAGTATGAATTCATAACATCTGATTCACCTACGATCGTCTGTAGAATAAGAATCAACTGGTTAAATATCAAGAATATTGACTGACATTGCAACAAAATCTATATATTCTCATTTTGATGCTAAACCTATAAATCGCCTTGTGTTTGTAGTTTGTTCAATAGTTTCCCTTTCAATATTACAGAATGAACAGCTATAATATACGTCCAATTGGAATCTCTGTAGTGTATCCTTTGCTGGATATATTTTGTGCATAATCTTGAAAGCTACTTCTTTGGTTTTATTAGTGATACAATAACGACTGAAAACGCACCACATATCTTCCCATAGCCTACTAATGAAGGAAACACTGAAGTCCACCCATATCTCGATGGAGGAGTAAAAGTGAGAGTGCTAAATAAAGATCTAACCATCTGGTTGCTACACTTGTCATTAATTATATCAATGTTATCCAAAAGCAAGTGCCTTGAGACATAGCAATGGTCTATGCTATAGCATATGCCTTGATCTCTATGTAAAGAGAGTTTTCCTAGAGATTGAGCCCAAAACAGTGAAGTATTCTTTAACTGAAATCTGACAGTTGAATCTGCTATACAACTCATCAGTGCTTAGAAACTGATTGTCATAGTTCAATAACTGACCAACCAACAGTATGTTAGACTCAAACTATCGTTTTTTTTTTTTAAGTTCTATTTTGATGTGTAATGTACTTATTATTCCAACACTTGAAAAGTTGTGTTTAAAAATCATACACCACATCTGTATCACTTGCTGGTGAAAATTGGATAATTTAACAGGTATTTTGTTAACATCAAAACTACATTTCAGAAAAAAGTTGATACCACCAAGCTGTTCAAATATATGATTAGGGAAAGTATTCCTGAGAGAATAATTAGTGTTGATGATGTTTCTAAGCCAATTGATCTTAAAAGTATTATTTGAGGTGGTGTAATCAAGTATATTCAAACCACCCTGTTCATGGGGATTACATATTATGTTCTTCTCTAAATAATGGGGTTTATTCCTCCACACAAAATTAAATAATATTCTACCAGCTCCTTGGTAACATTCTTTGGTACAAATAAAGCCTGAGAAATGTAGGCAGCTCTTGACAACCCTTCAGACAACAACACACAACCATAGATGGACAGATCTATGTAGCCATGAATTAAGCTTCCTTTTAGTAGATTCAACAATGGGATCAAAATTCATAGAGCCTTGTGCCGTTTCATCCTTACAAAGTTTAACACCAAGGTATGTAACAACTTCCTTTACCTGGATACCTTCAGCTTCAGTAATATTTATATTTTTAAAGTGATACTGCAGTCAAAAACCGACTTTTCCCGTTGAAAACCTATGTTTTGAGTTAGATTATGATCATACACAACTGTTTATGTCCGAAAATTTAATGTTTAGTCAAAATGGTTTTATCTGAGTTTTTGTGTAGACTTACCAATATGCTGGCTTCCGGGGATTCGTGACGTCACGAAATCCTTAACATAAAAATGGGTGGACTTGAGGTGGTCCTAGGGGTGGGTCTTGGCTGGGCACGTGGTATAAAAGTAGAGAACGACGATTTTTTTTTTTCCTTCTGAGACTGAAACGCTTGTACTGCTAATTAGCTAGTTCAAGTTCAAATGCGAATTGCTTTGTATTATTGCTAACGTTAATATTACGACTTATATCGAGCTACAGTTATTCATATACGACGTCTTACTACTTGGTATGTTTAGCTAACTTGCCTGCATTATGCCAAGGAGTCAGAGATGTATCGTTCCTCGGTGCAACGCCACCGGCTCTGCTAGCTTTCATAATGTGCCGAGAGACCCAGCGCTACTTAGCCAGTGGCTTCAAGCTATCGGTGTAGAGCACGCGGACTTGTCGAAGAAAGCCCTAGTGACAGTGTGCAACGCGCACTTCACACCGGACTGCTACCACAATGGCTTTGAGATGGGCTTCTATAAAACTCTGTCGCTGAAGCCAGGTGCCATCCCAACAGTGATGGATGTAATTTTGTAATCATTACATCAGCTAAGTAAAACAGATAAGTACAATATACCTATTGCATTGTATTTGTGACATTGTGTAATTGCACATGTATTGGCCACTATTACAGTTGGGCCAAGCATGCCCGACTACGGCACAGCAGTATTAGACAAATCAAGAATAGCTTCATAACTACGCTGACATAACGTTACCTCAGTAACCTCACGGCAACATAGGTTTTCTGGAGGGGACAGGTTAGAGCAGTGGCCACAAGCACACCTGTCGGGACATTAGTTTGTTTCTGTTTACATGCAAGTTCTGTACAAACTACAACAAAAATGCTTTTGCAAACGGTTGACATTACTGATAGGTAATAGCTAATGTGGGGTTGAAGGCAACCTATTGTGTGTGTGAGCTATCTTTTATGAATACGTAACGTTAGCTAATAAACGATAGCAATAATACATTTGATGTAGCCCTAGCAAAACCAGTAACCAGTTGGTCAGTAACTCGGACGGAATGTATCGATAAGTTAGGTAATGCAAGGCAGTCTGTTGTGTGTGAGTTTAGCCCCGTTTGGTCCAGAGATAACTGGTAACTTAGCTAGCTAGTTATATTAGCTATATCATTTATGAATAATGTTAGCTAATAAATGATAATTCTCTCCGGACCAAGTGAAGTTATGAGGGCGCTACAACCAGCCATGTTCAATATACTAACGTTACTGTGTGACTGGGTTTTGCTGTGTATTTGAATGTATTCAATAGTAACGTTACTTTAGGCAGAAAAACAAGCTAACTTAGCTAGGTAACGTTAGCTTTACCATTCGGCTACATCCCGGGTCCTCTCCTCGCGAAGACGTTGCTCAACTAATACAGCCATTTTATTTAGTTGTGAGGAGAGAGCTGGAAGGGGGCTGAGTCAGTTCACCAAGACACACCCTTTCACTCCTTGACCGTATGAATATTCATAATATGACTACGTGGCATCATCGTCATATGACCACACCTACTCACGAGTTTCAGTTCAAATTGAAGCGGAAAAAAGGGCCTTAGACAAGCCTCTGCAGTATCTCTTTAAGAGGAAACAGTTCACGTTTTATATTTACTTTAAGATCAGATACCTTTGAAAAATGATCTATGGTACAAATTGCCTTACCAAGCTCTGTATAGTTTTAAGAAATAAAGTGGTGTCATCAGCCAGCTGACACATATTTAGCTCTTTCCCAAAAACATTACTACCCTGGAAAAAGTTGTGTTCACATAATGAGAGGATTTGCGTGACAAGCAAAAATAAAAAGGGAAATTGGACAGCCCTGTCTAATACCTCTTAAAAGGGAGAATCTATCAGATGTGCCATGAGCCAATTTAACAGAGCTGTTGCAATCTGTGTAAAGAGTTATTGCATTTCTAAAGAAATTTCCAAATTTAAAATACTTTAATATCTTGAACATAAACTTGTGTTTTATTGTGTATAAAAATCAATAAACAGGATCAGACTGTCATCATTAATAAAATGGTTATAATCTATAAGATCAAGGACAAGACGAATATTGTTACATATACAGTCAAGCCGGAAAGTCTGCAAACTCTTTCACCTTCTCCACGTTTTATTACGTTAGACATATTCTACAATAGATTGAGTTCATTTTTTTGTCTCAAAATGCTACACAAAATAGCCCATAATGACAAAGTGAAAACAGGTTTTTAAACATTTGTGCTAATTTATTAAAAATCAAAATGTAAAATATCATATGTACACAAGTGTGCACACCCTTTGATATGACACCCAAAAGAGCTGAGATGCATTTTGTTTCCACTGATACTGCTTGAGATGTTTCTACAACTTAATTGGAGTCCACCTGTGATAAATTCAATTGATTGGACATGATTGGGGATTGCCAACACCTGCCTATATAAGGTCCCACAGTTGACAGTGCATGTCAGAGCAAACTCCAAGCCATGGGGTCAAAGGAATTATCTGCAGACCTCAGAAACAGGATTGTGTCAAGGCATAGATCTGGAGAAGGGTACGGAAAAATCTCTGCAGCTTTACAGGTCAGTAGTATATGGAATACGGCTTATGTCACTTTTTGATTGAATTTGATTGATGGGTGATAGGTCAAAGGTCAAGCGGTCAAATGGGGATCACATTTGCATATTTTAATTTTTAAATTTTTTTATATTAATTATTTTTTTATTTTTTTATTTTTTATTTTTATTTTATAAGGTATTATTATTCGGGGGGTGGGGTTATTGTGGGGGATTTTGTTTCAAGGTTTTATTTATTGGTATTGTAACGATGTCATTTTATTGGGGTTGTTTGTTGTAAACGTCGGTTTTATGGTCGTTTTTTGGGTGAGGAATTTTTTATTTATTAGAACAACATCGCGAAAAAGTAACTTTGTATATATATATATATATATATATATAAAATGTATAGGTTAGTGGCAATAGTTTGTGTTAGCAGAAGCGTTTTAAAAGAATAAAAGAATAAAATAATTCAAGACGGTTAATTGCAGACTTTTTAAACGTGCGCGAAGGGAAAAGCTCTTAACAAATTGTTAAGTCAGGGAAACCATGAACAAACTAACATGTTATTGCGTGTCTGTATTTCCAAGACATGCTAGAGTCTGACTTCTAGTTTTGACTTCGACAAGCTCTTAACAAATTGTTAAGTCAGGGAAACCTGTGTGTGCGAATGACACCAAACCCGAGGACAAAATCCGCGGAGGTCCAAGACATGTTTGCTAGAGAGAGAGCTGTTGTAAACTACACATGACAAAATCCGCGGAGATCCAAGACATTTTTTTTGCTATAGAGAGAGAGAGCTGTTGTAAACTACGCGTAAGTCTTTCAGCTGAAATGGAACAAGTCCCCAACAGTAGTTTCCTTACAACCCCTGAGGCAATTCAGAGACACAGAGCAGGACTGGCCGGCAGGCAGGCAGGCAGACGCTCACGACAGACGCAGTCACACAGCTTTGTAGTAAGCTACACATGGTCGCTGTTTTACGGCTAGAGAGAGAGCTGTTGTAAACTACGCGTAACTCTTTCAAAGTGTATTTTATTTGTCAAGGTTTCTACAATCCACAGCAGGGGTTTGTGTGACGTCTGCATGATCGAAACAGCTGGTTTTTGGCGGTTTTATGGGCGTAGGGGCCTATAAATGTGTCGGCTTTTCCTGACAACTCAAACACACGTTTTCCTGACGCAAAACAGAAGCTGACAATCGCCTGTAAAACAACCAGCAAAAGAAGCATGTCTACCGCAGAAAACTCAACACCGAAATCTCCAGAGGTTTTGACAAACAACACTGTTTTGACAAGACCAAAAAAGCCTTATACAACGGTATCAAGGCTTCAAGGATGTTCGTTTTACGAAGATTGGCCTGCAGAATTTTCAAATCGACGATGTGGCTACAATATCGACACGTCTGGCCAGGAACCAACGATGACCCTTTTCAACCTGTGTGAGGGGGAATTGTACAGCGAAAAATCAGAGTCTATATTATTTGTACGCAAGGATTGGTTTAAATTCAAGCAATGTTACAAAGATGTTGTGGACGATGTACAGAATATTTGTAGTTTTCTGAGCTGTTCGGAGGAATGCAGCATTATCTGTGTGTCCGCGATGAAAGAGTATAAAAAACTGTTCATTGCCGAGACATATGATTCAAGAGACATTGGGGATAAGCTAATTGTATTTAATTTGGACGACCTGCAAATGTTGAACAAGGCTATTGAGCGAGCCGATGAGGTGTTTGAGGAGCATAGACTTTGGAGAAATTTTACCGATGTGAAAACGAACTTATTGTCGCGTTTCAACACCGTGGCTGAAGAATCTGGTGATGAAGAATCTGGTGATGAAGATAAGGAAAATATACCACCAGCCCCACCAACAACGCCAATTGACAAAGACTCTACATGTTTTGTGTAAAAACAGTTTGAAAGTTGATTATGTTTGTGTAAAAGGTTTATGTCAAAACATGTAAGCAAAAAATATAATAATGTTTTTTGAAATTTTTAGATTGTGTGTGTTCAATATAAATGTATACATAATGTCTTTTTTTATTTGCCTCTGATGACGAAGACGCTACAAGTTTTGTGTAAAATAACATGTCAAAACATGTAAGCAAAAAATATATAATAATGTTTTTTAAATTTTTAGATTGTGTGTGTTCAATATAAATGTATACATAATGTCTTTTTGATTGATTTTGTGAACTTTAAAATAAAAAAAGCCTTTTCTTTTACAGGCTATTTTACGTATTGTTTCATTATTATTATTATTATTATTATTATTATTATTATTATTATTAATCGTTAAAATATGTTAAATTCAAATCAAACCCCCAAAAAGGAAGACCCCACCCCACAGAACATAACTCTAAAGTTTTAAGGCGTGGCTATAAGTTTCAGAGGTGTTTAAAAGCCACTCGACAAACTCAGTATTTCACTGCCTTAACAAAACTCTTGTCAAGCATGTCTCAGAGCGTTTACAAAATGTATAAAACCCTAAAGCGGGCCGATTGCTCAGAATCTTGGGAGCCTGAGTATTCAGCGAACAATGACAAACCGGCTACAGAGCCTTGGATCGATGCCGACAAAGCCGAAACCCTATTTTTACCAGGGGTAAAATCTATGGCCTACGAAGGCTGCGAGTTGACAAACGTTGCACAACAGTCCAGCCAAAAAACAAACCAGGAGTGTACAGACGATGAAATTGATGGCTGTCTCACAACCCCGATGATTAAGATGCTGAAAGCAATAGTCGCCTGTCTTCTGAATGGAGCAATAGAGAAACAAAGGAGAAGCGAATGCCCCGGCTGTGAAGTTGATCACCCCAGTCAACTGAGACACAGCTGCCTCTTTGAAGCGGATGCGTATTATTATAAAAGTAATTTTAATTACTTTGTGACAAATGTGAAAAAACCATGGCTGCAACCTCTGCTGGTCAAGGCCTTGAAAGTGTTCGGAGGGGTGCCAGATCCTGTGAGAATCTTGGGGTCTGTTGACACCATTGTTTCAGAACTTCGGGAGGAGCCACACATTGGGGATAAACTGTTGGAAATCTCGCGTACAGAACTTGACTCAGCCAGTGAGAAGGCTATTGCGGTTGTCAGCACAGACTTTTGGGAGATTGACGAGGCAATGCAGGAACATCTATGGTGCGAACACTCTGAAGGCGTGCGAAACCGGATGAACGACAACATTTGAAAACATTTCAAGAAATGTTTAAATGTTAATATGTATAATTTCTGTCATGTAACCTGTAACTTTTTTTAAAATACATAAATAAATACTTTGGTTTTTATATATTGTGTCATTATTGTGATAACTGTAAGGATGGCGGGTGAGAAACGCATGAAAGATGTTTATTATGCTCCAGAAAATCCAGGTTCTTACGGTGGCAAAGAGCGCTTGCGAATAATTTTACGTGAAACAACAGGGAGTAACATATCAAACAAGAAAGTTACGGACTGGTTATCGGGTGAAGAGGCATACACTTTTCACAAACCCATCAGAGTCAATTTCAAAAGAAACAGGGTTATTGTGAGAAACATTGATTCACAATGGCAGCTTGATTTAGTAGACATGTCAAGTTTATCTGAGCATAATGGTAATATGAAGTTTATGCTAACTTGTATAGATATATTGTCAAAATACGCCTGGGTACGTGTTCTTAAAAACAAGACCGGTATCAAAGTGGTAAAAGCCCTTCAAGAAATTCTTGCAAATGGACGTATACCTAAAAAAATACAAACCGATAAAGGTAAAGAATTTTTCAATAAAAGGTTTCAGAGTCTGATGAAACGCAACAAAATATTCCACTTTGCCACAGACAACGACGATGTGGTCGAACGTTTCAATAGAACGTTAAAATCCAGGATGTGGAGATACTTCACAGCGCACAACACTAGACGCTATGTAGATTCTGTCCAGGATTTGGTTTTGGGTTACAACAACAGCTATCACAATACGATTAAAATGAAATGAAATGAAACCCTCGAATTTCGTGGACAATGGGAAGTTGCTTTAGCAGAAATTCAATACCCATGTACATGGAATATGCTATCAAATCATGAAAATGTTTTTATCGTAAGTGATGGTAAGAAAAAGGAACTCAGCTACGTTGTTTTAATAAGCTGGGGATATTACAAGAACCTTAAGACGTTGGTGGATGAGATGAATAAGGCGCTAAAAATAAAGAAATTGGATATTGAGGTGTCCCATTCAACAATGAAAAACCGAATTTATATTAGTAGTGCAAACGAAAATATGTCGCTGAAGGCTAGTGGTAAACTTGCAAGGATGTTGGGTTTGGACCCGGATGTACCCTTAACAGTAGCAAGTTCTGTGGCACCACATCCGGCAGATATTCGTGCGGGTTTTTACACAATGTATGTTTACACAGACATTATTGACTACCAGAGAGTCGGAAATAGTTTTGTGCCCTTGCTACGATGTGTACATATAACCGTGTCTAGCAACGATGTCATCACAATCACGTATGAAAAGCCACACTACGTTCACGTGTGCAAGAAGCACATTGATAACATAACAATTGAGCTGAAATCGGATCAGAACGAGAACATACGCTTCACTTACGGTAAAGCCCTCATAAAATTGCATTTCAGGCCGGTGAAGCATCGATATCACGAATAAAAATGGCAAGTTCAAACCTATACGTTGACTCTCATAGGTACATAGACTATTATACAGCACAAGCCGGTAATGGTCTGCCGGGGTATAAGGGTGCGAGTGTTATGTATGGTAGCGGTCTTGGAGGACTTTTTAGAGGTTTATTCCGAATGGCATTGCCCCTACTAAAGAAAGGCTTCAACATAGCCAGACCACATTTAACATCAGCAGCTAAAAACATAGCCAAGGATGTAGTCCATGAAGTTGTGACGAGTCGTTTGAACAACGGTGAACAAGAAGGCTCGGGGCTTTTGGTCATGACACGTCGCGCACAGAAAAGGCCTCCAGGGGGGCGGGTCTCAAGTCGAGCCAAGTCTAAAAAGAGACGGCCGGCATACATTAGGGTCACAGTCGCAAAGAAGCGTAAGAGGAAGGCTAAAAAACAGACCAAGAAGGTTAAGAGAAAAAGTAGATACATTTTTTAAAAATGGCCTTTATACACAACATGTCAGAGGAATATATGAAGTCGGAACTGGACCTTTTTGCAGTTCCTTACACACAAACAAGCATTGATAAGAGCATCTACGTAGAAGTGCCACCCCTGTCTGCCATTTCGGATACTGGACCTCTAGAGTTCTATATAGCCGGTAATGGCGAAGATTACCTTGACTTAAACAATACTCTTTTATACCTACGGTGTCAGATAACCCGGGCCGATGGCACCAATATTCCGGCCGATGCCAAGGTTGGGCTTATTAATTATCCCATAGCGACCATTTTTTCACAGGTGGATATTTCATTGGGAGACCGGCTGGTAAGCCAGTCTAGCAACACGTACCCCTACAGAGCAATTATGGAATGTCTACTTAATTATTCTGAAGACACAATGTCTAATCAATTTACGTCCGGATTATTCTATAAGGACACCAGCGGACATATGGACGTAACAGACCCTGCGGGTGAAAACAAGGGTTTGAAAGATAGAACTCTATATACAGCAGCGAGTAACACTTTTGAGTTGCTCGGACCCATACATGCAGACATGTTTTTTCAGGAGAGACTACTTATAAACGGAGTCGATATAAAAATTAAGATGGTCCGTTGTAAGGATGAGTTTTGTCTAATGAGCGAGGATGCACCTCAGCAACAATACCGCCTTAAAATGGTCTCGGCCACACTATTTGTAAAAAAAATTGGGGTCTCTCCACCCGTTAAGCTCGGACATGCCCAGGCTCTACTGACATCAAATGTTAAATATCCGATTGACCGTGTTAGTCTTAAAACTTCAGCAGCTGGTCTTAGAGTTTGCAATTAAGAAAATTTGTTTTTGGGTCAATTACCGAAATCTATCATTATAGGTTTGGTAGATAACGACGCCTTTACAGGTGTTTACAACAAGAACCCTTTCAATTTCCAGCATTACAATACAGAATATGTATCCCTCAGTATGAACGGTCTTCCAATACCGAGTAAACCATATCTCCCAAATTATGGTAACGGTTCTGCGGTTCGCAAATTTTACAGCCTAATGCTGGCCACAGGTCGACATCTCAAAGACACGCCTTTGTGCATTAACCGTCAAGAATACCTGAACGGTTACACCCTTTATGCTTTCAACCTGACACCCGATGAAGGTTGCAGCCAGCATCTATCCCTGATCAAGACGGGTAATATACGTCTGGAGATGAGATTCAGAAACACGCTACCCAGAACAGTTAATTTAATTGTTTACGCATGCTTCGACAACATCATTGAAGTGAACCAGAGGAGGAACGTGTTGTATGATTATTATTAATCATGAATACCAGAGAACTAACGGCTATTTTGAGTAACAATCCTTACACAGAAAATAACTTTTATGGGGTTATGGCCTGTGATGAGCTACCGAATAATAAACTAAATAATTTACCAGCATTGTACATTGTGAATACACACCCTCGAAACAAGCCTGGAGAACACTGGTTAGCGCTATATTTGTGTGCGGATAAAACTGGTGAATGTTTCGACTCCTATGGCAACCCTCCTGACTACATTTATTTCCCAGATAACATCATTACTTTTTTACAAAAGAACTGTAAAAGAATTGTTTACAACAAGGCACAAGTGCAAGACCTACACAGCACAGTGTGGACAGCATTGCGTCTTTTATCTGCACAACAGGGCCAAAGGGGTTCCGTTTAATGAAATTATAACCCTATACTCTGATAATTTGAAAAATAATGATGCGATGGTTTCAAGATATGTTGATAAAATATACTTGGACAAGTGTGTTAAAAACATGTTAAACTGTGTACAGACTGCATGCTGTGGTGAAATGTTTAAGGCCTGTCACTGTTGAAAAAAAAAAAAAAAAAACACAGACATGTATTGTTTGAATGTTATTTTGTCTTTTATTATAAAATAAAAACATTTTAAACTTTACATTTTGACATTTTGATCATTTAAAGCAAAACACACACACACTCAACAGCTTCAGAAATCTAGCCACGCTGAATGGTCTAAAGCGGGAGATGAAAAAACAGCCTTAGGGCCTGGTTCTGGCGTCATAGGTGTAAAGGGTGCTGTATTTGGTATTTTCTTTTTGTGTTGATTTATCTTGCCGCGCACATTTTGATTAGGTATGTCAGAAATAGGCATATTAAGCATAGCCATAGCCTCTATAAATTCCTCCCAACCCCGGGGCCTTCTATCGTCAGAAATCTTGTGAGGGGCCGTTATGTTCTTTATTAGATCCAACATATGCGAACCACTGACAACCGTACCATTAAACACAAACTCCCCTTTATCGTTCCACGTAGCGGCATTTCCTGATTTAGAAATTTTATCCAGTACATAGGTGGCATTTTTCCGGCTTCTAGGTGGTACGCTTTGTACAAAATCGTCAACTCGGGCTGTGTCCGTTCTGACATTATCGCCAACCTCAACAGGCAACGATAGGGTCAAATGTTGCATTTCGGCTTCACCTTGCTTAACCAAAGCAATGAAACGTTGTAGAGCAATCGTGTACAGTTTTACCTTCTCATGAGGACCAACATCAGTCCTTGATAAGATGTTACGTATGGTTTGATCCAAATCATTTTCAACAGTTTGTCGGATTGGTTCCGGAGTAAAAGTAAGATTCTTTAATTTGTCCAGCTGACTTTGAGGTACGAGAAACATTTTTTGGGCGTGATCCATGTTTTTAAGCCCCGCTGCGACCCGCTATCAAACTGGTGAGAAACGGTATTGCTACACTCAGCAGCGGTAGAAGAAATCCCCCCTTTTGAGAAATAATTTTTCGCCTCTTTCGAATAGATGATCTTTTGTTAATCAACAGTTTAATTCCGACCTTTTGTTTTCTTATTTTTTTCAGTTGTGTATCAGTTAGGGGTATATTGCCCCGTAAAACATTGAGAGCTAGTTCACAAATTGTGTTTATAAGTTCACCAGAAGCAGACTGTAATATGTTACGTCTTTGCCGGGCATTACCTTCAAATAGGGCTTTTAGAAAAGTCCAGTTCCGTTTAATACGTGCAGACATATTACTTTTTCTTTAGCACATAAACTACCGGCCACTCTGGAGCGTACAAACCAGTTCTGATGCGGTATTCCTCAGGCGTCTGGGCTTTTAAGTCCACCAATAGATAACCGTAAGGATTTCTGGTCGCATCATCAAAACATTCAAGGAAAAACTTTGAATGTCTGGGGTACATTTGTCGTGCCAAAACATTAACTTGCATTTTATCTCTTGGATTTTTGAACAGAACAATATAGTTTGCATTAAGATTAATTGTGCGGCTGTTTCGACCCTGGAAGAAAAGATTCTGAACAAGATATATGATGCTTAGGTTTCTATGGTGTGTATATTTGGTGAAAGCTCTCTCAATTTCAGAGCTCTGACTGGCAGCCTGCATAAGGTCATCAACAATTACCATGTTGGTTTTGTGCAAAGGTAGCAAAACTTCATCGGTCAAGGATTCAGGAAGACCTTCTACAAAATGTACATTCTTTATTTTACAAAGCACTTCATCGTACATGGGTTGCCAACACGAATAAAACCATACAATGTTCTGCGGTACTGTTGACAATACATGTTGTGCATTTTCGAGCAGTGTTTTCACAAAAACGCTTTTACCGCTGTTTGATGGACCTGAGATTATGCATGAAAAAGGATGTTGAAGGCGGCTGTCAAAACCCTCAACCCCAAACACTTGTCTAGAATCCATATGGCAAGGTTTTGAAATCAGGGAGCAGGACCCTTTTGTTGTAAACTACTCTGAATCTTTTAGAAACTAAACGATTGCTGAGAGAGAACCCTCTCTTATTCCTCACAATTTGATTTGTGTTGGTTGTAATTTCGCGAGCTGGGACCTCTGGATTCTGTACATAGTGCTGTACCAATTCTGTGAGGGTTGAAAGATTGACAACTTGTGTGTTAGTATGATGCAGGGTTATACCTTTCACTTTCATGCACGTTTTACCAAACAGTGTTTCATAACCGTACGTCTTGGGCCCTCCTGATACAAATTCAACAATGTGGTCAAAGGGGTCTAGCTCACTAGTCAATTCTCCCAAAAAATCACCTAGAGACGGCATCCAGTCACCCGGTCGGCACACAAAGATTACAGAATCTGTGTCGTGGTACAGAACCCTGTCAGGCATTTTATCCATGACATCATAAAGCTCGAGCCGGGCATAAGCTGTGGTGAAGGCCGCGATGAACACATTGCTGTATCTGGGGACCTTCGGAAAACACTTAGTAAGTTTCCACTGTACCAGAGCTACGTCTTCTGTAAGAAATGAAAAGTGTGAGACGTCATACTCATCTGAAAACATGAATTGCAGAAACTGTTCAGGATCACGGATCAAGGTTGTGTTTGGCATGTTGCTTCTCTGACCAAATTTGCCCCAAAGACTATTTAAAAACAGTTTGGAAATTTGTCTCTTGGCTTTGTTTACAGAAATATTGCTTGGTTCTAAACGAACACCCTCCTTCTGCCAATAACTCTGCACATAGGCCGCCTTGTCAGAATCATCAGAAACCCAAGAGGGGTATCCTGACGCTTCTTGTTTGCCCTTTAAATGCGTCTTAATATAGTCACTGAAAAGAGAATCGGACCTATCTTGGAAATGCCAAATTTCAAAGATTTTGTCGACGATGTAACCTTTTTCAATAGCCTTAAGCATTTCAACGGTACACCATACACCTGTGAGAGAACGCAACTCATCAGAATGTTCACACGCACCTTGATGCTCAGATTCTGCGCAGACTCTGTACGGTAACACAGGTATTGTAAGTTTTCTTGGTGGATATACCCTGGCTTTGATCAGACCGAAATAGTTTTCGATCGGTTTAAAGTCACGGAAGATGATGGTGGGGTGATTTGTTGGGTAAACTTTAGTTTTGTTCACGAACGGGTATAGACTGGTGAAATCAAAATAGTGTATTTGTTCACCTTCTTGAGCCTTGTAGTAAAGTTGCAACGCATTAGTTCGACCGCCAAACAGAGCAGCCCGAGGTTCCAGACGTTCCGGGTAGTCATGATGTCGCAGGAACTCCTGAACCTCGGGGCTCTCACGTTTAAGTCTTACCCATTCGTGCTCCCACATAACTACAACATTCAGGTTGTATACGCTACGCAGTGTCAATTTTCTCTTGAAATTTGTGATATATTGAACCAAAATCTGTTTTTGTGAGAGGGTTAATTGTGCTTAAATTAAAACATTGAGGGCAAGCATGAAAAAAACAACCCGCAAATTCAAAAGCTGTCCGAACGCCGGCCACATCTGAATACCCGTCTAGATAATAGTTACCCATCTTAACCTCCCCCCGGTTCAAGGCATGTTGAATGAAAATCTTTTCCCGATGACTCACATATTCTAACCATTGAATGGCTGCTGTGGAAAATGATTTCTGCTGCTGCGCGTAATTATCCGGCGATGTGACTGCTATGGTGTTTTTGGGCAAAAAGTTTGTACAGTATTGTTTCATGCACACCGAGGCTATTGTAATGCTCTGGAACGGGTCTAAACCTGTGCTCCCAAGCACCTCGGCCCTAAACCGCAAACAAGCTTCCCACAAAATAACAACGTCATTCTGACAGTACTCGGATATTTCTTTTCGAAAGTCAAACACACCCCCAGACACATTATTATACCAGGACATAAAGTCCTCCCTCTCCTTGGCCATCATTGTATCAAAACCATAGTACAAGGGTGGTGGGTACGGGCCGATGTAATTCTGGTTCTCAATTTTATTCCAGAAATGGGGAAAATACCCTTTTTTAGCATTTTCAAAACCTAGAGAGCCAGGCATGGCACTTAGCTTCATAGTTAGGAAACAGAGTGAATCAATATACCTCTGTTTGAAAGCCTCATCTGTAATGCACAGGAGCTTGCTGCCTTGCGCTATGATGTTTGGTGTCACACCATGTTTTACCAAATACTGCATCAGCAGGTACCCATCGTACCCCTTCGAATTATGGGCTATGAATGTATACCCCTTGTACTTTGGGGTTCGATACCTTTTTAAAAAAGCCTGTACACAGCCATCACCTTTTGCAGTCCAACGCTTGCCTTTAAAATCCATGCAACATATGAAATTCGCAATGTGTTCGCCATGGTCCTGCCGACACTCAAAATCATAAAAAACGTAACGCCGGTTGGGTTGTTCAGTTTTCACAGTTTGTATGTAACACACATGCTCAACTTCAGGGGTCAATACAGCCTTGCAGTTTTTGCAGAGCTTTAGACTACATTTGTGTGCTTTAGATGTTTTGCTACTTACTACATATGTTTGTGCACATTTGTCACAGAACTTTATAGTATCACAAGAGCTGAGCATTTTACCGCTAGACTCCTGCAGTTTCAAAACTTTATGCAAATAGCAAAACCTAGACCGACAGAGTCGCTTACAATCCTTACACCTTATCGTTGGTGAACGATGTGTAAAACATTCTGCGCCAAAACAGACGTTACAATAATGTAGACAGGAGTGGCTATGTTTCGTTGTGTATGCTGTGTAACAAAATGTACAAACATATTGACTGCCTAAGAAACCTGTTAATGATTTGATACCGTAATAGTGGCCGCCCTCGAGGTACAAAAAAAAGGTTTTAGAGTGTGGTGTGTTGCTCGTTTGAAACTTTTTTAAGACGCCGTTATTTGAACTGTGTGTCCATACAACTATCTTGATGTTTAAGAACCTCTCAAACCTTTGAATGTCTGAAAAATGAACCTTATCCTGAACACCCAAACCTACGGAACGTTGTAAATGTTCCGCCTCTCTTTCAGCTGCACACTTTGTGAATGTCGGATTTAAAAGATGCGTTAAACATGTTGCGAAACAGAGATTATTAGCGGAATTGTAGACAACTATTAAATGTCTTAGCTTTTTGCAAATGATTTCACTCTTGAGACATGATGATAATTTTCGTCGACCTCCTCCACCGCCATTAGGGTTCTGAATAATGTGAGCCACAAGCATCAGAGTTTCATCAACCAGGATATCAAAATTGCTTTGAACCAACTCTTCAACCATATTCAAAAAAACCTCCAAATCTATTTCATCACCGCTTAGCTGTACAGTTACACCCTGAGACAGAGAATCACCCCTTAATTCTAACTGTACGGCATCGCTGGGGTTCGACAGCTCCCGAACTTTAGCCAGAAGATTTTCTAAAGTGTTTAAGATGTGTACATAAAACTCTGCGTAGTTATCAACATTGTACAAAGATGTAAAGTTAAAACGGAGCTGAATTTCTGTACTGTTGAAAGTTGGCCTACGTATCACCTGAAGGTCTGTGTCATTAATCACATCACCACCACCACCATCACCACCATTTTGGTTGGCTTCTGGAAGTCCTTGTAGGTCACTATCGTCAGTGTTTTGGGTTATCTCGAGCTCTGTAAGACCCGGCCTGTTATTTTCTGCGGTGTTTGGGGTCATATCTGATTCAACGTGTCTAGCGAGTTCACGGTTTACAGAGTCCAAAGCTCTTAATAAACCTGCAAAAACATCATGCTCTACAGTTTCATTACTAGACTCTACATTTTCATTACTAGGCTCATGCGTGTTAATAGAGGCATGATTAACATCATTAACAAGAGCTAAGAGATGTGGATTAACATTTTCATGCGATAAAACGTTTTGGTTAGGATCCTGGCTTTCAGCATTTTCTGCGGCAGGTCTCTGGGACCCTGAACATGGACACGTACAAGGTCTTTTAGGAGCCATTTTACTTTAATAACAATTTACTCGAAAGGATCATAAAATTGTCAGAAAGGTTCCTAAAATTGTCAGAATGGTTCCTAAAATTGTCAGAAAAGTTCCTAAAATTGTCAGAATGGTTCCTAAAATTGTCAACAAGGGTCCTAAAATTGTCCAATATTCTTAATTCTAGGTTGTCGTTTTGACAAACCGAGGCCTTCGCAGGAGTTGTCAGCTCGGCTTGCTTGTCTGCGGCGGCTGCTGCTGCTGCTGCTGCTGCTGCTGTTGCTGTTGGTTTGTCTGCGGGTGCGGTGGCTGATGCTGATGCTGCTGTTGCTTTTGATGGCCGTGGTCCTGGTGTCACACGTTTTTTAGACGTATTGGAGGCGATCACCACATCCGTTGTTTCAAAGTCTGTAAGGTAAATTTTAAAAAAAATTTAAAAAAAATAATTAAAATAAAATAATAATAATCTAATTAATTCAAATTCAAATTTAAAAAAATCTAAATCAAATTACAAATTAAATTCAAATTTTAAAAATAAAAATCTAATTACGAAATTTAAAAATAAAAATTCAAATTAAAAATAACCAAAAAAAAAATAAATAAAAACATTTTATTTTAATAGGAGAAAACTTAAATCTCACCACTTTTTCTCTTCAATCCTTGCTGTCTGTTAGGTTTTGTCTTTGCCACCGTCTCTAGAGGGGGATTTTCAGGGCCTTTTAAACAATAAAAATAAAACACATAGCAATAGTTATAATCAGATGTTGCGCAAAGGAAATTTCATTCAATTGTGTTGAACTAACAATTAGGTTACGCGTGGCTTCGGCCTACCCACACGTGGCTTGTGTAGCCTGTTAAACATGCTCCAAAATAAGGCCTTGTACGCTAGGAACGTGTGCAACGACCCCCCCCCAGAGCAAACGTAGGGGCCTTCCTTATGGGCCGTCCAAAAATTTGTAACGTGCGTGCATGCACATTACGTTACGTTACGTTACCCCCCTCAACACACATAAACATGCGCACATGCCCAAACACACACTTACAGTTTTTTCCTTTGTAGCTTTTAGACCAGTTAGATGTTGTCTTTGCAACAGTCTCTAGTGGGATTTCTGAGCCTTTTTAACAATAAAACACATAAACAGATGTTGAACAAAAGTATTTAAGTTACATACTCTGTAATAAACTGTAACGTGGATCATCTTCTGTAGCTAAAACTTGGGCACGTGTAATTTCCCGAGGCCGCGTGTACACTGTAGGTCTATCTAAAAACAATTAAACATTTACCAAATATCAGAAAATAAAAACACATGGTAATGTTCAATAGTTATAATCAGGTTTTGAGCAAAGGATGTTTCATTCACTTGTATTTAACTAACAATTAGCTTTTTGTTGTTAAAACACAGGCCTAGGCGACACGTGGTTTCACACGTGTAGTCTGCAACTTAGTATCTAAAAACAATTATATATAAAGTATCTTAAAACCACATTTTAAAAAAATGTAAAAACATCTTACTATGTCTAACGCTGATGTCTTCGGTTATTATTTCAGCAAAAGCGTCGAAAGATCCATCAACGTGTGACCCGTTATTGTACAATATTTCATCAAAATCTGTAATACATTTACATTAACAACGTTAAATTAAGAAGTAGAACATTCTATATGTTTAATTAACAACTTGAAAGTTTCACACTTTATAAGAATTAAAATAGTCGCACATACCTTGTGTTGAAAAGTCCACGTTCGACATCTCTTGCAAGCAAAGGTTTAGCTTAAATAGCCGTCTTCTTAACGTTTCTTCCGCAGTGTAGAATCAAGATTGTTTTTTGTGGCAACAAATCTGCAACAACACATTCACGATGACTAACAATACTAATCTGCAATTAATCCAATTCAAAGTAATACACAGAGTACATATCACTCAGCACAAGATGTTTAAAATGGGATTTGCAAGCACAAACATATGTTCACACTGCACCCTCAACACCACAGACGATTATTTTCACGCAATCTGGCTTTGCTCACCCCTTCAACACTTCTGGAACTCAATCACCAATACACTATCCCGCATCCTGGGCTGCAGCATTCCACTCTCTCCCTCTCTCTGCCTACTCGGGGATTTATCTGCTATCAACCCAACTATCCAGAACACTAAACCCTTGCTTGTTGCCCTAGCTGTCGCCAAGAAAACCATCCTTTTAAACTGGAAGACCAGAAAGACCGTGAATACTAGGCAATGGTCAAACCTTCTATCAGATCACATATCACAGGAAAATATTTCTGCCTCCAATCGCAGCGAAAGCCCCCAATTCAATAGCATCTGGAAATCATTCATGGATAATCTAAATATCAAATCACCTGAAATGAGCCTGTGAATCACCCCCCCCAATTCCCCAACCCCCCTCATCTTCCCTCTATACAATCCCCCAAGCCCCTCTTCCCCTCACCCCCTGTGCATTTCTCTTCCCTCTATAGAACCCCTACTACACCCCCACTTCCCCTGTCACGTACCCCTGTCTGTCGGTCTCTCTGTCCCTCTGTGTGCCTGTCTGTATATCAGTCCCATTCTTCGTCTGACTGTATGTCTATCTAGCTGTATGTCCATTTCTGTTTTATTTTCTTCTCCTTTCTTTCTTCTGTTCTTTTTGGTTTCTTTTGTGTTATTGTTGGTTTGTCTTGGTGTTCCTTCCCTCCCTCAGAGAGGAAATGACTATTGTTTTTACCACTGTAAATAATGTTACTGTTCATCACTAAAAAGAAATGTAATTAAAAATAAAGTTGTCCTCCGGTGAGGGGGGGTGGAAGGTGGGCAAAAAAAAAAAAAAAAAAAAAAAAAAAAAAAAAAAAAAAAAAGATTGTTTTTTGTGTAACTGTAGGCCTCTTTTATAGCATTCAGAGTTTTGAGGCTTGATTAGGTCTACGTAAATGAACGTAGGTTGTAAAAACGTGCCCCTCCCCGTGAAATGTAGCATGAAGAATAAAATACAGTTTGAAAATACGATTAAACGTCACATTTAATATATATAACGCCTCAACCCTGCTTAAATCAGGTAAACCGTATGTTTAGTAACCGATCGATACTAAACACTCATATTGGCTCTAAGTATTACCCTATTACAAAACCTTGTACAAAATCCTGAAAAGTTTTTTATTTCATGGTTCTAATACAGACATTTAGATTTTTGGAAAAAGCTTCTCGGAGTTCTTTTCAATGGGGTTCGGGGCATTTTTACGGCCTGTTGAAATATTTCCAGTCTGCATTTCATTCATTCATTTCAAACTTATTTTTTGAATAAGCCCGCCAGGAATACAGCTGTTCCTTGTCAATCAAAGCTTCCACACAAATCCTTCCACCATCTGTTGTTAACCTACGGGCTTATCACGCCTCTGTGCAAAACGCTTTCAATTGTGTAGTCACACAGTTCTTCGAACGCCTGCCACTTGATCCTCAGCGCAGTGTCAATTGTGGAATCTCTAGCAGTAAAACAGCGACCATGTGTAGCTTACTACAAAGCTGTGTGACTGCGTCTGTCGTGAGCGTCTGCCTGCCTGCCTGCCGGCCAGTCCTGCTCTGTTTCTCTGAATTGCCTCAGGGGTTGTAAGGAAACTAGTGTTGGGGACTTGTTCCATTTCAGCTGAAAGAGTTACGCGTAGTTTACAACAGCTCTCTCTCTCTATAGCAAAAAAAAAATGTCTTGGATCTCCGCGGATTTTGTCATGTGTAGTTTACAACAGCTCTCTCTCTCTAGCAAACATGTCTTGGACCTCTGCGGATTTTGTCCTCGGGTTTGGTGTCATTCGCACACACAGGTTTCCCTGACTTAACAATTTGTTAAGAGCTTGTCGAAGTCAAAACTAGAAGTCAGACTCTAGCATGTCTTGGAAATATAGACACGCAATAACGTGTTAGTTTGTTCATGGTTTCCCTGACTTAACAATTTGTTAAGAGCTTTTCCCTTCGCGCATGTTTAAAAAGTCTGCAATTAACCGTCTTGAATTATTTTATTCTTTTATTCTTTTGAAACGCTTCTGCTAACACAAACTATTGCCACTAACCTATACATTTTATATATATATATATATATATACAAAGTTACTTTTTCGCGATGTTGTTCTAATAAATAAAAAATTCCTCACCCAAAGAACGACCATAAAACCGACGTTTACAACAAACAACCCCAATAAAATGACATCGTTACAATACCAATAAATAAAACCTTGAAACAAATTCCCCCACAATAACCCCACCCCCCCGAATAATAATACCTTATAAAATAAAAAATAAAAATAATAAAAAATAAAAAATAATTAATTAATATTAAAAAATTAAAAAATTAAAAATTAAAATATGCAAATGTGACCCCCATTTGACCGCTTGACCTATCACCCATAAATCAAATTCAATCAAAAAGTGACATAAGCCGTATTCCATATACTACTCAGTTCCCAAAGAGCACAGTGGCCACCATCATTCGTAAATGGAAGAAGTTTGGAACCACCAAGAATCTTCCTAGACCTGGCCGCCCAGCCAAACTGAGCAATCGGGGAAGACGGGCCTTGACCAGAGAGGTGAGCAGGAACCCGAGGGTCACTCTAACAGAGCTCCAGCGTATCCTTGTGGAGATGGGAGAACCTTTCAGAAGATCAACCATCCAGGCAGCACTCCACCAATCAGGCCTTTATGGTAGAGTGGCCAGACGGAAGCCCCTCCTTAGTAAAAGGCACATCACAGCCCGCTTGGAGTTTGCCAAAAGGCACCTAGGGGACTCTCAAACCATGAGAATCAAGATTCTCTGGTCTGATGAAACCAAAATTGAACTTTTTGGCCTGAATACCAAGCGTCACGTCTGGAGGAAACCAGGCACCGCTCATCACCTGGCTAATACCATCCCTACAGTGAAGCATGGCGGTGGCAGCATCATGATGTGGGGATGTTTTTCAGCAGCGGGAACGGGGCGACTAGTCCTGATAGAGGGAAAGATGAATGCAGCTAAGTACACCGAGATCCTTGAAGAAAACCTGCTCCAGAGCGCTCTGGACCTCAGACTGGGGCGAAGGTTTACCTTCCAACATGACAACGACCCGAAACACACAGCCAAGAGAACAAAGGAGTGGCTTCGGAGAAAGTCTGTGCATGTCCTTGAGTGGCCCAGCCAGAGCCCAGACCTGAATCCAATTGAACATCTGTGGAAAGAGCTGAAAATGGCTGTGTACCGACGCTCCCCATCCAACCTGACGGAGCTTGCAAGGATATGCCAAGAGGAATGGGCAAAAATGTCCAGAAACAAGTGTGCCAAGCTCGTAGCTTCTTTCCCAAGACGCATTGAAGCTGTAATCACTGCCAAAGGTGCAGCAACCAAGTATTAGGCTAAGGGTGTGTACAGATATGTAACCCCTAAATAACCTATTTTTGTCAGTAAAATAAAATTGCATATTTTCTAAAAACCTGTTTTCACTTCATCATTATTGGCTATTGTGTGTAGATGTTTGAGGCAAAAAATGAACTCAATCTATTGTAGTATAAGTCTGTAACGTAATAAAACGTGGAGAAGGTGAAAGGAGTGTTCAGACTTTCCGGCTTGACTGTATTTCTCCCTTTCATGAATCCTGACTGAGACTGATCAATCAGGGAATCCAAGCCCAGTTTCATTCTATTAACAAATATAAGTGCAAACAATTTGGCATCATTGTTTAAAAGTATAATGGGTCTCCATCCATCTAATGACAGTGTATCCTTATTAGGTTTGGGTATTAAAGTAATAATACCACCCTGGTTCAATACTAAAGTGACTTAGTCGCTTTCATGACGATAACAAATCCGTAACCAATCAATCAACACGCTACAATGTAAACACGGAAATCAACGTGCATTGAGTTCAACAGGCTATGTCTATTTTGCATTCCATGGAAAAATAAAACATTGAGCAGAATCACAATGTGTGCATGTTAATGTTTTTACGAATAAAATTCAAAATATCCTTATTTGTTTGTTTAGTCTATTTACTTTATGTTAGAGCCATTATGGTTGTAATATAACGTTAGCCGTTTCGTATCATCCTTTTTGAAAATGTTAGACTGATGCTTGGAAACATATATGGAAACTGATCAGCCGTGTATCCTGATACTGTTCTACCCCTTCTGAATCTAAATAGGCATGTTTTAACCAGAAGTGCTTCCTAATCCCTTGGGTTTCTATATCCCCCCATTAATTTTTACATACAAATATAGAGGTATGGCACGTCAGCTTTTCAAACCAGTAATTCTGCAAAACCGAAACAAGTCTGTTAAAACCCGGGATTACACAGAAACAAAAGAAAAGTTACTGCCACAATCCTGTGCACGTTTGCATCACGTATTTCCTCCCACTGTTCTTTGTTCATGTTAAACATGCAACGCGGATTCAAACTTTGTGTCTCAAGCACCCACTTCTCTATAAAAGTTCCCTCAGGACTCTCAGATCCTACATCAACGTCCAGGCACGTGAAATGTTTTTTGGGAATCGAGCTATCGGTTTTTTCATATATCAGATGAATTAGCATATCTACCGCGATTCCCATTTACACTTTGGCGGGGACTCGAACCTTTAATAAAACTGGGGACTCGATCCCGAGTATAAAGTGTGTGTGTATAGGATCACTTTCAGGTATGTTATGATTTAGTGCTTTCCAAGTTTATTCCGATCCTTTTGCATGAGCGAATCAACCAGCAGTACACAGATGATCATAAAGACTTCATACATTCTACTAAATAGTCCCAGAACACTGAATCAAATACGTATTCTGTAACGCTAAATCACTTAAGAATTCGTTTTTATATCCACCATCAGATGTTTTATTATCCACCATCTGATAACTGCTACCCACAACACCACGAATGCAGCAGTCCAAAGAACTAAAAACATTTGTCTTCCTCTGAACCCTCTTAGCTACTCGCACATTCCAGATAGGACGACCAGCAAGCCGTTCAAAAAAGAAAAGTAGCCGAAGTTACATAACGGGACTGTTTTGTTTGCCACTCTTTTGAGCTCTAAATATCTGGTTTTCAAACTGAACCTTTTCCACGCTTTTTTTTTTTCTTTTTTTTTGCAGTGTTTTCTGAAGAAACGGCGGAGGTAGCCATTTAGACAAACAGACGGTTAGTTTTTTATTTCCTTACGACAACCGAATAGCAACCAGATTTCAAAATATCAGTTTAGTAATAACGGTAAGAACAGCTTCCTCGAAATTCTCTGAACGGGCCATGTTTATATTCTTTTTCATTGGTTATGGTTACGCCACAATTTACACCTCCTTAGGAGTAAATATTTAGTAGCTAATTACTAAGCTCAACGTACAGACTAGTTTGTGGCACAACCCATTTTTATTTAGTAATGTGTAAACCTTAATTTAGTAAACACTTACGTTATAACTAGCCTGTGTTTGAACTTACGCATAGCCGGTGCAACCGGCCCCTAATCACTCGTTTATTTAGGCAAAAACCCACAGAACTATCAAAAACCCCGCTTAGCAATTTCAGCAACCACTTCCATGAGCATGAGAACCTTGCACTACCTACTAAACAGTGTTGACGGAAACAGTCCACACAACAAAGGTTCCGTTAACAGTTACGGTGAATTATGTAGGCTACACATTAGAGTCCGCTACAACTGGATAATTAGTTGGGCTGCTGTAGGCAGCCCAAGTATTGTTCCTACTCATACTTCATATTATTATTAGTTAGTTGGGCTGCTGTAGGCAGCCCAAGTATTGTTCCTACTCATACTTCATATTATTATTATTAGAAGTATTGTTCCTACTCATACTTCATATTATTAGTTAGGCTGCTGTAGGCAGCCCAAGTATTGTTACTACTCATACTTCATATTATTATTATTAGTTGGGCTGCTGTAGGCAGCCCGAGTATTGTTCCTACTCATACTTCATATTATTATTATTAGTTGGGCTGCTGTAGGCAGCCCAAGTATTGTTCCTACTCATACTTCATATTATTATTAGTTGGGCTGCTGTAGGCAGCCCAAGTATTGTTCCTACTCATACTTCATATTATTAGTTGGGCTGCTGTAGGCAGCCCAAGTACTGTTCTTACTCATACTTCATATTATTATTATTATTATTATTATTATTATTATAGGTATTTTGAGAACGCATCTCCTCCTACATGCTTCCACATAGAACAAACATTCCAACTGTACATTGTAGCGTACTACTCACAGTATGTTGCTATGACTTTATGGATGCATAACATTTATACTTTTTGAGATATAATACTTTTAAAGCGTAAAAATGGCAGTAATTGCATGTCCTGGCCACTAGGTCTATTCCCTGATTGGCCAATGTGACATGTCACGTGACCGTTTCCACATTCTGCCTTTTTTCGCTTTGTAATGGCGGCCATGGAAGGTCTTACCGACCGAGAAATGCTGCGCGATATGTGGATAATACACGACCTTACCGAGCGAGAAATGCTACACTATATGTGGATAATACACGAGTGGTAGGTAGATGCACATTTAAAACAAAATAAGACTGCGTCATACTGTAGAAAATAGTATTTGGCTAACCGTAGCGAACTTGTAAGGTGACCTTAAAACGTAGCCAACAGGCTGCCTACAGGCGACCTCCTGTCCGAATTGCAGTTTGAACTGAAAACATGCGCTGTACTGTTAACTTTACTGAAAGTCGGTTTATTATCAAGTTGAGTGTATTAGCCTATTAACCATGTAATACTTAAAGCGCATCTCTGGGAAGGCAGTACGTTTATTCCAAACGCTCTCGCGAGTTCCAGTGACGCACTGAATGTTGTTATTGAAATCACAGCATAGTCTAAAAATAGAAAAAACACCCGCCAAATGCCTGTTTTTTATCTGTCTTGCCTGCATTGTAACGTTAGGCTAATAGTATTAAGCAACACCCAGGTTAAAACAGACATCTAGATGTTTTTTCACATGATATTTTGTTTACTGTAGCCTCATTCCAGAATCGCGATGTCTCCACATAGAGGTACGTAACCTCAATATAGGCAACTGTATGAGAAATGCTACGCTATATGTATGCTACGCTGTATGTAGATAATACACGAGTGGTAGGTAGATGCACATTTAAAACAAAATAAGACTGCGTCATACTCCTTTTTTCGCTTTGTAATAGCGGCTATGGAATGTCTTACCGACCGAGAAATGCTACGCGATATGTGGGTAATACATGAGTGGTAGGTAGATGCACATTTAAAAAATAAATAAGACTGCGTCATACTGTAGAAAATAATATTTGGCCTAGCCTATTAATCAGGTAATACTTAAAGCGCATCTCTGGGAAGCCAGTCCGGTTTGATTCAAAACGCTCGCGAGTCATGCAGTGAATGTTGGTATTTATATCACAGCCTAGTCTGTTTTAAAAAGAAAAAACACTCGGCTATATGACCGTGTTTTCTCTGTCTTGCCTGCATTGTAACGTTAGTGTAATAGTATTAAGCAACACCCAGGTTAAAACCGACATCTAGATGTTTTTTCACGTGATATTTTGTTTACTGTAGGTTTGTTCCAGAATCGCGATGTGCCCGATGTCTGCACAGAGCTACGTAACCTCAATATAGGCTACTGTAGCTATAGCCTATACTGTTATAATCTGAAAGAATTAATGGCAGCATCTGATGTAGGCTATTTCACAACCATTTCTCTAAATGCGTGAAACGAATTGCTGTGTCGTATTAACGGACATATCCCATTGTTCATAATATCGCAGTGTAACATCTGAAATCAAATGTAGCCAAAATGCGTCATTTGGAAACGTATGCTTGTATAAATCCATGAATGCACATTTATATACTGAAATGGTAGCTGCCATACTTATTTAGGCCTATGTTTAATCGTGTTCTTTTAAACAACGTGTGCGAGGAAAAAGCCTAATTAACGCTGCTTCTTCCCCGTCTCTAAAATGAGATCTCCACCATGGGACACGAGACTGCAAAATCTAACTGGACCACCAGAGGGCACCAAATACAAGGGAATGGACGGGAGCATAAAAGAAGCACGCAAGGATCCACTCTCAATACATTGACGTTAACAGACATGTGCACACATGACCTGAAGTTGTAGCTACAGCCCAACTTGCAATTACTTTAGTAATGGCACCTTCTCTAGTTATTAGTTGGGCTGCTGTAGGCAGCCCAAGTACTGTTCTTACTCATACTTCATATTATTATTATTATTATTATTATTATTATTATTATAGGTATTTTGAGAACGCATCTCCTCCTACATGCTTCCACATAGAACAACCATTCCAACTGTACATTTTAGCGTACTACTCGCAGTATGTTGCTATGACTTTCTGGATGCATAACATTTATACTTTTAGAGATATTATACTTTTAAGACGTAAAAATGCCAGTAATTGCATGTCCTGGCCACTAGGTCTATTCCCTGATTGGCCAATGTGACATGTCACGTGACAGTTTGCATTCCCTGCCTTTTTTCGCTTTGTAATGGCGGCCATGGAAGGTCTTACCGACCGGCAAATGCTGCGCGATATGTGGATACTACAAGACCTTACCGAGCGAGAAATGCTACACTATATGTGGATAATACACGACTGGTAGGTAGATGCGCATTTAAAACAAATTAAGACTGCCTCATACTGTAGAAAATAATATTTGGGTAACCGTAGTGAACTTGTAAGGTAACCTTCGAACGTAGCATACAGGCTGCCTCCTGTCCGAATTGCAGTTTGAACTGAAAACATGCGCTGTAGCCTACTGTTAACTTTACTGAAAGTCGGTTTATTATCAAGTTGAGTATATTAGCCTATTAACCATGTAATACTTAAAGCGCATCTCTGGGAAGGCAGTCCGTTTATTCCAAACGCTCTCGCGAGTTCCAGTGACGCACTGAATGTTGTTATTGAAATCACAGCGTAGTCTAAAAATATAAAAAAACACCCGCCAAATGCCTGTCTTTTATCTGTCTTGCCTGCATTGTAACGTTAGGCTAATAGTATTAAGCAACACCCAGGTTAAAACAGACATATAGATGTTTTTTCACATGATATTTTGTTTACTGTAGCCTCATTCCAGAATCGCGATGTCTCCACATAGAGGTACGTAACCTCAATATAGGCAACTGTATGAGAAATGCTACGCTATATGTGGATAATTCACGAGTGGTAGGTAGATGCACATTTACCAAATAAATAAGACTGCGTCATACTGTAGAAAATAATATTTGCCTAACCGTAGCGAACTTGTAAGGTAACCTTAAAACGTCGCCTATACAGGCTACATGCTCTCGCATTTGGAGTGTTCACATCGCTCTGAAAAAATGCGCTGTTCTGTTTGTTAACATTCCTATATTTACTGTAAGGCAGTTTATTATCAAGTCTAGTGTATTAGCCTATTCATCATGTAATACTTAAAGCGCATCTCTGGGAAGACAGGCGTTTTGATAAACCAGCGCGAGCTGGAGTGATGCACTAAATGTTGGTATTAATATCACAGCCTAGTCGGTAACAAAAAAAAAAACACTGCTACATGACCGTGTTTTATCACTCTTGCCTGCATTGTAACGTTAGCCTTATAGTATGAAGCAACACCCAGGTTAAAACCGACATCTAGATGTTTTTTCACGTGATATTTTGTTTACTGTAGGTTTGTTCCAGAATCGCGATGTGGCCGATGTCTGCACAGAGCTACGTAACCTCAATATAGGCTACTGTAGCTATAGCCTATACTGTTATAATCTGAAAGAATTAATGGCAGCATCTGACGTAGGCTATTTCACAACCATTTCTCTAGATGCGTGAAACGAATGGCTGTGTCGTATTAACGGACATATCCCATTGTTCATAATATCGCAGTGTAACATCTGAAATCAAATGTAGCCAAAATGCGTCATTTGGAAACGTATGCTTGTATAAATCCATGAATGCACATTTATATACTGAAATGGTAGCTGCCATACTTATTTAGGCCTATGTTTAATCGTGTTCTTTTAAACAACGTGTGCGAGGAAAAAGTCTAATTAACGCTGCTTCTTCACCGTCTCTAAAATGAGATCTCCACCATGGAACACGAGAGACTGCAAAATCTAACTGGACCACCAGAGGGCACCAAATACAAGGGAATGGACGGGAGCATAAAAGAAGCACGCAAGGATCCACTGTCAATACATTGACGGTAACAGACATGTGCACACATGACCTGAAGTTGTAGCTACAGCCCAACTTGCAATTACTTTAGTAATTGCACCTTCTCTAGTTATTATTATTATTATTATTATTATTATTATTATTATTATTATAGGTATTTTGAGAACGCATCTCCTCCTACATACTTCCACATAGAACAACCATTCCAACTGTACATTTTAGCGTACTACTCGTAGTATGTTGCTATGACTTTATGGATGCATAACATTTATACTTTTAGAGATATTATACTTTTAAGACGTAAAAATGCCAGTAATTGCATGTCCTGGCCACTAGGTCTATTCCCTGATTGGCCAATGTGACATGTCACGTGACCGTTTGCATTCCCTGCCTTTTTTCGCTTTGTAATGGCGGCCATGGAAGGTCTTACCGACCGACAAATGCTGCGCGATATGTGGATACTACACGACCTTACCGAGCGAGAAATGCTACACTATATGTGGATAATACACGACTGGTAGGTAGATGCGCATTTAAAACAAATTAAGACTGCCTCATACTGTAGAAAATAATATTTGGGTAACCGTAGTGAACTTGTAAGGTAACCTTCGAACGTAGCATACAGGCTGCCTCCTGTCCGAATTGCAGTTTGAACTGAAAACATGCGCTGTAGCCTACTGTTAACTTTACTGAAAGTCGGTTTATTATCAAGTTGAGTGTATTAGCCTATTAACCATGTAATACTTAAAGCGCATCTCTGGGAAGGCAGTCCGTTTATTCCAAACGCTCTCGCGAGTTCCAGTGACGCACTGAATGTTGTTATTGAAATCACAGCGTAGTCTAAAAATAGAAAAAGCACCCGCCAAATGCCTGTTTTTTATCTGTCTTGCCTGCATTGTAACGTTAGGCTAATAGTATTAAGCAACACTCAGGTTAAAACAGACATCTAGATGTTTTTTCACATGATATTTTGTTTACTGTAGCCTCATTCCAGAATCGCGATGTCTCCACATAGAGGTACGTAAGCTCAATATTGGCAACTGTATGAGAAATGCTACGCTATATGTGTGCTACGCTGTATGTAGATAATACACGAGTGGTAGGTACATGCACATTTAAAACAAAATAAGACTGCGTCATACTGTAGAAAATAGTATTTGGCTAACCGTAGCGAACTTGTAAGGTAATCTTACAACGTAGCCTACAAGGCTACCTTTTGTCCGGATTGCAGTTTGAACACCGGTCTGAAAACGTGCTGTTCTGTTTGGTAACATTCATGTATTTACTGTAAGGCGGTTTATTATCAAGTCGAGTAGTCTATGTGGTGTATTGGTCTATTAATCATGTAATACTTAAAGCCCATCTCTGGGAAGGCGGTCCGTTTATTCCAAACGCTCGTTCCAGTGACGCACTGAATGTTGTTATTGAAATCACAGCGTAGTCTGTAAAAATACAAAAGACACTTGGCTATATGACCGTGTTTGTGCATTGTAACGTTAGCCTAATAGTATTAAGCAACACCCAGGTTAAAACAGACATCTAGATGTTTTTCCACATGATATTTTGTTTACTGTAGCCTCATTCGAGAATCGCGATGTCTCCACATAGAGGTACGTAACCTCAATATAGGCAACTGTATTGCAGTTGGAACATATGTAGGGTGAACTCAGCTAAATTGGGCCACTTTTTGCCAAATCACCTAGAACACAATCTAGAACACATCAAAATAGATGCACAACTTCCAAATGTGTCTCTTTTTTATTAAGTCAGGTCTCCTCTATCATACTATGTTGAAATTATGTAATACAAAATAAATGCTTAATTCCTAGAGCTATTTAAGTGTCAGATGCCACCCTCCCAGACAACCTGACCCCGATCAGGTAAAATGGGCCACTTGTTCAGCTAAAATGGGCCAGTGACATTAAAACCATCATTCTGACCAAAGCAACAAATGTTCTTTATTTAATTTTTATTTGAAAATGGCATAACAAGAAATTAATTGTATTAAAAAACTTTTAGCAATAGCAAATATATAAAATTTTGAATAGAAAATACATTAAATGCAAAGGTAATTAGGCTACATTAAAACAGCAGTTGCATTAAAAAACTAAACAAATTTTTTGAACATTGTGTGTGTGTGTGTGTGTGTGTGTGTGTCTCTGAGTGTGTGTGTGTGTGTGTGTGTGTGTGTGTGTGTGTGTGTGTGTGTGGGCGTGCGTGCGTGTGTGTGTGTGTGTGGGCGTTCGTGCGTGTGTGTGTGTGTGTGTGTGTGTGTGTGTGTGTGCGTGCATCCGTGCATGTGTGTGAATGATGTGGTGCTGGATATTTGGGTGTTATAATTAAAAACAGGTTAACAAAAGCAAATATATTACATATTAAATAGAAAATACATTAAAAGGCAACAGTACTTACATTAAAAAACAGGAATTGTATTATAAAACAAAAGTCATTTTTTGAACATTCCGTGCGTCCCTATGTGTGTGTGTGTATGTTTGTGTGCATATATATGGGTCCTATTTGAATACAAAATTAATATGACATATCCAGGCTTGACTCATTTCAATATTATTTGAATAGTTTTTAATAACATGAACCATCAAAATATCTGTTGAAATTCAGTTCAGAAGGTGGCCCATTTTAGCTGACAATTAACGGCCCATTTTATCTAACACGTTAAGGTAAAATGGGCCAGTAACTAAAAATGCATTTTCATAAGAAAATTGTTTATCTTGCAAAATATCAGCATTTTTTCTGATAGAGGCTATCAAGACATTGATCACGAACCATTGCTTCTAGATGTTACTTTGTTTCTTATTGATATATCAACCTTATCATTGAAAAGTCAGATTTAGCATGTCAGGACACTCACCATGCAGTTTTCTTCACCAGTCTCTGTATCAGGCATTGTCCCGATCATCTTAGTAACCTCAGACCAATCAAATCAGTTGTAACATGAAAAGTACTGCTGTGGCAACAGTTTGAAATCATTTGCAGCGATTGGCTATTAAAACTGAAAGCACCAAGACGCTCCAACCATATCTGGCCCATTTTACCTGATGGCCCAATTTAGCTGAGTTCACCCTACTGTAAGTATGTTTGTTAACATTCATGTATTTACTGTAAGGCGGTTTATTATCAAGTCGAGTAGTCTATGTGGTGTATTAGTCTATTAATCATCTAATACTTAAAACGCATCTCTGGGAAGGCGGTCCGTTTATTCCAAACGCTCGTTCCAGTGACGCACTGAATGTTGTTATTGAAATCACAGCGTAGTCTGTAAAAATACAAAAGACACTTGGCTATATGACCGTGTTTGTGCATTGTAACGTTAGCCTAATAGTATTAAGCATCTTGTCATGCAGGTGCGCATTCAGAGTTAACAGCAAATCGTATTTGTGCTTGATGCTAATGCTGCATTTCCAACTAGGAATTGTCGGATTTGCTTTGTAGTCGCGTCAATGACCTTCAATATGCACTTATTGTAGGCTACTTCGCTTTGGAGTCTGAAACAAATCCACTGTTAACGTTAATGTTTGTTAACATTCCTGTATTTACTGTAAGGCGGTTTATTATCAAGTCCAGTGTATTAGCCTATTAATCAGGTAATACTTAAAAGCGCATCTCTGGGAAGCCAGTCCGGTTTGATTTCAAACGCTCGCGAGTCATGCAGTGAATGTTGGTATTTATATCACAGCCTAGTCGGTAACAAAAAAAAAAAACACTCTGCTACATGACCGTGTTTTATCACTCTTGCCTGCATTGTAACGTTAGTGTAATAGTATTAAGCAACACCCAGGTTAAAACCGACATCTAGATGTTTTTTCACGTGATATTTTGTTTACTGTAGGTTTGTTCCAGAATCGCGATGTGCCCGATGTCTGCACAGAGCTACGTAACCTCAATATAGGCTACTGTAGCTATAGCCTATACTTTTATAATCTGAAAGAATTAATGGCAGCATCTGACGTAGGCTATTTCACAACCATTTCTCTAGATGCGTGAAACGAATGGCTGTGTCGTATTAACGGACATATCCCATTGTTCATAATATCGCAGTGTAACATTGAAATCAAATGTAGCCAAAATGCGTCATTTGGAAACGTATGCTTGTATAAATCCATGAATGCACATTTATATACTGAAATGGTAGCTGCCATACTTATTTAGGCCTATGTTTAATCGTGTTCTTTTAAACAACGTGTGCGAGGAAAAAGTCTAATTAACGCTGCTTCTTCACCGTCTCTAAAATGAGATCTCCACCATGGAACACGAGAGACTGCAAAATCTAACTGGACCACCAGAGGGCACCAAATACAAGGGAATGGACGGGAGCATAAAAGAAGCGCGCAAGGATCCACTGTCAATACATTGACGGTAACAGACATGTGCACACATGACCTGAAGTTGTAGCTACAGCCCAACTTGCAATTACTTTAGTAATTGCACCTTCTCTAGTTATTATTATTATTATAGGTATTTTGAGAACGCATCTCCTCCTACATACTTCCACATAGAACAACCATTCCAACTGTACATTTTAGCGTACTACTCGTAGTATGTTGCTATGACTTTATGGATGCATAACATTTATACTTTTAGAGATATTATACTTTTAAGACGTAAAAATGCCAGTAATTGCATGTCCTGGCCACTAGGTCTATTCCCTGATTGGCCAATGTGACATGTCACGTGACCGTTTGCATTCCCTGCCTTTTTTCGCTTTGTAATGGCGGCCATGGAAGGTCTTACCGACCGACAAATGCTGCGCGATATGTGGATACTACACGACCTTACCGAGCGAGAAATGCTACACTATATGTGGATAATACACGACTGGTAGGTAGATGCGCATTTAAAACAAATTAAGACTGCCTCATACTGTAGAAAATAATATTTGGGTAACCGTAGTGAACTTGTAAGGTAACCTTCGAACGTAGCATACAGGCTGCCTCCTGTCCGAATTGCAGTTTGAACTGAAAACATGCGCTGTAGCCTACTGTTAACTTTACTGAAAGTCGGTTTATTATCAAGTTGAGTGTATTAGCCTATTAACCATGTAATACTTAAAGCGCATCTCTGGGAAGGCAGTCCGTTTATTCCAAACGCTCTCGCGAGTTCCAGTGACGCACTGAATGTTGTTATTGAAATCACAGCGTAGTCTAAAAATAGAAAAAGCACCCGCCAAATGCCTGTTTTTTATCTGTCTTGCCTGCATTGTAACGTTAGGCTAATAGTATTAAGCAACACTCAGGTTAAAACAGACATCTAGATGTTTTTTCACATGATATTTTGTTTACTGTAGCCTCATTCCAGAATCGCGATGTCTCCACATAGAGGTACGTAAGCTCAATATTGGCAACTGTATGAGAAATGCTACGCTATATGTGTGCTACGCTGTATGTAGATAATACACGAGTGGTAGGTACATGCACATTTAAAACAAAATAAGACTGCGTCATACTGTAGAAAATAGTATTTGGCTAACCGTAGCGAACTTGTAAGGTAATCTTACAACGTAGCCTACAAGGCTACCTTTTGTCCGGATTGCAGTTTGAACACCGGTCTGAAAACGTGCTGTTCTGTTTGGTAACATTCATGTATTTACTGTAAGGCGGTTTATTATCAAGTCGAGTAGTCTATGTGGTGTATTGGTCTATTAATCATGTAATACTTAAAGCCCATCTCTGGGAAGGCGGTCCGTTTATTCCAAACGCTCGTTCCAGTGACGCACTGAATGTTGTTATTGAAATCACAGCGTAGTCTGTAAAAATACAAAAGACACTTGGCTATATGACCGTGTTTGTGCATTGTAACGTTAGCCTAATAGTATTAAGCAACACCCAGGTTAAAACAGACATCTAGATGTTTTTCCACATGATATTTTGTTTACTGTAGCCTCATTCGAGAATCGCGATGTCTCCACATAGAGGTACGTAACCTCAATATAGGCAACTGTATTGCAGTTGGAACATATGTACTGTAAGTATGTTTGTTAACATTCATGTATTTACTGTAAGGCGGTTTATTATCAAGTCGAGTAGTCTATGTGGTGTATTAGTCTATTAATCATCTAATACTTAAAACGCATCTCTGGGAAGGCGGTCCGTTTATTCCAAACGCTCGTTCCAGTGACGCACTGAATGTTGTTATTGAAATCACAGCGTAGTCTGTAAAAATACAAAAGACACTTGGCTATATGACCGTGTTTGTGCATTGTAACGTTAGCCTAATAGTATTAAGCATCTTGTCATGCAGGTGCGCATTCAGAGTTAACAGCAAATCGTATTTGTGCTTGATGCTAATGCTGCATTTCCAACTAGGAATTGTCGGATTTGCTTTGTAGTCGCGTCAATGACCTTCAATATGCACTTATTGTAGGCTACTTCGCTTTGGAGTCTGAAACAAATCCACTGTTAACGTTAATGTTTGTTAACATTCCTGTATTTACTGTAAGGCGGTTTATTACCAAGTCCAGTGTATTAGCCTATTAATCAGGTAATACTTAAAAGCGCATCTCTGGGAAGCCAGTCCGGTTTGATTTCAAACGCTCGCGAGTCATGCAGTGAATGTTGGTATTTATATCACAGCCTAGTCGGTAACAAAAAAAAAAACACTCTGCTACATGACCGTGTTTTATCACTCTTGCCTGCATTGTAACGTTAGTGTAATAGTATTAAGCAACACCCAGGTTAAAACCGACATCTAGATGTTTTTTCACGTGATATTTTGTTTACTGTAGGTTTGTTCCAGAATCGCGATGTGCCCGATGTCTGCACAGAGCTACGTAACCTCAATATAGGCTACTGTAGCTATAGCCTATACTTTTATAATCTGAAAGAATTAATGGCAGCATCTGACGTAGGCTATTTCACAACCATTTCTCTAGATGCGTGAAACGAATGGCTGTGTCGTATTAACGGACATATCCCATTGTTCATAATATCGCAGTGTAACATTGAAATCAAATGTAGCCAAAATGCGTCATTTGGAAACGTATGCTTGTATAAATCCATGAATGCACATTTATATACTGAAATGGTAGCTGCCATACTTATTTAGGCCTATGTTTAATCGTGTTCTTTTAAACAACGTGTGCGAGGAAAAAGTCTAATTAACGCTGCTTCTTCACCGTCTCTAAAATGAGATCTCCACCATGGAACACGAGAGACTGCAAAATCTAACTGGACCACCAGAGGGCACCAAATACAAGGGAATGGACGGGAGCATAAAAGAAGCGCGCAAGGATCCACTGTCAATACATTGACGGTAACAGACATGTGCACACATGACCTGAAGTTGTAGCTACAGCCCAACTTGCAATTACTTTAGTAATTGCACCTTCTCTAGTTATTATTATTATAGGTATTTTGAGAACGCATCTCCTCCTACATGCTTCCACATAGAACAACCATTCCAACTGTACATTGTAGCGTACTACTCACAGTATGTTGCTATGACTTTATGGATGCATAACATTCATACTTTTTGAGATATAATAGTTTTAAAACATAAAAATGTCCATATACTTAACATGGGAATAGTAATTTCATGTCCTGGCCACTAGGTCTATTCCCTGATTGGCCAATGTGACATGTCACGTGACCGTTTCCAGATTCTACCTTTTTTCGCTTTGTAAATCTAACCACCACCAGAGGGCGCCAAATACAAGGGAATGGACGGGAGCATAAAAGAAGCACGCAAGAATCCACTCTCAATACATTGACGTAAACAGACATGTGCACACATGACCTGAAGTTGTAGCTACAGCCCAACTTGCAATTACTTTAGTAATTGCACCTTTTCTAGTTATTAGTTGGGCTGCTGTAGGCAGCCCAAGTACTGTTCCTACTCATACTTCATATTATTAGTTGGGCTGCTGTAGGCAGCCCAAGTACTGTTCTTACTCATACTTCATATTATTATTATTATTAGTTGGGCTGCTGTAGGCAGCCCAAGTATTGTTCCTACTCATACTTCATATTATTATTATTATTATTATTAGTTGGGCTGCTGTAGGCAGCCCAAGTATTGTTCCTACTCATACTTCATATTATTAGTTGGGCTGCTGTAGGCAGCCCAAGTACTGTTCCTACTCATACTTCATATTATTATTATTATTATTATTATTATTATTATTATTATAGGTATTTTGAGAACGCATCTCCTCCTACATGCTTCCACATAGAACAACCATTCCAACTGTACATTTTAGCGTACTACTCGCAGTATGTTGCTATGACTTTATGGATGCATAACATTTATACTTTTAGAGATATTATACTTTTAAGACGTAAAAATGCCAGTAATTGCATGTCCTGGCCACTAGGTCTATTCCCTGATTGGCCAATGTGACATGTCACGTGACAGTTTGCATTCCCTGCCTTTTTTCGCTTTGTAATGGCGGCCATGGAAGGTCTTACCGACCGACAAATGCTGCGCGATATGTGGATACTACAAGACCTTACCGAGCGAGAAATGCTACACTATATGTGGATAATACACGACTGGTAGGTAGATGCGCATTTAAAACAAATTAAGACTGCCTCATACTGTAGAAAATAATATTTGGGTAACCGTAGTGAACTTGTAAGGTAACCTTCGAACGTAGCATACAGGCTGCCTCCTGTCCGAATTGCAGTTTGAACTGAAAACATGCGCTGTAGCCTACTGTTAACTTTACTGAAAGTCGGTTTATTATCAAGTTGAGTGTATTAGCCTATTAACCATGTAATACTTAAAGCGCATCTCTGGGAAGGCAGTCCGTTTATTCCAAACGCTCTCGCGAGTTCCAGTGACGCACTGAATGTTGTTATTGAAATCACAGCGTAGTCTAAAAATATAAAAAACACCCGCCAAATGCCTGTTTTTTATCTGTCTTGCCTGCATTGTAACGTTAGGCTAATAGTATTAAGCAACACCCAGGTTAAAACAGACATCTAGATGTTTTTTCACATGATATTTTGTTTACTGTAGCCTCATTCCAGAATCGCGATGTCTCCACATAGAGGTACGTAACCTCAATATAGGCAACTGTATTGCAGTTGGAACATATGTACTGTAAGGTGGTTTATTATCAAGTCGAGTAGTCTATATGGTGTATTAGCCTATTCATCATGTAATACTTAAAGCGCATCTCTGGGAAGACAGGCGTTTTGATAAACGAGCGCGAGCTGGAGTGACGCACTAAATGTTGGTATTAATATCACAGCCTAGTCGGTTAAAAAAAAAAAGACTCGGCTACATGACCGTGTTTTATCACTCGTGCCTGCATTGTAACGTTAGCATTATAGTTTGAAGCAACACCTAGGTTAAAACCGACATCTGGATGTTTTTTCACATTTTGTTTAGCTACTGTAGGTTTGTTCCAGAATCGCGATGTGCCCGATGTCTGCACAGAGCTACGTAACCTCAATATAGGCTACTGTAGCTATAGCCTATACTTTTATAATGTGAAAGCATTCATGCCAGCATCGGACGTATGTTAATTCAGAAACATTTCCCTAGATGCGTGGTTTATGTCCGGTTTATGTTAACGTTGCTGTATGAGAAATGCTACGCGATATGTGGGTAATACACGAGTGGTAGGTACATGCACATTTAAAAAATAAATAAGACTGCGTCATACTGTAGAAAATAATATTTGGCTAACCGTAGCGAACTTGTAAGGTAACCTTTGGTTATTCTATAGTTCAGAATTTATAGCTGACTGTGTACTTTCCAAACGCTCTCGCGAGTTCCAGTGACGCACTGAATGTTGTTATTGAAATCACAGCGTAGTCTGAAAATATTTTAAAAAACCGCCAAATGCCTGTTTTTTTATCTGTCTTGCCTGCATTGTAACGTTAGGCTAATAGTATTAAGCAACACCCAGGTTAAAACAGACATCTAGATGTTTTTTCACATGATATTTTGTTTACTGTAGCCTCATTCCAGAATCGCGATGTGTCCACATAGAGGTACGTAACCTCAATATAGGCATGTATGAGAAATGCTACGCTATATGTGGAGAATTCACGAGTGGTAGGTAGATGCACATTTACCAAATAAATAAGACTGCGTCATACTGTAGAAAATAATATTTGCCTAACCGTAGCGAACTTGTAAGGTCACCTTAAAACGTAGCCTATACAGGCTACATGCTCTCGCATTTGGAGTGTTCACATCGCTCTGAAAAAATGCGCAGTTCTGTTTGTTAACATTCCTATATTTACTGTAAGGCAGTTTATTATCAAGTCTAGTGTATTAGCCTATTCATCATGTAATACTTAAAGCGCATCTCTGGGAAGACAGGCGTTTTGATAAACCAGCGCGAGCTGGAGTGATGCACTAAATGTTGGTATTAATATCACAGCCTAGTCGGTAACAAAAAAAAAACACTGCTACATGACCGTGTTTTATCACTCTTGCCTGCATTGTAACGTTAGCCTTATAGTATGAAGCAACACCCAGGTTAAAACCGACATCTAGATGTTTTTTCACGTGATATTTTGTTTACTGTAGGTTTGTTCCAGAATCGCGATGTGCCCGATGTCTGCACAGAGCTACGTAACCTCAATATAGGCTACTGTAGCTATAGCCTATACTGTTATAATCTGAAAGAATTAATGGCAGCATCTGACGTAGGCTATTTCACAACCATTTCTCTAGATGCGTGAAACGAATGGCTGTGTCGTATTAACGGACATATCCCATTGTTCATAATATCGCAGTGTAACATCTGAAATCAAATGTAGCCAAAATGCGTCATTTGGAAACGTATGCTTGTATAAATCCATGAATGCACATTTATATACTGAAATGGTAGCTGCCATACTTATTTAGGCCTATGTTTAATCGTGTTCTTTTAAACAACGTGTGCGAGGAAAAAGTCTAATTAACGCTGCTTCTTCACCGTCTCTAAAATGAGATCTCCACCATGGAACACGAGAGACTGCAAAATCTAACTGGACCACCAGAGGGCACCAAATACAAGGGAATGGACGGGAGCATAAAAGAAGCACGCAAGGATCCACTGTCAATACATTGACGTTAACAGACATGTGCACACATGACCTGAAGTTGTAGCTACAGCCCAACTTGCAATTACTTTAGTAATTGCACCTTCTCTAGTTAGTTGGGCTGCTGTAGGCAGCCCAAGTACTGTTCCTACTCATACTTCATATTATTATTATTATTATTATTATTATTATTATTATTATAGGTATTTTGAGAACGCATCTCCTCCTACATGCTTCCACATAGAACAACCATTCCAACTGTACATTGTAGCGTACTACTCACAGTATGTTGCTATGACTTTATGGATGCATAACATTTATACTTTTTGAGATATAATAGTTTTAAAGTGTAAAAATGGCAGTAATTTCATTTTCTGGCCACTAGGTCTATTCCCTGATTGGCCAATGTGACATATCACGTGACCGTTTCCAGATTCTGCCTATTTTCGCTGTGTAATGGCGGCCATGGAATGTCTTGCCGACCGAGAGTAGCCTACAGGCTGCCTACAGGCGACCTCCTGTCCGAATTGCAGTTTGAACTGAAAACATGCGCTGTACTGAAAGTCGGTTTATTATCAAGTTGAGTGTATTAGCCTATTAACCATGTAATACTTAAAGCGCATCTCTGGGAAGGCAGTCCGTTTATTCCAAACCCTCTCGCGAGTTCCAGTGACGCACTGAATGTTGTTATTGAAATCACAGCGTAGTCTAAAAATAGAAAGAACACCCGCCAAATGCCTGTTTTTTATCTGTCTTGCCTGCATTGTAACGTTAGGCTAATAGTATTAAGCAACACCCAGGTTAAAACAGACATCTAGATGTTTTTCCACATGATATTTTGTTTACTGTAGCCTCATTCGAGAATCGCGATGTCTCCACATAGAGGTACGTAACCTCAATATAGGCAACTGTATTGCAGTTGGAACATATGTACTGTAAGTATGTTTGTTAACATTCATGTATTTACTGTAAGGCGGTTTATTATCAAGTCGAGTAGTCTATGTGGTGTATTAGTCTATTAATCATCTAATACTTAAAACGCATCTCTGGGAAGGCGGTCCGTTTATTCCAAACGCTCGTTCCAGTGACGCACTGAATGTTGTTATTGAAATCACAGCGTAGTCTGTAAAAATACAAAAGACACTTGGCTATATGACCGTGTTTGTGCATTGTAACGTTAGCCTAATAGTATTAAGCAACACCCAGGTTAAAACAGACATCTAGATGTTTTTCCACATGATATTTTGTTTACTGTAGCCTCATTCGAGAATCGCGATGTCTCCACATAGAGGTACGTAACCTCAATATAGGCAACTGTATTGCAGTTGGAACATATGTACTGTAAGTATGTTTGTTAACATTCATGTATTTACTGTAAGGCGGTTTATTATCAAGTCGAGTAGTCTATGTGGTGTATTAGTCTATTAATCATCTAATACTTAAAACGCATCTCTGGGAAGGCGGTCCGTTTATTCCAGACGCACTGAATGTTGTTATTGAAATCACAGCGTAGTCTGTAAAAATACAAAAGACACTTGGCTATATGACCGTGTTTGTGCATTGTAACGTTAGCCTAATAGTATTAAGCATCTTGTCATGCAGGTGCGCATTCAGAGTTAACAGCAAATCGTATTTGTGCTTGATGCTAATGCTGCATTTCCAACTAGGAATTGTCGGATTTGCTTTGTAGTCGCGTCAATGACCTTCAATATGCACTTATTGTAGGCTACTTTGCTTTGGAGTCTGAAACAAATCCACTGTTAACGTTAATGTTTGTTAACATTCCTGTATTTACTGTAAGGCGGTTTATTATCAAGTCCAGTGTATTAGCCTATTAATCAGGTAATACTTAAAAGCGCATCTCTGGGAAGCCAGTCCGGTTTGATTTCAAACGCTCGCGAGTCATGCAGTGAATGTTGGTATTTATATCACAGCCTAGTCGGTAACAAAAAAAAAAACACTGCTACATGACCGTGTTTTATCACTCTTGCCTGCATTGTAACGTTAGTGTAATAGTATTAAGCAACACCCAGGTTAAAACCGACATCTAGATGTTTTTTCACGTGATATTTTGTTTACTGTAGGTTTGTTCCAGAATCGCGATGTGCCCGATGTCTGCACAGAGCTACGTAACCTCAATATAGGCTACTGTATCTATAGCCTATACTGTTATAATCTGAAAGAATTAATGGCAGCATCTGACGTAGGCTATTTCACAACCATTTCTCTAGATGCGTGAAACGAATGGCTGTGTCGTATTAACGGACATATCCCATTGTTCATAATATCGCAGTGTAACATCTGAAATCAAATGTAGCCAAAATGCGTCATTTGGAAACGTATGCTTGTATAAATCCATGAATGCACATTTATATACTGAAATGGTAGCTGCCATACTTATTTAGGCCTATGTTTAATCGTGTTCTTTTAAACAACGTGTGCGAGGAAAAAGTCTAATTAACGCTGCTTCTTCACCGTCTCTAAAATGAGATCTCCACCATGGAACACGAGAGACTGCAAAATCTAACTGGACCACCAGAGGGCACCAAATACAAGGGAATGGACGGGAGCATAAAAGAAGCGCGCAAGGATCCACTGTCAATACATTGACGGTAACAGACATGTGCACACATGACCTGAAGTTGTAGCTACAGCCCAACTTGCAATTACTTTAGTAATTGCACCTTCTCTAGTTATTATTATTATTATTAGTTGGGCTGCTGTAGGCAGCCCAAGTACTGTTCCTACTCATACTTCATATTATTATTATTATTATTATTAGTTGGGCTGCTGTAGGCAGCCCAAGTACTGTTCCTACTCATACTTCATATTATTATTATTAGTTGGGCTGCTGTAGGCAGCCCAAGTATTGTTCCTACTCATACTTCATATTATTATTATTAGTTGGGCTGCTGTAGGCAGCCCAAGTACTGTTCCTACTCATACTTCATATTATTATTATTATTATTATTATTATTATTATAGGTATTTTGAGAACGCATCTCCTCCTACATACTTCCACATAGAACAACCATTCCAACTGTACATTTTAGCGTACTACTCGTAGTATGTTGCTATGACTTTATGGATGCATAACATTTATACTTTTAGAGATATTATACTTTTAAGATGTAAAAATGCCAATAATTGCATGTCCTGGCCACTAGGTCTATTCCCTGATTGGCCAATGTGACATGTCACGTGACCGTTTGCATTCCCTGCCTTTTTTCGCTTTGTAATGGCGGCCATGGAAGGTCTTACCGACCGACAAATGCTGCGCGATATGTGGATACTACACGACCTTACCGAGCGAGAAATGCTACACTATATGTGGATAATACACGACTGGTAGGTAGATGCGCATTTAAAACAAATTAAGACTGCCTCATACTGTAGAAAATAATATTTGGGTAACCGTAGTGAACTTGTAAGGTAACCTTCGAACGTAGCATACAGGCTGCCTCCTGTCCGAATTGCAGTTTGAACTGAAAACATGCGCTGTAGCCTACTGTTAACTTTACTGAAAGTCGGTTTATTATCAAGTTGAGTGTATTAGCCTATTAACCATGTAATACTTAAAGCGCATCTCTGGGAAGGCAGTCCGTTTATTCCAAACGCTCTCGCGAGTTCCAGTGACGCACTGAATGTTGTTATTGAAATCACAGCGTAGTCTAAAAATAGAAAAAGCACCCGCCAAATGCCTGTTTTTTATCTGTCTTGCCTGCATTGTAACGTTAGGCTAATAGTATTAAGCAACACTCAGGTTAAAACAGACATCTAGATGTTTTTTCACATGATATTTTGTTTACTGTAGCCTCATTCCAGAATCGCGATGTCTCCACATAGAGGTACGTAAGCTCAATATTGGCAACTGTATGAGAAATGCTACGCTATATGTGTGCTACGCTGTATGTAGATAATACACGAGTGGTAGGTACATGCACATTTAAAACAAAATAAGACTGCGTCATACTGTAGAAAATAGTATTTGGCTAACCGTAGCGAACTTGTAAGGTAATCTTACAACGTAGCCTACAAGGCTACCTTTTGTCCGGATTGCAGTTTGAACACCGGTCTGAAAACGTGCTGTTCTGTTTGGTAACATTCATGTATTTACTGTAAGGCGGTTTATTATCAAGTCGAGTAGTCTATGTGGTGTATTAGTATATTAATCATGTAATACTTAAAGCCCATCTCTGGGAAGGCGGTCCGTTTATTCCAAACGCTCGTTCCAGTGACGCACTGAATGTTGTTATTGAAATCACAGCGTAGTCTGTAAAAATACAAAAGACACTTGGCTATATGACCGTGTTTGTGCATTGTAACGTTAGCCTAATAGTATTAAGCAACACCCAGGTTAAAACAGACATCTAGATGTTTTTCCACATGATATTTTGTTTACTGTAGCCTCATTCGAGAATCGCGATGTCTCCACATAGAGGTACGTAACCTCAATATAGGCAACTGTATTGCAGTTGGAACATATGTAGCCTACTGTAAGTATGTTTGTTAAGGCGGTTTATTATCAAGTCGAGTAGTCTATGTGGTGTATTAGTCTATTAATCATCTAATACTTAAAACGCATCTCTGGGAAGGCGGTCCGTTTATTCCAAACGCTCGTTCCAGTGACGCACTGAATGTTGTTATTGAAATCACAGCGTAGTCTGTAAAAATACAAAAGACACTTGGCTATATGACCGTGTTTGTGCATTGTAACGTTAGCCTAATAGTATTAAGCAACACCCAGGTTAAAACAGACATCTAGATGTTTTTCCACATGATATTTTGTTTACTGTAGCCTCATTCGAGAATCGCGATGTCTCCACATAGAGGTACGTAACCTCAATATAGGCAACTGTATTGCAGTTGGAACATATGTACTGTAAGTATGTTTGTTAACATTCATGTATTTACTGTAAGGCGGTTTATTATCAAGTCGAGTAGTCTATGTGGTGTATTAGTCTATTAATCATCTAATACTTAAAACGCATCTCTGGGAAGGCGGTCCGTTTATTCCAAACGCTCGTTCCACTGACGCACTGAATGTTGTTATTGAAATCACAGCGTAGTCTGTAAAAATACAAAAGACACTTGGCTATATGACCGTGTTTGTGCATTGTAACGTTAGCCTAATAGTATTAAGCATCTTGTCATGCAGGTGCGCATTCAGAGTTAACAGCAAATCGTATTTGTGCTTGATGCTAATGCTGCATTTCCAACTAGGAATTGTCGGATTTGCTTTGTAGTCGCGTCAATGACCTTCAATATGCACTTATTGTAGGCTACTTCGCTTTGGAGTCTGAAACAAATCCACTGTTAACGTTAATGTTTGTTAACATTCCTGTATTTACTGTAAGGCGGTTTATTATCAAGTCCAGTGTATTAGCCTATTAATCAGGTAATACTTAAAAGCGCATCTCTGGGAAGCCAGTCCGGTTTGATTTCAAACGCTCGCGAGTCATGCAGTGAATGTTGGTATTTATATCACAGCCTAGTCGGTAACAAAAAAAAAAACACTCTGCTACATGACCGTGTTTTATCACTCTTGCCTGCATTGTAACGTTAGTGTAATAGTATTAAGCAACACCCAGGTTAAAACCGACATCTAGATGTTTTTTCACGTGATATTTTGTTTACTGTAGGTTTGTTCCAGAATCGCGATGTGCCCGATGTCTGCACAGAGCTACGTAACCTCAATATAGGCTACTGTAGCTATAGCCTATACTGTTATAATCTGAAAGAATTAATGGCAGCATCTGACGTAGGCTATTTCACAACCATTTCTCTAGATGCGTGAAACGAATGGCTGTGTCGTATTAACGGACATATCCCATTGTTCATAATATCGCAGTGTAACATCTGAAATCAAATGTAGCCAAAATGCGTCATTTGGAAACGTATGCTTGTATAAATCCATGAATGCACATTTATATACTGAAATGGTAGCTGCCATACTTATTTAGGCCTATGTTTAATCGTGTTCTTTTAAACAACGTGTGCGAGGAAAAAGTCTAATTAACGCTGCTTCTTCACCGTCTCTAAAATGAGATCTCCACCATGGAACACGAGAGACTGCAAAATCTAACTGGACCACCAGAGGGCACCAAATACAAGGGAATGGACGGGAGCATAAAAGAAGCGCGCAAGGATCCACTGTCAATACATTGACGGTAACAGACATGTGCACACATGACCTGAAGTTGTAGCTACAGCCCAACTTGCAATTACTTTAGTAATTGCACCTTCTCTAGTTATTATTATTATTATTATAGGTATTTTGAGAACGCATCTCCTCCTACATACTTCCACATAGAACAACCATTCCAACTGTACATTTTAGCGTACTACTCGTAGTATGTTGCTATGACTTTATGGATGCATAACATTTATACTTTTAGAGATATTATACTTTTAAGACGTAAAAATGCCAGTAATTGCATGTCCTGGCCACTAGGTCTATTCCCTGATTGGCCAATGTGACATGTCACGTGACCGTTTGCATTCCCTGCCTTTTTTCGCTTTGTAATGGCGGCCATGGAAGGTCTTACCGACCGACAAATGCTGCGCGATATGTGGATACTACACGACCTTACCGAGCGAGAAATGCTACACTATATGTGGATAATACACGACTGGTAGGTAGATGCGCATTTAAAACAAATTAAGACTGCCTCATACTGTAGAAAATAATATTTGGGTAACCGTAGTGAACTTGTAAGGTAACCTTCGAACGTAGCATACAGGCTGCCTCCTGTCCGAATTGCAGTTTGAACTGAAAACATGCGCTGTAGCCTACTGTTAACTTTACTGAAAGTCGGTTTATTATCAAGTTGAGTGTATTAGCCTATTAACCATGTAATACTTAAAGCGCATCTCTGGGAAGGCAGTCCGTTTATTCCAAACGCTCTCGCGAGTTCCAGTGACGCACTGAATGTTGTTATTGAAATCACAGCGTAGTCTAAAAATAGAAAAAGCACCCGCCAAATGCCTGTTTTTTATCTGTCTTGCCTGCATTGTAACGTTAGGCTAATAGTATTAAGCAACACTCAGGTTAAAACAGACATCTAGATGTTTTTTCACATGATATTTTGTTTACTGTAGCCTCATTCCAGAATCGCGATGTCTCCACATAGAGGTACGTAAGCTCAATATTGGCAACTGTATGAGAAATGCTACGCTATATGTGTGCTACGCTGTATGTAGATAATACACGAGTGGTAGGTACATGCACATTTAAAACAAAATAAGACTGCGTCATACTGTAGAAAATAGTATTTGGCTAACCGTAGCGAACTTGTAAGGTAATCTTACAACGTAGCCTACAAGGCTACCTTTTGTCCGGATTGCAGTTTGAACACCGGTCTGAAAACGTGCTGTTCTGTTTGGTAACATTCATGTATTTACTGTAAGGCGGTTTATTATCAAGTCGAGTAGTCTATGTGGTGTATTAGTCTATTAATCATGTAATACTTAAAGCCCATCTCTGGGAAGGCGGTCCGTTTATTCCAAACGCTCGTTCCAGTGACGCACTGAATGTTGTTATTGAAATCACAGCGTAGTCTGTAAAAATACAAAAGACACTTGGCTATATGACCGTGTTTGTGCATTGTAACGTTAGCCTAATAGTATTAAGCAACACCCAGGTTAAAACAGACATCTAGATGTTTTTCCACATGATATTTTGTTTACTGTAGCCTCATTCGAGAATCGCGATGTCTCCAAATAGAGGTACGTAACCTCAATATAGGCAACTGTATTGCAGTTGGAACATATGTACTGTAAGTATGTTTGTTAACATTCATGTATTTACTGTAAGGCGGTTTATTATCAAGTCGAGTAGTCTATGTGGTGTATTAGTCTATTAATCATCTCATACTTAAAACGCATCTCTGGGAAGGCGGTCCGTTTATTCCAAACGCTCGTTCCAGTGACGCACTGAATGTTGTTATTGAAATCACCGCGTAGTCTGTAAAAATACAAAAGACACTTGGCTATATGACCGTGTTTGTGCATTGTAACGTTAGCCTAATAGTATTAAGTATCTTGTCATGCAGGTGCGCATTCAGAGTTAACAGCAAATCGTATTTGTGCTTGATGCTAATGCTGCATTTCCAACTAGGAATTGTCGGATTTGCTTTGTAGTCGCGTCAATGACCTTCAATATGCACTTATTGTAGGCTACTTCGCTTTGGAGTCTGAAACAAATCCACTGTTAACGTTAATGTTTGTTAACATTCCTGTATTTACTGTAAGGCGGTTTATTAAATACAAAAGACACTTGGCTATATGACCGTGTTTGTGCATTGTAACGTTAGCCTAATAGTATTAAGCAACACCCAGGTTAAAACAGACATCTAGATGTTTTTCCACATGATATTTTGTTTACTGTAGCCTCATTCGAGAATCGCGATGTCTCCAAATAGAGGTACGTAACCTCAATATAGGCAACTGTATTGCAGTTGGAACATATGTACTGTAAGTATGTTTGTTAACATTCATGTATTTACTGTAAGGCGGTTTATTATCAAGTCGAGTAGTCTATGTGGTGTATTAGTCTATTAATCATCTCATACTTAAAACGCATCTCTGGGAAGGCGGTCCGTTTATTCCAAACGCTCGTTCCAGTGACGCACTGAATGTTGTTATTGAAATCACAGCGTAGTCTGTAAAAATACAAAAGACACTTGGCTATATGACCGTGTTTGTGCATTGTAACGTTAGCCTAATAGTATTAAGCATCTTGTCATGCAGGTGCGCATTCAGAGTTAACAGCAAATCGTATTTGTGCTTGATGCTAATGCTGCATTTCCAACTAGGAATTGTCGGATTTGCTTTGTAGTCGCGTCAATGACCTTCAATATGCACTTATTGTAGGCTACTTCGCTTTGGAGTCTGAAACAAATCCACTGTTAACGTTAATGTTTGTTAACATTCCTGTATTTACTGTAAGGCGGTTTATTATCAAGTCCAGTGTATTAGCCTATTAATCAGGTAATACTTAAAAGCGCATCTCTGGGAAGCCAGTCCGGTTTGATTTCAAACGCTCGCGAGTCATGCAGTGAATGTTGGTATTTATATCACAGCCTAGTCGGTAACAAAAAAAAAAACACTCTGCTACATGACCGTGTTTTATCACTCTTGCCTGCATTGTAACGTTAGTGTAATAGTATTAAGCAACACCCAGGTTAAAACCGACATCTAGATGTTTTTTCACGTGATATTTTGTTTACTGTAGGTTTGTTCCAGAATCGCGATGTGCCCGATGTCTGCACAGAGCTACGTAACCTCAATATAGGCTACTGTAGCTATAGCCTATACTGTTATAATCTGAAAGAATTAATGGCAGCATCTGACGTAGGCTATTTCACAACCATTTCTCTAGATGCGTGAAACGAATGGCTGTGTCGTATTAACGGACATATCCCATTGTTCATAATATCGCAGTGTAACATCTGAAATCAAATGTAGCCAAAATGCGTCATTTGGAAACGTATGCTTGTATAAATCCATGAATGCACATTTATATACTGAAATGGTAGCTGCCATACTTATTTAGGCCTATCTTTAATCGTGTTCTTTTAAACAACGTGTGCGAGGAAAAAGTCTAATTAACGCTGCTTCTTCACCGTCTCTAAAATGAGATCTCCACCATGGAACACGAGAGACTGCAAAATCTAACTGGACCACCAGAGGGCACCAAATACAAGGGAATGGACGGGAGCATAAAAGAAGCGCGCAAGGATCCACTGTCAATACATTGACGGTAACAGACATGTGCACACATGACCTGAAGTTGTAGCTACAGCCCAACTTGCAATTACTTTAGTAATTGCACCTTCTCTAGTTATTATTATTATTATTATAGGTATTTTGAGAACGCATCTCCTCCTACATGCTTCCACATAGAACAACCATTCCAACTGTACATTTTAGCGTACTACTCGCAGTATGTTGCTATGACTTTCTGGATGCATAACATTTATACTTTTAGAGATATTATACTTTTAAGACGTAAAAATGCCAGTAATTGCATGTCCTGGCCACTAGGTCTATTCCCTGATTGGCCAATGTGACATGTCACGTGACAGTTTGCATTCCCTGCCTTTTTTCGCTTTGTAATGGCGGCCATGGAAGGTCTTACCGACCGACAAATGCTGCGCGATATGTGGATACTACAAGACCTTACCGAGCGAGAAATGCTACACTATATGTGGATAATACACGACTGGTAGGTAGATGCGCATTTAAAACAAATTAAGACTGCCTCATACTGTAGAAAATAATATTTGGGTAACCGTAGTGAACTTGTAAGGTAACCTTCGAACGTAGCATACAGGCTGCCTCCTGTCCGAATTGCAGTTTGAACTGAAAACATGCGCTGTAGCCTACTGTTAACTTTACTGAAAGTCGGTTTATTATCAAGTTGAGTATATTAGCCTATTAACCATGTAATACTTAAAGCGCATCTCTGGGAAGGCAGTCCGTTTATTCCAAACGCTCTCGCGAGTTCCAGTGACGCACTGAATGTTGTTATTGAAATCACAGCGTAGTCTAAAAATATAAAAAAACACCCGCCAAATGCCTGTTTTTTATCTGTCTTGCCTGCATTGTAACGTTAGGCTAATAGTATTAAGCAACACCCAGGTTAAAACAGACATCTAGATGTTTTTTCACATGATATTTTGTTTACTGTAGCCTCATTCCAGAATCGCGATGTCTCCACATAGAGGTACGTAACCTCAATATAGGCAACTGTATTGCAGTTGGAACATATGTACTGTAAGGTGGTTTATTATCAAGTCGAGTAGTCTATATGGTGTATTAGCCTATTCATCATGTAATACTTAAAGCGCATCTCTGGGAAGACAGGCGTTTTGATAAACGAGCGCGAGCTGGAGTGACGCACTAAATGTTGGTATTAATATCACAGCCTAGTCGGTTAAAAAAAAAAAGACTCGGCTACATGACCGTGTTTTATCACTCGTGCCTGCATTGTAACGTTAGCATTATAGTTTGAAGCAACACCTAGGTTAAAACCGACATCTGGATGTTTTTTCACATTTTGTTTAGCTACTGTAGGTTTGTTCCAGAATCGCGATGTGCCCGATGTCTGCACAGAGCTACGTAACCTCAATATAGGCTACTGTAGCTATAGCCTATACTTTTATAATGTGAAAGCATTCATGCCAGCATCGGACGTATGTTAATTCAGAAACATTTCCCTAGATGCGTGGTTTATGTCCGGTTTATGTTAACGTTGCTGTATGAGAAATGCTACGCGATATGTGGGTAATACACGAGTGGTAGGTACATGCACATTTAAAAAATAAATAAGACTGCGTCATACTGTAGAAAATAATATTTGGCTAACCGTAGCGAACTTGTAAGGTAACCTTTGGTTATTCTATAGTTCAGAATTTATAGCTGACTGTGTACTTTACAAACGCTCTCGCGAGTTCCAGTGACGCACTGAATGTTGTTATTGAAATCACAGCGTAGTCTAAAAATATTTTAAAAAACCGCCAAATGCCTGTTTTTTATCTGTCTTGCCTGCATTGTAACGTTAGGCTAATAGTATTAAGCAACACCCAGGTTAAAACAGACATCTAGATGTTTTTTCACATGATATTTTGTTTACTGTAGCCTCATTCCAGAATCGCGATGTCTCCACATAGAGGTACGTAACCTCAATATAGGCAACTGTATGAGAAATGCTACGCTATATGTGGAGAATTCACGAGTGGTAGGTAGATGCACATTTACCAAATAAATAAGACTGCGTCATACTGTAGAAAATAATATTTGCCTAACCGTAGCGAACTTGTAAGGTCACCTTAAAACGTAGCCTATACAGGCTACATGCTCTCGCATTTGGAGTGTTCACATCGCTCTGAAAAAATGCGCAGTTCTGTTTGTTAACATTCCTATATTTACTGTAAGGCAGTTTATTATCAAGTCTAGTGTATTAGCCTATTCATCATGTAATACTTAAAGCGCATCTCTGGGAAGACAGGCGTTTTGATAAACCAGCGCGAGCTGGAGTGATGCACTAAATGTTGGTATTAATATCACAGCCTAGTCGGTAACAAAAAAAAAAACACTGCTACATGACCGTGTTTTATCACTCTTGCCTGCATTGTAACGTTAGCCTTATAGTATGAAGCAACACCCAGGTTAAAACCGACATCTAGATGTTTTTTCACGTGATATTTTGTTTACTGTAGGTTTGTTCCAGAATCGCGATGTGCCCGATGTCTGCACAGAGCTACGTAACCTCAATATAGGCTACTGTAGCTATAGCCTATACTGTTATAATCTGAAAGAATTAATGGCAGCATCTGACGTAGGCTATTTCACAACCATTTCTCTAGATGCGTGAAACGAATGGCTGTGTCGTATTAACGGACATATCCCATTGTTCATAATATCGCAGTGTAACATCTGAAATCAAATGTAGCCAAAATGCGTCATTTGGAAACGTATGCTTGTATAAATCCATGAATGCACATTTATATACTGAAATGGTAGCTGCCATACTTATTTAGGCCTATGTTTAATCGTGTTCTTTTAAACAACGTGTGCGAGGAAAAAGTCTAATTAACGCTGCTTCTTCACCGTCTCTAAAATAAGATCTCCACCATGGAACACGAGAGACTGCAAAATCTAACTGGACCACCAGAGGGCACCAAATACAAGGGAATGGACGGGAGCATAAAAGAAGCACGCAAGGATCCACTGTCAATACATTGACGGTAACAGACATGTGCACACATGACCTGAAGTTGTAGCTACAGCCCAACTTGCAATTACTTTAGTAATTGCACCTTCTCTAGTTATTAGTTGGGCTGCTGTAGGCAGCCCAAGTACTGTTCCTACTCATACTTCATATTATTATTATTATTATTATTATTATTATAGGTATTTTGAGAACGCATCTCCTCCTACATACTTCCACATAGAACAACCATTCCAACTGTACATTTTAGCGTACTACTCGTAGTATGTTGCTATGACTTTATGGATGCATAACATTTATACTTTTAGAGATATTATACTTTTAAGACGTAAAAATGCCAGTAATTGCATGTCCTGGCCACTAGGTCTATTCCCTGATTGGCCAATGTGACATGTCACGTGACCGTTTGCATTCCCTGCCTTTTTTCGCTTTGTAATGGCGGCCATGGAAGGTCTTACCGACCGACAAATGCTGCGCGATATGTGGATACTACACGACCTTACCGAGCGAGAAATGCTACACTATATGTGGATAATACACGACTGGTAGGTAGATGCGCATTTAAAACAAATTAAGACTGCCTCATACTGTAGAAAATAATATTTGGGTAACCGTAGTGAACTTGTAAGGTAACCTTCGAACGTAGCATACAGGCTGCCTCCTGTCCGAATTGCAGTTTGAACTGAAAACATGCGCTGTAGCCTACTGTTAACTTTACTGAAAGTCGGTTTATTATCAAGTTGAGTGTATTAGCCTATTAACCATGTAATACTTAAAGCGCATCTCTGGGAAGGCAGTCCGTTTATTCCAAACGCTCTCGCGAGTTCCAGTGACGCACTGAATGTTGTTATTGAAATCACAGCGTAGTCTAAAAATAGAAAAAGCACCCGCCAAATGCCTGTTTTTTATCTGTCTTGCCTGCATTGTAACGTTAGGCTAATAGTATTAAGCAACACTCAGGTTAAAACAGACATCTAGATGTTTTTTCACATGATATTTTGTTTACTGTAGCCTCATTCCAGAATCGCGATGTCTCCACATAGAGGTACGTAAGCTCAATATTGGCAACTGTATGAGAAATGCTACGCTATATGTGTGCTACGCTGTATGTAGATAATACACGAGTGGTAGGTACATGCACATTTAAAACAAAATAAGACTGCGTCATACTGTAGAAAATAGTATTTGGCTAACCGTAGCGAACTTGTAAGGTAATCTTACAACGTAGCCTACAAGGCTACCTTTTGTCCGGATTGCAGTTTGAACACCGGTCTGAAAACGTGCTGTTCTGTTTGGTAACATTCATGTATTTACTGTAAGGCGGTTTATTATCAAGTCGAGTAGTCTATGTGGTGTATTAGTCTATTAATCATGTAATACTTAAAGCCCATCTCTGGGAAGGCGGTCCGTTTATTCCAAACGCTCGTTCCAGTGACGCACTGAATGTTGTTATTGAAATCACAGCGTAGTCTGTAAAAATACAAAAGACACTTGGCTATATGACCGTGTTTGTGCATTGTAACGTTAGCCTAATAGTATTAAGCAACACCCAGGTTAAAACAGACATCTAGATGTTTTTCCACATGATATTTTGTTTACTGTAGCCTCATTCGAGAATCGCGATGTCTCCAAATAGAGGTACGTAACCTCAATATAGGCAACTGTATTGCAGTTGGAACATATGTACTGTAAGTATGTTTGTTAACATTCATGTATTTACTGTAAGGCGGTTTATTATCAAGTCGAGTAGTCTATGTGGTGTATTAGTCTATTAATCATCTCATACTTAAAACGCATCTCTGGGAAGGCGGTCCGTTTATTCCAAACGCTCGTTCCAGTGACGCACTGAATGTTGTTATTGAAATCACCGCGTAGTCTGTAAAAATACAAAAGACACTTGGCTATATGACCGTGTTTGTGCATTGTAACGTTAGCCTAATAGTATTAAGTATCTTGTCATGCAGGTGCGCATTCAGAGTTAACAGCAAATCGTATTTGTGCTTGATGCTAATGCTGCATTTCCAACTAGGAATTGTCGGATTTGCTTTGTAGTCGCGTCAATGACCTTCAATATGCACTTATTGTAGGCTACTTCGCTTTGGAGTCTGAAACAAATCCACTGTTAACGTTAATGTTTGTTAACATTCCTGTATTTACTGTAAGGCGGTTTATTAAATACAAAAGACACTTGGCTATATGACCGTGTTTGTGCATTGTAACGTTAGCCTAATAGTATTAAGCAACACCCAGGTTAAAACAGACATCTAGATGTTTTTCCACATGATATTTTGTTTACTGTAGCCTCATTCGAGAATCGCGATGTCTCCAAATAGAGGTACGTAACCTCAATATAGGCAACTGTATTGCAGTTGGAACATATGTACTGTAAGTATGTTTGTTAACATTCATGTATTTACTGTAAGGCGGTTTATTATCAAGTCGAGTAGTCTATGTGGTGTATTAGTCTATTAATCATCTCATACTTAAAACGCATCTCTGGGAAGGCGGTCCGTTTATTCCAAACGCTCGTTCCAGTGACGCACTGAATGTTGTTATTGAAATCACAGCGTAGTCTGTAAAAATACAAAAGACACTTGGCTATATGACCGTGTTTGTGCATTGTAACGTTAGCCTAATAGTATTAAGCATCTTGTCATGCAGGTGCGCATTCAGAGTTAACAGCAAATCGTATTTGTGCTTGATGCTAATGCTGCATTTCCAACTAGGAATTGTCGGATTTGCTTTGTAGTCGCGTCAATGACCTTCAATATGCACTTATTGTAGGCTACTTCGCTTTGGAGTCTGAAACAAATCCACTGTTAACGTTAATGTTTGTTAACATTCCTGTATTTACTGTAAGGCGGTTTATTATCAAGTCCAGTGTATTAGCCTATTAATCAGGTAATACTTAAAAGCGCATCTCTGGGAAGCCAGTCCGGTTTGATTTCAAACGCTCGCGAGTCATGCAGTGAATGTTGGTATTTATATCACAGCCTAGTCGGTAACAAAAAAAAAAACACTCTGCTACATGACCGTGTTTTATCACTCTTGCCTGCATTGTAACGTTAGTGTAATAGTATTAAGCAACACCCAGGTTAAAACCGACATCTAGATGTTTTTTCACGTGATATTTTGTTTACTGTAGGTTTGTTCCAGAATCGCGATGTGCCCGATGTCTGCACAGAGCTACGTAACCTCAATATAGGCTACTGTAGCTATAGCCTATACTGTTATAATCTGAAAGAATTAATGGCAGCATCTGACGTAGGCTATTTCACAACCATTTCTCTAGATGCGTGAAACGAATGGCTGTGTCGTATTAACGGACATATCCCATTGTTCATAATATCGCAGTGTAACATCTGAAATCAAATGTAGCCAAAATGCGTCATTTGGAAACGTATGCTTGTATAAATCCATGAATGCACATTTATATACTGAAATGGTAGCTGCCATACTTATTTAGGCCTATCTTTAATCGTGTTCTTTTAAACAACGTGTGCGAGGAAAAAGTCTAATTAACGCTGCTTCTTCACCGTCTCTAAAATGAGATCTCCACCATGGAACACGAGAGACTGCAAAATCTAACTGGACCACCAGAGGGCACCAAATACAAGGGAATGGACGGGAGCATAAAAGAAGCGCGCAAGGATCCACTGTCAATACATTGACGGTAACAGACATGTGCACACATGACCTGAAGTTGTAGCTACAGCCCAACTTGCAATTACTTTAGTAATTGCACCTTCTCTAGTTAGTTGGGCTGCTGTAGGCAGCCCAAGTACTGTTCCTACTCATACTTCATATTATTATTATTATTATTATTATTATTATAGGTATTTTGAGAACGCATCTCCTCCTACATACTTCCACATAGAACAACCATTCCAACTGTACATTGTAGCGTACTACTCACAGTATGTTGCTATGACTTTATGGATGCATAACATTTATACTTTTTGAGATATAATAGTTTTAAAGTGTAAAAATGGCAGTAATTTCATTTTCTGGCCACTAGGTCTATTCCCTGATTGGCCAATGTGACATATCACGTGACCGTTTCCAGATTCTGCCTATTTTCGCTGTGTAATGGCGGCCATGGAATGTCTTGCCGACCGAGAGTAGCCTACAGGCTGCCTACAGGCGACCTCCTGTCCGAATTGCAGTTTGAACTGAAAACATGCGCTGTACTGAAAGTCGGTTTATTATCAAGTTGAGTGTATTAGCCTATTAACCATGTAATACTTAAAGCGCATCTCTGGGAAGGCAGTCCGTTTATTCCAAACCCTCTCGCGAGTTCCAGTGACGCACTGAATGTTGTTATTGAAATCACAGCGTAGTCTAAAAATAGAAAGAACACCCGCCAAATGCCTGTTTTTTATCTGTCTTGCCTGCATTGTAACGTTAGGCTAATAGTATTAAGCAACACCCAGGTTAAAACAGACATCTAGATGTTTTTTCACATGATATTTTGTTTACTGTAGCCTCATTCGAGAATCGCGATGTCTCCACATAGAGGTACGTAACCTCAATATAGGCAACTGTATTGCAGTTGGAACATATGTACTGTAAGTATGTTTGTTAACATTCATGTATTTACTGTAAGGCGGTTTATTATCAAGTCGAGTAGTCTATGTGGTGTATTAGTCTATTAATCATGTAATACTTAAAAGCGCATCTCTGGGAAGGCGGTCCGTTTATTCCAAACGCTCGTTCCAGTGACGCACTGAATGTTGTTATTGAAATCACAGCGTAGTCTGTAAAAATACAAAAGACACTTGGCTATATGACCGTGTTTGTGCATTGTAACGTTAGCCTAATAGTATTAAGCAACACCCAGGTTAAAACAGACATCTAGATGTTTTTCCACATGATATTTTGTTTACTGTAGCCTCATTCGAGAATCGCGATGTCTCCACATAGAGGTACGTAACCTCAATATAGGCAACTGTATTGCAGTTGGAACATATGTACTGTAAGTATGTTTGTTAACATTCATGTATTTACTGTAAGGCGGTTTATTATCAAGTCGAGTAGTCTATGTGGTGTATTAGTCTATTAATCATCTAATACTTAAAACGCATCTCTGGGAAGGCGGTCCGTTTATTCCAAACGCTCGTTCCAGTGACGCACTGAATGTTGTTATTGAAATCACAGCGTAGTCTGTAAAAATACAAAAGACACTTGGCTATATGACCGTGTTTGTGCATTGTAACGTTAGCCTAATAGTATTAAGCATCTTGTCATGCAGGTGCGCATTCAGAGTTAACAGCAAATCGTATTTGTGCTTGATGCTAATGCTGCATTTCCAACTAGGAATTGTCGGATTTGCTTTGTAGTCGCGTCAATGACCTTCAATATGCACTTATTGTAGGCTACTTCGCTTTGGAGTCTGAAACAAATCCACTGTTAACGTTAATGTTTGTTAACATTCCTGTATTTACTGTAAGGCGGTTTATTATCAAGTCCAGTGTATTAGCCTATTAATCAGGTAATACTTAAAAGCGCATCTCTGGGAAGCCAGTCCGGTTTGATTTCAAACGCTCGCGAGTCATGCAGTGAATGTTGGTATTTATATCACAGCCTAGTCGGTAACAAAAAAAAAACACTCTGCTACATGACCGTGTTTTATCACTCTTGCCTGCATTGTAACGTTAGTGTAATAGTATTAAGCAACACCCAGGTTAAAACCGACATCTAGATGTTTTTTCACGTGATATTTTGTTTACTGTAGGTTTGTTCCAGAATCGCGATGTGCCCGATGTCTGCACAGAGCTACGTAACCTCAATATAGGCTACTGTATCTATAGCCTATACTGTTATAATCTGAAAGAATTAATGGCAGCATCTGACGTAGGCTATTTCACAACCATTTCTCTAGATGCGTGAAACGAATGGCTGTGTCGTATTAACGGACATATCCCATTGTTCATAATATCGCAGTGTAACATCTGAAATCAAATGTAGCCAAAATGCGTCATTTGGAAACGTATGCTTGTATAAATCTATGAATGCACATTTATATACTGAAATGGTAGCTGCCATACTTATTTAGGCCTATGTTTAATCGTGTTCTTTTAAACAACGTGTGCGAGGAAAAAGTCTAATTAACGCTGCTTCTTCACCGTCTCTAAAATGAGATCTCCACCATGGAACACGAGAGACTGCAAAATCTAACTGGACCACCAGAGGGCACCAAATACAAGGGAATGGACGGGAGCATAAAAGAAGCGCGCAAGGATCCACTGTCAATACATTGACGGTAACAGACATGTGCACACATGACCTGAAGTTGTAGCTACAGCCCAACTTGCAATTACTTTAGTAATTGCACCTTCTCTAGTTATTATTATTATTATTATAGGTATTTTGAGAACGCATCTCCTCCTACATACTTCCACATAGAACAACCATTCCAACTGTACATTTTAGCGTACTACTCGTAGTATGTTGCTATGACTTTATGGATGCATAACATTTATACTTTTAGAGATATTATACTTTTAAGACGTAAAAATGCCAGTAATTGCATGTCCTGGCCACTAGGTCTATTCCCTGATTGGCCAATGTGACATGTCACGTGACCGTTTGCATTCCCTGCCTTTTTTCGCTTTGTAATGGCGACCATGGAAGGTCTTACCGACCGACAAATGCTGCGCGATATGTGGATACTACACGACCTTACCGAGCGAGAAATGCTACACTATATGTGGATAATACACGACTGGTAGGTAGATGCGCATTTAAAACAAATTAAGACTGCCTCATACTGTAGAAAATAATATTTGGGTAACCGTAGTGAACTTGTAAGGTAACCTTCGAACGTAGCATACAGGCTGCCTCCTGTCCGAATTGCAGTTTGAACTGAAAACATGCGCTGTAGCCTACTGTTAACTTTACTGAAAGTCGGTTTATTATCAAGTTGAGTGTATTAGCCTATTAACCATGTAATACTTAAAGCGCATCTCTGGGAAGGCAGTCCGTTTATTCCAAACGCTCTCGCGAGTTCCAGTGACGCACTGAATGTTGTTATTGAAATCACAGCGTAGTCTAAAAATAGAAAAAGCACCCGCCAAATGCCTGTTTTTTATCTGTCTTGCCTGCATTGTAACGTTAGGCTAATAGTATTAAGCAACACTCAGGTTAAAACAGACATCTAGATGTTTTTTCACATGATATTTTGTTTACTGTAGCCTCATTCCAGAATCGCGATGTCTCCACATAGAGGTACGTAAGCTCAATATTGGCAACTGTATGAGAAATGCTACGCTATATGTGTGCTACGCTGTATGTAGATAATACACGAGTGGTAGGTACATGCACATTTAAAACAAAATAAGACTGCGTCATACTGTAGAAAATAGTATTTGGCTAACCGTAGCGAACTTGTAAGGTAATCTTACAACGTAGCCTACAAGGCTACCTTTTGTCCGGATTGCAGTTTGAACACCGGTCTGAAAACGTGCTGTTCTGTTTGGTAACATTCATGTATTTACTGTAAGGCGGTTTATTATCAAGTCGAGTAGTCTATGTAGTGTATTAGTCTATTAATCATGTAATACTTAAAGCCCATCTCTGGGAAGGCGGTCCGTTTATTCCAAACGCTCGTTCCAGTGACGCACTGAATGTTGTTATTGAAATCACAGCGTAGTCTGTAAAAATACAAAAGACACTTGGCTATATGACCGTGTTTGTGCATTGTAACGTTAGCCTAATAGTATTAAGCAACACCCAGGTTAAAACAGACATCTAGATGTTTTTCCACATGATATTTTGTTTACTGTAGCCTCATTCGAGAATCGCGATGTCTCCACATAGAGGTACGTAACCTCAATATAGGCAACTGTATTGCAGTTGGAACATATGTACTGTAAGTATGTTTGTTAACATTCATGTATTTACTGTAAGGCGGTTTATTATCAAGTCGAGTAGTCTATGTGGTGTATTAGTCTATTAATCATCTAATACTTAAAACGCATCTCTGGGAAGGCGGTCCGTTTATTCCAAACGCTCGTTCCAGTGACGCACTGAATGTTGTTATTGAAATCACAGCGTAGTCTGTAAAAATACAAAAGACACTTGGCTATATGACCGTGTTTGTGCATTGTAACGTTAGCCTAATAGTATTAAGCATCTTGTCATGCAGGTGCGCATTCAGAGTTAACAGCAAATCGTATTTGTGCTTGATGCTAATGCTGCATTTCCAACTAGGAATTGTCGGATTTGCTTTGTAGTCGCGTCAATGACCTTCAATATGCACTTATTGTAGGCTACTTCGCTTTGGAGTCTGAAACAAATCCACTGTTAACGTTAATGTTTGTTAACATTCCTGTATTTACTGTAAGGCGGTTTATTATCAAGTCCAGTGTATTAGCCTATTAATCAGGTAATACTTAAAAGCGCATCTCTGGGAAGCCAGTCCGGTTTGATTTCAAACGCTCGCGAGTCATGCAGTGAATGTTGGTATTTATATCACAGCCTAGTCGGTAACAAAAAAAAAAACACTCTGCTACATGACCGTGTTTTATCACTCTTGCCTGCATTGTAACGTTAGTGTAATAGTATTAAGCAACACCCAGGTTAAAACCGACATCTAGATGTTTTTTCACGTGATATTTTGTTTACTGTAGGTTTGTTCCAGAATCGCGATGTGCCCGATGTCTGCACAGAGCTACGTAACCTCAATATAGGCAACTGTATGAGAAATGCTACGCTATATGTGGATAATTCACGAGTGGTAGGTAGATGCACATTTACCAAATAAATAAGACTGCGTCATACTGTAGCAAATAATATTTGCCTAACCGTAGCGAACTTGTAAGGTAACCTTAAAACGAGCCTATACAGGCTACATGCTCTCGCATTTGGAGTGTTCACATCGCTCTGAAAAAATGCGCTGTTCTGTTTGTTAAGATTCCTATATTTACTGTAAGGCAGTTTATTATCAAGTCTAGTGTATTAGCCTATTCATCATTTAATACTTAAAGCGCATCTCTGGGAAGACAGGCGTTTTGATAAACCAGCGCGAGCTGGAGTGATGCACTAAATGTTGGTATTAATATCACAGCCTAGTCGGTAACAAAAAAAAAAACACTCTGCTACATGACCGTGTTTTATCACTCTTGCCTGCATTGTAACGTTAGCCTTATAGTATGAAGCAACACCGAGGTTAAAACCGACATCTAGATGTTTTTTCACGTGATATTTTGTTTACTGTAGGTTTGTTCCAGAATCGCGATGTGCCCGATGTCTGCACAGAGCTACGTAACCTCAATATAGGCTACTGTAGCTATAGCCTATACTGTTATAATCTGAAAGAATTAATGGCAGCATCTGACGTAGGCTATTTCACAACCATTTCTCTAGATGCGTGAAACGAATGGCTGTGTCGTATTAACGGACATATCCCATTGTTCATAATATCGCAGTGTAACATCTGAAATCAAATGTAGCCAAAATGCGTCATTTGGAAACGTATGCTTGTATAAATCCATGAATGCACATTTATATACTGAAATGGTAGCTGCCATACTTATTTAGGCCTATGTTTAATCGTGTTCTTTTAAACAACGTGTGCGAGGAAAAAGTCTAATTAACGCTGCTTCTTCACCGTCTCTAAAATGAGATCTCCACCATGGAACACGAGAGACTGCAAAATCTAACTGGACCACCAGAGGGCACCAAATACAAGGGAATGGACGGGAGCATAAAAGAAGCACGCAAGGATCCACTGTCAATACATTGACGTTAACAGACATGTGCACACATGACCTGAAGTTGTAGCTACAGCCCAACTTGCAATTACTTTAGTAATTGCACCTTCTCTAGTTATTATTATTATAGGTATTTTGAGAACGCATCTCCTCCTACATGCTTCCACATAGAACAACCATTCCAACTGTACATTGTAGCGTACTACTCACAGTATGTTGCTATGACTTTATGGATGCATAACATTTATACTTTTTGAGATATAATAGTTTTAAAGTGTAAAAATGGCAGTAATTTCATTTTCTGGCCACTAGGTCTATTCCCTGATTGGCCAATGTGACATATCACGTGACCGTTTCCAGATTCTGCCTATTTTCGCTGTGTAATGGCGGCCATGGAATGTCTTGCCGACCGAGAGTAGCCTACAGGCTGCCTACAGGCGACCTCCTGTCCGAATTGCAGTTTGAACTGAAAACATGCGCTGTACTGAAAGTCGGTTTATTATCAAGTTGAGTGTATTAGCCTATTAACCATGTAATACTTAAAGCGCATCTCTGGGAAGGCAGTCCGTTTATTCCAAACCCTCTCGCGAGTTCCAGTGACGCACTGAATGTTGTTATTGAAATCACAGCGTAGTCTAAAAATAGAAAGAACACCCGCCAAATGCCTGTTTTTTATCTGTCTTGCCTGCATTGTAACGTTAGGCTAATAGTATTAAGCAACACCCAGGTTAAAACAGACATCTAGATGTTTTTTCACATGATATTTTGTTTACTGTAGCCTCATTCGAGAATCGCGATGTCTCCACATAGAGGTACGTAACCTCAATATAGGCAACTGTATTGCAGTTGGAACATATGTACTGTAAGTATGTTTGTTAACATTCATGTATTTACTGTAAGGCGGTTTATTATCAAGTCGAGTAGTCTATGTGGTGTATTAGTCTATTAATCATGTAATACTTAAAGCGCATCTCTGGGAAGGCGGTCCGTTTATTCCAAACGCTCGTTCCAGTGACGCACTGAATGTTGTTATTGAAATCACAGCGTAGTCTGTAAAAATACAAAAGACACTTGGCTATATGACCGTGTTTGTGCATTGTAACGTTAGCCTAATAGTATTAAGCAACACCCAGGTTAAAACAGACATCTAGATGTTTTTCCACATGATATTTTGTTTACTGTAGCCTCATTCGAGAATCGCGATGTCTCCACATAGAGGTACGTAACCTCAATATAGGCAACTGTATTGCAGTTGGAACATATGTACTGTAAGTATGTTTGTTAACATTCATGTATTTACTGTAAGGCGGTTTATTATCAAGTCGAGTAGTCTATGTGGTGTATTAGTCTATTAATCATCTAGTACTTAAAACGCATCTCTGGGAAGGCGGTCCGTTTATTCCAAACGCTCGTTCCAGTGACGCACTGAATGTTGTTATTGAAATCACAGCGTAGTCTGTAAAAATACAAAAGACACTTGGCTATATGACCGTGTTTGTTCATTGTAACGTTAGCCTAATAGTATTAAGCATCTTGTCATGCAGGTGCGCATTCAGAGTTAACAGCAAATCGTATTCGTGCTTGATGCTAATGCTGCATTTCCAACTAGGAATTGTCGGATTTGCTTTGTAGTCGCGTCAATGACCTTCAATATGCACTTATTGTAGGCTACTTCGCTTTGGAGTCTGAAACAAATCCACTGTTAACGTTAATGTTTGTTAACATTCCTGTATTTACTGTAAGGCGGTTTATTATCAAGTCCAGTGTATTAGCCTATTAATCAGGTAATACTTAAAAGCGCATCTCTGGGAAGCCAGTCCGGTTTGATTTCAAACGCTCGCGAGTCATGCAGTGAATGTTGGTATTTATATCACAGCCTAGTCGGTAACAAAAAAAAAAACACTCTGCTACATGACCGTGTTTTATCACTCTTGCCTGCATTGTAACGTTAGTGTAATAGTATTAAGCAACACCCAGGTTAAAACCGACATCTAGATGTTTTTTCACGTGATATTTTGTTTACTGTAGGTTTGTTCCAGAATCGCGATGTGCCCGATGTCTGCACAGAGCTACGTAACCTCAATATAGGCTACTGTAGCTATAGCCTATACTGTTATAATCTGAAAGAATTAATGGCAGCATCTGACGTAGGCTATTTCACAACCATTTCTCTAGATGCGTGAAACGAATGGCTGTGTCGTATTAACGGACATATCCCATTGTTCATAATATCGCAGTGTAACATCTGAAATCAAATGTAGCCAAAATGCGTCATTTGGAAACGTATGCTTGTATAAATCCATGAATGCACATTTATATACTGAAATGGTAGCTGCCATACTTATTTAGGCCTATGTTTAATCGTGTTCTTTTAAACAACGTGTGCGAGGAAAAAGTCTAATTAACGCTGCTTCTTCACCGTCTCTAAAATGAGATCTCCACCATGGAACACGAGAGACTGCAAAATCTAACTGGACCACCAGAGGGCACCAAATACAAGGGAATGGACGGGAGCATAAAAGAAGCGCGCAAGGATCCACTGTCAATACATTGACGGTAACAGACATGTGCACACATGACCTGAAGTTGTAGCTACAGCCCAACTTGCAATTACTTTAGTAATTGCACCTTCTCTAGTTATTAGTTGGGCTGCTGTAGGCAGCCCAAGTACTGTTCCTACTCATACTTCATATTATTATTATTATTATTATTATTATTATTATTATAGGTATTTTGAGAACGCATCTCCTCCTACATGCTTCCACATAGAACAACCATTCCAACTGTACATTTTAGCGTACTACTCGCAGTATGTTGCTATGACTTTATGGATGCATAACATTTATACTTTTAGAGATATTATACTTTTAAGACGTAAAAATGCCAGTAATTGCATGTCCTGGCCACTAGGTCTATTCCCTGATTGGCCAATGTGACATGTCACGTGACAGTTTGCATTCCCTGCCTTTTTTCGCTTTGTAATGGCGGCCATGGAAGGTCTTACCGACCGACAAATGCTGCGCGATATGTGGATACTACAAGACCTTACCGAGCGAGAAATGCTACACTATATGTGGATAATACACAACTGGTAGGTAGATGCGCATTTAAAACAAATTAAGACTGCCTCATACTGTAGAAAATAATATTTGGGTAACCGTAGTGAACTTGTAAGGTAACCTTCGAACGTAGCATACAGGCTGCCTCCTGTCCGAATTGCAGTTTGAACTGAAAACATGCGCTGTAGCCTACTGTTAACTTTACTGAAAGTCGGTTTATTATCAAGTTGAGTATATTAGCCTATTAACCATGTAATACTTAAAGCGCATCTCTGGGAAGGCAGTCCGTTTATTCCAAACGCTCTCGCGAGTTCCAGTGACGCACTGAATGTTGTTATTGAAATCACAGCGTAGTCTAAAAATATAAAAAACACCCGCCAAATGCCTGTTTTTTATCTGTCTTGCCTGCATTGTAACGTTAGGCTAATAGTATTAAGCAACACCCAGGTTAAAACAGACATCTAGATGTTTTTTCACATGATATTTTGTTTACTGTAGCCTCATTCGAGAATCGCGATGTCTCCACATAGAGGTACGTAACCTCAATATAGGCAACTGTATTGCAGTTGGAACATATGTACTGTAAGTATGTTTGTTAACATTCATGTATTTACTGTAAGGCGGTTTATTATCAAGTCGAGTAGTCTATGTGGTGTATTAGTCTATTAATCATGTAATACTTAAAGCGCATCTCTGGGAAGGCGGTCCGTTTATTCCAAACGCTCGTTCCAGTGACGCACTGAATGTTGTTATTGAAATCACAGCGTAGTCTGTAAAAATACAAAAGACACTTGGCTATATGACCGTGTTTGTGCATTGTAACGTTAGCCTAATAGTATTAAGCAACACCCAGGTTAAAACAGACATCTAGATGTTTTTTCACATGATATTTTGTTTACTGTAGCCTCATTCGAGAATCGCGATGTCTCCACATAGAGGTACGTAACCTCAATATAGGCAACTGTATTGCAGTTGGAACATATGTACTGTAAGTATGTTTGTTAACATTCATGTATTTACTGTAAGGCGGTTTATTATCAAGTCGAGTAGTCTATGTGGTGTATTAGTCTATTAATCATCTAATACTTAAAACGCATCTCTGGGAAGGCGGTCCGTTTATTCCAAACGCTCGTTCCAGTGACGCACTGAATGTTGTTATTGAAATCACAGCGTAGTCTGTAAAAATACAAAAGACACTTGGCTATATGACCGTGTTTGTGCATTGTAACGTTAGCCTAATAGTATTAAGCATCTTGTCATGCAGGTGCGCATTCAGAGTTAACAGCAAATCGTATTTGTGCTTGATGCTAATGCTGCATTTCCAACTAGGAATTGTCGGATTTGCTTTGTAGTCGCGTCAATGACCTTCAATATGCACTTATTGTAGGCTACTTCGCTTTGGAGTCTGAAACAAATCCACTGTTAACGTTAATGTTTGTTAACATTCCTGTATTTACTGTAAGGCGGTTTATTATCAAGTCCAGTGTATTAGCCTATTAATCAGGTAATACTTAAAAGCGCATCTCTGGGAAGCCAGTCCGGTTTGATTTCAAACGCTCGCGAGTCATGCAGTGAATGTTGGTATTTATATCACAGCCTAGTCGGTAACAAAAAAAAAAACACTCTGCTACATGACCGTGTTTTATCACTCTTGCCTGCATTGTAACGTTAGTGTAATAGTATTAAGCAACACCCAGGTTAAAACCGACATCTAGATGTTTTTTCACGTGATATTTTGTTTACTGTAGGTTTGTTCCAGAATCGCGATGTGCCCGATGTCTGCACAGAGCTACGTAACCTCAATATAGGCTACTGTAGCTATAGCCTATACTGTTATAATCTGAAAGAATTAATGGCAGCATCTGACGTAGGCTATTTCACAACCATTTCTCTAGATGCGTGAAACGAATGGCTGTGTCGTATTAACGGACATATCCCATTGTTCATAATATCGCAGTGTAACATCTGAAATCAAATGTAGCCAAAATGCGTCATTTGGAAACGTATGCTTGTATAAATCCATGAATGCACATTTATATACTGAAATGGTAGCTGCCATACTTATTTAGGCCTATGTTTAATCGTGTTCTTTTAAACAACGTGTGCGAGGAAAAAGTCTAATTAACGCTGCTTCTTCACCGTCTCTAAAATGAGATCTCCACCATGGAACACGAGAGACTGCAAAATCTAACTGGACCACCAGAGGGCACCAAATACAAGGGAATGGACGGGAGCATAAAAGAAGCGCGCAAGGATCCACTGTCAATACATTGACGGTAACAGACATGTGCACACATGACCTGAAGTTGTAGCTACAGCCCAACTTGCAATTACTTTAGTAATTGCACCTTCTCTAGTTATTAGTTAGTTGGGCTGCTGTAGGCAGCCCAAGTACTGTTCCTACTCATACTTCATATTATTATTATTATTATTATTATTATTATAGGTATTTTGAGAACGCATCTCCTCCTACATACTTCCACATAGAACAACCATTCCAACTGTACATTTTAGCGTACTACTCGTAGTATGTTGCTATGACTTTATGGATGCATAACATTTATACTTTTAGAGATATTATACTTTTAAGACGTAAAAATGCCAGTAATTGCATGTCCTGGCCACTAGGTCTATTCCCTGATTGGCCAATGTGACATGTCACGTGACCGTTTGCATTCCCTGCCTTTTTTCGCTTTGTAATGGCGGCCATGGAAGGTCTTACCGACCGACAAATGCTGCGCGATATGTGGATACTACACGACCTTACCGAGCGAGAAATGCTACACTATATGTGGATAATACACGACTGGTAGGTAGATGTGCATTTAAAACAAATTAAGACTGCCTCATACTGTAGAAAATAATATTTGGGTAACCGTAGTGAACTTGTAAGGTAACCTTCGAACGTAGCATACAGGCTGCCTCCTGTCCGAATTGCAGTTTGAACTGAAAACATGCGCTGTAGCCTACTGTTAACTTTACTGAAAGTCGGTTTATTATCAAGTTGAGTGTATTAGCCTATTAACCATGTAATAGCTACTTAAAGCGCATCTCTGGGAAGGCAGTCCGTTTATTCCAAACGCTCACGCGAGTTCCAGTGACGCACTGAATGTTGTTATTGAAATCACAGCGTAGTCTAAAAATAGAAAAAGCACCCGCCAAATGCCTGTTTTTTATCTGTCTTGCCTGCATTGTAACGTTAGGCTAATAGTATTAAGCAACACTCAGGTTAAAACAGACATCTAGATGTTTTTTCACATGATATTTTGTTTACTGTAGCCTCATTCCAGAATCGCGATGTCTCCACATAGAGGTACGTAAGCTCAATATTGGCAACTGTATGAGAAATGCTACGCTATATGTGTGCTACGCTGTATGTACATAATACACGAGTGGTAGGTACATGCACATTTAAAACAAAATAAGACTGCGTCATACTGTAGAAAATAGTATTTGGCTAACCGTAGCGAACTTGTAAGGTAATCTTACAACGTAGCCTACAAGGCTACCTTTTGTCCGGATTGCAGTTTGAACACCGGTCTGAAAACGTGCTGTTCTGTTTGGTAACATTCATGTATTTACTGTAAGGCGGTTTATTATCAAGTCGAGTAGTCTATGTGGTGTATTAGTCTATTAATCATGTAAATACTTAAAGCGCATCTCTGGGAAGGCGGTCCGTTTATTCCAAACGCTCGTTCCAGTGACGCACTGAATGTTGTTATTGAAATCACAGCGTAGTCTGTAAAAATACAAAAGACACTTGGCTATATGACCGTGTTTGTGCATTGTAACGTTAGCCTAATAGTATTAAGCAACACCCAGGTTAAAACAGACATCTAGATGTTTTTCCACATGATATTTTGTTTACTGTAGCCTCATTCGAGAATCGCGATGTCTCCACATAGAGGTACGTAACCTCAATATAGGCAACTGTATTGCAGTTGGAACATATGTACTGTAAGTATGTTTGTTAACATTCATGTATTTACTGTAAGGCGGTTTATTATCAAGTCGAGTAGTCTATGTGGTGTATTAGTCTATTAATCATCTAATACCAAATAGTATTTGGCTAACCGTAGCGAACTTGTAAGGTAATCTTACAACGTAGCCTACAAGGCTACCTTTTGTCCGGATTGCAGTTTGAACACCGGTCTGAAAACGTGCTGTTCTGTTTGGTAACATTCATGTATTTACTGTAAGGCGGTTTATTATCAAGTCGAGTAGTCTATGTGGTGTATTAGTCTATTAATCATGTAATACTTAAAGCCCATCTCTGGGAAGGCGGTCCGTTTATTCCAAACGCTCGTTCCAGTGACGCACTGAATGTTGTTATTGAAATCACAGCGTAGTCTGTAAAAATACAAAAGACACTTGGCTATATGACCGTGTTTGTGCATTGTAACGTTAGCCTAATAGTATTAAGCAACACCCAGGTTAAAACAGACATCTAGATGTTTTTCCACATGATATTTTGTTTACTGTAGCCTCATTCGAGAATCGCGATGTCTCCACATAGAGGTACGTAACCTCAATATAGGCAACTGTATTGCAGTTGGAACATATGTACTGTAAGTATGTTTGTTAACATTCATGTATTTACTGTAAGGCGGTTTATTATCAAGTCGAGTAGTCTATGTGGTGTATTAGTCTATTAATCATCTAATACTTAAAACGCATCTCTGGGAAGGCGGTCCGTTTATTCCAAACGCTCGTTCCACTGACGCACTGAATGTTGTTATTGAAATCACAGCGTAGTCTGTAAAAATACAAAAGACACTTGGCTATATGACCGTGTTTGTGCATTGTAACGTTAGCCTAATAGTATTAAGCATCTTGTCATGCAGGTGCGCATTCAGAGTTAACAGCAAATCGTATTTGTGCTTGATGCTAATGCTGCATTTCCAACTAGGAATTGTCGGATTTGCTTTGTAGTCGCGTCAATGACCTTCAATATGCACTTATTGTAGGCTACTTCGCTTTGGAGTCTGAAACAAATCCACTGTTAACGTTAATGTTTGTTAACATTCCTGTATTTACTGTAAGGCGGTTTATTATCAAGTCCAGTGTATTAGCCTATTAATCAGGTAATACTTAAAAGCGCATCTCTGGGAAGCCAGTCCGGTTTGATTTCAAACGCTCGCGAGTCATGCAGTGAATGTTGGTATTTATATCACAGCCTAGTCGGTAACAAAAAAAAAAACACTCTGCTACATGACCGTGTTTTATCACTCTTGCCTGCATTGTAACGTTAGTGTAATAGTATTAAGCAACACCCAGGTTAAAACCGACATCTAGATGTTTTTTCACGTGATATTTTGTTTACTGTAGGTTTGTTCCAGAATCGCGATGTGCCCGATGTCTGCACAGAGCTACGTAACCTCAATATAGGCTACTGTAGCTATAGCCTATACTGTTATAATCTGAAAGAATTAATGGCAGCATCTGACGTAGGCTATTTCACAACCATTTCTCTAGATGCGTGAAACGAATGGCTGTGTCGTATTAACGGACATATCCCATTGTTCATAATATCGCAGTGTAACATCTGAAATCAAATGTAGCCAAAATGCGTCATTTGGAAACGTATGCTTGTATAAATCCATGAATGCACATTTATATACTGAAATGGTAGCTGCCATACTTATTTAGGCCTATGTTTAATCGTGTTCTTTTAAACAACGTGTGCGAGGAAAAAGTCTAATTAACGCTGCTTCTTCACCGTCTCTAAAATGAGATCTCCACCATGGAACACGAGAGACTGCAAAATCTAACTGGACCACCAGAGGGCACCAAATACAAGGGAATGGACGGGAGCATAAAAGAAGCGCGCAAGGATCCACTGTCAATACATTGACGGTAACAGACATGTGCACACATGACCTGAAGTTGTAGCTACAGCCCAACTTGCAATTACTTTAGTAATTGCACCTTCTCTAGTTATTATTATTATTATTATAGGTATTTTGAGAACGCATCTCCTCCTACATACTTCCACATAGAACAACCATTCCAACTGTACATTTTAGCGTACTACTCGTAGTATGTTGCTATGACTTTATGGATGCATAACATTTATACTTTTAGAGATATTATACTTTTAAGACGTAAAAATGCCAGTAATTGCATGTCCTGGCCACTAGGTCTATTCCCTGATTGGCCAATGTGACATGTCACGTGACCGTTTGCATTCCCTGCCTTTTTTATTATAGGTATTTTGAGAACGCATCTCCTCCTACATACTTCCACATAGAACAACCATTCCAACTGTACATTTTAGCGTACTACTCGTAGTATGTTGCTATGACTTTATGGATGCATAACATTTATACTTTTAGAGATATTATACTTTTAAGACGTAAAAATGCCAGTAATTGCATGTCCTGGCCACTAGGTCTATTCCCTGATTGGCCAATGTGACATGTCACGTGACCGTTTGCATTCCCTGCCTTTTTTCGCTTTGTAATGGCGGCCATGGAAGGTCTTACCGACCGACAAATGCTGCGCGATATGTGGATACTACACGACCTTACCGAGCGAGAAATGCTACACTATATGTGGATAATACACGACTGGTAGGTAGATGCGCATTTAAAACAAATTAAGACTGCCTCATACTGTAGAAAATAATATTTGGGTAACCGTAGTGAACTTGTAAGGTAACCTTCGAACGTAGCATACAGGCTGCCTCCTGTCCGAATTGCAGTTTGAACTGAAAACATGCGCTGTAGCCTACTGTTAACTTTACTGAAAGTCGGTTTATTATCAAGTTGAGTGTATTAGCCTATTAACCATGTAATACTTAAAGGAGAACGCATCTCCTCCTACATACTTCCACATAGAACAACCATTCCAACTGTACATTTTAGCGTACTACTCGTAGTATGTTGCTATGACTTTATGGATGCATAACATTTATACTTTTAGAGATATTATACTTTTAAGACGTAAAAATGCCAGTAATTGCATGTCCTGGCCACTAGGTCTATTCCCTGATTGGCCAATGTGACATGTCACGTGACCGTTTGCATTCCCTGCCTTTTTTCGCTTTGTAATGGCGGCCATGGAAGGTCTTACCGACCGACAAATGCTGCGCGATATGTGGATACTACACGACCTTACCGAGCGAGAAATGCTACACTATATGTGGATAATACACGACTGGTAGGTAGATGCGCATTTAAAACAAATTAAGACTGCCTCATACTGTAGAAAATAATATTTGGGTAACCGTAGTGAACTTGTAAGGTAACCTTCGAACGTAGCATACAGGCTGCCTCCTGTCCGAATTGCAGTTTGAACTGAAAACATGCGCTGTAGCCTACTGTTAACTTTACTGAAAGTCGGTTTATTATCAAGTTGAGTGTATTAGCCTATTAACCATGTAATACTTAAAGCGCATCTCTGGGAAGGCAGTCCGTTTATTCCAAACGCTCTCGCGAGTTCCAGTGACGCACTGAATGTTGTTATTGAAATCACAGCGTAGTCTAAAAATAGAAAAAGCACCCGCCAAATGCCTGTTTTTTATCTGTCTTGCCTGCATTGTAACGTTAGGCTAATAGTATTAAGCAACACTCAGGTTAAAACAGACATCTAGATGTTTTTTCACATGATATTTTGTTTACTGTAGCCTCATTCCAGAATCGCGATGTCTCCACATAGAGGTACGTAAGCTCAATATTGGCAACTGTATGAGAAATGCTACGCTATATGTGTGCTACGCTGTATGTAGATAATACACGAGTGGTAGGTACATGCACATTTAAAACAAAATAAGACTGCGTCATACTGTAGAAAATAGTATTTGGCTAACCGTAGCGAAGGTAAGATAATCTTACAACGTAGCCTACAAGGCTACCTTTTGTCCGGATTGCAGTTTGAACACCGGTCTGAAAACGTGCTGTTCTGTTTGGTAACATTCATGTATTTACTGTAAGGCGGTTTATTATCAAGTCGAGTAGTCTATGTGGTGTATTAGTCTATTAATCATGTAATACTTAAAGCCCATCTCTGGGAAGGCGGTCCGTTTATTCCAAACGCTCGTTCCAGTGACGCACTGAATGTTGTTATTGAAATCACAGCGTAGTCTGTAAAAATACAAAAGACACTTGGCTATATGACCGTGTTTGTGCATTGTAACGTTAGCCTAATAGTATTAAGCAACACCCAGGTTAAAACAGACATCTAGATGTTTTTCCACATGATATTTTGTTTACTGTAGCCTCATTCGAGAATCGCGATGTCTCCACATAGAGGTACGTAACCTCAATATAGGCAACTGTATTGCAGTTGGAACATATGTACTGTAAGTATGTTTGTTAACATTCATGTATTTACTGTAAGGCGGTTTATTATCAAGTCGAGTAGTCTATGTGGTGTATTAGTCTATTAATCATCTAATACTTAAAACGCATCTCTGGGAAGGCGGTCCGTTTATTCCAAACGCTCGTTCCAGTGACGCACTGAATGTTGTTATTGAAATCACAGCGTAGTCTGTAAAAATACAAAAGACACTTGGCTATATGACCGTGTTTGTGCATTGTAACGTTAGCCTAATAGTATTAAGCATCTTGTCATGCAGGTGCGCATTCAGAGTTAACAGCAAATCGTATTTGTGCTTGATGCTAATGCTGCATTTCCAACTAGGAATTGTCGGATTTGCTTTGTAGTCGCGTCAATGACCTTCAATATGCACTTATTGTAGGCTACTTCGCTTTGGAGTCTGAAACAAATCCACTGTTAACGTTAATGTTTGTTAACATTCCTGTATTTACTGTAAGGCGGTTTATTATCAAGTCCAGTGTATTAGCCTATTAATCAGGTAATACTTAAAAGCGCATCTCTGGGAAGCCAGTCCGGTTTGATTTCAAACGCTCGCGAGTCATGCAGTGAATGTTGGTATTTATATCACAGCCTAGTCGGTAACAAAAAAAAAACACTCTGCTACATGACCGTGTTTTATCACTCTTGCCTGCATTGTAACGTTAGTGTAATAGTATTAAGCAACACCCAGGTTAAAACCGACATCTAGATGTTTTTTCACGTGATATTTTGTTTACTGTAGGTTTGTTCCAGAATCGCGATGTGCCCGATGTCTGCACAGAGCTACGTAACCTCAATATAGGCTACTGTAGCTATAGCCTATACTGTTATAATCTGAAAGAATGAATGGCAGCATCTGACGTAGGCTATTTCACAGCCATTTCTCTAGATGCGTGAAACGAATGGCTGTGTCGTATTAACGGACATATCCCATTGTTCATAATATCGCAGTGTAACATCTGAAATCAAATGTAGCCAAAATGCGTCATTTGGAAACGTATGCTTGTATAAATCCATGAATGCACATTTATATACTGAAATGGTAGCTGCCATACTTATTTAGGCCTATGTTTAATCGTGTTCTTTTAAACAACGTGTGCGAGGAAAAAGTCTAATTAACGCTTCTTCTTCACCGTCTCTAAAATGAGATCTCCACCATGGAACACGAGAGACTGCAAAATCTAACTGGACCACCAGAGGGCACCAAATACAAGGGAATGGACGGGAGCATAAAAGAAGCGCGCAAGGATCCACTGTCAATACATTGACGGTAACAGACATGTGCACACATGACCTGAAGTTGTAGCTACAGCCCAACTTGCAATTACTTTAGTAATTGCACCTTCTCTAGTTATTAGTTGGGCTGCTGTAGGCAGCCCAAGTACTGTTCCTACTCATACTTCATATTATTATTAGTTGGGCTGCTGTAGGCAGCCCAAGTACTGTTCCTACTCATACTTCATATTATTATTATTATTATTATTATTATTATTATTATTATAGGTATTTTGAGAACGCATCTCCTCCTACATGCTTCCACATAGAACAACCATTCCAACTGTACATTTTAGCGTACTACTCGCAGTATGTTGCTATGACTTTCTGGATGCATAACATTTATACTTTTAGAGATATTATACTTTTAAGACGTAAAAATGCCAGTAATTGCATGTCCTGGCCACTAGGTCTATTCCCTGATTGGCCAATGTGACATGTCACGTGACAGTTTGCATTCCCTGCCTTTTTTCGCTTTGTAATGGCGGCCATGGAAGGTCTTACCGACCGACAAATGCTGCGCGATATGTGGATACTACAAGACCTTACCGAGCGAGAAATGCTACACTATATGTGGATAATACACGACTGGTAGGTAGATGCGCATTTAAAACAAATTAAGACTGCCTCATACTGTAGAAAATAATATTTGGGTAACCGTAGTGAACTTGTAAGGTAACCTTCGAACGTAGCATACAGGCTGCCTCCTGTCCGAATTGCAGTTTGAACTGAAAACATGCGCTGTAGCCTACTGTTAACTTTACTGAAAGTCGGTTTATTATCAAGTTGAGTATATTAGCCTATTAACCATGTAATACTTAAAGCGCATCTCTGGGAAGGCAGTCCGTTTATTCCAAACGCTCTCGCGAGTTCCAGTGACGCACTGAATGTTGTTATTGAAATCACAGCGTAGTCTAAAAATATAAAAAAACACCCGCCAAATGCCTGTTTTTTATCTGTCTTGCCTGCATTGTAACGTTAGGCTAATAGTATTAAGCAACACCCAGGTTAAAACAGACATCTAGATGTTTTTTCACATGATATTTTGTTTACTGTAGCCTCATTCCAGAATCGCGATGTCTCCACATAGAGGTACGTAACCTCAATATAGGCAACTGTATGAGAAATGCTACGCTATATGTGGATAATTCACGAGTGGTAGGTAGATGCACATTTACCAAATAAATAAGACTGCGTCATACTGTAGAAAATAATATTTGCCTAACCGTAGCGAACTTGTAAGGTAACCTTAAAACGTCGCCTATACAGGCTACATGCTCTCGCATTTGGAGTGTTCACATCGCTCTGAAAAAATGCGCTGTTCTGTTTGTTAACATTCCTATATTTACTGTAAGGCAGTTTATTATCAAGTCTAGTGTATTAGCCTATTCATCATGTAATACTTAAAGCGCATCTCTGGGAAGACAGGCGTTTTGATAAACCAGCGCGAGCTGGAGTGATGCACTAAATGTTGGTATTAATATCACAGCCTAGTCGGGTAACAAAAAAAAAAACACTGCTACATGACCGTGTTTTATCACTCTTGCCTGCATTGTAACGTTAGCCTTATAGTATGAAGCAACACCCAGGTTAAAACCGACATCTAGATGTTTTTTCACGTGATATTTTGTTTACTGTAGGTTTGTTCCAGAATCGCGATGTGCCCGATGTCTGCACAGAGCTACGTAACCTCAATATAGGCTACTGTAGCTATAGCCTATACTGTTATAATCTGAAAGAATTAATGGCAGCATCTGACGTAGGCTATTTCACAACCATTTCTCTAGATGCGTGAAACGAATGGCTGTGTCGTATTAACGGACATATCCCATTGTTCATAATATCGCAGTGTAACATCTGAAATCAAATGTAGCCAAAATGCGTCATTTGGAAACGTATGCTTGTATAAATCCATGAATGCACATTTATATACTGAAATGGTAGCTGCCATACTTATTTAGGCCTATGTTTAATCGTGTTCTTTTAAACAACGTGTGCGAGGAAAAAGTCTAATTAACGCTGCTTCTTCACCGTCTCTAAAATGAGATCTCCACCATGGAACACGAGAGACTGCAAAATCTAACTGGACCACCAGAGGGCACCAAATACAAGGGAATGGACGGGAGCATAAAAGAAGCGCGCAAGGATCCACTGTCAATACATTGACGGTAACAGACATGTGCACACATGACCTGAAGTTGTAGCTACAGCCCAACTTGCAATTACTTTAGTAATTGCACCTTCTCTAGTTATTATTATTAGTTGGGCTGCTGTAGGCAGCCCAAGTATTGTTCCTACTCATACTTCATATTATTATTATTATTATTATTATTATTATAGGTATTTTGAGAACGCATCTCCTCCTACATGCTTCCACATAGAACAACCATTCCAACTGTACATTTTAGCGTACTATTCGCAGTATGTTGCTATGACTTTATGGATGCATAACATTTATACTTTTAGAGATATTATACTTTTAAGATGTAAAAATGCCAGTAATTGCATGTCCTGGCCACTAGGTCTATTCCACTAGGATCTATTCCCTGATTGGCCAATGTGACATGTCACGTGACAGTTTGCATTCCCTGCCTTTTTTCGCTTTGTAATGGCGGCCCATGGAAGGTCCTTACCGACCGACAAATGCTGCGCGATATGTGGATACTACACGACCTTACCCGAGCGAGAAATGCTACACTATATGTGGATAATACACGACTGGTAGGTAGGATGCGCATTTAAAACAAATTAAGACTGCCTCATACTGTAGAAATAATATTTGGGTAACCGTAGTGAACTTGTAAGGTAACCTTCGAACGTAGCATACAGGCTGCCTCCTGTCCGAATTGCAGTTTGAACTGAAAACATGCGCTGTACTGTTAACTTCACTGTAAGTCGGTTTATTATCAAGTTGAGTGTATTAGCCTATTAACCATGTAATACTTAAAGCGCATCTCTGGGAAGGCAGTCCGTTTATTCCAAACGCTCTCGCGAGTTCCAGTGACGCACTGAATGTTGTTATTGAAATCACAGCGTAGTCTAAAAATAGAAAAAACACCCGCCAAATGCCTGTTTTTTATCTGTCTTGCCTGCATTGTAACGTTAGGCTAATAGTATTAAGCAACACCCAGGTTAAAACAGACATCTAGATGTTTTTTCACATGATATTTTGTTTACTGTAGCCTCATTCCAGAATCGCGATGTCTCCACATAGAGGTACGTAACCTCAATATAGGCAACTGTATGAGAAATGCTACGCTATATGTGGATAATTCACGAGTGGTAGGTAGATGCACATTTACCAAATAAATAAGACTGCGTCATACTGTAGAAAATAATATTTGCCTAACCGTAGCGAACTTGTAAGGTAACCTTAAAACGTCGCCTATACAGGCTACATGCTCTCGCATTTGGAGTGTTCACATCGCTCTGAAAAAATGCGCTGTTCTGTTTGTTAACATTCCTATATTTACTGTAAGGCAGTTTATTATCAAGTCTAGTGTATTAGCCTATTCATCATGTAATACTTAAAGCGCATCTCTGGGAAGACAGGGCGTTTGATAAACCAGCGCGAGCTGGAGTGATGCACTAAATGTTGGTATTAATATCACAGCCTAGTCGGTAACAAAAAAAAAAAACACTGCTACATGACCGTGTTTTATCACTCTTGCCTGCATTGTAACGTTAGCCTTATAGTATGAAGCAACACCCAGGTTAAAACCGACATCTAGATGTTTTTTCACGTGATATTTTGTTTACTGTAGGTTTGTTCCAGAATCGCGATGTGCCCGATGTCTGCACAGAGCTACGTAACCTCAATATAGGCTACTGTAGCTATAGCCTATACTGTTATAATCTGAAAGAATTAATGGCAGCATCTGACGTAGGCTATTTCACAACCATTTCTCTAGATGCGTGAAACGAATGGCTGTGTCGTATTAACGGACATATCCCATTGTTCATAATATCGCCGTGTAACATCTGAAATCAAATGTAGCCAAAATGCGTCATTTGGAAACGTATGCTTGTATAAATCCAATGAATGCACATTTATATACTGAAATGGTAGCTGCCATACTTATTTAGGCCTATGTTTAATCGTGTTCTTTTAAACAACGTGTGCGAGGAAAAAGTCTAATTAACGCTGCTTCTTCACCGTCTCTAAAATGAGATCTCCACCATGGAACACGAGAGACTGCAAAATCTAACTGGACCACCAGAGGGCACCAAATACAAGGGAATGGACGGGAGCATAAA